>JARQOD010000002.1:372152730-372240470 GCA_033576555.1 Oophaga sylvatica
CCGCTGGTGGTACCGCGCAATAGGTTGGTACCAGCAACAGTTTCCATATTGAGACACCCATCACTTGGGTGTCCCAATATGGCGGTCGGTGAACTTCCTCCGCTTGAATTCTGGGATATGGTGACATCTGGACAGAACAGGAAATGAAAACATTACATGGCAATTATATAAGTAGATAAGTCTTTGTAAAGCTATGAAACTTTATAATATACTCAAATATAACATTTTGCTTGCTTTTCTCCCAAACTCCAAGAAGATAAAACTGTTTAATCAGTCAGCTCATGCACTTACATTAGCTGATTTGAACTGCAAATGTACCAAAAATTCCAATGTGAGTCTCTGCTTCCCTCCCCCATGGTCCAACAGTTTGTAAATTGTGTCTGAGCATGTGGGAGTGGAGCAAACAAGCTCACACTGGAGAACAGATATTTGGTATAGCTGCTGTTCAAATCATCTGCTCTCTGAAAATAAACAATGCAGTTAAAACAGCACATTCAGCATGGAGAAGAGACAAAAGAAGCAAAATAAGATTATGGAGTATATTACAATGATTAATAATTTTGCAAATATTAACCCCTTAACCCCCAAGGGTGGTTTGCATGTTAATGACCGGGCCAATTTTTACAATTCTGACCACTGTCAATTTATGAGGTTATAACTCTGGAACGCTTCAACGGATCTTGGCGATTCTGAGAATGTTTTCTAGTGACATACGATACTTCATGTTAGTGGTAAAATTTCTTTGATATAACTTGCATATATTTATGAAAAAAACAGAAATATGGCAAAAATTTTAAAAATTTTGCAATTTTCAAACTTTGAATTTTTATGCCCTTAAAACAGAGAATTATGTCACACAAAATAGTTACTAAATAACATTTCCTAGATGAAAACAAAATTTTTTTAGTTAGGAAGTTATAAGGGTTAAAAGTTGACCAGCGATTTCTCATTTTTACAACACCATTTTTTTTAAGGGACCACATCTCATTTGAAGTCACTTTGAGGGGTCTATAAGATAGAAAATACCCAAAAGTGACAAAATTCTAAAAACTGCACCCCTCAAGGTGTTCAAAACCACATTCAAGAAGTTTAATAACCCTTCAGGTGCTTCACAGGAATTTTTGGAATGTTTAAAAAAAATGAACATTTAACTTTTGTACACAAAATATTTACTTCAGATCCAATTTTTTTTTTTTTACCAAGGGTAACAGGAGAAATTGGACCGCAAATGTTGTTGTGCAATTTGTCCTGAGCACGCTAATACCCAATATGTGGGGGGAATCACTGTTTGGGCGCGCAGCAGAGCTCGGAAGGGAAGGAGCGCCATTTGACATTTCAATGCAAAATTGGCTGGAATTGAGATCGGACGCCATGTTGAGTTTGAAGAGCCCCTGATGTACCTAAATAATGGAAACCCCCCAATTCTAACTATAACCCTAACCCCAACACACCCTTAACCCTAATCCCAACCCTCACCATAAGCCTAACCAACCCCAACCCTAACCCTAACAGGAAAATGGAAATAAATATATTTTTTCCCTAATTAAGGGGGTGATAAAGGGGGGTTTGAATTACTATTTATAGTGGGTTTTTATGGCAAAAAATAGTTTTTACATCACCACATTTTGAGAGCTATAATTTTTCCATATTTTGGCCCACAGAGTCGTGTTAGGTCTTATTTTTTGCTGGACGAGTTGACGTTTTTATTGGCACCATTTTTGAGCACGTGACATTTTTTGATCGCTTTTTATTACGATTTTTGGGAGGTAGAATGAACAAAAATCAGCAATTCATGAATTTCTTTTGGCAGGAGGCGTTTATACCGTTCCGCGTGTGGTAAAATTGATAAAGCAGTTTTATTCTTCGGGTTAGTATGATTACAGCGATTCCTCATTTGTATTTTTTTTATGTTTTTTTTTTATACAATAAAAACTATTTTATATAAAAAATAATTATTTTTGCATCGCTTTATTCTGCAAGCTATAACTTTTTTAATTTTTTGCTGATGATGCTGTATGGTGGCTTGTTTTTTGCAGGACAAGATGTTGTTTTCAGCGGTACAATATTTATTTTGATCGCGTGTTATTCCACTTTTTGTTCGGCAGTATGATGATAAAGCATTGTTTTTTGCCTTGTTTTTTTTTAAGTGGTTCACTAAAGGGGTTAACTAGTGGGACAGTTTTATAGGGCGGGTCGATACGGACGCGGCGATACTAAATATGTGTACTTTTATTGTTTTTTTATTTACATAATAATAATGTGTTTATTGGGGAAATATTTTTTTTATTTATTTAGGGATTTTTAAAAAAAATATTTTTGCACATGTTTATTTTTTTTTACATTTTTACATTGTCCCAGGGTGGGACATCACACTGCTGATCTGACAGTTTGCAGAGCACTGTGTGAGATCAGCGATCTGACAGGCAGTGCAGGAGGCTTGCCGTTGCCTGTTCTCAGCAGACACTGACAAGCCACCTCCCTACAGGACCCGGAAGGACCCCACGGCCATCTTGGATCCCGAGGCCTGCAGGGACGAGGCCCTCGGAACAATGCGATCACATCACTTCTCTCTGAGGGTCTCAGGGAAGGATGCAGGGAGTGCAGAAGTCTCATTGACAGTTACAGGAATCGTTTGATTGCAGTGATTGCCTCAAAAGGTTGTGCAACAAAATATTAAGTTAAGGATACAATCATTTCTGTCCAGGCCTATTTCATGAGTTTTATTTTTTTTAAAAATTCTGTGGAAGCATGGTAGAAAAGCAACGTCTGACTTTCATTTGTTCATTTTCATAGATTTTTGATTTATTATTACTTTTGTCAGATTCAAGTTATTTCTGTCACCATTGTGGGTTTTTCTGTCATTAAACGAGGGGTACCAACAATTTTGACCACGTGTGTAGCTGTAAACCTATAATACACCAACACAGAATTAATTGTAATTAACAAACTAATTCAAAACCTATAAATTAATCCCCCAAAACGATAAGCACAAACTCTAAAACATTATTTACTGTTTATTTGTAAATATATTCAAATCCCAAATTCATAAAAATGTAAATTTCAATGTATAGTGTGTCAACAATGGCATGTCAAAATATTATTAGTCTAGATGAATTATTGCATAATTTGAATACTATGGCTCAACATATTTCAGAGACACAATACAAATCATAGACACAATGATCTCCAGCAGATTTGTTCCCAGAAACTTGACTGACTCCCTCAATAGAAATCACTCAATGACTTAGTCCGGAAGTGTCCTATTATTTCAGCGTAGAAAATAGTTTTCATGAAGCTTGGGTTTGGTGACCTACCAGCGGACCAAAGATTGTCAAAGATAACAGCTAATAAAAGTGGTTAAGATTTATTCTCTTTATTCACTAGAATAACATCTATGGATAATGAGCATTTTACTAAAATAACCAACACCAACTAACAACGAATTATGCTTTTGTTCATTTCAAAACACTATTTTTGTTTAGACATTTACACAAAAGCTTTGCATGGAGATTAATCTCATATGTAGGATTCCTATACATGAGTTTCTAATAAGTATTTCCGAGTGTTCATGATTCAACTTCCTATTATTCATCTGGCCATCATGGCATTTACAAGTGCTAAACCCCATTCCAGCTGCCTCTTATTTGCTTGGATCCTCAATGTAGTCAAAACATTGCCGCAAGCTTATCACTGTTTGACTTTTTTGCTACCTTTTTTGTACACAGAACAACTATGTAAGTTCCAAGCTTGAGAAAAGTATGTATGGAGCTGATGACCCATGTTCAAAAGATTATCCAACCACTATCTCTTCCATTTGGTTTGATATAACTGGGTATCTAAAAGTGACATGCTAGGTTACTTGATGTTCCCTTACACTACACAGAAATTAGGCTGTAGCTCCAGTTCCATGAAGCCCTAATTTTAGATGTGGATTCCAATACTATTTGAGGTTCAATTTTATAGTATATCAAATACAAGTCAATATGTGCGTCGATAATGGACCACAATGGGGATTTTGTTGGACAGCAATCTACACTTTAGAGTTTAGTGCCAGGCAGCTGCTGCTAAGGCTAGTGAAATAATTAGATGCATCAAAAGTATGCTGATTTAGAAAGTTCAGCTGCATCCTCTTCCTTGTTATCTACTATTTTAGGCTGTGTTCACTCTTTAAGAGTGAAAATTACTTAATACAAACACTTACTAGAGTAAGGGTCCCATTACACATAGCGACACACCAGCGATCCTGACAGCAGGTATGCACGTGTCAGGATCACTGGTGTGTTGCTACATGACAGGCAAACAGGCAGCTCAGGCAGCGATCAGGACAGCGACTATGCGGGTACAAGCGACGCACGTCGCTTAGTTACCTGCAAGTGTACCTTAGATACCAGCGCACTGGTGCAGGGAGCTGGTAAGCAAGGTACACATCGGGTTTCCAGGCACCGTTCTGCGCTTAGTAACTCGCTGTGTACCTTGGTTACCAGCTCCCCCTGCACCAGCGCGCTGGTATCTAAGGTACACATCGGGTTTCCAGGCGCCGTTCAGCGCATGGAAACCCGATGTTTACCTTGGTTACCAGCTCCAGCGCGCTTATTGCTGGTCTCCCGCCTGTCACACGCAGCGATGCGCGCTGACCAGCGGGAGACCAGCGATCAAAAAATGGTCCAGGACATTCAGTGACGATCAGCGACACCCAGCAGGGGGGCTGATCGTCGTTGAGTGTCACATTAAGCGAGATCGCTGGCTAGGTCGCTGCTACGTCACAAAATCGGTGACGTTTCAGCGATCTCGCTAGCGATCTCGCTTAGTGTAACGGGGCCTTAAGGGAGAAGCAGAACAAAGCACAAACCAGTGGGTTTCATAAAACTATATTAAAAAAATTGCAACAATAGAAAAATAGATCAACAGGTGTAGAAAAAAAACCTTTCTTGAAAGTTTTGTAAAGTAAAAGTTGTCCTTTTATGTTCTTTGGCAAAATAGAGCTTCCAGTATCTTATTCTTGTAAAGCATGCTGAGTGACTAGCCTGGACACGTGTAATTAATATAGTGAATTTCTGTGTTTTACATTGATAATGAAGAGCATCAAAGTGACCCAGATTCATGTCTGATGCCTACAAAATATGGTATTAGTAAACTTAAAACCCGAGATCCAGGTGGGTTACTCAGATACTTTGATATATGTTTTTAATGATTTATACATATGTTGTGCTTCATACAAAAAAGCCAATATACAACAGAGCAAAGCAATTTGTAGATGCCAGGAAATAGATTACCTTTCTTCCAAAGGGAAAGAATACTTTAGTGTTGGATCCTAACCATAATGATGCTAGCCAGTGCAAGAAGCAAGTCATCTTGGAATGTTCCCCCTTACTTTTGTGGTTACTTAATGGGTTAAAATATTGTTGATCCATCGCCATAATTACCTTGTTGAAAGATGGTAATACAGGACACACTAACAAGGTTCCAGGAAATCAAAATACTCCCACTTTGCTCTTTATTTCTTGGAATGTTGTGCGTGAGAGACGTCTTATTTTTGCCCATGAGATGAGGAAGTTAGTGCTAACTTAGTTAGCTTACAATCCCCATACTGGTCCAATAACGGAACCTCGGCCTAAAGACTATCATAGAACCTAATTACGTAATTTGAAAGAATATTATTTTTCCCTTCTCTCTTGTGCATGAAGGCACATTTGATTTTGCTTAAAATGGGACCCATCCTACCTTTTTGCACAATTACAAATCATTACAGCATGTTTGTATGTGTATTTTCTAACTGTACTTATGGAATATATTTTCAGAAGAATTAGCAAGACCACAGCTAAACAATATTTCATCTGTGATTTTCTGATTGAATTTGTCATTTTTCAGTGGAAAAGGTAAGTTAGTCACATAGACTAGCATGCAGAGAAATGTTAGTCTGTGTTTTCAAAAAGACTATTATTTGGTGATGTCATGTGGAGAACAAAGCTTTACTAAACCTAAAGCTAGGGCTCAATTTGCCTTCCATAGAGAAACTTTGTGAAGACCTAATAGTTGTTTTTCCAATAAGAATTTGATTAGAATCTGGCCCTCTATGGAATTAAAACCCTGTGGCAAAATCTGCAACAGGTATAACTAAAGCTAAAATACATATCACATTAATAGAATCTGATTTTTGGACTCTCATCTGAGAGCAGCATGATGTAGCGGCAAAGATCCTGATTCCAGCTATGTGTCACTTATTGGGCTGCTTGCTGCATCTTTCATAACATCATTGCTTTATCTGCTGCAGATCTAGCAGTTCTCTGAATGCTGAGCTCTGTATAGCACACCCATGCCATTAATAGGCAGCTTTCTATATACACTTTGCATAGGCAGAAATCTGCCAATCAATAGTTAAAGCAGATTCATACAGACAGAACTCGACTATGAAGGACTGTATAACATCAGGATTACTAGTCTTCTAGTGACAATCTCCTGCTGATAGAACAGTTATTTAATCACAATTACAGAAAGCAGCTCAGTAAGTGGCACATCATTGGAATCAGGGTCACTGATTTTACATTATGCTGCTCTCAGATTAGGTGGCAAAAACCTGGTAACAGATTCTCTATAAAGAGAAGTGTTTTTTTTTCTCCTATATATATATAAAATTAATTATTATGTAAACTAGTGGGCCGGTCAGTGAGGGATCAGTGATCTGTCGGCGGTCTGCATTATGAATACCTAATCAGAGCACCACATGAAGACCCCCCCACAAGTCACCCTGGAGCACAGGCATATCATTACCTGAAAACTGAAAATAAAGATTAAACAATAACCAGAAGACTGATTTCATCAACCAAGGTTCCCTTTAAAATAAACTCTGGAGTCAGATTCCCAGGGAGTTCTATGTCTGGCATATAGATCTTAACAGCTTATTTACATGTAAAATAAAAACATTGATTTCTCTGAAACAAGACATGGGATTGCTGATATCAATATATCATTTTATTCAACTTCCTATGACTTGCATTCCCATGTAGACGGCTTAGGAGAGTAAATCCTACTGACAGATTTACTTTAACCCCTTAAGGACCAAGCCATTTTGTAGGTTAATGACCGGGCCAATTTTTACAATTCTGACCACTGTCTCTTTATGAGGTTATAACTCTGGAACGTTTCAACGGATCTTGGCGATTCTGAGAAAGTTTTCTCGTGACATATTGTACTTCATGATAGTGGTAAAATTTCTTCGATATAACCTGTGTTTATTTATGAAAAAACAGAAATATGGCAAAAATTTAGAAAATTTTGCAATTTTCAAACTTAATTTTTATGCCCTTAAATCAGAGAGATATGTCACAAAAAATCGTTAATAAATAACATTTCACACATGTCTACTTTACATCAGCACAATTCTTCAACCAAAATTTTTTTTTGCTAGGAAGTTTTAAGTGTTAAAAGTTGACCAGCGATTTCTCATTTTTCCAACAAAATTTACAAAACCATTTTTAGGGACCAACTCTCATTTGAAGTCACTTTGAGGGGTCAATATGACAGAAAATACCCCAAAGTGACACCATTCTAAAAACTGCACCCCTCAAGGTATTCACAACAACATTCAAGAAGTTTATTAACCCTTTAGGTACTTCACAAGAATTGAAGAAATGTGGAAGGAAAAAATGAACATTTAAGTTTTTTCCCCCAAATTTTTCTTTCGACACAATTTTTTTAATTTTGTCAAGGGTATCAGGAGAAATTGAACCACAATATTTGTTGTACAATTTCTCCTGAGTACACCGATATACCATGTGTGGAGGAAGACCAATCTTTAGTCGCACGGCAGGGCTCAGAAGGGAAGGAGCATCATTTGAGATTTTGAATGTCAAATTGGCTGGAATTGAGAGCGGACACCATGTCGCATTTGGAGAGACCCTGATGTACCTAAACAGTGGAAACCCCCCATAAGTTACCCCATTTTGGAAACTAGACCCTTCAAGGAACTTATCTAAATGTGTGGTGAGCACTTTGAACCCCAAAGGGCTTCACAGAATGTTATAACGTAGAGCCGTAAAATTAAAAAATCATATCTTTTCCAAAAAAATGATCTTTTCATCCCTAATTTTTATTTTTCCAAGGGTAACAGGACCGAAAAAGTTATTGTGCAATTTGTACTGAGTACGCTGATACCCCATATGTGGGGGTAAACCACTGTGTGGGTGCATGGCAGAGCTCGGAAGGGAAGCAGCGCCATTTGAATTTTTTGGCTGGAATTGAGATCAGACGCCATGTCGCGTTTGGAGAGCCCCTGATGTGCCTAAACAGTGGAAACCCCCCACAAGTGACCCCATTTCGGAAACTAGACCCCCAAGGAACTTATCTAGATGTGTGGTGAGAGCTCTGAACTCCCAAGGGTTTCACAGAAGGTTATAACATAGAGCCGTAAAATAAAAAAATCGTATTTTTTTCCACAGAAATTATCTTTTCATCCCTAATTTTTATTTTGCCAAGGGTAACAGGACACCAAAAGTTATTGTGCAATTTGTACTGAGTACACTGATACCCAATATGTGGGAGTAAACCACTGTGTGGGTGCATGGCAGAGCTCGGGAGGGAAGGAGCGCCGTTTGACTTTTTCAACCCAAAATTGGCAGGAATTGAGATAGGACTCTGTTGTGAACACGTTGGAGGCGACTTCGGAGCTGGGGCTCACTCCGGTGGTTGCTGAGGGTATTGAACCAATTGCTGAATGGCTTTCAGCTGGGTCCGAATGGTCTGATATAAGTGACCTGAACTCCCATCAGCCTTGCCAGTAATCAATTGTTCTTCCAGGTCTTGGTTGGAGCTCAGCTTGCATTCCTGCTTTCATTCAGATAAGTGAATTGCTGTTTTTTTTCCTTTGGTTGGATTTTCCTTGCTGGTTTGCTGCCTTGCATTAGACTTCAGCCTGGTCCCCTTTTGGGGCCTGGTGCTGCATTTGTGCTCAGTTTGTGTTTGCACTTTTGCTCTGCTCCTGTGTCACTTTTTATTTGCTGAATTGCTGTGTGTTACACCGGAGATCTGATTTAGGTGGTAGAGATCATGTGATCTCAGGTTTTTTGTTAATCACAAGTGTTGGTATTTTTGTCAGGGTTTTTTGGGTTGCAGTCAGACAGAATTGGCCCCAGCATTTGCTCATTCTATTTTCTGTCTGTGTTCGTATTTTCTTCTTGTCTAACTGCCATTACATGTTTTGGGGCTTCCTATTTCTTTGGGGGTTCTGCTACGGGGCAGTTAGCTTTCATCTTTCTGTCTTTAGGTGTAGCTATCTCTCCGGCTGTGACAAGGCGTCTAGGATCACCGTAGGTATACTCCACGGCTACTTCTAGTGTTGCGGTTAGTTTAGGGTTCTGAAACCCAGTAGTTTCCAGCCTCTCTGGTGTATTGCTACTTTGGCTATTTTTGCTATTTCTCCTCAGCTACCGAAACATAACAGTATTACCGGACAAACTGAAAATTATATGGTACTCAACAGAAGGGAAAAATAGTAAAAAAGAAAAAAGGGAGTTGTCAGAAATTTTTTTTTTCTGTTTGTTGCATTTTTTCCCTCTTTTTCTCTGGGTGCTGAGGAGGAATTTTTTTTTTTCCTCAATAGAGTTTGCACAATTGTCTGGCCGTGTGGAGAGGCTTGCCACTGAGGTTCAGAGTATTTCTACCTATCTTGCTAGGTTGCCGGTTGTGGAACCTAGGATCCCCATACCAGATTTATTTTTGGGGGATCGGGCTAAATTTCTGAATTTCAAAAATAACTGTAAGTTGTTTTTTGCCTTGAAGCCTAAGTCCTCAGGGAACGCAGCACAACAGGTTCAAATTGTCATCTCTCTGCTGTGCACCGACCCTCAGGATTGGGCTTTTTCCCTGACACCTGGGGATCCTGTTTTGAATGATGTTGATGTATTTTTTCAGGCTCTGGGGTTATTGTACGATGAATCTAATGTCACTGATCAAGCTGAAAAGACTTGTTGGCATTAAATCAGGGTCGTGAAGACGCTGAGCTGTACTGTCAGAAATTCCGAAAGTGAGCAGTCCTGACCAAATGGAATGATGATGCTTTGGCAGCCCTTTTTCAGAAGGGTCTGTCAGAAAATGTAAGGGACGTTATGGTGGGATTCCCTGTTCCTTCTGGTCTCAATGATTCTATGTCTTTGGCTATTCAAGTTGATAGATGTTTGCATGAGTGTAGAGGCATGCGTGAGATGGTGTTGCCTTGTGAGCCAGCTCCTGAGCCCATGCAGTGTGATGCAGTGGCTTCTGGAGCTCAGCGTCATGAGTTTCTAAAGCGAAATGAGTTATGTTTCTACTGTGGTGACGCTTCTCATGCTATTTCCGTCTGCCCTAAGCGGGGAAGACGTTTTGCGCGCTCAGTTGTCTTGGGTAGTGTTCAGACTAAATTTCTGTTGACTGTTACCCTGATTTGCTCCCTGTCCACATTTTCGGCTCAGGCTTTTGTTGATTCAGGAGCAGCTATTAACCTGATGGATTTTGACTTTGCCAAACGTTGTGGGTTTCCCATAATACTAACACTCCTGTTTTTTCTGCCTCTCCCCAGTCTCAGGATGTCCCTGACTTTTGACTGATTTTTCTGATGTGTTTAGTGAGAGTAAGTCTGCATTCTTACCTCCTCACAGGAGCTATGATTGCGCTATTGAGTTAGTGCCTGGTGGTAAATTTCCTAAAGGTCGCCTTTTTAATTTATCTGTACCTGAACATGATGCTATGCGATCTTATATCAAGGAGTCTTTGGAGAAGGGTCATATGAGACCATTCTCTTCACCCTTGGGCGCCGTTTTTTTCTTTGTGGCCAAAAAGGATGGTTCATTGAGGCCGTGTATTGACTATCGCCTCACTGTTAAATATCAATATCCGTTACCCTTGATTTCAGACCTATTTTCCAGTGTGAAAAGTGCTAGTTGGTTCACCAAGCTTGACCTCAGGGGGCGTAAAACCTTATTCGCATTAAGCACGGGGATGAATGGAAGACGGCGTTTAATACCCCACAGGGGCATTTTGAGTACCTAGTGATGCCTTTTGGGCTAACTAATTCCCCTTCCGTTATCCAATCCTTTATGAATAATATTTTCAGGGATTTTGTGGATAAATTTCTGATCGTTTATTTGGATGATATCTTGATTTTTTCCATTGACTGGGACTCTCATGTGAAACATGTTCGGACTGTGTTCCAGATTTTGAGAGAGAATGCACTGTATGTGAAGGAATCAAAGTGTCTTTTTGGCGTACAGAAGGTCTCATTTCTGGGATTCATTTTGTCTCCGTCTGTTATTGAAATGGACCGGGTCAAGGTTCAGGCCATCTGTGATTGGGTCCAACCTACTTCATTAAAGGCTGTTCAGAGATTTTTGGGTTTTGCCAATTTTTATCTTAAATTTATTGGTAATTTCTCCGGTATTGTTAAACCATTGACTGATTTGGCCATAAAGGGTTCTGATGCGGTGAATTGGCCTCCTGAGGCAGTCTCTGCGTTTCAGGAACTTAAGCAGAGATTCACTTCTGCTCCTGTTCTACGGCAGCCTGATGTTTCTCTACCATTTCAGGTGGAGGTTGATGCCTCTGAAATTGGGGCAGGTGCTGTTTTGTCCCAAAGAGATCCAGAGACCTCTAAAAGTAACCCTTGCGGCTTTTTCTCTTGAAAATTTTCTCCAACTGAACGTAATTATGACGTGGGTAATCAGGAGTTATTGGCCATGAAGTGGGCCTTTGAAGAGTGGAGACATTGGCTGGAAGGAGCCAAACATCAGGTGGTGGTCCTCACGGACCATAAGAATCTGGTTTATCTGGAATCAGCCAAGCGACTTAATCCTAGACAGGCCAGGTGGGCCATGTGTTTCACACGTTTTAATTTTGTGGTTTCTTTTCTTCCTGGCACTAAGAATGTTAAGGTGGATGCCCTCTCGAGGAGTTTCTTTGCGGACTCTCCTGAGTTATCTGATCCTACTGTTATTTTGAAAGAGGGTCTAGTTCTTTCCGCCATCTCGCCCAATTTAAGACTGGCCTTGGAAGGGTGTCAGAAGGATAAACCTGAGCGCTGCCCTATTGGGAAATTGTTTGTCCCAGACCAGTGGAAGAAGAGTGTGATGTCTGAGATTCATTGTTCCGCGTTGGCTGGTCATCCCGGGATTTTTGGTACCAGAGACTTGGTTAGTCGGTCCTTTTGGTGGCCTACTTTGTCTCGTGACGTCAGGGAATTTGTGAAGTCCTGTGGGACTTGCTCTCGTTCCAAGCCTTGCTCTCGCTCTAGTGGTTTGTTAATGCCATTACCTGTGCCCAAGAGGCCATGGTCCCATATCTCTATGGATTTTATTTCCGACCTCCCTGTTTCTCAGAGAATGACCTTTATCTGGGTAATCTGTGATAGGTTTTCCAAGATGATACATCTTGTGCCATTACCTAAGTTACTTTCCTCCTCCGAATTGGTGCCTTTATTCCTTCAGCACGTGGTTCGGTTACATGGCATTTCGGAGAACATTGTGTCTGACAGAGGAGTCCAGTTTGTTTCCAGATTTTGGAGGACATTTTGTTCTAAACTTGGTGTTCAATTATCTTTCTCTTCTGCTTTTCATCCTCAGACCAATGGACAAACCGAGAGAACAAACCAGACCTTGGAGACTTATTAGAGATGTTTTGTGTCTGCTGATCAAGATGACTGGGTCTCTTTTTTGCCTTTGGCTGAGTTTGCTCTTAATAATAGGGCTAGCTCTGCCACCTTGATGTCTCCATTTTTCTGCAATTTTGGGTTTCACCCTCGATTTTCTTCGGGACAGGCGGAGGCTTCTGTCTGTCCAGGTGTTGACTCTGTTGTGAAGCGAATGCAGCAGATTTGGGACCAGGTAGTGGAGAGGTTGTCTCTCTCTCAGGAGAGGGCCCAGCGGTTTGCCAACCGGCATAGGACTGATGGTCCTCGGTTTAAAGTGGGGGACTTGGTTTGGTTGTCCTCAAGAAATATCCCTATGAGGGTTGAATCTCCAAAGTTTAAGCCCAGGTTCATTGGACCTTATAAGATCATGGAGATTCTTAATCCTGTTTCCTTCCGTTTGCTTCTTCTAGGGACATTTAAGATCCATAACGTGTTCCACAAGTCCTTATTGAAGAGGTTTGTCGAGCCAGTGGTTCCTATGGCTGCGCCTCCTGACACTGTTTTGATTGAAGCCAATCTGGAGTATGTGGTTGAGAAAATAGTGGATTCTCGTTTTTCTAGACAGAAACTCCAGTATTTGGGTAAGTGGAGAGGTTATGGTCAGGAGGACAATTCTTGGGTGTTTGCTTCGGACATCCATGCTAGGAGACTGATCCGTGCCTATCACCGAGCTCATCCTGATCGGCCTGGTTGCACAAGTGAGGGTTCGGTGACCCCTCCTCAAGGGGGGTACTGTTATGAATGTGCTAGAGATGGATTCTGAGCAGAGGCTCCCTCTGGTGGTTACAGATAGTACTGAACCTTTCAGTGAGGAGTAGCAATCAGGGATCACGGACTGGTCTGATATAAGGGAGGTTCCCTCCCATGATGGTTGCCGGTGATCAATTGTTCTTGTCTCAATTGTGGTTCCTGGTTCATTTGGAAGTTTGCTGGAGTCCTGCCTGCATCTCCTGCTTTCAGATAAGATATTTTTTGCTTTTCTTTTTGTGCTTACTTTTTGCATTGTTTTCTGCACTTTTGTGGAGGTCAGCCAGGTCCCCTCCTGGGGCCTGAGCTCCTCACAGTTTATCTGCAGCCACTGTTATTTGCTCATTTGCTTTTTCCTGTTTTTTCAGCGGCTGCAGCTTGGTTTTGTTCACACTGAGATCTGATTTAGCGGGTGGCGAGATCGTGTGATCTCAGTATTTTTGTAATCAGAATTGTTGGATTTTTGTAGGGTTTTCTGGGTTGCAGAAAGTAATCTCTCCTTTTCTATCCTATTTAGTCAGCTTGTGGCCCCAGCGTTTGCTCAATCTATTTTCTGCCTATGTTTGTGTTTTCATCTTGTCTAACCACCATTATATATTTGGGGGCTTCCTATTTTCTTTGGGGATCTTCTCCGGGGCAGATAGCTTTCATGTTTCTGCCTTTAGGTGTAGTTATCTCTCAGGCTGTGACGAGGCGTCTAGGATCAACGTAGGAACGCTCCACGGCTACCTCTAGTTGTGTCGTTAGTTTAGGAATCTGCAACCCATCAGTTACCAACATCTCAGGTGTTCTGCTGCCCTGCTGTTGTTCCTGTCGTCCTCAGCTACCGAAACACAACAGATGGGCCTATATAATGCTCCATATATGATGGGCCCCATATGATGCTCCAGTATATGATGGGCCCCATGGATGATGCTCCAGTGTATGATGGGCCTATACACTGTGTGCTGAATTATTAGGCAAATGAGTATTTAGATCACATCACCCTTTTTAGACATGTTGTCCTACTCCAAGCTGTATAGGTTTGAAAGGCAACTGCCAATTATGTAAATCAGGTGATTTTCATCTCTGTAATGAGGAGGGGTGTGGTCTAATGACATCAACACCCTATATAAGGTGTGCTTAATTATTAGGCAGCTTCCTTTCCTTTGGCAAAATGGGTCAGAAGAGAGATTTGACAGACTCTGAAAAGTCACAAATTGTGAGATGTCTTGCGGAGGGATGCAGCAGTCTTGAAATTGACAAACTTTTGAAGCGTGATCACTGAACAATCAAGCGTTTCATGACAAATAGCCAGCAGGGTCGCATGAAGCGTGTTGATAAAAAAAGGCTCAAAATTACTGCCCATGAATTGAGGAAAATCAAGCGTGAATCTGCCAAGATGCAATTTGCCACCAGTTTTGCCATATTTCAGAGCTGCAACGTTACTGGAGTATCAAAAAGCACAAGGTGTGCCATACTCAGGGACATGGCCAAGGTAAGGAAGGCTGAAAAACGACCACCTTTGAACAAGAAACATAACATAAAACGTCAATACTGTGCCAAGAAATATGTTAAGACTGATTTTTCTAAGGTTTTATGGACTGATGTAATGAGAGTGACTCTTGATGGTCCAGATGGATGGGCCCGAGGCTGGATCAGTAAATGGCAGAGAGCTCCACTCCGACTCAGACGCCAGCAAGGTGGAGGTGGGGTATTGGTATGGGCTGGTATCATCAAAGATGAACTTGTGGGACCTTTTCGGGTTGAGGATGGAGTGAAGCTCAAGTCCCAGACCTACTGCCAGTTTCTGGAAGACACCTTCTTCAAGCAGTGGTACAGGAAGAAGTCGGTATCGTTCAAGAAAAACATGATTTTCATGCAGGACAATGCTCCATCATATGCATCCAAATACTCCGCAGCGTGGCTGCCCAGTAAAGGTCTAAAAGAAGAAAAAATAATGACATGGCCCCCTTGTTCACCTGATCTGAACCCCATAGAGAACCTGTGGTCCCTCATAAAATGTGAGTTCTACAGGGAGGGAAAACATTACACCTCTCGGAAAAGTGTCTGGGATGCTGTGGTGTCTGCTGCACGCAATGTTGATCGTAAACAGATCAACCAACTGACAGAATCTATGGATGGAAGGCTTTTGAGTGTCATCGTAAAGAAAGGTGGCTATGTTGGTCACTGATTTTTTTTATTTTTGTTTTTGAATGTCAGAAATGTTATTTCTAAATTTTGTGTTGTTATATTGGTTTACCTGGTGAAAATAAACAAGTGAGATGGGTATATATTTGGTTTTTATTAAGTTGCCTAATAATTCTGCACAGTATTAGTTACCTGCACAAACAGATATCCTCGTAAGATAGCCAAATTTAAAAAAAAACATAACTCCAACTTCCAAAAATATTAAGCTTTGATATTTATGAGTCTTTTGGGTTGATTGAGAACATAGTTGTTGTTCAATAATATAAAGAATCCTCTCAAATACAACTTTTCTAGTATTTATGAAAACAGTGTATAATGCTCCATATATAATGGGCCCCATTTATAATGCTCCAGTGTATGATGGGCCCCATGGATGATGCTCTAGTGTATGATGGGCCTGTATAATGCTCCATATATAATGGGCCCCATATGTTGCTCCAGTATATGATGGGCCCCATTTATAATGCTCCAGTGTTTAATTGGCCCCGTATGTGATGCTCCAGTGTATGATGGGCCTATATAATGCTCCATATATAATGTGCCCCATTTATAATGCTCCTGTCAGTATTCCGCGTTTTCTAGGTAACTTTGTCAATGATTTTGCCCTTTGTTAAAATGGAGTTTGCTGTTTTGTGTGCCCTACTTCCTGTTCGTTTGTTTACAACCCGGCTCAGGTGTTGGCTTCCTTGCTGGAGTATTCTGCTTCCGTTTCCCTGCAACCCAGCAACTTTGTTCCTCACAGATCTTTTGTGTATTTACCAGGAAAGTGCATAACAAGGTTATCTTCAGGTGGTTCTCAGCCACAGCAGCTTCTACCCATGGCTCTGGACATTCTCTGCATATGTAAGCTGCACTTACTGTATTATCACTAACCTGTTGACTCTGGAATTTAACACTTGGTTCACTCCATCTGGTAAGAACTGTGTTTCTGAACTGTTGCTGTTTAACCCTTCGTTCACTCCCTCTGGTGAGAGCTGTTGGAACTGTTACTGGAATCTTACTGACATATGAACTTGTTGTTGGACTTCACTGAATTAAGCCACAACTGAGATTAACTTGTTCCTGGACCTCCCTGTGTCTACTGCATATCTGGATCTGACTCTTCATACACCAGCAGTGTGTGAATCCAGCCACGTTACCTGTGCATCAGACTTACCTTATGGTCACATTTGTGTGAGGACTCCGTCGTAAGAACCTTACTGCCCTTGCTATAGAGGTTCAAGGACTTATATATCCGGATTCATATAACTGGACTTGTATATATATGGACTCGTTTCATTGCATGTCACTACGGGTTGTTTGTATATTGTTTTTGGGTGTTTTGCTGTTTCACAAATACACTATTTGCATTCAAAGAAACCCATCTCTGATTGTTCATTGCCCCACGCTATCAGAATCCTCGAGTTCCTACAATAGTATAACAGGATACTCCAGCCAAAAAAGGGGATTCTGCTGGGCAATGATGGAGACACGGGCAGACAAATTGTTCACCATAGTTAACTCCTTGCAGCAGGAGGTGGCGGCTGCACACAATCAGATTAGAGACTTGGAGTCTCGGGTTAATCACAATGCACAGGGGTTTGGTCAGGCTCTCCAAGATCTACGTACTAGGTTAGGAGTCCTGGAGGCCTTACCTACTGAGCCTACCTCATCCACCAGTATGCCCAAATTGCCTCCATTCCGTTTTAATGGTGACCGAAGTCAATTCCGTGGGTTTGTTAATCAATGTATATTATTTTTTGATGTACATGCCTCCTATTACCGGTCTGATAGATCTAAGGTTCTATGTATTATTATGTTGTTGACATCACGGGCACTGGCTTGGGCAAATCCTATGGTTGAAAGTCACGATACCCGTCTAAATAATTTGGACAATTTTCTGGCAGCCATGGCGCAAATGTTCGACGATCCCAACCGCCGTGCTACCGCTGAATCTGCCTTGCTTTCCTTACGCCAGGGGAAACGGTCAGTCATAGAATATGTTACTGAATTTAAAAGGTTAGTGGTGGACACCCAGTGGGATAACAATGCTTTATTACCAATCTTTAGAAAAGGTTTGTCAAATGCAATCAAGGATGAGCTAGCTCGTTCAGAGTCTCCACAGGAGTTTGAATTGTTTATTCAGCACTGTGTACGTATTGATATCCGTTTAACTGAACGCAGACAAGAAAAATGGGCCGCTGTAAATCGCATTACTAATCTCTCTCTTCCGTCCAGGGAAACCACAGGCAAAAACTCGCGAGAGGCTGAGGAGGTGCCTATGCAGGTGGACACACTGCAGAGACGTGAGAGTAATGAACGCCGCGAATACCGTCTCCGTGAGCGCTTATGTTTCTATTGTGGTCAATTAGACCATTTCCTCATCAATTGTCCTAAATGTCCCAGGCGACCCAACAAGGTGTTGGCGGTAGTAGGGGATTATGATAACACAGACGCTGAATCTGAAGTTTCAGAGACCAGTCTACATCTAGATGCGGTTTTCCCCCCAATACTGATGCCGACTTCCCCTAAAGATCAAGGGGAGAAATATTCACATTGTTCTCTTCCTATTCAGATTCAGTGGGAGGAACAGTGGATATCAAGTTCTGCCATGATAGACTCTGGAGCAGGTGGGAATTTCATGGATTCTTCTTTTGCCAAGGAACATGGTATTAAGACACAGCTAAGAGCTTCACCAATCACTATGGAAACGGTGAATGGTTCCCCATTAGTTTCTGGACCAGTAGACCGGGAGACAGTGCCTCTGGAGTGTAAGATGGAACCAGTCCATCAAGAAACACTTTCATTCATGTTAATATCTTCTCCTCATTTTCCTGTAATTTTAGGAATTCCCTGGTTACGGTCACAAAATCCAAACATCAATTGGGAAACCAAGGAGATATCCTTTCTCCCGAAGAGCAGTTCTACCATCAGTCCAACTGTAGCGGCTCCAGTTACCCAGAACTTGGAAGAGGTGATACAGGTACCTACTCTCCCTCTGATTTATCAGGAATTCTCAGACATTAGTGATAAAGGGAAGGCAGATCAACTTCCCCCACATAGACCGTATGACTGCCCCATAGAATTGCTTCCTGGAGCAGCGATTCCTTTCGGCCATGTTTACCCGTTGGCGGCTCCGGAATTAAAATCTTTACGAGAATATATAGATGAGAATTTAGCCAAGGGGTTTATCCGACCATCTTCGTCACCAGCGGGAGCTCCAATATTCTTTGTAAAGAAGAAGGATGGTACTCTAAGACCCTGCATTGACTACCGGGAGTTAAATAAGGTAACCATTTGTAACAGGTACCCGTTGCCCCTAATTCCAGAATTGTTGGAAAGAGTTCGCCAGGCCAAAGTATTTACCAAATTAGATCTTCGTGGGGCATATAATTTACTCTTTATACGGCCCGGAGACGGATGGAAGACAGCTTTTAGATGCCGGTATGGACATTTTGAATATTTAGTGATGCCATTCGGACTCTGTAACGCTCCTGCTGCTTTTCAACATTTAGCCAATGACATTTTCAGGGATTTATTGGACCAATATGTGGTAATTTACCTCGATGACATCTTAATCTTTTCTGACTCCTTACAGGAACATCAGGAACATGTCAAAACCGTACTTAGACGTTTGAGAGATAATCATTTGTACATCAAACTCGAAAAGTGTGAGTTCCATTGTTCTGAAATTCAATTTTTAGGCTATATTATCTCGCCTCAGGGATTGAATATGGAGTCCAGCAAGATCCAGGCAATCTTGGACTGGCCGGTACCAGGATACATTAAGGAGGTACAACGATTCATTGGCTTTGCTAACTTTTATAGACGGTTTATCCGAAATTTTTCAGAAATTGTCCGTCCCATCACTCTCTTCACCAAGAAGGGGAAGAAGTTTGAATGGTCTTCGCAAGCTCAGGAAGCCTTTGATCGCCTGAAGGGTTGTTTTACCACGGCTCCAATATTGAAGCATCCAGATCTTGCACTGCCTTTTATCGTGGAGGTGGACGCGTCTGACTGTGCATTGGGAGCTATCCTCTCACAACGTACCGAAGACAAAGGTTTGCTGCACCCGTGTGCCTTCTTCTCTCGTAGGTTATCTTCTGCAGAACTGAACTATGATGTGGCAGATAAGGAACTTTTGGCAATTATTTCTGCATTTAAGGAATGGAGACACCATTTGCAGGGGGCAACTCAGCAGGTAGTAGTACTTGCAGATCATCGCAATTTGGAATTCCTTAAGTCTGCCAGATGTCTTTCTCCTCGACAAGCTAGGTGGAGTTTGTTCTTGAACCAGTTTAATTTTATTATTTCGTACCGCCCAGGTTCACGTAATGGGAAAGCTGACGCATTATCCCGAATCCATACCGTGGATTCCGTGCCTGGGACCCCGTCTAAGACCATCTTGTCGGAGGCCAATTTCGTTGGAGTGCTCCGGAACCGGGACTTGTGGCAGGAGATCAAGCTGGCCTATGACGGTGACGTATTTCTTGCGGCTCCACCTGACAACGTGAATCTTGTCCTTCGGAATGGTGTGTGGCTTAAAAATCGATGTATTTATGTCCCAGAGGCTGTAAGACTTCGAGTTCTCAAATTGGTCCACGACTCTAAATTGGCTGGTCATAGGGGGTACAGAAGACGCAGGAATTGTTAACTCGTTTTTTTTTGGTGGCCTACCTGCTTGAAGGATGTGAATGACTATGTCCGCTCTTGTGAAGTTTGTGCCCGGTACAAGATTCCTCGCGTTTCACCTACTGGTCTTCTTATGTTCAATAGTTTTTTATTGAAAATTTTTTGGTTATTGCATGTACAATAAAGCATATAACTGGGCCTACAGGAGACCATACGTTGTAAAACAGTAAAAATAAACAAGACAAGACATGGAATAACTAGGTATACAAACAATAAACATAAGGAAAGGATTTGGTAATAGGAAGGAAGGGGAGGTAATATCGGTAAGGAGGACCATTTCTTGCGTTTCGTTTAGAGATCACTTAAGGGTGACCTGTTGAGACAGAATGTAATGAGTCTTTGCAATATTTGGACCATGGGGCCCAAGTGCGGTTGCATAGTGTTACGCAATTATTGCGGATAGCATATAAAAATTCCAGTGCGTGATGTTCTTTAAGTCGAGAGGTCAGCTCAAGCATCGATGGTGTGGAAGCAGTTTTCCAGCGTTGGGCTAACATTACTTTAGCTACCATTAGAGTGTGTGCTACAAACCTGCGGAATTCTAGAGGTACCGTGTCAATCTCCAGCAGGCATAATGCTATGTGAGGAGAACGCTGTATTCTCAAAGATGTCACCAAATCTAGTAAGTTGAAAACCTCTCCCCAGAAGCACAAAACTCTAGGGCAGCTCCAAAATATGTGGAATAAGGAGCCCGTCTCTCCACAGTTCCTCCAACAACAATCAGAGGTTCCGGGAAACAATCTGGCCAGCCTCTCAAGAGTGTAATACCAGCGTGACATGCACTTCATATGCGATTCTTGAAGCGTCATGGAGAGCGACGCTTTTTTAGCCCATTTAAACGCAAGTTCCCACTGAGTCTCAGAATACAGTCTTCCTAGGTCAATTTCCCAACTGAGGATATGGGCTCGTTTAGTAAAGTGAATGGAGTCGTTAAATATTGCATATAAGTGCTTAGTTGTAGCAAAGTGAGGTTGGGGGTTAGTACCCAAGATAAGGTTCCAGAGGGTCAGAGGAACCCGCGTATCAAGCTTATTACCAGAGAGGATATAGGATCTAGCCCTTCGAATATGGAATGCGGTTAGATGTGGCATGTGGCTTGTAAATTGCATTGTGGCTACATCTCCCCAAGTTTGCAGGCCAAGTTCCCCCCAGCTCCGGGTGTCTAAGTCTGGAATACACTGATGAAGAAGTGCGATCGGTAATGCTGTCGCAGAGACCTGTGTATCATATCTCAACTTGGATGTTAATAAGACCCAACTACGTAGAGACGCTTTCACTACATGTGAAGCCGGTGGAGGAAGAGTTTTATCTACAATGTAAACTAACAAATGCAAGTGTAATGGTCTTGAATGATTTAAGACTAATTCTATGGTCGGCCAAGAGGAGTGTGTAGATTGCATCCACCAGTGTCTAGTTTGACGTATAATCGTAGCATGGTAATATGCGTGTAGATTGGGGACGCCCGCCCCTCCATGGTAACAAGACATTCTCAAGACTGAGGAGGCCACCCTGGGTTTCTTCCCAGCCCAAATAAACCCCAACATTTGTGATGAGAGCCTTGTTATATATTTCTTTGGTATCGGGAGATTAAGCGTTCTATATATATATAGGATTTTAGGTAAGATCATCATCTTATAGGATACGATCCGACCCATCCATGATATGTCTGTTTTTGAGAATGTGTCTAAAGTCTCCTGAATATCCTGTATTAGGCCATTCATATTTTGTAACACTGTCTTGTGAAATGGTAAGGTAAGCTTAATGCCTAGTACGTTATCGTAGTATCCTGCCATTTGAAGGGGAACTCAGCAAGTATCGCAGCCTTAAGTTGGGGATCAATGTGTACTCCCATGAGGTGTGATTTGGTGTAGTTGAGTTTGTAGTGAGATATCCGCCCAAATTCGTCTAGGGTGTTACAGGCTGATCGTAGGGAGGTTAACGGGTCGGTTAATAGGAGGACAATATCATCTGCATACAGACTTATTTTGTGTTGTCTACCAGAAATTGGGATACCTCTAATAGTCTGATCCAATCTGACTCTCTCCGCCAATGGTTCCATGATGAGAACAAAGAGGAGGGGAGACAGGGACAACCCTGACGGGTGCCGTTCGTTATGTAGAATGGTTGCGATAAAGTGCCATTAATAAGCACCCTAGCGGATGGGCAGGAATATAAAGCTTCGATGTAGTGTAAAAAGTCATTCTCGAAACCAAACCTGCGCAAAGTGTGGAACATAAATCCCCAATGAATTCTGTCGAACGCCTTCTCCGCATCCAACGAGAGAAGCAAAGAAGGCGCCCGACCCCTCAAAGCAAATTGAAGCAAGTTGAGGACACGTCGTGTTGCGTCAGATGTTTGGCGTCCCGCCACGAATCCTGTCTGATCAGTATGGATCAGCAGTGGTAAAATGTTAGATAGCCTGATGGCTAGTATTTTAGCGTATATCTTAGTATCTGAATTCAGTAGCGATATGGGTCTAAAGTTTCCAGGTTCGTTAGGGGATTTCCCAGGTTTAGGAATCGCAGTTACTGTCGCTTCTAAGAACTCAGGCGGGAAAGAAGCGCATTCACGAGCTGAGTTTAGCATGTTAGTCAAATGCGGCGCAAGTAGTTCAGAGAAGGTTCGGAGATATTCATTCGAGTACCCGTCAGGGCCAGGTGATTTGCCCAGTTTAGACATATTGATGGATTGCAAGGTTTCAGTCACCGAGATTGGGGCATTTAGCATAGAGGCCGATGAAGGGGATAGTTTCGGGAGGTCAATTTGAGATAAAAAAGAGTTAATGGCTAGGTCTGTAGGTTGTATAACTCCCGGGGAATCTTTGAGATTGTATAACTGTTCGTAATATTTACGAAACGACTCCGCTATTTCCATAGGGTGTGTGATTGACGAGTGAGGGCATTGGGAGTTTTTTAGTGAGAACACCGTACTACGGATTCGCCTTTGTTTTAGTTTGGATGCCATGTATCGAGAGGTTTTATTAATTGACCCGTAGTGGGTTGCACGCATGGTGCGTATGTATTTATCGTGTTGGCTAAACAGATGAAGTTGTAAATTATGTCGATGGGTCATCAGACTTCGATGATTATTCAATGTTGGTTGTGAAGTGACTTCATTCTCAGCTAATTGGACTTTCAGCAATAAACTATACAGCTGATTCGTCAATGCCTTTTTCCTCTGAGCTCCCATTTGGATGAGGTGTCCCCGCATGACAGCCTTGTGAGCTAACCATAATATCGAGGGAGTAACGTCAGGAGTAGCATTAACACTAAAGTAGTCTGCTATATGCTGTCGTATGCGTGTCGCATATGAAGAATCGGTGTACAGTGCCAGGTTATTTCGCCATTGCCTCGTCGTTGATGCATTGGCTCGCGGAGACCACTCCAACGTTATCGGCGCATGGTCCGACCACGCGGCCGTCCCTACCGTAGCAGACTTAGCATCTGGCAATGCCCAACGATCCACAACAAACATGTCAATGCGTGAAAAGGTGCGATGTCGAGCTGAGTAGAAGGAGTAAGCCCTAGAGCTAGAATTAAGGCATCTGTATGTATCGTATAGGGAGTGTGATCTTAACCATTGTTGGAGACATGGGACATGCCGGGATCTAGGATTGGAAGAATCTAACGACCCATCAGCTATCATGTTGAAGTCCCCTCCCATAAGCAGACTTCCCTTCGCCATTACTCGGACTTTACGCATTACCCTGTTTAGGAAACGAATTTGTCGTAAATTCGGTGCATATATATTAACCACAGTGACCATTTTGTTCTGTAGCAGTCCCACCAGTATTATAAAACGACCTGCAGGGTCAATGTAGGAAGATTCGCATTGAAATGACACGTCAGTGGAGAACAAAATAGCAACGCCTGCCCTTTTCTTCTCCTGAGAGGCTAGGAAAATCTGCGTGTATTTAACGCTGCTAAAGAGGGGCATTTTAGTACGAGAAAAGTGAGTTTCCTGCAGAAAAAGTATATCTGCTTTAAGTCTACCTGCCTCTCTCCATAGATAAGAGCGCTTATAAGGGGAATTCAGTCCCCTAACGTTGAGGGATACCAAATTAAGCGACATATTGAGATATCATAATTTGCTTACCGCACCGCAAGGCCGAACCTAGGAATAGATGAAATTTGGATATTGCGGTCTCAAGGCGAGATATGCTGGGTAATTCCATTTCGGCAGCGCAAGAAGGGTTTGGGATGTGAAGTAGATCTTTGGGTAATACTAGGGATAGAAACATAAGGAGGGGACACAACGAGTAAAGGCATAACAAAAGCAGTGTAACTGAGTTGGATCATAAAAGATCAATCGAAGGTACATATCGATACTCAAATATGCTCCTCGACCGAAAATCTCCAGGGGGAAGGAGTTCAAATGGCCTTCTAATGAGGCCTCAAAAACTAGTAGGCTAGCCCGTATTAACGGAACGGTCCCAAGTAGCTAGCCGCTGTAGAGAGAACTGCGTCGATTTTTAGCTCGACCGGATCAGCGTGGGGAGCTCTGGGTTTGCCAATCTTGCGTCGGTTTAGAAGGTTTCTGGATCGCAGTCTGTAGTTGCAGGTCAATCTTCACACCCCAACTTTTTGCCAAGTCGCATCCTTCCTTCAGTGAGTGAATGATATGTAGGGTATCTTCATGGCGCACCAATAGTTTCAGTGGAAAACCCCATTTGTACTGTATAGAAGCTGCTCTGAGAGCGGAGGTCAGGGGCTGGAGGTTTCTTCGTGCTTGCAAGGTGGCTTGAGATAAATCAGTATATAGCTGTAATCCCAAGTATGGCGTAGGGAATTCCTTCATTTTCCTGGCTGCAAGTAATATTCGTTCTTTAATATGGAAAAAATGTACTCTGAGCAATACATCCCTCGGCACATTTGGCGGCAAAAATTTGGCTCTAGGAAGCCTATGTATTCGATCGATAATGAGATCGCGGTCGGTGGCTTCTGGGATAAAAATGCGGAACAAATCTACCACATAGTCCTGAAGGTCTGATGAGAGAACCGACTCTGGCACTCCTCTTATTTTAATATTATTTCTGCGATGTCTATCTTCGATATCTGCCATCTTGGATTTTAGATATTGCACTTCGTCATATAATGCATAGTGGGAGTCTATGAGGGCGTTGTGCGATCCTATTACCTCCTCCATTTTGTGTTCTACTGTGTTAACCCTGTATGACACATTGTCCACAGATGCTTCCACTGCGGCTTGTAGTTTATCCAGTTTACCTTGTATTGAACCGCTCAAGGCTATGATTAGCTCCTTTATATACGCTTCTGAGGCAGGTTGATTAGAAGCTGGAGCAGAGAATGCAGCATTAAGTTCTGATTGTGACTCACCCACAGGAGTCTCCGTACGTGGTTTTTGCTTCTGAGGGCTGGAGGAAGGAGAGGAGTCAGTCGTTATGTCTGAAGCGTCTTGCGTCGCCATCTCTTCTTCCTGCTCAGTTGCAACTGTGAGCTTTTGCACCCGCGATCGGTGTTGGGATGAACGTAGAGATTGGCCGGAGTGGTCGGGTGTTACCGGCGGTGAGTGTGGTGGTCTCAGCGTTGGAGAGCTGTGTCGCAGGGCTGCAATGCGGCCACGGGTAATGGCAGCTGTTGGTGTCTTCTTAGGTGCAGGTTTCCCGCGTCCCGGCGCCATGTTAGATCCTCCGTCACTAGGCCCAGCAGGATAGAAGTCCGTGAGGCGCTTCAGCTGGTTGCCCGATCCTTTCCTTTTGGACATCTGGGTACTCCTTGTTCTCCCCTTCGTCACAAGGGACCGGCTAGTCGTGCTTAGTAAAGCTGAAAATAGTCAGCTATGAGGCCGGGAACAGAGCGCTCAGATTAGCACGTCTTGCTCTGTAGGCGGTAGCCCACGCCCCCTTTACCTACTGGTCTTCTTAAACCGCTACCTGTACCGTCTCGCCCTTGGGGGTCTATTTAGATGGACTTTATTGTGGAGTTACCCACCTCTGATGGTAAAAATACTATTTTGGTGGTAGTAGATCGTTTAACGAAAGCTGCTCATTTCATTCCGTGTGCTGGTCTTCCCTCAGCTACAGAGACAGTAGATCTAGTTATCCAGAACATTTTCCGGCTGCATGGGGTACCAGATGAGATCATTTCTGACCGGGAATACAATTTACCTCTAGATTTTGGAAAGGATTTTGTTCTGCGCACCACATTAATGTTTGCTTGTCTTCTGCATACCATCCTCAGACAAACGGCAGACCGAACTGACAAATCAAACCTTGGAGCAATATCTACGCTGTTACGTCAGTCATTTGCAGGACGATTGGCTGAAGCTACTTCCTTTAGCGGAATTTTCGTACAACAACTCCCAAAGCAGTTCCACGAAGGTAACGCCTTTTTTTGCCAACCTGGGTTATCATCCAAGTATTTTGCCTAGGTCTCCGGTTACTATTTCGGTACTAGCGGTTGAAGACAGAGTGACGGCGTTGCAACGTAATCTTGAAGTTTTGAAGGACTCCCTGACCACAGCACAGGAGCGTTACAAGAAGTCGGCCGATAGATTCCGGAAACCAGCACCTATGTATAAGGTAGGAGACTCGGTTTGGTTGTCCACCAAGAATCTAAAATTGGGTGTTCCTTCGCAGAAACTGGGACAGAAATTCATCGGTCCATTCAAGATCACTGGGATTGTGAGCTCTGTTGCCTGTCGGTTGAAGCTACCACGGACTTTAAAGGTACACCCAGTATTTCATGTTTCCTTATTAAAACCAGTCTCTCCTAACACGTTTCAGGGACGTATCGTACCTCCCCCTCCACCAGTGTTGGTTGATGGCGAAGAACAATTCGTGGTACAGGATATTGTTAATTCGAGACTTCATAGAAACCGGCTTCAGTATCTAGTTAGATGGCAAGGTTACTCTCCTGAAAATGATTCTTGGGAACCAGTAAGTAACATCAATGCGCCCCTGAAGATTGCTAAGTTTTATCGGAGGTACCCGGACAGGCCAGGTCCAGGACCGGCCGGAGGCCGTCTTTAGGGGGGAGTAATGTCAGTATTCCGGGTTTTCTAGGTAACTTTGTCAATGATTTTGCCCTTTGTTAAAATGGAGTTTGCTGTTTTGTGTGCCCTACTTCCTGTTCGTTTGTTTAAAACCCGGCTCAGGTGTTGGCTTCCTTGCTGGAGTATTCTGCTTCCGTTTCCCTGCAACCCAGCTGCTTTGTTCCTCACAGATCTTTTGTGTATTTACCAGGAAAGTGCATAACCAGGTTATCTTCAGGTGGTTCTCAGCCACAGCAGCTTCTACTCATGGCTCTGGACATTCTCTGCATATGTAAGCTGCACTTACTGTATTATCACTAACCTGTTGACTCTGGAATTTAACCCTTGGTTCACTCCATCTGGTAAGAACTGTGTTTCAGAACTGTTGCTGTTTAACCCTTCGTTCACTCCCTCTGGTGAGAGCTGTTGGAACTGTTACTGGAATCTTACTGACATATGAACTTGTTGTTGGACTTCACTGAATTAAGCCACAACTGAGATTAACTTGTTCCTGGACCTCCCTGTGTCTACTGCATATCTGGATCTGACTCTTCATACACCAGCAGTGTGTGAATCCAGCCACGTTACCTGTGCATCAGACTTACCTTATGGTCACATTTGTGTGAGGACTCCGTCGTACGAACCTTACTGCCCTTGCTATAGAGGTTCAAGGACTTATATATCCGGATTCATATAACTGGACTTGTATATATATGGACTCGTTTCATTGCATGTCACTACGGGTTGTTTGTATATTGTTTTTGGGTGTTTTGCTGTTTCACAAATACACTATTTGCATTAAAAGAAACCCGTCTCTGATTGTTCATTGCCCCACGCTATCAGAATCCTCGAGTTCCTACAATAGTATAACAGCTCCAGTGTATAATGGGCCCTATCTATGATGCTCAAGTGTATGATGGGCCCCATATATAATTCTCCAGTGTATAATTGTCCCCCTATATTGCTCCAAACATTAAAAAAAAGAACTACCTCTCCTCCCTGAGCACTGCTCTACTCTGGACTCCTCAGCATCGCCATCTTCCAGCTCTCTGCACTTGGACTGTTCAGGCAGAGGTGGTACAGACTTGACGTCATCACGCTCTCTGACCTGAATGTCACTGTCAGGAAACGCGGAAGATGTCACAGCGGTGAAGCAGGGAGAGGTAAGTATTGCAAGTGCTGGGGCCCTGAGCAAGCAGAGGGGGCCCACACGTGGGCGATGGCACTGGCACAAGGCCCCTCATGGTACGCCGGTGTGTCTGACGGCGAGTGGGCCCCCCCACCGTTAGAGACTCTTTTGCATACTATGAGGAGCACTTGCCCGGGTGCGCCAGGTGCTGATGCCGGCCTTGGGGGGGTACAGCCCAGTTAGGGAGGTGGAATAACTGGTATATGTTGAGGTGTAGACTGGACGTTCAGCAGCTGCAAATGGAGGAATTGGAGAAGTCGGAGGAAGAGGAGGACAAAGCGAGCCATTTTGCTGGCAACCTATGTGTCATCAGGGGAAGGTGGTACAAAATCCTTTGAAAAGGATTCATTTTAATGAAGCACACTACCAGCAGGGCAAGCGAGCTCCTGTAAAGCATATTGTGCCAATTCAGACCAAGTGTCCAGTTTACAGGCCCAGTAGTCAAAGGGGAATGAACTGTGAGGGAGAACATTGATAGGGAAGCAGAGGTAATTTTGAATCATAGTTGACAACTGCTGTCTCCTGTCTGTTGCAATCGATTCAGTATTACCAGTCGTGTGAGCGGTCCTCGAGAAATCAGTCCACAACATGGACATGAAACCCCTGTCTCCAACGCCAGTTCAGCTGTGTGCACCACGAACACCTCTTCCATGTTGCCCAGTACGGCTTGTAGTAGAACCTGCACCGCTGCTGTGTGCTGGGAATGCCTCTAACAAACGGTTTACCAGAGTTGCTTGTTTGTTCGCCAATATTAGCTCTAGGTTCTCTTGTGGCATGATGTTCTGTAATTTGCCTTTATAGCATGCATCGAGGATGCTGACCAACCAGTAGTCATCATCCTTCATAATTTTGGCAATGCGTGGGTCCCTTTTTAGGATCCGCAAGACATAATCACACATGTGGGCCAATGTTCCAGGTGTCAATGATGCACTGACAGTGGTGGGTGGAGGAGCACTTTCTGCCAAATCCACATCCCTTCAGTCACGCACAAACCCTGTACCTGACCTTGGCAAGCCAACATTTTCTCTTGCCCCTGGGAAGCATCCTCCTCCCCAAAATAATCATCCCCCTGATCCTCCTCCTCCTCCTCTTCCTCTTCTTCCTCCACCTCTTCCAGGACAGTTCCCTGAGAAGACAATGGCTGACTGTCATCAAGGCTTCCCTCCTCCTCCTCCTCTTCCTCCTCCACTGCAGATGCCTGATCCTTAATGTGCATCAAAGTTTACATGAGCAGACGCATAAGTGGGATGCTCATGCTTATGATGGGTCGTCTGCGCTTACCAGCCATGTGCATTCTTCAAAACACTGAAGGACTTTACAGAGGTCTTTCAGCTTTGACCACTGCACACCCGACAACTCCATGTCTGCCCTCAAACTGACTACTCATATATCCTCCCACAAATGCATTACAGCCTGCCTCTGTTCGCACAGAATCTCAACCATGTGCATGGTGAAGTTCCACCTTGTTGCAACGTCTATAATTAGGCAGTGCTTGGGGAGGTGGAGCGATCGCTTCAGGTTCTGCATTCGACTGGAGTCTACGGGCAAGCGACTGATGTGCGAGCACAGTCTTCGCACCTTATGGAGCAGGGCTGTTAACTCCGGATAATTATTTAGGAAGCACTGCACCACCAGGTTCAAGGTGTGAGCCAGGCAAGGAATGTGTCTGAGTTTTGCCAGGGCTATGGCCGCCACAAAATTACATCCGTTATCACAGATTACCTTGCCTGGCGCAAGATGTAGACTGCCTAGCCATGACTCAGTTTCTCGCTGCAAGTAGTCGGTCAGTACCTCAGCGGTGTGTCTGTTGTAGCCCAAAGAAATCATCTTTAAAACAGCCTGCTGATGCTTACCACTAGCTGTTTGATAGTTGAACACCTCGTGTGCAACATTGGCAGCTGCGCATGGAGTGCTTGTGCGACTGCGCTCTGTCGACGAGCTTTTGCTTCTCGAGGAGGAGGAGGGTCGAACACCTACAGCCAACTGTTGCCTATACCGTGGGCTAGGCAGCACTGTCCCACCGTCGCTGTCCCCTGTGGACCCTGCATCCACCACATTAACCCAGTGCGCAGTGATGAAGACATAACGGCCCTGGCCATGCCGCTGCATCTGTTGTGAGGTGCACCTTTCTACTCACTGATTGTTTGAGTGCATGGACGATGCGGTCTTTCACATGCAGGTGGAGGGCAGGGATGCTTTTCTAGAAAAGAAGTGCCAACTGTTTAGGTCATAGCGTGGGACAGTGTAGGCCATGAGGTCTCGAAACCCTGCGCTTTCAACCAAACGGAAGGGCATCATCTCTAATGAGATCAGTTTGGCAATGTAGGCGTTCAAAGCCAGTGTACGCGGATGAGAGGTTGAGTACTTTCTTGTCCTACTCAGAGTGTCTGCTAGGGTGAGCTGGACTTGAGAGCTGCATATGGGTGAACTAGCGGTGGACATGACGGACTGAGAGGGGGTTGGTGATGGTGATGGTGGTGGTGGTGATGGCCTAGATTCAGTCTTTCGTTGCAAAAACATTGTGATTCCCTGACTGCTTTGGCCTTGCGACGACACCTCAACATTTCTTGCAGGTGGTGTGCTAACCGGTGGGCTTTCAGTGGGGGAAGCGATGGAGCGTTGCTGGCTACCTTCAGTTGGATCAGGTGCACATGTGCTACCTGAGGCTTTGTAGTCCATCAACGCTTGCAAGTGCATCTTGATTAAATGTCTAAGCATGCAACTGGTATTCAAATTTCTGAGATTTTTCCCTCGGCTAAAGGTCCTTCCGCACTTCTTACAGATAACCTTTGCCTCATCAATAGGATTTTGGTCAAAAGTGCCACATTGCATTGCCAGCGGGACCCTCTTCCCCAATGGATGCCAATCCGGATCAACAACTGGGTCATCCATCACCTCTTCTTCAATTTCATCTGCACCTTCCTCTGTGTCACCATGTAAGGTGGTATAGTATGCGGGAAGTGGCACATGAATTTCATCAGGGTCAGATTCTGGCTCAGTAGACTGCGAGGGCAATGTAGTGCTCTGGGTGAATGTACCAGCAGAATCAGCTAGCAGTGGCTGTGCATCAGTGCACTCCATGTCAGATTTATGTTGGACTGGGGAATTCAGGATTTGACTTGATAACCCAGGCATGGTATGTGAAAAGAGCTCCATGGAGTAATCTGAAGTGTGGCCTGCCACATCCTTCACTTTTGGTGGGGGTGAAGGACACAAGGAAAGGTGTTGTTCCTGACCAGGAGCCTGCATTTTTTGAAACTTTAGAAGAGGAAGCGAGAGAGCTGGTGACCGTTTCGGCAATGTAAGCCAAAACCTGTTCCTGATGCTCCGGCTTTAAAAGCGGTTTACCTGCTCCCAGAAAAGGGAGCCTTCCATGCCTTCTGGACCCAGATGATGACGCAGGCTCAACACCTCCTGCCTTATGTGCTATTGTGCTTTTGGCACTACCAGCAGATGCACCACTACCACCATCAGTATCAGCTGGCCGCTGCCTCTTCCGCCATACTTCCTCATGTTTGGGAAAATGTACCCAAAATACCAGCAGATATATGGTACTGTATTAGAAGCATACAGCTGTAAAACGATGAAGGGGAAAATTATAAATCTCCGTCTATATTTCGAGATTAACACACAGACGCTCACAGGCTCAGTATGGATTACACCTGAATTTAAAAAGCAGAAAAAGGGTAATGTATCAGAAGCATACAGCTGTATACAGTGTTGGGGTAATTTTAAATCTCCGTATATATTTCCAGAGTCAGACACAGACTCTCACAGGCTCAGTATGGATTAGACCAGAATATAAAAAGCAGAAAAAGAGTAATCTATGAGAAGCATACAGCTGTATACAGTCTAGGGATAATTGTAAATCTCCGTATATATTTCCGGAATCAGACATAGACTCTGACAGGCTCAGTATGGATTACACTAGAATATAAAAAGCAGAAAAAGGGTAATGTATCAGAAGCGTACAGCTGTAAACAGTGTTGGAGTTATTTTAAATCTCCGTATATATTTCAGGAGTCACATACAGACGCTCACAGGCTCAGTATGGATTAGACCAGAATATGAAAAGCAAAAAAGGGTAATGTATTAGAAGCGTACAGCTGTATACCGTCTAGGGATAATTGTAAATCTCCTTATATATTTCCGGAATCAGACATAGACTCTGATATGCTCAGTATGGATTACACTGTCTAGGGATAGTTGTAACTCTCCGTATATATTTCTCACAGGCTCAGTATGGATTACACCAGAATATGAAAAGCAGAAAAAGGGTACTGTATCAGAAGATGGCAGGTGTATATAGTATTGGGGAAAATTTCAATCTCCGTATATATTTCAGGAGTCACACACAGACGCTCTCAGGCTCAGTATGGATTACACCTGAATATAAAAAGCAGAAAAAGGGTAATGTATCAGAAGCATACAGCTGTATACAGTCTAGGGATAATTGTAAATCTTTGTATATATTTCCAGAGTCAGACCCAGACTCTCACAGGCTCAGTATGGATTAAACCTGAATATAAAAAGCAGAAAAAGGGTAATGTATCAGAAGCGTACAGCTGTATAAAGTCTAGGGATAATTGTAAATCTCCGTATATATCAGAAGGAGTCACATACAGACACTCACAGGCTCAGTATGGATTAGACCAGAATATAAAAAGCAAAAAAAGAGTAATGTATTAGAAGCGTACAGCTGTATACCGTCTAGGGATAATTGTAAATCTCCGTATATATTTCCGGAATCAGACATAGACTCTGACAGGCTCAGTATGGATTACACTAGAATATAAAAAGCAGAAAAAGGGTAATGTATCAGAAGCGTACAGCTGTAAACAGTGTTGGAGTTATTTTAAATCTCCGTATATATTTCAGGAGTCACATACAGACGCTCACAGGCTCAGTATGTATTAGACCAGAATATAAAAAGCAAAAAAAGGGTAATGTATTAGAAGCGTACAGCTGTATACCATCTAGGGATAATTGTAAATCTCCGTATATATTTCCGGAATCAGACATAGACTCTGACATGCTCAATATGGATTACACTGTCTAGGGATAGTTGTAAATCTCCGTATATATTTCTCACAGGCTCAGTATGGATTACACCAGAATATGAAAAGCAGAAAAAGGGTACTGTATCAGAAGATGGCAGGTGTATATAGTATTGGGGAAAATTTCAATCTCCGTATATATTTCAGGATTCACACACAGACGCTCTCAGGCTCAGTATGGATTACACCTGAATATAAAAAGCAGAAAAAGGGTAATGTATCAGAAGCATACAGCTGTATACAGTCTAGGGATAATTGTAAATCTTTGTATATATTTCCAGAGTCAGACCCAGACTCTCACAGGCTCAGTATGGATTACACCTGATTATAAAAAGCAGAAAAAGGGTAATGTATCAGAAGCGTACAGCTGTATACAGTCTAGGGATAATTGTAAATCTCCGTATATATTTCAGGAGTCACATACAGACACTCACAGACTCAGTATATTAGACCAGAATATAAAAAGCAAAAAAAGAGTAATGTATTAGAAGCGTACAGCTGTATACCATCTAGGGATAATTGTAAATCTCCGTATATATTTCCGGAATCAGACATAGACTCTGACAGGCTCAGTATGGATTACACTAGAATATAAAAAGCAGAAAAAGGGTAATGTATCAGAAGCGTACAGCTGTAAACAGTGTTGGGGTAATTTTAAATCTCCGTATATATTTCCAGAGTAACACACAGACGCTCTTAGGCTCAGTATGGATAAGACCAGAATATGAAAAGCAGAAAGAGGGTAATGTATGAGAAGCGTACAGCTGTATACTGTCTAGGGATAGCTGTAAATCTCCGTATATATTTCCGGAGTCAGGCACAGACTCTCACAGGCTCAGTTTGGATTACACCTCAATATAAAAAGCAGAAAAAGGGTACTGTATCAGAAGATGGCAAGTGTTATGTTTCGGTAGCTGAGGAGGACAGGAACAACAGCAGGGCAGCCGAACACCTGAGACGTTGGTAACTGATTGGTTGCAGATTCCTAAACTAACGACACAACTAGAGGTAGCCGTGGAGCGTTCCTACGTTGATCCTAGACGCCTCGTCACAGCCTGAGAGATAACTACACCTAAAGGCAGAAAGATGAAAGCTATCTGCCCCGGAGCAGATCCCCAAAGAAAATAGGAAGCCCCCAAACATATAATGGCGGTTAGACAAGATGAAAATACAAACATAGGCAGAAAATAGACTGAGCAAACGCTGGGGCCACAAGCTGACTAAATAGGATAGGACAGGAGAGATTACTTTCTGCCACCCAGAAAACCCTACAAAAATCCAACAATTCTGATTACAAAAATACTGAGATCACACGATCTCGCCACCCACTAAATCAGATCTCAGTGTGAACAAAAACCAAGCTGCAGCCGCTGAAAAAACAGGAAAAAGCAAAAGAGCAAATAACAGTGGCTGCAGAAAAACTGTGAGGAGCTCAGGCCCCAGGAGGGGACCTGGCTGACCTCCACAAAAGTACAGAAAACAATGCAAAAAGCAAGCACAAAAAGAAAAGCAAAAAATATCTTATCTGAAAGCAAGAGATGCAGGCAGGACTCCAGCAAACTTCCAAATGAACCAGGAACCACAATTGAGACAAGAACAATTGATCACCGGCAACCATCATGGAGGGAATCTCCCTTATATCAGACCAGTCCGTGATTCCAGATTGCCACTCCTCGCTGAAATGTTCAGTACTGTCTGTAACCACCAGAGGGAGCCTCTGCTAAGAAACCATCTCTAGCACATTCATAACAGTACCCCCCCTTGAGGAGGGGTCACCGAACTCTCACTTGTGCAACCAGGCCAATCAGGATGAGCTCGGTGATATGCACAAATCAGTCTCCTAGCATGGATGTCCAAAGCAAACACCCAAGAATTGTCCTCCTGACCATAACCTCTCCACTTAACCAAATACTGGAGTTTCTGTCCAGAAAAACGAGAATCCAATATTTTCTCAACCACATACTCCAGATTGCCCTCAACCAAAACAGGGTCAGGAGGCGCAGCCATAGGAACCTGTTTTGTTTTGGTAGCTGAGGAGAGCAGGCAAAAACGGCAATACACCAGAGAGATTGGAATCTACTGGATTGCAGTACCCTGACTAACCACCACAACTAAAGGCAGCCGTGGAGCGTTCCTACGTTGGTCCTAGATGCCTCGTCACAGCCTGAGAGATTAATTACACCTAAAGATAGAAAGAGGAAAGCTATCTGCCCCGGAGCAGATCCCCAAAGAACATAGGAAGCCCCCAAACATGTAATGGCAGTTAGACAAGAGGAAATACAGACACAGACAGAAAATAGTATGAGCAAACGTTGGGGCCAAATCTGCCTAGACAGAAAAAGGATAGGAAGGATACTTACTGCAATCCAAAAAAAACCCTAAAAAAAAACCAACGCTACTAATTGCAAAAACACCTGAGATCACACGACCTCTACCACCTAAATTAGTTCTCTGGTGTAACAAAACTAAGCCGCAACCACTGAAAAAACTGGAAAAGGCAAATGAACAAATAACAGTGGCTCCAGAGGAACTGAGAGGAGCCCAAGCCCCCCGGGGAGGGGGACCTGGCTAACTTCACAGAAATGCAGAGAAATATGCAAATGGTAAGCACAAAAACAAAAAACAGAAAATATCTTATCTGAGAGCAGGAGAAGAGGCAAGACTCAGCAAGCTTCCAAGTGAACCAGGAAACAACGTTGAGACAAGAACAATTGATCACCGGCAACCATGATGGGAGGGAACCTCCCTTATATAAGACCAGTCTGTGATTCCTGATTGCCAATCCTCATTGAATGGATCAGTAATGTTTGTAACCACCAGAGGGAGCTTCTGCTCAGAATTCATTTCTAAAACTTTCACAACAGTATCCCCCCCTTGAAGAGGGGTCACCGAATCCTCATTTGTGCAACCAGATTGGTCAGGATGAGCTCTGTGATATGCACGGATCAGTCTCCTAGCATGGATGTCCGAAGCAAACACCCAAGAATTGTCCTCCTGACCATAACCTCTCCACTTAACCAAATACTGGAGTTTTCGTCTAGAAAAACGATAATCCAATATTTTCTCAACCACATACTCCAGATTGCCCTCAACCAAAACAGGGTCAGGAGGCGCAGCCATAGGAACCACTGGCTCGACAAACCTCTTCAATAAGGACTTGTGGAACACGTTATGGATCTTAAATGTCCCTGGAAGAAGTAAACGAAAGGAAACAGGATTAAGAATCTCCATGATCTTATAAGGTCCAATGAACCTAGGCTTAAACTTAGGAGATGCAACTCTCATAGGAATATTTCTTGAGGACAACCAGACCAAGTCCCCCACTTTAAACCGAGGACCATCAGTCCTATGCCGGTTGGCAAACCGCTGGGCCTTCTCCTGAGAGAGGGACAACCTCTCCACTACCTGGTCCCAAATCTGCTGCATACGCTCCACAACAGAGTCAACACCCAGACAGACAGAAGCCTCCGTCTGTCCCGAAGAAAATCGAGGGTGAAACCCAAAATTGCAGAAAAATGGAGACATCAAAGTGGCAGAGCTTGCCCTATTATTAAGAGCAAACTCAGCCAAAGGCAAAAAAGAGACCCAGTCATCTTGATCAGCAGACACAAAGCATCTCAAATAAGTCTCCAATGTCTGGTTTGTTCTCTCAGTTTGTCCATTGGTCTGAGGATGAAAAGCCGAGGAGAAAGACAATTGAACACCAAGTTTAGAACAAAAAGTCCTCCAAAATCTGGAAACAAACTGGACTCCTCTGTCAGACACAATGTTCTCAGGAATGCCGTGTAACCGAACCACGTGCTGAAGGAACAAAGGCACCAATTCAGAGGAGGAAAGTAACTTAGGTAATGGCACAAGATGTATCATCTTGGATAACCTTTCACAAATCACCCAGATAACGGTCATTCTCTGAGAAACAGGGAGGTCGGAAATAAAATACATAGAGATATGGGTCCATGGTCTCTTGGGCACAGGCAATGGCATCAACAAACCACTAGAGTGAGAGCAAGGCTTGGAGCGAGAGCAAGTCCCACAGGACTGCACAAACTCCTTGACGTCACGAGACAAAGTAGGCCACCAAAAGGACCGACTCACCAAGTCTCTGGTACCAAAAATTCCGGGATGACCGGCCAACGCGGAACAATGAATCTCAGACATCACACTCTTCTTCCACTGGTCTGGGACAAACAATTTCCCAATAGGGCAGCGCTCGGGTTTATCCTCCTGACACCCCTCCAGAGCCAGTCTCAAATTGGGTGAGATGGCGGAAAGAACTACACCCTCTTTCAAAATAACAGCAGGATCAGATAACTCAGGAGAGTCCGCAAGGAAACTCCTCGAGAGGGCATCCGTCTTAACATTCTTAGTGCCAGGAAGAAAGGAAACCACAAAATTAAAACGTGTGAAAAACAAGGCTAGGATTAAGTCGCTTGGCTGATTCCAGATAAACCAGATTCTTATGGTCCGTGAGGACCACCACCTGATGTTTGGCTCCCTCCAGCCAATGTCTCCACTCTTTAAAAGCCCACTTCATGGCCAATAACTCCCGATTACCCACGTCATAATTACGTTCAGATGGAGAAAATTTTCGAGAGAAAAAAACACAAGGGTTACTTTTAGAGGTCTCTGGATCTCTTTGGGACAAAACAGCACCTGCCCCAATTTCAGAGGCATCAACCTCCACCTGAACCCACATCAGAACCCTTTTTGGTCAAATCAGTCAATGGTTTAACAATAACAGAGAAATTACCAATAAATTTAGGATAAAAATTGGCAAAACCCAAGAATCTCTGAACAGCCTTTAATGAAGTAGGTTGGATCCAATCACAGATGGCCTGAACCTTGACCGGGTCCATTTCAATAACAGATGGAGACAAAATGAATCCCAGAAATGAGATCCTCTGTACGCCAAAAAGACACTTTGATCCCTTCACATACAGAGCATTCTCTCTCAAAATCTGGAACACAGTCCGAACATGTTTCACATGAGAGTCCCAGTCAATGGAAAAAAATCAAGATATCATCCAAATAAACAATCAGAAATTTATCCACAAAATCCCTGAAAATGTCATTCATGAAGGACTGGAAGACGGAAGGGGCATTAGTGAGCCCAAAGGGCATCACTAGGTACTCAAAATGCCCCTCTGGGGTATTAAACGCCATCTTCCATTCATCCCCGTGCTTAATGCGAATAAGGTTATACCACAATTGAGACAAGAACAATTGATCACCGGTAACCATCATGGGAGGGAACCTCCCTTATATCAGACCAGTCCGTGATTCCAGATTGCCACTCCTCGCTGAAAGGTTCAGTACTGTCTGTAACCACCAGAGGGAGCCTCTGCTCAGAAACCATCTCTAGCAAATTCATAACAGGCAGGTGTATATAGTTTTGGGGAAAATTTCAATCTCCGTATATATTGCAGGAGTCACACAAAGACGCTCTCAGGCTCAGTATGGATTAGACCAGAACATAAAAAGCAGAAAAAGGGTAATGTATCAGAAGCGTACAGTTGTATACAGTTTACGGATAATTGTAAATCTTCGTAAATATTTCCAGAGTCAGACCCAGACTCTCACAGGCTCAGTATGGATTACACCAGAATCTAAAAAGCTGAGAAAGGGTAATGTATCAGAAGATACCAGGCGTATACAGTGTAGGGGTAATTGTAAATCTCCGTACAGTACAGACCAAAAGTTTGGACACACCTTCTCATTCAAAGTTTTTTCTGTATTTTCATGGCTATGAAAATTGTAGAATTACACTGAAGGCATCAAAACTATGAATTAACACATGTTTAATTATTAGGGTTGAGCATTCCGATACTGCAAATATCGGGTATCGGCCGATATTGGCTGTATCGGAATTCCGATTCCAAGTTCCGATATTTTCGTCTTATCGGATACCGGAATCGGGATGTCACTGTCACTGTGAGTGTCCGTCGGTCGGGTCTGTCAGGAGTCAGCGGCACTTACCTGGCAGAAGATCTCCGGCGGTCACGTCCTGGACTGCTTCATGGCCGCAATCTTCTTTCCCCGGCGGTCACATGCAGTTTCTCGCGATAACTGCAGTGACTGCTGGGTAATCCCGGCCGTAAAGCAGTCAGTCCGATGACGTCACCGCCGGGGAAGCAGGTAATCAGCTGTGCTGCGTCGCGATGACAGGCTCTGCCTGTCATTGCGATGTAGCAGAGTTGGATCGTCGTGGGACTGTCGTTATGGACTGCGTCGGACAGGTGGTATACTGTTGGTTTGTTTTTTTTCTTTTTTTACAGGAGATCGATGGCGTCGCAGGAATGAGTGTATAATAAAATTAATGAAAACTGTGTTGTCTCTTTTATTTCATTAAAATACTTTTTTCTTGCTTTGTCTTTTTTTTATGCATTTAATAACTTTGGGATTAATAATGGATCGGTGTCTTATTGACACCTCTCCATTATTAACCGGGCTTATTGTCACCGTGCAATCAACGGTGACATTAACCCCTTATTACCCCGCTTGCCACCGCTACAGGGCAAGTGGGAAGAGCCGGGTAAAGTGCCACAATTGGCACATCTTTTGATGCGCCAAATGTGGGGCTGCTGTAGCCTGGTATTATCAGGCTGTTGAGGGCCAAAATCCATGGGCCTTGACAGTCTTTTAATACCAGGCCGCAGCAGTCTGCATTTTACTTGGCTGGTTAACAAAAATAGGGGGGATCCCCACGCCGTTTTTTTTTCGAGGGGATCCCCTATTTTTGTTAACCAGCCAAGCTAAGCAGACTGCTGTGGCCTGGTATTATCAGGCTGGCAAGGTCCATGGATATTGGATCCTTACCAGCCTGAAAAACCAGGCCTCAGCGGTCTGCTTCATCTGGCTGGTTAACAAAAATAGGGGGACCCCATGCCAATTTTTTTCGAGGGGATCCCCTATTTTTGTTAATCAGCCAAGATATGCAGACTGCTGTGGCCTGGTATTATCAGGCTGGCAAGGTCCATGGATCTTGGCTCCTTAACAGCCTGAAAATCCAGGCCTCAGCGGTCTGCTTCATCTGGCTGGTTAACAAAAATAGGGGGGACCCCACGCCAATTTTTTTCGAGGGGATCCCCTATTTTTGTTAATCAGCCAAGATATGCAGACTGCTGTGGCCTGGTATTATCAGGCTGGCAAGGTCCATGGATCTTGGCTCCTTAACAGCCTGAAAATCCAGGCCTCAGCGGTCTGCTTCATCTGGCTGGTTAACAAAAATAGGGGGGACCCCACGCCAATTTTTTTCGAGGGGATCCCCTATTTTTGTTAATCAGCCAAGATATGCAGACTGCTGTGGCCTAGTATTATCAGGCTGGCAAGGTCCATGGATCTTGGCTCCTTAACAGCCTGAAAATCCAGGCCTCAGCGGTCTGCTTCATCTGGCTGGTTAACAAAAATAGGGGGGACCCCACGCCATTTTTTTTTCGAAGGGAACCCCTATTTTGTTAATCAGTTCCCTCTGACGTCACTGATTGTGTCCCTGGCTGACCTGAAGTGAAAGTGGAAAGCAATCAATTAAGCTTTCCACTTAAGGGCCCGTCTCACATAGCGATATCGCTACCGAGATCGCTGCTGAGTCACTAGTTTTGTGACGCAGCAGCGAGCTCACCAGCGATATCGCTGTGTGTGACATTCAGCGACGATCAGCCCCCCTGCCGGGTATCGCTGATCGTCGCTGAAATGTCAGGACCTTTTTTTGATCGCTGGTTTCCCGCTGACAGGCACGCATCGCTGCGTGTGACAGGCGGGAGACCAGCGATCCGCTGGTATCCAAGGTACACAGCGGGTTTCCAGGCGCGGGGCTGTGCCTAGAAACCCGCTGTGTACCTTGGATACCAGCGCCCTGATGCAGGGAGCTGGTATCCAAGGTACACAGCGGGTTTCCAAGCGCTGCGCGGTGCCTGGAAACCCGCTGTCTACCTTGGTTACCAGCGGATCGCTGGTCTCCCGCCTGTCACACGCAGAGATGCGTGCCTGTCAGAGGGAAACCAGCGATCAAAAAAAGGTCCTGACATTTCTGCGACGATCAGCGATACCTGGCAGGGGGGCTGATCGTCGCTGAATGTCACACACAGCGATATCGCTGGTGAGCTCGCTGCTGCGTCACAAAACTTGTGACTCAGCAGCGATCTCGGTAGCGATATCGCTATGTGAGACGGGCCCTTAAGCGATGTTACCCGCAGTGTCGCTGTCCCAGATCGCTGCCTGAGCTGCCTGTTTGGCAGCTCAGCAGCGATCATGTAGCGATACACCAGCGATCCTGACAAGTGCATATCGTTGTCGGGATCACTGGTGTATCGTTATGTGACACCCAGCCTTTACTCTCCTGTCAGGCAGGAGAGGAACTCATTCATTTGGGGTTTACTGTGAGGCTGCAGCATTAGCTGCGGTCCCTGCAGTAAACATTAACCCTTTCTGAAGGATTACACCGTGGGACCTGACTGTGCATGGGATAGGTAAGAATAATTTTGCTTTTTTATTTTATTTTTATTATAGGAAATGGTTTTTGCAGTAAAATAAAATATGGTCAAAAACATGTGTCTTTATTTCATTAAAATTATTTTTAATTAAAGTGTGTGTGTTTTATTTTTATTTCATGCAATAGGATTAATAATTGATAGTTGTCTAATTGACAGCTCTCAATTATTAACCTGGCTTAAGGTCACCTTTCAATAGCAAGGTGGCTTTAACCCCATATTAACCCATTCGCCACCGCTACAGGGCAATGGGAATAGACGGGCAAAGTGCCAGAAAGGGCGAATCTAATTATAGATTTGTCTTTCCTGGGGTGTCTGGGGGCAGATGTTAGTAGCCGGGGGGGGCAAAAATAATGGTCCCTCTCTGGGCTATTATTATCTGCCCCCACTCACTGGCTTTGTCTGTCTGGTTGCGAAAATAGGGCGGGAGCCCACGCATTTTTTTTCAGCAATTTTACACCTCATATATATATATATACATGTCATTGAATTTGTGACACATATATATATATATTTATATTTGTAGTTCATACACTTCTACATAGTATAATAGCCGCTAATTCAATTGCCGGCTTTTGTGAAAATGCAGAACCCGACATGAAATGACACTTGGTGTACATAGGGTTAACCATGTCTTTTCATGTCCTTTGCTATCTAATTTGCACAAACAATTAAATCAGTCTATGTGTGCAAAATTTCACACCTGTAGGGGTTAATTAAAGGTGTAAATTCGTAGCAAAAAAGTCCGTTTTTTTTACAACGAATTTACACCTTTAATTAACCCCTACAGGTGTGAAATTTTGCACACATAGACTGATTTAATTGTTTGTGCAAATCAGATAGCAAACGACATGAAAAGACATGGTTAACCCTATGTACACCAAGTGTCATTTCATGTCGGGTGCTTCTGTCTTTTCACTGAAGCCGGCTTTACCCGGCAATTGAATCAGAGGATATTTTACTATGTAGAAGTGTATAAACTATACATATATGTATATATATATGTCACAATGACATGTATATATATATATGTATTCTATGTGTGTATATTTAGTGTTTACAAGGAAAGAATGGGGTTTTTTTAGTTGCGATATTTTGTTCCATAGACTTACATGGGACTTCCGGTATCGGTATCGGGTATCGCCGATATTTTAGTGATATCGGCGATACCATTCCGATTCCGATACTTTAGGATATCGGAAAGTATCGCTCAACTCTATTAATTATACATTACACTTTACAGAAAAGTGTGCAACAACTGAAAATATGTCTTATATTCTAGGTTCTTCAAAGTAGCCACCTTTTGCTTTGATTACTGCTTTGCACGCAGAAAAGGTGAACGGATGGACTCTACATGCCTGTTCCCACCGTGAAGCATGGAGGAGGTAGTGTGATGGTGTGGGGGTGCTTTGCTGGTGACACTGACTTTGGTGAAAGTTGGCGATTTTTGAATCTGACCGACCTGTTTCGCTCAACTCTAATTGGCAGACATTTGAAGATGACATTTCTAATCTGATTAAATTGTGGGCTATACCTTAGGCAAATATAAGGTTTATATTTCCTGCCTACTCTATTTATTTTCTTTGGGATAGATTAAATCATTTCTATCTCTACTTTTTACTATATTTTTATACTCTATAGTGCCAATGTTGAATATGACGCAATTTTTTTTCTTTTAACAAACTTTGGATTTTTTCCACCACTTAAATAAAAAAGAACCTATACATGTTTAGTATCTACACACTCGTAATGACCTTGAGAATCATATTTGCACGTCAATTTTAACATTTGGTGAACATGGTTAACTCCCCTAAAAAATAGTTGTGGAATTGCACTTTTCTGAAATTTCACCACACTTTGAATTTTATTTACATTATCCAATACATTATATGGTAAAATCAATGGTGTCATTCAAAAGTACAACTCATCCCGCAAAAAAAAAAAAAAAAAGAAGTCCTTATATGGCCATATATATGGAAAAATAAAAAGTTTTGTCTCTGGGTAGAAGGAGAGCAAAAAATGGAAATGCAAAAATGGAAAATGGCCCAAAGGTGAAGGGGTTAACTGTGAGAGACAGAATCTAGAAAGTCACCTTGTATGATTTTTACATAATTAATTTTCATTTTATTGCATGAAATAAGTATTTGATACAATAGAAAAACAGAACTTAATATTTGGTACAGAAACCTTTTTTGAAATTACAGAGGTCAGACGTTTCCTGTAGTTCTTGACCAAGTTTGCACAAACTGCAGTAGGGATTTTGGCCCATTCCTCCATACACATCGGGACAAGTTTCGAGACTGTCGCTGGGCAACACTGAGTTTCAGTTCCCTCCAAAGATTTTCTATTGGGTTCAGGTCTGGAGACTGGCTTGGCCACTCCAGTAGCAGTATATGCTACTTACAGAGTAATTCCTTAGTTGCCCTGGCTGTGTGTATGTGGAAGATCCAGCCTTGACCCATTTTCAATGCTCTTACTGAGAGAAAGAGCTTGTTTGCCAAAATCTTAGCGATATATGACCCCATCCATGGTACCTTCAATATGGTGCAGCCGTTCTGTCCCCTTTGCAGAAAAGTACCCCCAAGTATGATGTTTCCCCCACCATTCTTCACAGCTGGGACGGTGTTCTTAGGGTTGTTCTCATCTTTCTTCCTCCAAACACGGGGAGTGGAGCTGATGCCGAAAAGTTCTATTTTGGTCTCATCTAACCACATGACCTTCTCACATGCCTCCTCTGGATCATTCAGATGGTCATTGGTGAGCTTCATACAGGCCTTGACATGTGCTGGCATCAGCAGGGGGACCATGCTTGCCCTGCAAGATTATAATCCATGATGACGTAGTGTGTTACTAACGGTAATGTTTGAGAATATGGTCCTAGTTCTCTTCAGGTTATTTACCAGATCCTTCCATGTAGTTCTGGATTTATTCTTCACTTTTCTCAGAATCATGCTTATCCCATACAGTCAGATCCTGTATGTAACACCAGACTGGGAAGATTGACAGTCATCTTGTGTTTTTTTCCATTTTCTAGTAATTGCACCAATGGTTGTTGCCTTCTCACCAAGCTACTTGCCTATTGTCCTGTAGCCCATCCCATCCTTGTGCAGGTCTACAATTTTGTGCCTGGTATCCTTAGACAGCTCTTTTGTCTTGTCCATGGTGGAGAGGTTGGAGTGTGATTGAGTGTGTGGACAGGTGTCTTTTATACAGGTAACAAGTTCAAACAGATGCAATTAATGCAGATAACAACGCCAGAGTAGGAGCTCTTCTTAAAGAAAAACTAACAGGTCTGTGAGAGCCAGAATTCTTGCTGGTTTATACTGTCATGATCCAGTCCATGGTTTGTTTTCTGCTATCTTCTTTCTGGACTGATCATGCAGAGGCTAATCTTCTCTGCCTCGTTTTGGAGCTGGCTGGGCTATTTCAGTCCTCTGCAAACTGCTGGACAAGCATCAGCTATAGTTCATGCTTCCTGGCTAGAGCAGCTGACCCGTATACCCTAGTGATCCTTCTGCCTCAGACTTCCCGTGTTTGTGTGTGACTGTCATGTGTGCATCGCCACGAAGATCGTCGCGGTTGCACATTCTGACTTCTCACAGCTGAGTTGCTGTTTCTTTGTGTTTGGCAGTTAGGGAGTTAATTCTGTCTGTGCTCAGTTCTGGGACTGGGTGCAGTTTCTCCCGGCTGCAATTAATTATTTGTTGATTGGTTTCCTTTAAATCTTTGGTTGTCTGTTTTGGGAGTTGCCAGTGAAATTCTTCATGCAGACCACAGATAGGATTGTATCTGTATAGACTTAAGTTAAAAAGCTCCTTAGTTGTTTTAAGCTCACCTTGCTTAGAGTTTAATATCCCAGATCATTTATGTTCCTTCTGTGTTTGAGTGTGTATGCAAGTCTGTGTTTTCTCCAGTCTGTCCTATATGTCTAATCTGTGTATTTAGCAGAGATCAGCCCATATCCCTTTGGTGGTAATCAGAATCCTTCTTAGGACTGATTACAGGGTTCAGGGACTGATAGGAGACAGGGTTAGGCTGGAGACTTGGACCTCTGAACCATTATCAGTACCTCCAAGGTGAGGGATTAGTTAGGACCCCAGTTTAGGGTCAGGTTAGACCCCCGGTCCTCTTCTTTCCTGTGACAGTGTATCAAGTCCTCAAGATTAACCCTGAGTTCAACGGATATCGTGTCAGGTAAATCTATTCTATATTTACATGCTGATGTTGCTAATCTATATGTTGTATAGAGTGTTGTTCTTTTAAGAATAGTTTACTGACATCGTACACATATCATAAGACCGCGTGACATTTTCACTGGCCACTAAAATTATTCCCAGTTGCCATGGATCCAGTAGCCCAGCTGGCTCTGCAGTTGCAGGGATTATCCATGGAGCTGACGGACATTAAGTCCAAAGTTTTGTCTCCCTCGGAGCAAACCAGATTTGAACCTAAAGTAGCTCTCCCGGACAGGTTCACTGGTGGGCGAGACAAATTTTTTACCTTCAGGGAAGCATGTAAATTGTATTTTCGGCTTCGGCCTCGATCATCAGGGAGTGAAGAGCAGAGAGTGGGAATTGTTATCTCGCTCCTACAAGGGGACCCTCAATCCTGGGCCTTCTCCCTTCCTCCGGGATCCCCGGCTCTACAGTCAGTAGATCGATTTTTTACTGCCCTGGGTTTGGTATATGATGACCCAGATCGGGTCTCTCTTGCTGAGACAAAATTACGTAAGATACAGCAGGGAGATCGTCCGGCGGAGGAATTTGCTTCTGAGTTCCGTAGATGGGCCACAGATACTCAGTGGAATGACCCAGCTCTTAGGAGCCAGTTTTGTCATGGGCTTTCTGACAAATTAAAGGACGTTTTGGCTCAGTATGATTCTCCTCCATCACTGGAGGCTGCTATGGCCCTGGCTATCCGTACTGATAGACGGCTCCGGGAGAGGTGCGAGGTAACTCCGCCCCCTGTTGTTACTCCACCTACTACTAAAGTCCCTTATGTTGAGGTTCCCCTTGTCTGTTCGGAGGAGCCTATGCAGTTGGGAGGGACATCATTTCGTAGGAGGGGATTGGCGGTACGCCGCAGGACTAGAAGGTGTTTCTTCTGCGGGAAAGAGGGACATTTTGTTGGGGGATGTCCGTCCCGTTCCTTGTTGAGCAAGAAGTCGCCGGAAAACTGTTAATCCCAGGTTGTGTGGTGGACGACAACCTGGGAGTATGTATTTCGTCCGCTAGTTCTTCTCAGTTCCTTGTACCAGTGGAGGTGGTGGTTGGTACGAGAGTGGAGAGATTTTCTGTTCTTCTTGATAGTGGGTCCGGGGCTAATCTGGTTGACGCTCAGTTTGCTCAGGCTCAAGGTATGCATCTGAGTGTATTGGTCAAACCGATCCCTATATTCTCCATTGACGCCAGGCCTCTCGGCCAAGGTAGCTTTGTTCATGAGGTTCATAACATTGACCTTCGGGTAGGGGCAATACATAGGGAACTATTATCTTGTTATGTGTTGGAGGGTCTACCTACTCCTATTGTTTTGGGACTTCCTTGGTTGGTTAAACATAACCCTGTGATTAATTGGCAGTCCAGAGAGATAAGCCAATGGGGTGAGTTTTGCAAAAGTAACTGCATGAACACAGTCATCAGTGCGGTCGTGCCTAGTACTTTGCCTCCTTTTTTGGAGGACTTTGGGGATGTGTTCTCTGAGGAGGGGTGTCAGGAGTTGCCTCCTCATCGCGTGTATGACTGCTCTATTAATTTACTTCCTGATGCTAAGTTACCTAAAGCTAGGTTATATAACCTTTCTGGTCCTGAGAGGCAGGCTATGAAAGATTATATTTCGGAAAGTCTGGCCAAAGGGCATATTAGACCTTCATCTTCCCCAGTGGCCGCGGGGTTCTTCTTTGTGAAGAAAAAAATAGGAGGCCTACGCCCTTGCTTGGATTTCCGCGAACTTAATCGGATTACTGTTCGAGATCCGTATCCACTCCCTCTGATTCCTGATCTCTTCAATCAAATTGTTGGCGCCAAATGGTTCTCTAAATTGGATCTCAGGGGGGCGTATAATCTGATTAGGATAAAAGAGGGGATGAGTGGAAAACGGCGTTTAACACGCCGGAGGGACATTATGAGAACCTTGTCATGCCTTTTGGTCTGACTACTGCACCAGCAGTATTCCAACATTTTATTAATGACATTTTTTGTCATCTGGTGGGGCTGTTTGTGGTCGTATATTTGGATGACATTTTAATTTACTCGCCAGATCTTGTGTCTCACCAGGAGCATGTGAGACAGGTGTTGCAGATCTTGCGAGACAATAAACTATACGCCAAACTGGAAAAGTGTGTATTCGCCGTACAGGAACTTCAGTTTTTGGGTTTCTTGGTGTCAGCCTCCGGTTTCCGTATGGACCCTGAAAAGGTGAGAGCAGTGCTTGAATGGGATCAGCCAGAGGATCTTAAGGCTCTGCAGCGTTTTCTGGGGTTTGCTAACTACTACCGGAAATTTATTTGTAATTTCTCATCTGTTGTCAAACCTCTCACTGACATGACAAGAAAAGGGACGGATTTTTCTAAATGGTCGGACAAAGCTTGCCAAGCTTTTTCCTCTTTGAAAAAATGTTTTGCTTCGGCACCCGTTCTCATCCAACCAGATGCATCACAGCCGTTCGTTGTGGAGGTGGACGCGTCTGACGTAGGGGTGGGTGCAATATTGTCCCAGGGTCCGTCCCCTGGTAAATGGTATCCGTGCGCTTTCTTTTCTAAGAAATTGTCGTCCGCCGAAAGGAATTATGATATCGGCAATAGGGAACTTTTGGCCATTAAGTTGGCTTTTGAAGAATGGCGTCACTTTTTGGAGGGGCAGTCTACCCGGTCACCGTCATTACTGATCACAAGAACCTGCTGTATTTGGAATCTGCTAAGCGTCTGAATTCCAGACAAGCTCGATGGTCGTTGTTTTTTACCAGGTTTAATTTTGTTGTCACTTATCGCCCTGGATCTAAGAATGTTAAGGCGGATGCCTTGTCTCGCAGTTTCCCAGGGGCCGGGAAAATGGATGACCCGATTCCTATCCTTCAGGAGGGGGTGGTAGTGTCGGCTGTATGTTCTGAGCTTGAGGAGGAGGTATTAGAGGTTCAGGGGGACGCCCCTGCAGGACCTCCAGGGAGACTGTTTGTCCCAAATCAGTTGAGACAAAAGGTTATTGAGGCACATCATAATTCTGCTTTAGCAGGACATCCAGGGAGTAAGGCTACTTTAGATCTCCTTTCTCGCCGGTTTTGGTGGCCTAACGTTAATAAAGATGTTTTAACTTTTGTCGCGTCCTGTGGGGTTTGTGCTCGCTCTAAGACCCCTCATACCCGTCCGTCTGGGACCCTCTTACCCTTGAAACTTCCGGAGCGTCCATGGACTCATTTGTCTATGGACTTCATCACGGACCTTCCTCAGTCGTCAGGGAAGACTGTCATACTGGTGGTTGTTGACAGGTTCAGTAAGATGGCACATTTCATTGCTCTTCCTGCCCTCCCTAATGCTAAAACTCTGGCGCAGGTGTTCATTGGGGAGATTGTGAGACTTCATGGGTTGCCTTCTGATGTGGTGTCAGATAGGGGGTCTCAGTTTGTGTCCAAGTTTTGGAGGGCATTTTGTTTACGTCGGGGGATGCAATTGTCATTTTCCTCGGCTTTTCATCCGCAGACCAATGGTCAGACAGAGCATCTGAATCAAAGCCTAGAGACTTATCTTCGGTGTTTTGTCTCAGAGAACCAGGAGGACTGGTCTTCTTTCTTGCCTCTGGCAGAGTTCGCTCTTAACAACTGGCGGAGCGAGTCCACTGGTAAATCCCCGTTTTTTGGGGCATATGGTTTTCATCCCCAGTTTTGTACTTTCAATGGGGGGGGCCCTTCTGGGGTTCCTGAGGAGGAGCGTTTCTCGTCGTCACTTGCTTCAGTGTGGAGAGGTGTATTGAATAATCTGAGTGCTATGGGGAACCGTTATAAACGTATGGCTGATAGGAGGAGAGTTTCTGGTCCAGATCTTAATGTGAACGATCTGGTATGGTTGTCTACCAGGAATATAAAACTTAAAGTTCCCTCCTGGAAGCTGGGCCCCAGATTCATCGGGCCGTACAGGATCAGTTCCATAATTAATCCTGTGGCATTTCGTCTGGACCTCCCTCCTACGTTTAAAATCCACAATGTGTTCCACAAGTCATTACTTAAGAGGTACGTGGCACCAGTCATACCATCATCTCTACCTCCTCCTCCAGTGGTGGTCAATGGTAACTTGGAGTTTCAAGTGTCAAAGATCATTGACTCACGTCTGAATCGCCGGTCCCTTCAGTACTTGGTGCATTGGAAGGGGTATGGTCCAGAGGAGAGGACGTGGGTTCCTGCGTCTGACATTAACGCAGATCGTTTGGTGCGGACCTTCCACAGAACTCACCCGGGCAAACCTGGCCCTGAGGGTCCGGAGGCCCCTCGTAGAAGGGGGGGTACTGTCATGTGTGCATCGCCACGAAGATCGTCGCGGTTGCACATTCTGACTTCTCACAGCTGAGTTGCTGTTTCTTTGTGTTTGGCAGTTAGGGAGTTAATTCTGTCTGTGCTCAGTTCTGGGACTGGGTGCAGTTTCTCCCGGCTGCAATTAATTATTTGTTGATTGGTTTCCTTTAAATCTTTGGTTGTCTGTTTTGGGAGTTGCCAGTGAAATTCTTCATGCAGACCACAGATAGGATTGTATCTGTATAGACTTAAGTTAAAAAGCTCCTTAGTTGTTTTAAGCTCACCTTGCTTAGAGTTTAATATCCCAGATCATTTATGTTCCTTCTGTGTTTGAGTGTGTATGCAAGTCTGTGTTTTCTCCAGTCTGTCCTATATGTCTAATCTGTGTATTTAGCAGAGATCAGCCCATATCCCTTTGGTGGTAATCAGAATCCTTCTTAGGACTGATTACAGGGTTCAGGGACTGATAGGAGACAGGGTTAGGCTGGAGACTTGGACCTCTGAACCATTATCAGTACCTCCAAGGTGAGGGATTAGTTAGGACCCCAGTTTAGGGTCAGGTTAGACCCCCGGTCCTCTTCTTTCCTGTGACAGTGTATCAAGTCCTCAAGATTAACCCTGAGTTCAACGGATATCGTGTCAGGTAAATCTATTCTATATTTACATGCTGATGTTGCTAATCTATATGTTGTATAGAGTGTTGTTCTTTTAAGAATAGTTTACTGACATCGTACACATATCATAAGACCGCGTGACAGTGACCCATCCCCTATCCCTGACTTAGTGTTTGTCTGGTGGTTTACTTTCAGTTTATGACTCGGCCTGATCTCTGAACCCCACCTCTTGTTTTCCATCCTTAATACCGCATTCCCCGATTGGCTTTAACTCATTGGCTTGTACCCTGACTATGTCTTACGTCTCACGTTTTGGATACCACGTTCCCGTTAGGCTCTGATTTCTGGCTTGTCTCTGACTATGTGCATTGCTGTGACCTTTGGTACTTCTGCTCCTGACAGTTTCTGACTCGGCTTGTCTGACCACTCTTTCGTTACCTGTGACACCTGTGCTGCTGCTCAGTGTTGCTATACTGTGTGTGTGCAACCTCTCTTCTCTCAACAGCACACCCTGGTGGAGGTTGCGCTTCAGCAGCTTTACAGGTAGGTGGTCAAATACTTATTTCATGCAATAAAATGCAATTTAATTAATTATTTTTAGATTCTGTCTCTTACAGATGAAGTGTAGTTAAAATAAAAATTACAGACCTCTCCATTCTTTGTAGGAGAGAAAACCTGCAAAATTGTCAGTGTATTAAATACTTTTTTCTGCACTATATACATATATATACAGTACAGACCAAAAGTTTGGACACACCTTCTCATTCAAAGATTCTTCTGTATTTTCATGACTATGAAAATTGTAGAATCACACTGAAGGCATCAAAACGATGAATTAACACATGTGGAATTATACATTACACTTTACAAAAAAGTGTGAAACAACTGAAAATATGTCTTATATTCTAGGTTCTTCAAAGTAGCCACCTTTTGCTTTGATTACTGCTTTGCATGCAGAAAAAGTGAACGGATGGACTCTACATGCCTAGTTCCCACCGTGAAGCATGGAGGAGGTGGTGTGATGGTGTGGGGGTGCTTTGCTGGTGACACTGTTGGGGATTATTCAAAATTGAAGCGGTGAGTGGTCCAGCTCACCACAAACCATCTCGATTGGGCTCAGGTCTGGTTACTGTGGAGGCCAGGTCATCTGGCGTAGCACCCCAACACTCTCCTTCTTGGTCAAATAGCCCTTACACAGTCTGGAGGTGTGTTTGGGGTCATTGCCCTGTTGAAAAATAAATGATGGTCCAACTAAACACAAACCAGATGGAATAGCATGCTGCTGCAAGATGCTGTGGTAGCCATGTTGGTTCAGTATGCCTTCAATTTTGAATAAATCCCCAACAGTGTCACCAGCAAAGCACCCCCACATCATCACACCACCTCCTCCATGCTTCACGGTGGGAACCAGGCATGTAGAGTCCATCCGTTCACCTTTTCTGTGTGCAAGGAAGTAATCAAAGCAAAAGGTGGCTACTTTGAAGAACCTAGAATATAAGACATATTTTCAGTTGTTTCACACTTTTTTGTAAAGTGTAATGTATAATTCCACATGTGTTAATTCACAGTTTTGATGCCTTCAGTGTGATTCTACAATTTTCACAGTCATGAAAATACAGAAAAATCATTGAATGAGAAGGTGTGTCCAAACTTTTGGTCTGTACTGTATATATATATATGTATATATACAGTATATATATGTTGTGAACACTTTTAATCTGACTTCTGAGTTTGGGATCCCTCTGGTGGGTGTTGCCGGTAATGAAGCTACCCTGGCAAACAGAAGTCTCCCACCTGACGGGGATGATTGGTTATCAGGTGTTACTGACTGGGGAGATTTAAGTGAGCAGCCTTCCCATGATTCTTGCCAGTGATTGTTTCTTCCTGAGCCATTGGAAGTCTGCTTGCTCCCTACTTTGTCCTGCATCTTTCAGATAAGTTATTTTGTTGTTTATTTCTGTGGCATTTGGTTACCCTGTTGCTTTTTTCAGTTTTCTGCCTTGCTGGAGTCAGTTCAGCCAGGTCCCCTACGGGGGCCTGTGCAGGACTCTGTTCTCATTTGCCACAGCTTATGCATTTCCAGTTCCCTGTTATTTCAGTATCTGTTGTTTGCAGCCAGTTCACACCAGAGTTATGATTTAGCGGGGGAGAGATTGTGTGGCCTCAGTATTTTTGTATATCAGACGTGTTGGAATTTTGCTTAGGGTTTTTGCAGGATTGCAGACAGTATCTTTTCTGTTCTGTTCTATCTAGACAGTTTGGGCCCCAACATTTGCTTACACTATTTTCTGTCTGTGTTTGTGCTTCATCTGACTCACCGACAATATATGTTTGGGGCTATCTATTCCTTTGGAGCTCTTCCCCTTTCTCTCTTTAGGCTTAGTTAACTCTTTGGCTGTGACGAGGCGTCTAGGGCATCGTAGGAACATCCCACGGCTAATTCTAGTTGTGTTGTCAGTTCAGGGGTCTGCAATCCGCTAAATTACCAACCTCTCTAGGTGTCTGATTGCCTAGCCTATTTTTCCTGTTATCCTCCTTGGTTACCGAATCATAACATATATATATATATTGTAACCGGGTCATTGATGTCGTACATGAGGGAAGATATGAGTCACAAAGGTTGCTTTCCTGCGTGATGTGAAAGCCACAAGTGTTTTCTACAGCCTGATAGTGCTGAGAGCAATCCAGTCGCTATATGGGCATGGCTTTTATGGTCGGTACGTCAGAGATGGACTCCTACCAACCATATCTCCACCTCCAGGGCGTGGCTGGAGTGAGTTAAATGTCCAGCCAGATTTTTTTTCCTGTGTCTATATGTGTGGAGGAAAGCAAGCCTCCTGATTGCTAGTTCCTGCGAGAGATGCCATATGTGTGGTCGCAGAGGACTTGGACAGGACTGTGTATGAACTGTTTATTTTCATTTGAGCTGGACAGGCTGTTTTTTTTCTGTTACCATTTTATTTTTTTTTATTGTGAGGCAATAAAGAACCGATAGACTTTATCCACCCCTGTGCCTGAGTCTAACTCTAAGAGCAGCTAAGCGTGTCAACCCCTCACATGTGGTGTTTCGGATGCGGGCAACGTTCCAGGAACACGTGTAGCAGCGTTGGATAAACAGTATGTCCTGGGTGATGATGTGTAGCCCAGCTGCGCTTGGTGCCACATATTACCCAGGAGGATGCATGAAAGGTAATTCACAATCACCTGATATTCATTCACACTTCACATTTCCCTGGTACCACCAGAGGGAGCCCTTTAGAATACGCAAGTATATAAGGGTGTGGAGAGATAGAGCAGGAGATGAAGGCAGTCTAGCTGAACGTTAGCTAATTGTTGGTTGTACTTCAGACAGATCAGATCTCCTCAGAACACCGGAGTGAGAGGATTCCTGTCAGAGCTCAGATTACACTAGTCTGTGTCAGAGCGTGTTGGAGAGGAAAGTTACCTCAGAACGTGCAGATGATAGTTCCCTAGGAAAGTGGAAAGTGACTCTCGAAGTGAGCATAAAATCAGTCTGACGGAAGGTCCTGATAGCTACTTTGGACAGAGCCTAAGAAAGAAATGAAGGAAAGGGAACTGCAGTATTTGTAAGACCGAGTCAACTGAGGTATTGTTAGAGAGCGAGCGTGCCGACGCTTGGAGAGCGGTGAAGAGAAGGAAGCTGACATCTACTGCTGCTTGTGCTTATGTTAAAGGTGTGAGTAGGACGACAGGCAAGTGGAAAAGGGAAAGAGAGAGTGACTGAGGATGAATAGCAATGATGGCTTACCTCCACTCTGCACTACCGGACACCGGTAACCTTCACGGCTAGTGGGAAAAACCGGAGACCCTGCTGGACTTCAAGTCACAGAGGGGCCCAACAGTGCTGATACGTAACCGGGGTCAGGAAGAACAGGAGTCTGGTCAGCGCAACCATTGGAGACTTAGTTCTGTCCAAAAGAAGGCTCCACCACAAGATCAGCCGGGCGTAGCAAAGAGAACGGAGTTAAACTTTGTTTCATGCAAGTTAGAAACTCACACACATATAGACGTAAGGAGGCCCTACACCTACTCAGTGATTACTGGACGTGCATCCTCCACCCTGACGGCCTCCCGGGACGTGCCTGCAACTTCATCACCAGTAAAGGTACAGAAAGAGACTGTCTTGTGTGTGTCTGCATTATTGCTCCTTCACCCCTGCACCGCCATATACCTCGAGGGATCAGTTTCGCCTGTGGGAGACTTAACACCTTGCTGCCCAAACCCTCAGAGGATCTACCCTGCAGCGCTGGTCACCCTGACCAGGAACCACAGGTGGCGTCACGAACATTTCTACAATCCCCTGTAAATATCCGCCTTTAGTGAGCGCCCAGGGCAACGGACCGAGCTGCGCTACCCGTGACATCCGCAAGTGAAGTGAACGGGCTCGGTGCCGAGTACCCCAAAGCCCTGGTACGTGCGACTCAATGACGGCTACAGGGATGGAACAGCAGTTGGACAAAATGGAGGAGCTACTCAAGCACCAGATCCTGAGCTAGCAGCAACAGCACCAGGTACAGCAAGAGACTAATAAGCTCCTAATACAGCAGCAGCAACAAGAGCAAAGGCAGATAGAACTCCTGGTGGGAGACGTCCCCAGCAGAGAAACCGCCCCTCCCCCACTTTAAGATGATGACTCGTGTGTCCGGAAGCGGTAAGACGAGCCATGCAAAAGATGACCCCAGGGGATGATATAGAGGCATTTTTGACTGTCTTTGAATGGGTTGCAGAGCAGGAGAGGCTGTCCCGGGAGAACTTGGTGTAGTTGTTGGCCCCCTATCTGACAGGAGAACACCAGAAAGCTTATTTTGACCTGACTTTGCAGGATACCCAGCAATATGCCAAGTTGAAAACAGAGATAGTGGCACGTGCAGGAGTCACTATGTCAGAGCCCAAAGGGCTCATCACTGGGCGTATTGTGGTGACAAACCTCCTTGCTCACAAATGTTTGACTTGTTGCATTTGTTCCAGAAATGGTTGCAGCCGGAGTCCTCCACTCCAGCCCAGATGGTCGGGCAGGTCGTCATGGACAGATTTGTTCACTCACTCCCTGGTCTGGTTCAGACCTGGGTTGCCCAAGGAGACCCCCAGAATGCGGATGACCTGGTGGGCCTTGTAGAAAGGTACCAGGTGGTTGAGAGGTCCCTGAGGAAGCCAGGGGTGCTGCATCTCCATACTGGCATACCTAGCAGGAGCTCAAGTCCTAAAATAGGGGTAACCTAGCCACCACTGGGGGAGTCCAATGTCCCAAGGAGTCGCTGAGGGGCTACCAAAGGCTGCTGCTAAAGACTTGATCTGCTGGCAGTGTCACGGTCCTGGACACATAGTGGCCCGTTGTTCTATGTCTGCTGAGCAGATGGATTGCAGCCTGGGCAGGTACTGATTGTATTATGCCTACCCAGCCTGCAGTGTAGATTATCAGCCTAGAGAGAGGCCGCAGTCATGTCCCGTGACCATAAACAGAGTACTGGTGTCAGGACTCTTGGACTCCGGAAGCTTGGTGACCCTGATAAGGGCCACGCTTCCCCACCAGTTGATCACAGGGAAACATGTGGGTGTCCGCTGTATCCACGGGGATACCAAAGACTATCCTTTTGCCAGAGGTTTAATTAAAACGAGTGGGTACGGAGTTCCACAAGGTCAGGTTAGTCAGAGACTTAATACACCCCGTGATAATCGGGTGGGAATTCAGCCTGTTCTGGGATTTGTGGGGAAAAGCAGGGGTGCCCAGTGTCTCATGCAGGAGCCAGCGCAACCCCTTGTGTGTACTAGCTGGTGACAAAGACAAACCGGTGACCAGCGAGACTGAGGTCCCTGAGCTGGGGGTGTCTGGGGAAAATATTGGGACTGCTCAAATGCGGGATCTTACCCTAAAAGGGGTCTTTGAAAATGTATCTGTGATTGATGGGGTTGCCCAAGAGTCAGGGGCTTACGCCAGGCACCCACACTTTGCAGTCAACAGCGAATTGTTGTATCGAGTGACTACACTGAGGGGAGGTGAAATAGTGGAGCAGCTCTTGGTTCCAGAGGTTCTAGACATGGCACATTCGCGTGTTTTGGGGGGACATCTGGGGGTGGAGAAAACACAGGAGAAAATATTGCAGAGGTTTTATTGGCCAGGTTGTTACCGGGAGATCCTGAACTATTGTAGCTCCTGCCCCACCTGCCAGATAACCGCTACATCTTCTCACTTCTGAAGTCCTCTAGTCCCGTTACCGGTAATAGAGATCCCATTCAAGCAAATTGCCATCAACATGGTAGGCCTTTAGTTAAGTCTGCACGAGGGCACCAATATATTCTAGTGATCATAGACTATGCGACCCGGTACCCTGAAGCAGTACCCCTAAGGAACTCAGGAACTAAGGGTATCGCCCGGGACATTGTCCATATTTTTTGCTAGGACACGCCTGCTGAAGGAGATTTTGACAGACCAGGGAACCCCCTTCATGAGCAAGGTAATAAAGGAACTGTGTCCTCCAGATTGCCCAGCTGCGTACATTTGCATACCATCCACAGACCAATGGCCTGGTAGAATGCGTCAATAAAACCTTGAAAGCCATGGTCAAAAAGGTCATTGAGAAGGATGGTCAAGACTGGGAATACCTCCTTCCATTGTTGCTCTTTTCCATCAGTGAAGTGCCCCAGGCCTCTACTGGCTTCTCGCCGTTCGAGCTCCTGTTTGGTCGATATCTGCAAGGGCTCCTGGACATCGCCAAGGAAACATGGGAAGCTGCGGTCACACCACACTGGATCATCATAAAGCATGTTGCCCAGCTGCAGGAGGGAATGGCAAAAGTGATGCCTATCGTGAAGGAACATCTTCTCCAGGCACAGGATGCACAGGCAAGGGTGTATAACCGATCAGCGAGTCTGAGGCAGTTCCAGCCTGGTGATCGTATGCTAGTGCCTATCCCCATGGTGGAGAGCAAGTTCCTAGCCAAGTGACAGGGCCCATACCAGGTCTTGGAAAAACTGAGCAAAGTTAATTGCAAAGTACACCAGCCAGGGTGAAGAAAGCCGCACCAGGTCTAACACATGAACTTGCACAAACCGCAGGACAACCCTTGCCTGGGAGACAGTCCTGTTGATGATGTCATCATTGCAGAGACCCTTATGCCGGCCCAGAGGCAACAGTGTCGGAAGCTGTTGCAGTGGAACCTGGACCTATTCTCAGAGTTGCCGAGGCATACGCAGGTGGTCGAGCATGACGTGTTGACTGAACCACATGTAAACCTTATAGAATTCCAGAAGCATGAAGCGAGGTGATAGTCAATAAGGTGAAGAGGATGATAGACCTTGGGGTGATAGAGGAGTCGAAAAGTGGATGGTCGAGTCTCATCGTCCTCCTACCAAAGCCTGATGGTGAGTGGCGGTTTTGTAACGACTACCGCAAGCTGAATGAAGTCTCTAGTTTTGACGCTTACCCGATGCCTCATGTAGATGAACTCATGGAGAGACTTGGACCCGCGAGATACATTACAAACTTGGACCTGATGAAGGGCTATTGCAGATCTCCATGTCCCAGAGTGCCAAGGAGAAGACAGCCTTCTCAATGCCTGATGGGTGTTTTCAATACACCAGGATGCCCTTCGGTCTGCAGAGCACGCTGGCCACCTTCCAGAGGGCGATGGATCGGATAATGGCTCCGCATAAGGAGTATGCCACAATGTACCTCGATGACATAGTGACATAGTGCAGGGTGCACCATAAATCTGAAAAAGGGAAGGAAGATGCCAAGTACCTAGGCTATGTCGTCGGAAGGGGCGAAATTAAACCACAGATAAATAAGATCGAGGCAATTCAAAAGTGGCCACAGCCGCTTACCAAGAAGCAAGTGAGGGTGTTACTTGAAATTGTGGGCTATTACCGGCAGTGCAGCCCAAGTTTTGCTATAATCGCAGCACCATTGACTGATCTTCTTAAAGGTACCAAGTCGACCGTAGTTAAATGGACTGCTGACACAGAGATGGCATTCCAGGAGCTGAACCAGGCTCTGTGTAAACATCCGGTTCTGGTCGCACCAGACTTCAGCAAGGAGTTCGTGATTCAGACAGATGGGTCAGAAGTCGGGTTGGGAACCGTGCTGTCTCAGGAGATAAATGGGGAAGAGCATCCCATCCTATATCTGAGCCGGAAGCTCTCGTCATGTGAGAAAAATTACACCATTGTGGAGAAAGAATGCCTGGCCATAAAATGGGCAATGGATACATTGAGGTATTATCTACTAGGCTGGAGGTTCAAACTCGTGTCTGATCATGCCCCTCTGAAATGGTTAAGGGAGAAACAGGGTAAAAATGCCCGTGTGACGAGATGGTTCTTAGGCCTCCAGGATTTCAGGTTCTACATAGAACATAGGCCCAGAAAGCTACACATGAATGCAGATGCCCTCTCCCGAATTCCCTGTTTGGTGTCCAAAGGTGCCAAAGCTCCGGCTTTTGACAGAGGTCTGGAATATGTGACAGGGTCACTGATGTCGTACATGAGGAGAGATATGTGTCACAAAGGTTGCTTTCCTGCATGATGTAAAAGCCATAAGTGTTTTCTCCAGCATGATATGTGCTGAGAGAAATCCAGTCGCTATATGGGCATGGCTTTTATGGTGAGTAGCTCAGAGATGGGTGGGACGCCTACCCACCATATTCTCACATCCACTGTGTGGCTGGAGGGAGTTAAATGTCCAGCCAGTTTTTTTTCCTGTGTCTGTGTGTGTGGAGGAAAGCAAGCCTCCTGATTGCTAGCTCTGGCGAGAGCTGCTGTATGTGTTTTCCCAGAAGACCTGGGAAAGAATGACGTATGAACTGTGTATTTTCATTTGAGCTGGACAGGCTGTTTTTTTTCTGTTACCATTTTGTTTTTTTGGTTTATGAGGCAATACCTAAGTCTACCTAAGCATGTCAACCCCTTACAATATATATACTGTATATATATATAGAGAGAGCGAGAGAGGGAGAGAGAGAGGAGAGAGAGATATGTATATACAGTATTTGTATACAATAATTATAACTAATGGGCTCAGGGACCAAAGTGAGTATTAAGTGTGCTCTTTCTGCAGTGTAATTTAAAATACATTGGTGAAATATAAAGATTAGATAGTCATTAGAAATTAGCGGATCTATCAGAAGAGGATCAAATTAGAGTTGAAATTCCTTGCAAAAACGAACACTTTGAGATTCGATTTGCAAAATAAAAAACTCTTGCCCAGCACTGAAGCATCAGTGATTGGGCTAATGACCTTTTAAGCGGCTACATGGGCCTACCCTTAATGCCCTGCAGCTTGATATCTAGCAGATTATCATACGTTGTACAATGATGGTCCTACGGATATCAGTATTCCCAGATGGTTTCCATCTCAAGATTCCAATGGGTAAGTGCAATATAAATATTATATCGAAATTTCTCTCCCCTTTTTCCTTACTGAGATTAGAGCAAATTGATATTTTGGGAAACATTCAGCTAATCCGGGGGAATTCAAATTTAAAATGATCTGCTCATCTCTAATAGTCATGGTTTTGTTGATTCAGTCTGTGCTCCAGTTTTTTTGGCCAGTTCATTTATCAGTAAACTTTACCTTTTTATGTCTTTTGAATCTACTGTCTATAGGAGTAAGCATATAACTTAGGTGAGGGAGTTCACATGGACATTGTCAACCTAAAAAAGGCTTCACCATTTATTAGCAAAAATTGCTATTGAGTTCCTTCAGTTCCTTGTGTTGCATGAACCTATGTGTACAGTTTACAAATATTTTTAGCGAAACTATGCTACTAATTCAGCCAGACGTAGTGACCCTTGCCACACTGTGTTATTGAGATGTCATGTTTGCCGCATTATGCTATTTAGACTCATCCATCCTATTCATTGCTTCGATGAACTGAGAAAAAGATTTGGCTTGAAATAGTGGAAGTAATAAGAAACAAAATAAACTCACAGGCAAATTCAGCAAATAAACATCACGGATAGTGGAAACACATGTTGGCAAGACTGATATTCTAACCTGACAACCGAGCAGTCTGATCATTTAATGTTGTTGACTTCGATAGATTTGTGATTCTTTATTAACTTCAGCTGTTACTGTTCTGTCTGTTTATGGGATTTCATTCTAAAGTTGGTACAAGTTCTTCCAATAGAAGCTACAGTATATAGTTGTTTTTAGGAATCAATTATGTTCAGATTAAGCTTATTGGTATTGTAAACAATCCTGGGGCACATTGATATTGATTCTTATTTCATATGATGTTTTAGCTCCAATTAATTTAAGTTAGCATCCTGATATTCCATTGTAGCTCTATTGCAGCACCCGATGGAGTTAAAACATACTTGATTGCAGTAAAAAAAAAAAATGGTTGAGTGTGCAAAGCGGCAAGATGAAGTGTATAGGCTAGAGTCTTAGGTATAAATTTACCATATTTTTTTGGACTATAAGACTCATCTTATCATAGGACGCAGCCCAAGTTTAGAAAAAACATTTTACTATTAATTACAACTTTCCTGGTGGCGTGAAGTGGAGGGGGTTACTAATTATAATGTACTAGGAATAGGATAGAATAGGGAAGTAATATATCTTCTGCTACATGCACATATAGACACACACAGCTCTACAACATATGTATATATAGATACACAGCTTTGCTACATATGCATATATAGACACAGCTCTATAACATATGCACATGTAGACATACCCACTATACATTACCACATCTTGCAGTTCCTAATCAGGACCTGAATGGAGGCTGCACAAGTTGAGCAGGACCTTCCACACAATTAATCAGGAAAGGTCCAGGAGCTAGTCGAATAGAAGGTCCTTCTGCTGCTCATCTCCGGCAGCCTCCATTCATGTCCCGGTAGCTTCCAATCCTACTATGCACCGATCACATAGATAAGTGCCAGGCAGCAGGAGAGACAGCAGCTCTCTCTCTGATCGGGAATAACACGGTGGTAGCATTCTCCTCCATCACTGGAAGCTGCCTCAGAAATATAAGATGCACACGCTTTTTAAAAAGAGTTTTTCTTGTTGAAGAGTGTGTAATATAATCCAAAAAATATGATATATATGTGTAAGGCTTTCCTGTGTGGGAGATGCATAATTTAGAAATTTCTCTTTGTCGTTCCCTGAATCCTTGAATATGCAAACCATCTCTTTAGATAGGAAAAATACTTGAACTCTAGCACCACCTATTAGGGTAGAAATCCTAAAAGTCATTATCGACACTTTAACTTGTCTTGCCACATGACATAGGATAAAAAGTCAAGCCAGACACTCCATGTTTCAGGGTGTTTGTCCTTCATCAGTGCAAAATACAGTGTAGAAGCTCTGATTTGGCTGGATGAAAGGCCTCTGACTAGTGTTGAGCATTCCGATACTGCAAATATCGGGTATCGGCCGATATTTGCTGTATCGGAATTCCGATTCTGAGTTCCGATATTTTTGTCATATCGGATACCAGAATCGGAGTTTTCCTACCAAGTCTATAGGAGTTCCTGTGTCACAGAACGAAGTACGTGACACAGGAACTCCCCGAAACTGTCACTGTCAGTGTCGGTCGGGTCTGTCAGGCGTCAGGACTCAGCAGAGTCCGCACTTACCTGTCAGAAGATCCCCTTCCCCGGCGGTTACGTCCTCCTGGATGGCCGCCATTACCCTGTCCCTGGCGGTCACGTGCAGAATCTCGCGATAACTGCAGTGACTGCCGGGTACTGGGTAATCTCTGCCAGCTGTACTCTCGCGACAGCTGGCCGTAAACCAGTCCAGATTACGTAACCACCGGGGACGCAGCTCAGGTAAGCAGCTCTGCTCCATGTGGATGTCAGGCTCAGCCTGTCATCCAGATGTAGCAGAGCTGGACTCGTCGTGGGACACTCGTTATCTTGGACTGTGTCGGACAGGTGGTATTTGTGTTGGTTTATTATTTTTGTTTTTTTACAGGAGATCGATGGCGTCGCAGGAATGTGTAATAAAAATAATGAAAACTGTGTGGTATTTTATTTCATTAAAAGACTTTTTTCTTGCTGTGTTTTTTTTTAACCCCTTTATTCCATCAGACGTACTATTCCGTCCATGTGACGCTGGACCTAATTCCCATGGACGGAATAGTACGTCATGGGCGAAGCTGATTGCGGCCGGGTGTCAGCTGTTTATTACAGCTGACACACAGAACTATGTGTCAGGAGCGGTCACGGACCGCTCCCGGCACATTAACCCCTGGCACACCGCGATCAAACGTGATCGCGGTGTACCAGGGGCACAGGGGAGGATCGCACAGGGAGGGGTGTTATGTTACGGTAGCTGAGGAGTGCAGGTAAAAAAGACAATACACCAGAGCAGTTGGAATCTATGAGATTGCAGTACCCTGACTAACCACCGCAACTAGAGGCAGCCGTGGAGCGTTCCTATGTTGGTCCTAGACGCCTCGTCACAGCCTGAGAAACTAACTACACCTAAAGATAGAAATAGGAAAGCTATCTGCCCCGGAGCAGAACCCCAAAGATAATAGAAAGCCCCCAAACATGTAATGGCGGTTAGACAAGAGGAAATACTGACACAGAAAGAAAATAGTATGAGCAAACGCTGGGGCCCAAACTATCTAAATAGAAAAGGACAGGAAGGGTACTTACTGCAATCTCAGAAAACCCTGAAAAAACACCAACTCTACTAATTTCAAAATCACCTGAGATCACACGACCTCTACCACCTAAATTAGTTCTCTGGTGTAAAAAAATCAAAACAGCAGCCACTGAAAAAAAACTGGAAAAAGCAAAAGTACAAAACACAGTGGCTGGACTAAACTGAGAGGGCAAAAGCCCCCGGAGGGGACCCTGAAGGCCCCCACAGAAGTGCAGGACAAAATGCAAAAATATAGCAAAAACACAAATAAGAAATTGTCTTATCTGATAGCAGGAGATGCAGACACGACACAGCAGGCTACAAGGGAAACTGGAAAGAAGGATTCAGACCAGAACAATTGATCACCGGCAACCTGATGGGAAAATGACTCCCTTATATAAGACCAATCAGTAACACCTGATTCCCAGTCCTCACAATCCTCACTAGTACCGCTTGTAACCACCAGAGGGAGCCTCTGCTCAGAACTCATCTCAAACCCATTCACAACAGAGGGGGCTCCCTGCGTGCTCCCCTGAGACCCTCAGAGCAGCGCGAAGTGTCGCACTGTTCCGAGAGTCCGTCCTCCCTCCAGGTCCCCGGATACAAGATGGCGCCGGGGTCCTGCAGGGAGGCGGCTTCCTCAGTGCCTGCTGAGAGCAGGAGCTGAGGAAGCCTGCAGCGATGCCAGAGCGATCGCTGGTGTGACAGAGTGCTGTGCACACTGTTACACCAGCGATCTGCTAAAATACTGTGATGTCCCACCCTGGGACAAAGTAAAAAAGTAAAAAAAATAAAAATAAAAAGTGGTAAAAAAAAAAATCATAAAAAAAAAAAAAAATATTCCCCAATAAATTCATTTCTTCCTGTAAATAAAAAAAACAAAACAATAAAAGTACACATATTTGGTATCGCCGCGTCCGTAACGACCCCCCCTATAAAACTGTCTCACTAGTTAACCCCTTTAGTGAACCCCTTCAAAAAAAAAAAAATAAGCAAAAAATCAATGCTTTATCATCATACCGCCGAACAAAAAGTGGAATAACACGCGATCAAAAAGACCGATATAAATAAACATAGTACCGCTGAAAACGTCATCTTGTCCCGCAAAAAATGAGCCATCATACAGCATCATCAGCAAAAAAATAGAAAAGTTATAGCTCGCAGAATAAAGCGATGCAAAAATAATAATTTTTTATATAAAATTGTTTTTATTCTATAAAAGCGCCAAAACATAAAAAAAGATATAAATGAGGTATCGCCGTAGTCGTACTGACCCGAAGTATAAAACTGCTTTATTAATTTTACCACACGTGGAACGGTATAAACGCCTCCCCCAAAAGAAATTCATGAATTGCTGATTTTTGTTCATTCTAACCTCCCAAAAATCTAAATAAAAAGCGATCAAAAAATGTGACGTGGTCATAAATGGTGCCAATAAAAACGTCACCTCGTCCCGCAAAAAATAAGACCTCACATGACTCTGTGGGCCAAAATATGCAAAAATTATAGCTCTTAAAATGTGGTGATGCAAAAAACTACTTTTTGCAATAAAAAGCGTCTTTTAGCGTGACAAATGCCAATCACAAAAACCCGCTATAAATAGTAAATCAAACCCCCTTTATCACCCCCTTAGTTAGGGAAAAATAATAAAATTAAAAAAATGTATTTATTTCCATTTTCCCATTAGGGTTAGGGTTAGGGTTGCGGCTAAAGTTAGGGCTGGCGCTAAAGTTAGGATTAGGGTTAGGGTTGGGATTAGGGTTAGGGGTGTGTTAGGGTTAGGTTTGTGGTTAGGGTTGGGACTAGGGTTAGGGGTGTGTTGGGGTTAGGGTTGGAGTTAGAATTGGGGGGTTTCTGCTGTTTAGGCACATCAGGGGCTCTCCAAATGTGACATGGCGTCTGATCTCAATTCCAGCCAATTCTGCGTTGAAAAAGTCAAACGGTGCTCCTTCACTTCTGAGCTCTGCCATGTGCCCAAACAGTAGTTTACCCCCGCATATGGGGTATCAGCGTACTCTGGACCACAAGAGTTATTGTGAAATTTGTCCTATTTCTTCTGTTACCCTTGGGAAAATAAAAAACTGGGGGCGACAAAATCATTTTTGTAAAAAAAAATGATTTTTTTGTTTTTACGGCTGTATGTTATAAATTTTCTGTGAAGCACTTGGGGCTTCATAGCGCTCACCACACTTCTAGATAAGTTCCTTGTGGGGTCTATTTTCCAAAATGTGGTCACTTGTGGGGGGTTTCCACTGTTTAGGCGCATCAGGGGCTCTCCAAATGCGACATGACGTCCCCAGACCATTCCATCAAAGTCTGCAATCCAAAACGTCACTACTTCCCTTCCGAGCCCAGACGTGCACCCATACAGTAGTTTTCTCCTACATATTGGGTATCAACGTACTCAGGACAAATTGGACAACAAATTTTGGGGTCCAATTTCTCCTGTTACCCTTGTGAAAATAAAATATTGGGGGCGAAAAAATCATTTTTGTAAAAAAAAAACAGGATTTTTTATTTTTACGGCTGTACGTTATAAACTTCTGTGAAGCACTTCGGGGTTCAAAGTGCTCACCACACATCTAGATAAGTTCCTTGTGGGGTCTATTTTCCAAAATGGGGTCACTTGTGGGGGGTTTCCACTGTTTAGGCGCATCAGGGGCTCTCCAAATGCGACATGACGCCCCTAGACCATTCCATCAAAGTCTGCAATCCAAAACGTCACTAATTCCCTTCCGAGCCCCGACGTGCGCCCATACAGTAGTTTACTCCCACATATTGGGTATCAGCGTACTCAGGACAAATTGGACAACAAATTTGGGGTCCAATTTCTCCTGTTACCCTTGTGAAAATAAAATATTGGGGGCGAAAAAATCATTTTTGTAAAAAAAAAAAAAGATTTTTTATTTTACGGCTGTACGTTATAAACTTCTGTGAAGCACTTTGGGGTTCAAAGTGCTCACCACACATCTAGATAAGTTCCTTGAGGGGTCTAGTTTCCAAAATGGGGTCACTTGTGGGGGTTTCCACTGTTTAGGCGCATCAGGGGCTCTCCAAATGCGACATGACGCCCCTAGACCATTCCATCAAAGTCTGCAATCCAAAACGTCACTAATTCCCTTCCGAGCCCCGACGTGCGCCCATACAGTAGTTTACTCCCATATATTGGGTATCAGCGTACTCAGGACAAATTGGACAACAACTTTTGGGGTCCAATTTCTCCTGTTACCCTTGTGAAAATAAAATATTGGGGGCGAAAAAATCATTTTTGTAAAAAAAAAAAAAAGATTTTTTATTTTACGGCTGTACGTTATAAACTTCTGTGAAGCACTTTGGGGTTCAAAGTGCTCACCACACATCTAGATAAGTTCCTTGAGGGGTCTAGTTTCCAAAATGGTGTCATTTGTGGGGGGTTTCCACTGTTTAGGCAGATCAGGAGCTCTCCAAACACGACATGGCATCCAGCCAATTCTGCGTTGAAAAAGTCAAACGGCGCTCCTTCCCTTCCAAACTCTGCCATGCACCCAATCAGTGGTTTACCCCCACATATGGGGTATCAGCGTACTCAGGACAAATTGCACAATAACTTTTGGAGTCTTGTTACCCTTGGGAAAATAAAAATTGGGGTGAAAAGATCAATTTTGTGGAAAAAATATGATTTTTTAATTTTACGGCTCTACATTATAAACTTGTGTGAAGCACTTGGGGGTTCAAATTGCTCACCAAAGATCTAGATAAGTTCCTTAGGGGGTCTAGTTTCCCAAATGGGGTCACTTGTGGGGGGTTTCCACTGTTTAGGCACATCAGGGGCTCTCCAAATGCAACATGGCGTCCAATCTCAATTCCAGCCAATTTTGGTTGGAAAAAGTCAAATGGTGCTCCTTCCATTCCGAGCTCTGCCATGCGCCCAAACAGTGGTTACCCCCACATATGGGGTATCAGCGTACTCAAGACAAATTGGACAATAACTTTTGAGGTCCAATTTCTCCTGTTACCTATGGGAAAATAAAAAATTAGTGACTAAGAGATAATTTTTGTGGGAAAAAAATAGGATTTTTTATTTTCATGCCCGGGCATTATAAACTTGTGTGAAGCACTTGGGGTTCAAAGTGCTCACCAAAGATCTAGATAAGTTCCTTAGGGGGTCTAGCTTCCAAAATGGTGTCACTTGTGGGGGGTTTCCACTGTTTAGGCTCATCTGGGGCACTACAAACGGAACATGACCCCCATCAATGTTTGCAATCCAAAACATTACTGCTTCCTTTCCAAGCCCTGCCGTGCGCCCAAACAGGTTTCCCCCCCTCACATATGGGGTATCAGCATACTCAGGACAAATTGGACAAACAACTTTTGGGGTTCAATTTCCTTGGGAAAAATCAAAAATTTGGGACTAAAAAATCATTTTTGTGGAAAATTGTTTTTTTTTTTCACACCCAGGCATTATAAACTTTTGTGAAACACTTTGGGGTTCAAAGTCCTCACAACAGATCTAGATAAGTTCCTTAGGGGGTCTAGTTTCCAAAATGGTGTCACTTGTGGGGGGTTTCCACTGTTTAGGCGCATCAGGGGCTCTCCAAACACGACATGGCGTCCAATCTCAATTCCAGCCAATTTTAGTTTGAAAAAGTCAAACGGCGCTCCTTCCCTTATGAGCTCTGCCGTGTGCCCAAACAGTGGTTTTCCTCCACATATTGGCTATTGGCGTACTCAGGAGAAATTGCACAACAACTTTATCTGCCCATTTTCTCCTTTTACCCTTGTGAAAATAAAAAAAGTTTGTAAAAGATCATTTTTGTGGCTAAAAAGTTACATATTAATTTTTTCCTTCCACGTTGCTTCAGCTCCTGCGAAGCACCTGAAGGGTTATTAAACTTCTTGAATGTGGTTTTGAGTACCTTGAGGGATGCAGTTTTTAGAATGGTGTCACTTTTGGGTATTTTCTGCCATATAGACCCGTCAAAGTGACTTCAAATGTGAGGTGGTCCCTAAAAAAATGGCTTTGTAAATTTTGTTGTAAAAATGAGAAATCACTGGTCAACTTTTAACCCTTATAATTTCCTAACAAAAAAAAATTTTGGTTCCAAAATTGTGCTGATGTAAAGTAGACATGTGGGAAATGTTATTTCTTAACTATTTTGTGTGACATATTTCTCTGTTTTAAGGGAAAAAAAATTCAAAGTTTGAAAATTGCAAAATTTTCAAAATGTTCGCCATATTTGCGTTTTTTCAAAATTAAGCGCAAGGTATATCGAAGAAATTTTACCACTAACGTGAAGTACAATATGTCACGAGAAAACAGTCTCAGAATCGCAAAGATCCGTTGAAGCGTTCCAGAGTTATAACCTCATAAAGAGACAGTGGTCAGAATTGTAAAAATTGGCCCGGTCTTAAACGTGCAAACCACCCTTGGGGGTGAAAGGGTTAAATTTACAAACTATGATTAATAATGGATTGGTGTCTTATTGACGCCTCTCCATTATTAACCGGGCTTATTGTCACCGATCAATCAAAGGTGACATTAACCCCTTATTACCCCGCTTGCCACAGCTACAGGTCAAGTGGGAAGAGCCGGGTAAAGTGCCTCAATTGGCGCATCTTTGGATGCGCCATTTGTGGGGCTGCTGCAGCCTGGTATTTTTAGGCTGTTGAGGGCCAAAATCCATGGGCCTTGACAGCCTTTTAATACCTGGCTGCAGCAGTCTGCATTTTACTTGGCTGGTTAACAAAAATAGGGGGATCCCCACGCCTTTTTTTTCGAGGGGATCCCCTATTTTTGTTAACCAGCCAAGCTAAGCAGACTGCTGTGGCCTGGTATTATCAGGCTTGCAAGGTCCATGGATATTGGATCCTTACCAGCCGGAAAAACCAGGCCTCAGCAGTCTGCTTCATCTGGCTGGTTAACAAAAATAGGGGGGATCCTACGCCATTTTTTTTCGAGGGGATCCCCTATTTTTGTTAACCAGCCAAGATAAGCAGACTGCTGTGGCCTGGTTTTATCAGGCTTGCAAGGTCCATGGATATTGGCTCCTTAACAGCCTGAAAAACCAGGTCTCAGTAGTCTGCTTTATCAGGCTGGTTAACAAAAATAGGGGGGACCCCACGCCATTTTTTTTTTTAGAGGGGATCCCCTAATTTTGTTAATCAGTTCACTTCAGGTCAGCCGGGATTCCCCCTGACGTCACTGATGCTGTGGGTGTCCCTGGCAGACCTGAAGTGAAAGTGGAAAGCAATCAATTATGCTAACCACTTCCTCTCCTGTCAGCCAGGAGAGGAGCTCATTCTTTCAGGGGTTTACTGTGAGTCTGTCATCATTAGCTGCAGTCTATGCAGTAAACATTAACTCTTTCAGAAGGATTACATTGGGGGACCTGACTGAACATCGGATAGGTAATAATAATGTTGCTTTATTATTTTATTTTTATTACAGGTGAACAAGGGCTTCGCAATGAATGGCAGTAAAATAAAATATTGTCAAAAACTGTGTGTTTATTTATTTAAAATGATTTTTTATTAAAGTGTGTGTGTTTTATTTTTATTTCATACAATAGGATTAATAATTGATAGTTGTCTAATTGACAGCTCTCAATTATTAACCTGGCTTAAACTCACCTTTCAATAGCAAGGTGGCTTTAACCCCTTATTAACCCATTTGCCACCGCTACAGGGCAATGGGAATAGACGGGCAAAGTGCCAGAAAGGGCGAATCCAATTATAGATTAGTTGTTAGTAGCCAGGGGGGGGGGCAAAAATAATGGTCCCTCTCTGGGCTATTATTATCTGCCCCCACTCGCTGGCTTTGTCTGTCTGGTTGAGAAAATAGGGCGGGAGCCCACACATTTTTTTTCAACAATGTTAGACCTCGTATATATATATATATATATATATATATATATATATATATATATATATATACATATCATTGAATTTGTGACACACATATATATATATATATATATATATATATATATATATATATTTATAGTTCATACACTTCTACATAGTATAATAGCCGCTAATTCAATTGCCGGCTTTTGTGAAAATACAGAAGCCGACATGAAATGACACATGGTTTACATGAGTGTATGTGTGCAAAATTTGACACAAGTTGAGGGTAAATTAAAGGTGTAAATTCGTAGCAAAAAAGTCCGGTTTTTTTACAACGAATTTACACCTTTAATTAACCCCTACAGGTGTGAAATTTTGCACACATACACTCATGTAATTGTTTGTGAAAACCAGATATCAAACTACATGAAAAGACATGGTTAACTCTATGTAAACCATGTGTCATTTCATGTCGGGTGCGTTTGTATTTTCACAAAAGCCGGCATTACCCGGCAATTGAATCAGAGGCTATTTTACTATGTAGAAGTGTATGAACTATAAATATATGTATATATATATATATGTCACAATGACATGTATATATATATATATTGTGAGACAGTGAAGGGGTGCGTACTGGACGGGGTGTATATCTCGGCCAGGTTTCTTAGCTGGATCGCATAAGGAATATAGGAGTGAAGGTAGGATGGCAGTACGACGTTCACTCCACTCCTCATCCAGTACAGGCTTGCAGCTCAACCCTGAGTACACACAGCTGCCTAATTAAGCAGCCAGAAATAGGTGGTAGAGTTACACAGACAGGGCTCTCAGTCTGAATCTGGCTTCAGACGTTGCTGGAGTCTCTTGCAAGCCCATCTCTGGTAATTACAAATTTGTGTTGTTGTGGCCAGGCTGCTAGACACTAGTTCACAGTAGTGAGGTAACTGACTGTGTTTAGCTAGCAGCCTGACAGGCTTAGGATTTTATTTTATGGTTTGATTTATGTGTATTGCTGTTGACTTTCAATAAAACTGGTTGCGGCCAGTTTACACCAGTGCTGCTGTCTGTGATTGGACTCTTTATGCCACTCCGTCTACCCGAGACGGAGATCCCAGAGTTAAACCCCCTGAACAGTCTACAATATGTATTCTATGTGTGTATATTTAGTGTTTACAAGGAAAGAAAGGGTTTTTTTAGTTCCGATATTTCTGTCCCATTGACTTGCATTGGGTTTCCGGTATCGGATCGGTGATACCCGATACTTTTTGAGTATCGGGCCGATCCAATCCGATCCGATATTTTAGGATATCAGGCAGTATCGCTCAACTCTACCTCTGACATTTCTCCTTTTAGAGAGTGCCAATCCGAAATAAGGAGACCTTTAGGCAGTGCAATGCTCCTCTGCTCATTAAAGGGCCGATACTGATTTTTAGGATTGGTACCTCAATAGGTGAAAATAGAGTTTAAGTCCTCTTCCTCTCTGAAGAGGTTATTTGCATATTTAAATTCCCAGGGGAGCATTGCGTGATTTACAAGTTTCCTTGTACCAACTTGGCACTCTCAATAAGGAGAAATGTACCCCTTTGGACTACTTGAATACTTGACTCTTTGATAGGCATAACATAGGATATAATTGTTGGCTGGGATTTTTTTTTATTGAATGAGTCACATTGAATAATAAAATAAAGCCCAAAATTCATTATTAAATAAAGGGAATCTGTTTACAGGTGTTTGCTACGTAATCTGACAGAACATGAGGTAGGGACAGAGACACGAAATTTCAGGGATGTGTCACTTAGTTTACAGGGTGCAGCAGTTATGGTAGAGTCACAGTTTTCTCTGCTGCAGATCTAGCAGAGCTCAGATGTTGAGCTGTGTATAACTGCGGCCACATCACAGCTGTGTACATTGTATAGTGACAGAGAGCTGCAAATTAGTGATGGGGTGTGGTTGGAGTACGTTGCACAAGGCAGCTTGTACTGTAGTGATAATCTCCTGCTGATAAAACACTAATTGTATTGTACATAGCCAAATAAGTGACTTATCACTGTAATCAGGGTCTCTGCTCCTATATTATGGTACTCTCAGATTCCATGGCAGAAACTGCTGACAAATTCCATTTTAGCATTTGGTTTATAGCTTTAAAATATGCATTTGTCATTAAAGGCGTTGTCTAGTGATAGGTGATAACATACTGATAGGTGCCTCTTCTAACTGCATGTAAGTGGATGATGTCTCTCTGTCATCCACATAGTGCCTGAAGTCTCGTGCCTGTACAGTGGAATTGGAGAGCTGCCCAGGCGCATCTCACTCTGACTTATTGACCAGCCAGTGATTTTACTGCTCAGGCGCGAGACTTGGGACGCTACGTGGAAGACGGAGAGATGTCACTCACTTCCAGTACATGCAGTTAGAACAGGTGGCATGAAGAGACATGGGCGGCGGTTGATGGGACCGAGGCAGTGCTGATCACAATTTGGAAACACCCATTGGACTGAACCGCACCATTTACATACAGTGCTGGACAAGTATAAAATACTTTTTCTGAGGTATACGGCGCCACGTTTAAGGATATAACGGTGATGGGAATAGTTTATAAGCCAAAAAAAAATGGTGACAGGTTCCCTTTAGAAAGGTCAAATATCTTACACAATGCTATGTTTAATGCTGGCCTGTGTAGGAGATGCATAACACAAAGATGTTTCTATACTGTTCCCAGAACCTTTGAGTCATGTACCGCTTACTCAAGCCTTTCGCTATGCATAACATAGAAAATAATTTCTGGCTGGGATGTTTTTTTTTATTGATAAATCAAATAGACACAATGAATAATTAGGTAAATCCAAAATGTTTGCAACATCATAGATATTTCTTAATTGAACATTTGGCTTAACAGTTCTAAAACATGTATTTGTCATTATTACTAATCAAATAATTTTGTAATCCTTGCATGACATGTAGTCACACATTATAAATCAAAATCTATGTAATTTGAAAGCAACTTAACAGAATCATTGTAAAATTATGCTAGAAAGCATCCTTCCTTCTGTGCCATAGTAGACTGTCTAGGAATATACAGCAGGGTCTTCACTTACTGCAAATAGACAGCCAGGACCGACAGAGGATTTCTAGTTTTAATGCATCATTTTTTGAATAAACAATAAAAACATTTTTTGTTCACTAATAAGTCAAACAATTAAAAATGATGACATATGCCAGCAATAAAGAAAAAATCATTTGTGCATAGCTTTGGATCAGGAAAACTATATTCAAGTTAATATTGCTAAGGCCGGGGTCACACTAAAGAGGAATATGGACGAGTGAGAGGCGTGAGAATAGCGCATTACACTCGGACCAATGTTTCTTTATGGGGCAGCTCTGATAATGCGTATATTTCTCTGGCGCATTTTACAGTGCGAGACACTCGCAGTATGCTACAATTGTCATCGTATTACGCCTGTAGTACGCCAATGAAAGTCTATGGGTGCGAGAAAAATACGGATTACACACGGACCACACGTGTGACTTGCGAGAAATACGCACTGGTGTCCTTTAGAAAAGCCGGCAATTCATCCCCGGCTATACTGTAAAATTACACTGTAGAAGATAGCAATAACACCAACCATCACATATATGCATATATCTCTCTCTATTTAGCATAAAATGGAAGTGCTGTTATATAATGCACACATATGGATGTGGGAACAATAACAGGGAGACTGTACTTGCTAAGCAAAACAGAAAAGGGAAACAGTCCGAAAATCCCAATAAAAGTGAACTTTATTGAACAAATGGGGTGGGTCAGTGGTCCGTCTTCTCTTCACCTGTGCAGGTATATTGATTCATTGTCATGTCTGGGATAATAGTTGTTGTTGCTATTTAGCTAATGATGTATGTTTGGGATTATTCCCCCAGATATGATACTATAATTATGACAATGATTTTTGGTGGGTGGATGGACCCTGATCCCTTTATGGCGTTTCTTTGCTGACACCACTGTGTCTGTCAATTCCCGTATGTATCATGCACCTGTCTTGTATATTTTATTACTATTTGTTCAATAAAGTTCACTTTTATTGGGATTTTCGGACTGTTTCCCTTTTCTGTTTTGTAAAATTACACTGACAGGTTTAATAAAGAATAGAAAGAATACATATACACACCTAGAATACATATATATATATACATGTCATTGTGACACATATATATATATATATTTATAGTTCATACACTTCTACATAGTATAATAGCCGCTAATTCAATTGCCGGCTTCTGCAAAATCATTACAAAACCCGACATGAAATGACACATGGTTTACATACAGTGAACCATTTCATTTCATGTAGTTTGATATATAGTTTTCACTAATAATTACATGAGTGTATGTGTGCAAAATTTCCTAAATGTAGGTGTTAATTAAATGTGTAAATTCATTGAAAAAAATGTGTGTGCTCCCGCTGTATTTTCTCCACCAGACAGGGAAAGCCAGTGACTGAAGACAGATATTAGTAGCCCTGAGAGGGACCATTATTTTTGGGGCCCCCCTGGCTACTAACATCTGCCCCCAGCCACCCCAGAAAAGGCACATCTATGATTAGATGAGCCTTTTCTGGCACTTAGCCCGTCTATTCCCATTGCCCTGTAGCGGTGGCTAATGGGTTAATAATGGGTTAAGGCCACCTTGCTATTGGAAGGTGACATTAAGCCGGGTCAATAATGGAGAGTTGTCAATTAGACAACTCTCCATTATTATTCCTAATGTATTAAATGTTTAAAAAAAACACACACACACATTAATTAAAAATCATTTTAATGAAATAAATACACAGTTTTTGACCATATTCAATTGTACTGGTAATCCTTCCAAATCCCTTGTTCTCCTGTAATAAAAATAAAATAATAAAGCAACCATATTCTTACCTCTCCGGCGCTCAGTCAGGTCCCACGCTGCAATCCATCTGAAAGGGTTAACAGGTTTACAGCGGTGACCGCTGCTAATGCTGTCAGCCTCGCTGTAAACCCCCGATTGAATGAGTTCATCTCCCGCTGACAGGAGATGAAGTGATTAGCTGGGAAGCTTAATTGATTGGACAGAATATGCAGAGTGAGCTCAGTATTATAAAAGAGTAGATGATTTAAAGAAGTGCTTCCAGCAAACCTTTTATTGCCTAAAGCTGTCGAAATGTAATGTGGTATAAGTGTGGTAGCAAACTCACTAATCATCATTTTCCCCAGCTCCAGCACCACTTTGGTCCACTCCTTGATCACGTGACTTCTATTCTGACTTGTTGGATCACAGTGGAGTATATGTGTGAGCTGGAAGGCGCTTTTACAAAGCCTCATTCTGATGTTCAATTGCCTTATCGGTCATACATAGAACTGAGTGTGTCCCAGCATCTGGAATTAAAGTCACATTACCCAGAAGAAGACTGTTTTGGTGCTGCAAACCAGGGAAGACGGCAATTAACTAACTAATCACTTTTCTGTCAAATTTTAGCTGCCATAACGCACACATACCCTACTCCACTATCTATGGAAATGCAAACAATAGAAAAAGGAAGTGTTCTTTGAATGCGGGAACCCCTATGTAGTGAACACCATTTGCAAAAAGATTTTGTGAATCTAGAGATATATTTCATTTTATTTACAAAATAAAAGAAAAATCTATCAGACATTTGGGCAGATTTATCAATATTGTCTAATTTTCTGAGAGTGCAAACTAGACAGTCATAAAATGTATCAGATAATAGTGGTTCATGCTGTTTAATAAATGTGCTGCATCTTTAGATTGTCTTGACTAAGTTTACATCACTGACTAATTGGTTTACTTTGTGTCAGAAAATTTTGGCAAATTTGGGTGCACAATGTCACATTTAGGCAGCTCTCCTTTACTATCTTGCCATGCCCTTTCATCTTCCACAGTGAAGCCACCCTCTTTGTTGGACAAGGCATACAAAGGGTATTGCACACACCAGTTTTAATTAATGTTTTTCTTTATTTCAGCACTGGAGTGGTGGCATTAATGCAAGTTCCCTGCCCCTGGTAATATACTTACCAGCCGCTATCTTCTGCTCTTCCCAGGACTGCTCAGGTCCGGATCTGCCATGTTGTGACCGCAATTTCTGACTGAACCGGAAGTAAGAGATAACAGTCACAAGCTCTCAATGTAAGACTATGAGAGGCTAATCTTTGCCTCATTCTGATTCTCACAGACCTACATTGAGAAGTATTTCTCAAAATAAATATTCCTATTTAAAGCAAAAAAATACCTCAAAGCAGATATAAACTAATTATTCAGACTCACCTGGTAAATCCAGCAGCATCACTCAGGTTATCCAGGTTGTCTTAGAAATGGGAATCTGTCAGCTGATTCATGCTGCCTGAACCATAGGTAGCATGAATCAAAGTCTGGCTGCATTATTGCAGCCATGTATGTGTTACTCTGAATGGTTGCAACATTTCATAAAAAAAACTTGCTTTAAGAAAATGGCTGAGGACCATGTCCAGATGACCTGTCCATGGCTGGTGCCTAGCAGTTTCTACCTATGCCACACACATACCTAGGGATAGACTGGTCAGGCATGATTAGTGGAGCAGGTAAAAGTCTCAAGAGACCTTCATTAGAACAGTCATCCAAGATGTATCATCCTCAGCCACATTTAAAAGTATATTTTGTATAAAACATTACCTCCTTTCAGAGTAAAACAAACACGACTGCAATCATTGGGTCGAGGCAGCATAAATCAATTGACAGGTTCCCTTTAACTTCCCTACAGAAATGACAAGCTGATGATGCACACATGAAACTTGCAGTCATTTTTTTTTTAAAGACAGGGTGTATCCATTTCTCAGGTCTCATTTTTAAATGATGAAGTTATAAATTATCCATAAAAGTGTATTTTTCTACAAATGGCATGTTACAGTTGGAAAGCTGTTGTGTTTTTTGCTCCTGCCGTCCTCAGCTACCAAAACTTAACAGAATCACCGGCCATACTGAAATTCTATGGTACTCAACAGAAGGGAAAAAATAGTAAAAAAAAAACAGAAAGTAACTTATCTGAATGATAGCTGGAGACAGAAGAAAGCAAGCTGAATTCCAACCAAGACCAGGAAGTAACAATTGATCACCGGCGAGGATCATGGGAGGTTAGCTCACTTATATCAGGCCAGTCCGTCCCACCTGATAACCATTCATCAATAGCAGGTGGTGGACTTTTGCTGTTCAACATAGGTTCAATACCCTCAGCAACCACCAGAGGGAGCCTCAGCTCCGAAGTCGTCTCCAACACATTCACAACAGAAAGCCCTGTTACAGATTTTGCATTTGGGACCTAGAAGCTCAAGTTATGCCTTTGTTTGAGAAAACTCTACCTCCCATATCTAAAGTATTGTAATTATTGAAATGGGGTTGCTGATCCAATCTGTACACACAAAGCGGTGTTTTTACCCCTTCCTTTCATGTGACAGGATAGTACGTCACCAGTAGGGTGATGATATATTGAGCATTTTCAGGAGTTGAGCCATTTCTATTCCAAGGGGATGCCGTTAGTATTACGAAGCCATCATCTTCCTACAACAGCTTGCTCTGATCACTGCTGTTTAACCATTTACATACTGACAGCTACAGATAAATAGTATGGTCACCAATGTGTGCATGCACCTGTGCCCAAAGGCCCTCCACAATATGATCACTGGGAGCCGATAGGTTGTCATGACATAATTGGGCCTATAGAAGGGCCCATACTGGCCACCTTGGTCTTCCTTGGTTGCCAAGTCTGGAAAAACCTTATTTATCTAAATATAAAACTAATGATATGAGCAATAAATGCTGTAAAGAAAAAAATGACGACTCTAGGATTGCATTTTTCATCTGAACATCCTTTAAAATATTTAACCAAAACCATTCAAAATGTAGTAAGATGATGGCAAAGAACTCTCTGAGGATCTGAAAAAAAAGAATTGCAGCTCCACCTAAAGGTGGCCTAGGCTATAAGAAGATTGCGAACACTCTGAAACTTAGCTGCAGCATGGTGGCCAAGACCATACAGTTGTTTAACAAGACAGTTTCCACTCAGAACAGGCCACGGCAAGGTCAGCCAAAGAAGTTGAGTGCACATGCTCAGCATCATAATCTGAGGTTGTCTTTTCAAAATAGGCGTATGAGTTCTGCCAGCATTGCTGCAGAGGTTAAAGGGGTGGAGATGAGCCTGGCAGTGCTCAGACCATACACCCCACTCTGCATCAAATTGGTCTGCATGGCTGTCATCCCAGAAGGAAGCCTCTGCTAAAGATGATGCACATGAAAGCCTGCAAACAGAAACTAACAGAAACAGACTAGCAGACTAAGGACATGGGTTACGGGAACAATGTCCTGTGGTCTGATGAGACCAAGATTAATGTATTTGCTGTCAAGCGTGTATGATGGCAACCTGTTGAAGAGTACAAATACAAGTGTGTCTTGCCTACAGTCAAGCATGGTGGTGTAAGTGTCATGGTTTGGGGGCTGCATGAGTGCTGACGGCTATGGGGAGCTATAGTTCATTGAGGGAACCATGAATGTCAACATGTACTGTGTGGTACACCAAAGGGAGTCTTGCTGGATGGGAGATATATTTCTCCCAGCAGACTAAAGTTTGGTAAGGATTTTCCCTGATCACAAGGACCTGTGATGAGGTCATAGTCACGTGAGAAGCTCAGGTGATGTGTACCTCACCTGAGGGTGTGGTCTAGGCCTATTTAATAAGGATCTGTTGTAGTGTGTGGGTGTGGAAGAGAAGGAGCTTGGCTTGAGTCAGACTGGAAGTGTGATTTTTGGTACACTGTGTCAGTGAGCACCAGGAAGCAAATTCCAGACCACCCAGGGAATGGCACCTGGCGGTCCCTGCTGGCCTGCAGCCACTTAGTTAAGCCCGTCCCAACAAGGCTGATTCTGGGAACAGTGGTTCTCCAAACTGGAGTATTTTTATGTTCTGTTTTGTTTATGTTCTCTGGACTTTAAAAAAGACGATTAAACCACTGAACTTTGAACTGAAAGCCTGTGTGTTGCCTCATTACTGCGGACCGGCCCCTGCCTACCGGAGTGGATCCCTACATTTGGTGGAGAATGCGGGCACACGCAGTGAGGTCAGGCTGTGTTTCTTTTTCCTCTGCATGACAGTCGATGTCCTGGGTGAAAAAAGTGACGCAAAACCTGGTGGAGAACTGTCCGGAGATGGAGAGCACGGTAAAGTTGCTTGTGGAGGCCGTGCGACAGCAGCAGCAGGCTATGCAGCAGCAGCAAATATTTAATCAGCAGCAACAGGAAACCAACAGTCTACTGATGCAGCGCATTACAGCGCCGCAGACAGCAGGAGCTGCCCAGGGACGCCAGGACGTCCGGAAAGTGGTGCGTACAGCGATTCCAAAAATGGAGAAATCAGACGATGTCGAGGTGTACCTGGAGATGTTTGAAGGTGTGGCTGAGAGGGAGAGACTACCCCGGGACCAGTAGGCAGAAATTGTGGCTCCATTTCTGGCTCCAGGACCCACAAAAGCCTATAGGGACCTACGCCCTGAGCAACAGAAGGACTATGGGATCGTCAAGGGTGAGATACTCGCACGTCTTGGGGTAAATGTCTTGATCTCACTCACTCCCTCAAGATGGCTGGACCATCATTGTAAATGCACCATTGTATATACACACCTGTACTTTGTATCTCCCCCACCTCATTGTAGATTGTAAGCTCTCACAAGCAGGGTCGCCTTATTTTGCTTTAATTATTGTATTGTTAACGTTGTTACTTATGACTTATGTTTATGTTTAAACTGTAAAGCGCTGCGGAATATGTTGGCGCTATATAAATAAAGATTATTATTATTATTATTGGTCCCGGCCCAGAGGGTACACCAGTGGGAGTTTTCCCCTTCCGAGCCGGCTCGGTCCCAGTATTATGATTTGGTACACCTGGTAGAAGAGTGGTTGCAGCCGGAGGTGTTGTCACCCAGCGCTATGCTGGATTGGATAGTAACTGATAAATTTTGGAGAACTTTGCCCCACACCCTTCAAACATGGGTTGGACAAGCAGCGACTACTGATGGTCTCCAGATGGTAGACCTCATTGAAAGATATGGGGCTACCAAGGAGATACAGGGAGAGACTCCCCGGAAAGTAACGAGAAAATTCCCTAAACCTGCACCCGTGGCTCGGCGAGCAGATACCCGGAAGGCCGCCCAGGATGGGTCTAGGGACGAAAGGGGCCCCATAATCTGCTGGCGGTGCCAAGAACCAGGACATGTGAGAGCTGATTTCCCCCACCTGACTGAGCCCATGGACACAAACTTTGGGTACTATCGGTCTCACTATGCCGAACCCATGTGTGCAGTGGGCAACCCAGAGGGACCCAGTATGAACATCTGTGTAAAGTGGAGATGGAGGGTAACCCTGCTATGGCTCTACTGGACTCAGGGAGTCTTGTGACCCTAATACGAGCCAGCCACGTCCGAAACAGCGAGTATACTGGTCGGAAAATGGGTGTGTTGTGTATACATGGGGACCTAAAACATTATCCTACCGCTCTGGTGATGATAAACACACCAGCGGGGAGGCGGTGCCACGAGGTGGGGGTGGGGGTTAATTTGCATAATGACGTAATAATTGGAAGAGATTTCCCGTTATTTTCTGTGCTTTGGCCTGTAATTACCCCTCTCACGAAACAGTTGCCGGAACTCGTGGCAACCAGGTTGCATTCTCCAGAAATTGGGCATGAACCTAGTGGCCCTAAGGAAGATGTGCTGGCGGTAGGAGTAATTTTTCCTTCAGTAGAGGAGGGGAAAACCTCTCCTATAGAAGTATTAGCTGGGGAGGTGGAAGACTTGCCACTGTGACCGGAGTTGTCAGACTTAAATGTGGCAGGTGACAATTTTGGTACGGAGCAACTCCGGGACCCTACGCTGGCTCAAGCCCGGGAAAATGTACTGGTTGTCAATGGGGAACCTCAACAACCCGGGGCAGCTACAGTATTTCCCTGATTTGAGCTGAACCAAGATTTGCTGTATCGGGTTGAGAAAATACGTGGGGAAATGGTAGAGCAATTGCTGGTACCTCAGGCATATCGTAGGCTGGTAATGGACTTAGCGTATGCGCATGTACTGGGGGGACATTTGGGCCAAAAGAAAACCCTAGACCGAATTCTACAATGGTTTTACTGGCTAGGGGTCTATGAAGAATTTAAACGGTATTGTAATTCCTGTCCAGTGTGCCAGGTAACCAGCCCGAAGCCTCATTTTCGGAGTCCCTTGGTGCCATTACCAATTATAGAAGTACTGTTTGAGAGAATAGCCATGGATCTGGTGGGGCCGGTTAATAAATCAGCAAGGGGTCACCAGCACATCCTCGTAGTTCTAGATTACGCTACCAGGTATCCTGAGGCCATTCCCCTGCGCCATACATCCGCCAAACTCATCGCAAAAGAACTCATGGGTATGTTCTCCCGGGTGGGAATCCCTCAAGAAATCTTAACAGACCAGGGTACCCCCTTTATGTCAAAAATCATGAAGGAACTCTGCCACTTGTTAAATGTTAAACAGTTGCGCACATCGGTCTATCACCCCCAAACAGACGGTCTGGTAGAAAAATTCAATAAGACCCTGAAGAATATGTTAAAAAAGCAGTCTCCAAAGATGGTAAGGACTGGGATCTCTTGTTGCCATACTTGATGTTTGCAGTGCGGGAGGTGCCCCTGGCATCTACGGGGTTCTCGCCCTTCGAACTATTATATGGCAGACATCCCCGTGGCTTACTCGATATAGCTAAAGAGGCCTGGAGAACCAACCAACTCCCCACAAAAGTGTGATAGAACATGTGGCAAAAATGCAAGAGAGAATGGAGACAGTCCTACTATTAGTCCGAGAACATATGGAAGCAGCACAAAGGTTGCAAAGGCAGGACTATAACCGGGAGGCACGGGTAAGGTCCTTTAACCCTGGGGATCAGGTGTTGGTACTTGTGCCTACAGTGGATAGTAAGTTCCTTGCAAGGTGGCAGGGACCCTACAAGATTATGGAGAAGGTGGGTCCAGTAAACTATAGGTACACCAACCAGGGCGGAGAAAGCCAGAGCAGGTATACCATGTGAATCTGCTCAAACCATGGAAAGACAGACCACCTTGGTGAGGATTGTCCACGGCCTGCATTTCCAGTAGAGAATGTTCCCTTGCCTCAGGAGGAGGAAAGAGAAGTCCTCTCCGCTGTCAAAATAGCAGACACTTTGTCTCCTAGACAAGTTCAGGAGGTCTGAGAGTTTGTTAGCCGAAATACCGATGTTTTTTCGGAGCTTCCTGGTCGTACCTCCCTAATCCAACATGACATTGTCACGGAGCCGCAGGCCAAAGTCTGACTAAAGCCATATTGAGTACCTGAGGCCCGGCGACAAGCCATCTCGGAAGAGGTAAAGAAGATGCTGCAGTTAGGGGTCATTTAAGAGTCCCAGAGTGAGTGGGCTAGCCCAATAGTCCTAATACCAAAGCCAGATGGGACACTAAGGTTCTGTAATGACTTTAGAAAACTGAATGAAATTTCTAAGTTTGACGCCTACCCATGTCCCGGGTCGATGAGTTAATAGAGCGGTTTGGGCAGGCCCGCTATTTTTCAGTCATTGACCTCACAAAAGGTTATTGGCAGGTGCCACTAACAAAAGCGGCGAGAGAGAAAATGGCTTTTGTAAGCCCCGAGGGGCTGTTCCAGTATATAGTCCTACCTTTCGGGTTGCATGGCGCTCCAGCGACATTCCAGAGGTTAATGGACGTTGTTCTCCGTCCTCATCGCCGATATGCCGCGGCCTATCTGGACGATATTGTTGTCTACAGAACAGACTGGGAAAGTCACTTACCCAAGGTACAGGCGGTGATAGATTCTCTGCGACAAGCAGGGCTAACTGCCAACCCAAAGAAGTGTTCCATAGGGTTGGAGGAAGCTCGGTACCTGGGGTATGTAATTGGCAGAGGAGTTCTCAAACCCCAAATAAACAAAGTGGAGGCAATCCAAAACTGGCCCCGTCCCCTCACCACAAAACAAATGAAAGGGTTTTTGGGGTTAGTGGGATATTACCGGCGGTTTATTCCAAATTTTTCAACCTTGTCGGCGCCGTTAACTGACTTCCTGAAGGGGAGGAAGTCAGTAATGGTGCGATGGAATGATCAGATTGAAGAAGCTTTTGTAAAGTTAAAAGGGGCACTGTGTGGGTCACCAGTTCTGATCACACCGGATTTCAAAAGAGAATTCATTGTCCAGACTGATGCGTTAGAGATAGGTCTGGGTGCCGTGCTGTCTTAGGAGGTTAACGGGGAGGAGCATCCCATTAGTTTCCTGAGTCGAAAGCTTACTCCAGCTGAAACCAGATACAGCATTGTAGAGAGAGAGTGCCTGGCCATCAAATGTGCACTGGAGTCATTGCGCTACTATTTGCTGGGAAGAACGTTTCGTTTGGTGACTGATCATTCCCCTCTGACCTGGATTAGTCAAGCCAAAGAGAGGAATGCACTAGTCACCAGGTGGTTTCTGTCTCTGCAAAATTTTAAATTTTCAGTGGAACAGGCAAACTACAGGGGAATGCAGATGCCCTGTCCATAGTTCACTGTATATCATGTGTCCACCCTCCTAAGGTTGAACAAAGGGGGGAGGTATGTGGTACACCAAAGGGGGTCTTGCTGGATGGGAGATATATTTCTCCCAGCAGACTAAAGTTTGGTCAGGATTTTCCCTGATCACAAGGACCTGTGATGAGGTCATAGTCACGTGAGCAGCTCAGGTGATGTGTACCTCACCTGAGGGGTGTGGTCTAGGCCTATTTAATAAGGATCTGTTGTAGTGTGTGGGTGTGGAAGAGAAGGAGCTTGGCTGGAGTCAGCCTGGAAGTGTGATTTTTGGTACACTGTGTCAGTGAGCACCAGGAAGCAAATTCCAGACCACCCGGGGAATGGTACCTGGCGGTGTCACGCTGTTACTGCATACAGAAGGTCTGGGGTCTATGCTGACCCTAAGCTGGGGTCCTGACTAATCCCTCTACCTGGAGGTACTGTTGATGGTACAGAGGTCCAGGCCGCCAGCGTAATCCCTACCTCCTGAGGATCCCTGAACCTCAGTGATCCAGTCCTGAGAAGGACCCTGATCACAACATCGGGGACTGGTAGGTATATGCCTAAACACAGTAATAAACGAACGAGACAATACAAGGGGTAAACTAAAATCCACCTTGCATACAAAAGTCATACCACAGGGAACAGAGGGGACACCAACGGGTACGGAGATAAATGATAAAGCGAGGAGGGGAAAAAGACCACACAGGTACTCTTAACTTCAGCCTTCACCATACAACGATCCGCTCTGCTGGTCTGCATGAATGCTTTCACCGACACTTCCCCAGCAGACAGGCAGGTATTTGAAGGAAACCAATTACCACAACATTACAGTACCCCCCCTTCTACGAGGGGCCTCCGGACCCTCAGGGCCAGGTTTATCTGGGTGAGTAGTGTGGAAGGCCCGAACCAATCGGTCTGCGTTAGTATCCGACGCAGAAACCCACGTCCTCTCCTCAGGACCATACCCCCTCCAATGAACAAGGTACTGAAGGGACCGGCGATTCAGACGTGAATCGATGACTCTCGACACCTGGAACTCCAAGTTACCATTGACCACCACAGGAGGAGGAGGTAAAGGTGAAAGTATCACCGGCGCCACATACCTCTTAAGCAACGATCTGTGGAACACATTATGAATTTTAAATGTAGGAGGGAGGTCAAGACGGAATGCAACCGGATTAATTATAGCACTGATCTTGTATGGCCCGATGAACCTGGGACCCAGTTTCCAGGAGGGAACCTTAAGTTTTATATTTTTGGTAGACAACCATACCAGATCGTTCACACTTAGGTCCGGACCAGACACTCTCCTCCTATCAGCCATACGTTTGTATCGGTTCCCCATAGTACTCAGATTATTCAGCACTCCTCTCCACACTGAAGCAAGTGACGACGAAAATCGTTCCTCCTCAGGAACCCCAGAAGAGCCCCCCCTATTGAAAGTACAAAACTGGGGGTGAAAACCATATGCCCCAAAAAACGGGAACTTACCAGTGGACTCGCTCCGCCTATTATTGAGAGCATATTCCGCCAGAGGCAAGAAAGAAGCCCAGTCTTCCTGGTTCTCTGACACAAAACACCGGAGATATGTCTCCAAACTCTGGTTCAGACGCTCTGTCTGACCATTGGTCTGCGGGTGAAAAGCCGATGAAAATGACAACTGCATCCCCTGCCGTGTACAAAATGCTTTCCAGAATTTGGACACAAACTGAGACCCCCGATCCGACACCACATCGGAGGGTACCCGTGAAGCCTTACAATCTCCCCAATGAACACCTGCGCAAGAGTTTTAGTATTAGGAAGAGCAGGAAGAGCGATAAAATGTGCCATCTTGCTGAACCTGTCCACTACAACGAGTATGACTGTTTTACCCGAAGATGGGGGGAGGTCCGTAATGAAGTCCATAGACAGATGAGTCCACGGACGCTCCGGGATCTTCAAAGGTAAGAGGGTCCCCGATGGACGGGTATGTGGGGTCTTAGAGCGCGCACAAACCTCGCAGGACGCGACAAAAGTTACCACTTCCCTATGTAAGTTAGGCCACCAAAACCGGCGCGAGAGGAGATCCTCAGTTGCTTTACTCCCTGGGTGTCCTGCCAAAGCTGAATTATGGTGTGCCTCGATCACCTTTTGTCGCAACTGATTTGGAACAAACAGTCTCCCTGGAGGTCCTACAGGGGCGTCCCCTGAGCCTCCAATACCTCCTCCTCAAGCTCAGAGCATACTGCCGACACCACCACCCCCTCCTGAAGGACCGGAACCGGGTCCTCCGTATTCCCAGCCCCTGGGAAACAGCGAGATAAGGCATCAGCCTTAACATTTTTTGACCCAGGACGATATGTGACGACAAAATTAAACCTGGTAAAAAACAATGACCACCTAGCTTGTCTGGGATTCAGACGTTTGGCGGACTCTAAATATAGCAGGTTTTTGTGATCGGTAATGACGGTGACCGGGTGGACTGCCCCCTCCAAAAAATTACGCCACTCCTCAAAAGCCAACTTAATGGCCAAGAGTTCCCTATTGCCGACATCATAATTCCTCTCAGCGGACGACAATTTTTTAGAGAAGAAGGCGCACGGATGCCATTTACCAGGGGACGAACCTTGTGACAATACTGCTCCCACCCCTACCTCGGAAGCGTCCACTTCAACAATGAACGGCTGTGACGCATCAGGTTGAATAAGTATGGGTGCTGAAGCAAAACATTTTTTCAAAGAGGAAAACGCTTGACAAGCCTTGTCAGACCACTTTGAAAAATCCTTCCCTTTTTTAGTCATGTCTGTGAGAGGTTTAACTATGGACGAAAAATTACGAATGAACTTCCGGTAGTAGTTAGCAAACCCCAGAAAACGTTGTAATGCCTTAAGATCCTCTGGCAGATCCCACTCAAGAACTGCTCGCACTTTCCCAGGGTCCATCGAAAACCGGATCTGCACCGGGGCCCTAAAAAATGAAGTTCCCGTACGGGGAACACACCTTCTCCCATTTGGCGACAGTTTATTATCCCCCAAGATTTAACACCGCCTAACATCTCCCGATGAACCAAGTCCGCGAGAAATTAAGATAATCCCGATTATCCCCCAAACGTCCCCTTTGGTGGCGAAAATGTCATTTAAAAAGGTTTTAAACACCCCCGGGGGAATACTCAGACCAAATGGCTGAAAAAGGTTCTCAAAGCCCCCCCGGGTGTTAAACGCCCCTCTTCCATCACCCCTCCTTCTCCAATCAGATTTTTCGCCCCCCTGAGATCCAAATTAGAGAACCATTTGGCACCCACGACTGATTTAAGAATCGGGAATAAGTGGGGGCGGAAAGGATCTCAGACCCTAATCCATTTGCTCAGGAAACCAGCAAGGGCTAGGCCCCATCTTTTTTTTTTTTACAAAGAAGAACCCCGCGGCCCCGGGGGAAAATGAATTCTAATATGCCCCTTAGCCAGACTCTTGAAAAATAATCCTCATGGCCTGTCTCTCAGGACCAGAAAAGGTTTACAACCCAGGTTTCGGTAACTTGCCCCAGGGAGCAAGTTAAAGAAAAAGTATACCCCTGGGGGATTCTTTACACCCTTTCTCCAAATAAATCCTC
>JARQOD010000002.1:372240570-372281475 GCA_033576555.1 Oophaga sylvatica
TGCAAGATGCTCAAAGACAGACAACATAAAAAGAAAAGCTGGTGAAATAAATAAGGTATTGGTCCGCATAGCTGCACCTTGACATATCCTTCTTGTCAATCAATCAAGTGACAGTATAGCCGGGCCCAATGCTAATAACTACTATGACAATACTGCAATTTAGATACCGCATCTATGTAGACTAAAGGGCCCGTCTCACATAGCGAGATCGCTACCGAGATCGCTGCTAAACAGCGATCTCAGCAGCGATCTCGCTATTTCTGACACGTACCAGCGATCAGGCCCCTGCTGTGAATCGCTGGTCGTGTCAGAAATGTCAGGACATTTTTTTGATCGCTGGTCTCCCGCTGACAGGCACGCATCGCTGCGTGTGACAGGCGGGAGACCAGCGATCCGCTGGTAACCAAGGTTCACAGCGGGTTGCCAGGCGCGGGGCTGTGCCTGGAAACCCGCTGTGTACCTTGGATACCAGCGCCCTGATGCAGGGAGCTGGTAACCAAGGTACACGTCGGGTTTCCAGGCACCGCGCAGCGCCTGGAAACCCGACGTGTACCTTGGTTACCAGCTCCCTGCATCAGGGCGCTGGTATCCAAGGTACACTGCGGGTAACTAAGCGATGTTACCAGCAGTGTCCCTGTGCTGATCGCTGCCCTGAGCTGCCTGTGTGGCAGCTCAGCAGTGATAATGTAGCGATACACCAGCGATCCTGATCGTTGTCAGGATCGCTGGTGTATCGCTATGTGAGACCCGGGCTTAAATCATATGGCTTAATACACAACAACCAATGATACTCACTAACCCAAGATATTGCAGTTTGCCCATTTAGTCGTAATCAGTTGCACAAATTAGTGTTTGCCAATCACTTCAGTGATGCCTCTGACCTTATGCTGTGATACAGATACAAGGTCTTTGTCCGCCTCATGATATAGGACTGAATAACAACTATAGTGTAGCATCACAATTGGTCTAAATGTGTATCATTGTTACAACATTAGTGCACACTGATTCATGTAGCAGACCTTAACACAATAGTCCGCATGCCAGCTTAAATGTATTACTTAAACCCAATATTTTAGAACCTCTGCGGGTTTCTCAAGGGTTATTATATTGTGAAAGATGCTATAATTGGTATCACAGAGGAATTTCAGTATGCGTAGACATTCTCATTTGAACATTGGATACCTCATCTGCCCTCTTACAAGAGGGAACAAAAAATGACACAAAAATACGGCATATAGTAAGTAAATAAGAACGGTCTCACCATGTGAAGGGAGCTTGATCATATAGATACTTCCATCCCTACTGTGCGGTGAGCACTGTACCCCCTTCTCCCGACGCGTTTCGCTTGGCTCATCAGGGAAGTCGTTTGGGGCCAATATATCTACGTAGTCAGGGTGACCGTTTCACATAATAACTTGCCCTCATATGTACATAGATCAGAGCGTCATCCATTTTTATAATGGTGCCTTGCCACCCGGAAGACAGCCACTTCCGGTTCAATGATTACTCAGACATCCGGTCACTGGAACGTGAACGTCATCAGTGCACCCACTCTGTGGAACGCATGACACGCTGAGAGCGCGGTACAGAGCTTATGCGCAGGCGCCTGAAGGTGCTGCTATAAAAGAATGCTTTAATACAAACTATCCCATCCGGGATGTATAATACCCTACAACATTCAATCCATAACCCCCTTGTTTGAAAATAATGCACTTATACATCCATAGAGGACAAAAAATTATATAATCCATTATAAATATACACACAATGAATTATAACAATTTCATTATATCCAGGTACCTGGTCACAAGAGGACTTGTAGTATATCCTTAAGGGGTTCCCCAAGGGGCGTTTATTTGAATAGAACACAAACCCCCAGTACTGTAGAGGACAGTGGACATGTATAAATATGAAGAAACTTATTAGAGACCATACGTACTGTAAGAACTGATGTCCTCCCCCCAGGTGAGTATAATCTAACTTGTTTTTCTTATCTTTCAGGTTACATCAAGGGGGGGGGCTTATCTACAGCATTATAGAATGCTGTAGATAAGCCCCTAATGGCGGTGGCCGCAGCTTATATGCGGAAAATGAGGTGACAGGTTCCCTTAAAATCTGAACAGGTCCCTAAAGAAACAGGTTTGAAAATTTGTTGAAAAAATGAGAAATTATTGCTAAACTTTTAATCCCTCCGACATCCTAACAAAATAAAATGATGTTTGTAAAATGATGCAGATGTAAAGCAGACATATGGGAAGTGTTATTTATTAATTATTTTGTATAGCATGACTAACTGGTTTAACGATACAAAAGAATGAAAAGTTTGGAAATTGTGATTTTTTTTTCACATTTTTTTGCCAAAATTGCTATATTTTCACAAATAAACGCAAGTCATATTGAACAAATTTTGCCACTATCATGAAGTGCAATATGTCATAAAAAACACTCTCAGAATCAGTGGAATCTGTTGAAGCATTCCAGAGTTATTACCTCATAAAGTGATAGTGGTCAAAATTGTAAAAATTGGCCTGGTCATTAAGGTCAAAATTAGCTGTAATTAAGGGGTTAAGGATGCTCCACATACACTTACTATTTCCATTGTTTTCGTAATCAGTGTATCACCACTCTTTGAACAAGAATTGATGCAATCTGTGTACCACTTCTTTACTCATGTGGTATTCATTCATTGTGTTATAGGCTTCCTAGAATAATTCACAGTAATATGGAAATATAATCTTGTGATTATTAAAAGTTCACATTCCTATTTTCTCCTTCCCATGTCATAATTCAATTTACTTGTTATTGAAATTCTTTTATTTACAAGTTGACAGATCCTAAAGAAAAGATGAGCTGTTAGATTTGGAAGCTCATTATATTTCTATTAAATATTTTTCAATATGATTTTTTTAAATTATCTTTCATGTGACAAGTATGTGGATAATAGAAAAATGAATTTCACTAAAAGGCAATAATCTACCTCATATATGTATCATGTGATGTAGCAAATATGACACACCTGAACCACTGAAATGCGGAACTCCACATACACTCCATGAATCGTGGTGTGTTGCCTCCAGGAGGTGCTGGATGGGAAAATACCTAATTAATATGGAATGTGATGGTGTGTGCCACTATTTATTTATTCATCGCTCTGTACAGTCCGCAATTTGTCCCATATTATGATTATAGCAGCATGTTTGAGCCCTAAAGACTACACTTTGCCTAAGTCTGATAGGTAGACCATGCTAACCAAAAAGATTAGTTAAGCATCCAACTTGATTAATATTTTGTCACTTTCATCTTGCTATGCAAGTAAATTATTGAACGTCATCAACTCATCTTAAAAATAATTTTCATATTTTCATTTGAAATCCATAGGTTCCAAACTTGTGTTAGCATACAGTTGAAATTAAAAGTTTACATACATTATATAAAAAAGATACATATGCATGTTTTTCTCAATATCTGACATGAAATCAAAGTAAACCTTTTCTGTTTTAGGTCAATTAGGATTACCATAATTATTAATATTTGCCAAATGCCAGAATAATGAGAATGTTTTAAGGCATTTTTATTACTTACTACAAAGTCAAAAGTTTACATTCACTAAGATTACTATGCCTTTAAACAATTCTGGACTGCCCATATGATGATGTCATGCATTTGGAAGCTTCTCATGTTTTTTGTCAACATCTGAGTTAATTAGAGGCTCTCCTATGGATGTGTTTTAATGCACACCTGAAACACACTGCTTCTTTGTGTATTATCATCGGAAAGTTTAAGGAAATCAGCCAAGATATCAGGAAGACAATTGTGGACTTGAACAAGTCTGGCTCATCCTTGGGTACAATTTCAAGATACGCAAAAGTGTCTCGTTTATCTGTATGAACAATTATACACAAATACAAACAAGATGGGAATGTCCAGCCATCTTATCATTCAGATGGGATCTGTGTCCCATAGATGAATGTGCTTTGGTTCAACATGTGCATATCAACCCAAGGACAAAAGCAAAAGACCTAAAGAAGATGATGATGGAAGCTTGTAAGATTGCGCAGTGCACAGGCGCCTAACTTCTCTGACCTTTCCAGGTGCCTATGGAGGTTGTTTAGGATGCCAACCTCCACAGACAGGCAGAGATCAGATAGGCCCAGTATAGGGCTATGCAGCATCTTAGAATAGGTCTTTTTTCATTTTGTGGCATTTGCCATCTTTTTCACTGGGAAGGTGTTTTTTAATGAATTAAATAAATTACGGTAATACTTTTAATAGTCATTTTTTGGAACAAAATTATTTTGTAAACTGTACCAAGCCAAGTGCTCTTTTTAAATATTAAACCACCGTAATTTTACACAAATCATGTTATACTGTATGGATGACTAATTGAATCCAGGAAAGAATTTTAAACTTTTTTGAGTTTTATATATCACCGTAATGTTGCAATAATTGTGTGTAAACAATATGGATGACTAATTGAATCCTGAAAAAATGGTGGGACTTTTTTTTGTTATATATACCACCGTAATATTACAATAATCGCATCAAACTGTATGGTTGACTAATTGAATCCAGATTTTTTTTTCTAATCTCTATTATGCAGTGTTATATACGATTGAAATGTAACCAAAAGCACCTAATACACTATGGGTGAGTAATTGAATCCAGAAATATTTTTCAACAATGTTACAGAGAACACCTAATACTCTATGGATGATTTAAATTATTTTTTGTAGTTTTATATACCACAGAAATGTAAGATAAAGGAAGTAATACTCAATGGGTGAGTAATTGAATCCAGCAAAAATTCTCAACTCTTTGTGGGAGTATTATATAACACCGAAATATATCGCAAAGCACGTAGCACTCTTTGAATGAGTAATTGAATCCAGAAACATTTTTCAACTTTTTTTGTTGTGTTATAAAGCACAGAAATGCCAGTCAATCACAGTACTGCCACTACCAAGATGACTTCAGTACTACAGTGACTCGCAGGCAATCACAGCATGCTTATTTGCTGTGTAGCATGTGCCAAATGTTCGAGGTGGGGATTCGAATTTCAAATTCGTGCACTGGCTAATGCTCGCTGAGTCCGAGCACATCCAAGTACCTAGATACTAGAGTGATATCCGAGTATCACTCAGCACGTTTGCTCATCCCTAGTCACTACAACATTTTTCCATTGGATCCATTTATTAAGAAGTATTTTTTCAGAGGAATGCTGCTGTGGATTGTGAGAAAAACTGACTTTATAACCCAAATAAATACAAATATATCTTTTTATTGATCATTCAAAATAATTGGAGGGGTGGACACAAATATACAAAGGCAAAAAAGAGGACACATCACATTAGGACAAAAAATTGATGATGGAAAAATATAATAATATTAGCAGCAAAATTAATGATAAAATAAATTAAAGTAAATGTGACAAAGCACAAAATGCAAATGCATATATATGAATCAATCAACCATAATAGGTAATGTTGCTATAAATACAAATATAAAGTGCAAAAGTGCCATCACAAAAAATATATAATGAAATTTGCTGATGAGCTGCACAATACAGGACTAAGCATGATGAAGGTGGACATATACCGTATATACTCGTGTATAAGACGAGATTTTCAGCACCTTTTTTCGTGCTGAAAATGCCCCCTCGGCTTATACACGAGTCATAGGGCAGAAACCAGCAGGGGAGGGGATGCCACGGCAGGAGCCGGTGGCTGGGACATCATACTCACCCCTCCCCGTGCCATCGCTGAACGTCCCTGCAATCCTGCGTTCTCCCCGGCTTCCTGCAGCTCTCCAGCACTGAGCGGTGATGTAATACCCGCTCATTTAGGTCATGTAATATGGACGCGACGCCACTCCCATAGGCGTGGTGTCCATATTCATGGCCTTAATGAGCGGTATTACGTCACCGCTCAGCGCTGGAGAGCTGCAGGAAGCCGGGGAGAACGCAGGATTGCAGGGACGTTCAGCGATGGCACGGGGAGGGGTGAGTATGATGGAGGAGAGGACAAGGAGCACGGAGCAGGACGGGGGGAGAACAGAGGACGGGAGAAGCATGGAGGAGGACGGGGGGAGAACGGAGGACGAGGGAAGCATGGAGGAGGACGGGGGTGAGAACGGAGGACGGGGAAGCATGGAGCAGGACGGGGGGAGAACGGAGGACGGGGGAAGCATGGAGGAGGACGGGGGGAGAACGGAGGACGGGGGAAGCATGGAGGAGGACGGGGGGAGAACGGAGGACGGGGGAAGCATGGAGGAGGACAATGAGCATGGAGCAGGACGGGGGAGGATGGAGGGCACAGAGGAGCACGGAGCAGGATGGGGGGGCACAGGAGGACGGAGAAGGAATGGGGGAGCACAGCGGAGGACGGATCAGGAGGGGGGAGTACAGAGGAGAATGGGGGAGCACAGAGCTGGATGGGGGAGCAAGGAGCAGGACGGGGGCAGCACAGAGCAGGAGGGCAGTTTATATACCCGGCTTATACACGAGTCAATAAGTTTTCCTAGTTTTTTGTGGCAAAATTAGGGGGTAGCTTATACAGTGGTCGGCTTACAGGAAATATACGTGTAAAATTAATAAAGAAGCAAATGTCTCCCACAGAGTAAATAAATAATATAAAGTGACAAATGCTAAACAATTACTGGTAGCAGTAATAATACGGCTACCAGCGTCGGACTGGAACACCTTGGCCACCAGAGAAAATCATTCTGGGCCCACTATGTAGCTACATAGAAATAATACAAGACAAAATGTGCAGTAAAACACCACTAATATCAGGGTATAATATAAGGTAGTACATGTCTTAATTATGTAGCAGGAGTTGGGGTAGCCTCCCTCATAGATTATAAAGCAGCCCCCCTCATAGGGGATAATGCTGCCCCCCTCATAGAGGATAATGCTGCCCCCCCTCATAGGGTATAATGCTATATATATAAATAGATAATAGATGGATACCATATATACTCGAGTATAAGCCGACCCCCTAATTTTGCCACAAAAAACTGGGAAAACTTATCGACTCGAGTATAAGCCTAGGGTGGAAAATGAGATTATGCCCCATATGCTGCCCCATGTATTATGCCCCACAAGATGCTCCATAGATTGTGCCCCATATGCTGCCCATGTATTATGCCCCCATAGATGCTCCATTGATTGTGCCCTCATAGATGCTCCATAGATTATGCCCCCATAGATGCTCCATAGATTATGCCCCCATAGATGCTCCATAGATTATTCCCCAATAGATGCTCCTTAGATTATGCCCCCATAGAAGCTCCATAGATTGTGCCCCCATAAATGCTCCTTAGATTATGCCCCCATAGAAGCTCCATAGATTGTGCCCCATAGATTATGCCCCTGTAGATGCTCCATAGATTATGCCCCCATAAATGCTCCTTAGATTATGCCCCCATAGATTGTGCCCCATAAATGCTCCTTAGATTATGCCCCATAGAAGCTCCATAGATTATGCCCCCATAGATTATGCCCCCATAGATGCTCCATAGATTATGCCCCCATAGAAGCTCCATAGATTATGCCCCCATAGATGCTCCATAGATTATGCCCCCATAGATTATGCCCCCATATATTGTGCCCCCATAGATGCTCCTTAGATTATGCCCCCATAGATGCGCCTTAGATTATGCCCCATAGAAGCTCCATAGATTGTGCCCCCATAAATGCTCCTTAGATTATGCCCCCATAGATGCTCCATAGATTATTCCCCCATAGATGCTCCATAGATTATGCCCCCATAAGTGCTCCTTAGATTATGCCCCCATAGAAGCTCCATAGATTGTGCCCCCATAGAAGCTCCATAGATTGTGCCCCTATAAATGCTCCATAGATTATGCCCCCATAGATGCTCCTTAGATTATGCCCCCATAGATTATGCCCCCATAAATGCTCCACAGATTATGCCCCCATAAATGCTCCACAGATTATGCCCCATAGATTATGCCCCCATAAATGCTCCACAGATTATGCCCCATAAATGCTCCACAGATTATGCCCCCATAGATTATGCCCCCATAAATGCTCCACAGATTATGCCCCCATAGATTGTGCCCCCATAAATGCTCCTTAGATTATTCCCCCATAGATGCTCCATAGATTATGCCCCCATAAATGCTCCACAGATTATGCCCCCATAGATTATGCCCCCATAAATGCTCCACAGATTATGCCCCATAAATGCTCCACAGATTATGCCCCCATAGATTATGCCCCATAAATGCTCCACAGATTATGCCCCCATAGATTATGCCCCCATAAATGCTCCCAATTATCCCCAAGATTATGCCCCATAAATCTCCACATTATGCCCATAGATTATGCCCCCATCAATGCTCCACAGATTATGCCCCATAGATTATGCCCCCATAAATGTCTAGATTATGCCCATAGAAGCTCCATAGATTATGCCCCCATAGATTATGCCCCCATAGATGCTCCATAGATTATGCCCCATAGAAGCTCCATAGATTATGCCCCCATAGATGCCATAGATTATGCCCCCATAGTATGCCCATATATTGTGCCCCCATAGATGCTCCATAGATTATGCCCCCATAGATGCCCTAGATTATGCCCCCATAGAAGCCCATAGATTGTGCCCCCATAAATGCTCCTTAGATTATGCCCCCATAGATGCCCTTTGATTTATCCCCATAGATGCTCCATAGATTATGCCCCCATAAGTGCTCCTTAGATTATGCCCCCATAGAGCTCCATAGATTGTGCCCCCATAGAAGCTCCATAGATTGTGCCCCTATAATGCTCCTTTGATTATGCCCCCATAGATGCTCCTTAGATTTGCCCCATAGAAGCTCATATTGCCCCCATAAATGCTCCAAGATTATGCCCCCATAATGCTCCACAGATTATGCCCCCATAGATTATGCCCCCATAAATGCTCCACAGATTATGCCCCCATAAATGCTCCACAGATTATGCCCCCATAGATTATGCCCCCATAAATGCTCCACAGATTATGCCCCATAGATGTGCCCATAATGCTCCATAGATTATGCCCCCATAATGCTCCATGATTATGCCCCCATAGATTTCCCCATAAATGCTCCTTAGATTATGCCCCCATAATGCTCCAAGATTATGCCCCATAAATGCTCCACAGATTATGCCCCCATAGATTATGCCCCCATAAATGCTCCACAGATTATGCCCCCATAGATTATGCCCCCATAAATGCTCCACAGATTATGCCCCCATAGATTATGCCCCCATAAATGCTCCACAGATTATGCCCCCATAGATTATGCCCCCATCAATGCTCCACAGATTATGCCCCCATAGATTATGCCCCCATAAATGCTCCACAGATTATGCTCCCATAGATTATGCCCCCATAAATGCTCCACAGATTATGCCCCCATAGATTATGCCCCCATAGATGCTCCACAGACTGTGCCCCCATAGATGCTGCAAAAAAAAAAAAGACATACTCACCTCTCGTCGCTGGGGGCCAGGTGCTGGTGTCCTGAGCAGGCGGGGACACCGGCGTGCTATGAGTGACAGGTGCCGGTGTCACCACTGGCTCAGGGCCCCGGCACCTGCGATATTTACCTGTCACCGGGTCCACTGTTGAGCGCCTCTGTCTTTGGTCCTCCGGCAGTGAATGCTCAGGCAGGGGGCGCGGCACTCACTAATGACGTCATCGCGCCCTCTGCCTGAACATCGCAGCAAGAGAGGACTCGATGACACAGCGGCGCTCAGCGGTTGGAGCGGGTGACAGGTAAGTAATGATATTCACTGCTTCGCATGCCCATGTGGGCGTTGGAAGCAGTGAATATTCATTTCTCTTTAGCAGCGGGGACAGGGGCTCCTGCCTCCTGTCACCCGCTGCTGCTTCGCTGGCACGGGGCCCCCATGGCAGCTGCGTGGTGTGCCGCTATTAGCAACACGCCACCGGCTGGGGGCCCCTGGAGCAGTGGGGGCCCTAGGCAACTGGCCCCTGTATGCCAGCAGGTGCCAGGGCCCCCCAGATGCCAGGGCCCACCGGAGAATCCTCCAGTTCTCCGGTGGGCCAGTCCGACCCTGCTGCTGACGCTGACGCCGAAACTCGCGTCGGGGTGGACGCATCCTTGGGACAGTGGTGGTCTTCATTAATCTTCAGAAAAATGCCCAGCACCTGTTTTCACATTGCAGAAGATTGCATCAGTCCCAGAAAATCTAGGCAGGGAATGCAGTAGCCATTTTAGGGTGATTTTAGGATAGTGAGAGTATATACAGTAAGAGCTCACAGCTCAGCAATAGAGATAGGAAGATACATCATCAAAACATTGCACAAATACTCTAAATAGTAATTTGTTGTATAACTGCAGCAGTGAAGAAAAGAAGAGTAGGAGTCTGGGAACAAAACAGAGATTTATTTGATAGGAAGAGAGAGTGATAAGACCATGGCCCAGCAGCAGTGCCAGACTCAGTGTAATTGATCAGTGATATGGTGTAGCTAGTGTCCTTCTTGCTGCATTTGAGCGACAATTAGGACTCATTCAGAAGTCCTTGTTTCACACACGTGTTCTAGCCATATTTTTCACGGATAGAACACACACCTATTATAATCTATGCTGCCGTCCACATGTCCGTATTTATCTCCGGACCATGTGTCCTTGCAGAAATCATGTAGATATGTACGTTTTGTTCAGGCTATATAGATATAAAGTGCCAATACAAGTCTATGGGTCCATGAAAGACACGAACAGCACATGTATGACATTCAAGTACCATGTATTTAACATTGCAAAGGATAGGAGAAGCTGTGTAATTTATTTATCCACATGCGAAAAACACTGATGAAACACTGCTGACACACTTACCAAACACTAATGACACAAGGATGCAAAACAGATGACACTGATAACTATTTTTTTACGTACGTGAAAAACACTGACGTCTGAATGAGGCCTTACACATTCATTAATGCACTAGAAGACAGAAGTAAGACAACACAACAGTTTTTAAAGAGAAAAAATCTCAAATCTGTGTCAGATTGTGTAGTTGGTTGTTTTTGCCTTGCTTTTGCAATTATTTTTGTGAATCAGGGAATAATTGCTGTTTAAAAAAACAAACAAATTCCCTTAACTTCAGACATTTAGCTGTAACAGTCTACCATATTTTTTTATCTAGTTTAATCTTACAACTGTACAATGCACACCTATATTGCAGCCTGCTGCCATACTTTGCTTTCTGTAGGCATAGGCACCTAGCATTTCTTATATTCTTTTTAGCAAGTGTTGAAAAATTGGGGTTGAAAAGATTGTCAAAAGTTAATTATAGTATTGTGCAAAATGTTTGGTGAAAGAAAAAGTGGCAGTGACATTGAACCAGGTAGTGTAAAAGTGGAAAAAAAACCCACATACCATCGCTAAGAATTTTGGTGCTACTAGCAGCAAAAGCACCACAACAGACACCAGCTTTCAGCAAGGGTAATCTCTAGTGATGAGCGAGCATGTTCGTCACTACTCATTACTCGCTCAGGCATCAGTGTGCTCAGGATGCTCATTACTCGGCAAATATTTTTTGAATGTTCGAGCAGGCGCTCGAGTCCCCGCATGAATATGTGGGGATTTGCTACCAGAGAGAGGGTCAGAACTGTAGCTGTGCATTAGCCAGGAATTCAACCATATTTATACTTCTGTGAAGTACAATAACAGTCCTTCTTAGGGCTAATTATAATACCTATTAATACTGTTGTTAGCAGCACTTAGGGAGAGATTGTGACTGAAGGGATCGTGTAGGTCAGGATAGCGTGAATTGCACAAACTTTATGCTGCAGTATGTAACTGATACCAAAACTTCTTTTCAGGGCTAATAATATTCTTTTTCGTCTTAATCCTGGAAATTATTCTGAGCAGGGAAATATTATACACCATTTTTACTGCAGCAGTTGTGCATCAAAAGGATACAGCAAAACTTGGTTGGATCTCAATAGCATTGCTATATTGACATTAGAGTCTGATATGTCCATCTTGATTGGGAAAATTTGCTACAGTTGTGCCTCAAAACCCTGAAAAAATTTGCCTGGCATTGTAATGCAGCCTTATTTTGGAGCTGTGAAATTTTAAATTGCATTTATCATGCTACAGTTAGACCTCAAAACAATCCAAAAAATAAATTGTTAAAAAAATCGCATTGTAGTAATTATACTGCAGTCTGATACATCCGGCTGAGGTGTGCAAACTTGGCCACCATTATAATACATCCTTTTTTTTTAAGCTGTTTATACGCCATTTAGAGGGCTTCAGCTAGGCCTCAACCCCCAAACAAAAACGTTGTTAAAAAAATCGCATTGCTATATTGATACTGCAGTCTTATACGTCCATCTGAAGTTGGAACATTTTGCTGGCATTGTAATACTGCATTTTTTTTCAGTAGTCATTTTATATGGCATTTATCATTAAAGAGTTGAGCCTAAAAACACACAAAAAAATGTGGCTTAAAATAGCATTGCTATATTGATATATACGTCCATCTGTAGTGGGCAAATTTTGCTGGCATTGAAATACTGTCTGTAACATTTTCTCAACAGGCATATATCATACCTAATTTAGAATGAGTAAGGCACGTGGTAAGGGATGAAGAAGTGGATGTGATGCTGCTGGTGAGCACAGAGGCCGAGGGCGTGGGCAAGGTGAAACTGTTCCTGCCGCTGGAGTACAACAAACACACACATCATGTCGATCTAGCTTCCTGTCTCACTTAGTAGGAGGCGCGGAACACTACTCTTGATGCCAGACCAGTGTGAAAAGGGTTTTTGGATGGATAGCAGGCAATGTTTCAAGTCATTTTGCCAGCACCAACCTGTCTACCACACGGTCCAGTCTCAGCAGCCATGATCCTGGACAACATAATCCTCACCCTGATCCTCCTTCCTCCCACCATGCCGAGTGCCCAGAGGCAAAAGATCCCACATTTGGACACTATGAAGAGCTGTTCACATTTCCATTTATAGATTCTGGCTTCTCGCCCTGCCCATTCCAACCAGGACATGAGGAGATTGCATGTAGTGATGCCCTAATATTTGAACAGCCACACTCACAAGAAGGCGATGGTGGGAGAATCTAATTACTGTCACAAGAACGTGAGGAAACCTCAAAAAATGCGATGAAACACGTCCAATACATAATATCAAAAAAGTTTATTATACAATTATTAAACAGTCAGTAAAAAACATACAGGACAAAGTGTACAAGCACGGAGGAAGAAATGGAGTGCAACACATGCACAAGATCGGATAAATATGAAACAGAGGGGGTCGGCGGAAGGGACAGTCCCAATACGTATTGAATTACAATGATCAAAAAACTTAGTAATAAAGCACCTAATTGTACAAAAAGGCACACAGACTAAGAATACAATGGATCTATGCATCTGAAAACATAGTAATATGGATAGGAATAAACAGATGACAGATGGTGTCCAATTAAATCTATAATGAAGTATAACAATAATCCGTGTGACCTATAGCGAACTACCATTAATCAGACAGTATGGAGGCTGAATGAACAATATTATGAGAACGGTGCTATGGTATTATGGCAAAGAGAGTATAGCACTACATATGGAGGTGAGACACAATGGTCACTATCACACATGATAACGGGAACCCTGGTATAAGAGGCATAAGATAAGCCTAATGGAAGCTGCATTCAGCACGAGAAAATGAGACACAATGGTCCACCATATAGATACACAGGACCCTCATGATGAAAAGTGTGTATACCAAACCTATAATGCACTGTGCGCATAAACATGTACAACAGCCATAATACCTGAAGATGTGGAGAGTGAAGGGACTGAACCAGCGGCCGGCGCCCAGGCCCGACGCTCGTTTCGGAGATGACTCCTTCTTCGGGGCACGAAGAAGGAGTCATCTCCGAAACGCGCGTCGGGCCTGGGCGCCGGCCGCTGGTTCAGTCCCTTCACTCTCCACATCTTCAGGTATTATGGCTGTTGTACATGTTTATGCGCACAGTGTATTATAGGTTTGGTATACACACTTTTCATCATGAGGGTCCTGTGTATCTATATGGTGGACCATTGTGTCTCATTTTCTCGTGCTGAATGCAGCTTCCATTAGGCTTATCTTATGCCTCTTATACCAGGGTTCCCGTTATCATGTGTGATAGTGACCATTGTGTCTCACCTCCATATGTAGTGCTATACTCTCTTTGCCATAATACCATAGCACCGTTCTCATTATATTGTTCATTCAGCCTCCATACTGTCTGATTAATGGTAGTTCGCTATAGGTCACACGGATTATTGTTATACTTCATTATAGATTTAATTGGACACCATCTGTCATCTATTTATTCCTATCCATATTACTATGTTTTCAGATGCATAGATCCATTGTATTCTTAGTCTGTGTGCCTTTTTGTACAATTAGGTGCTTTATTACTAAGTTTTTTGATCATTGTAATTCAATACGTATTGGGACTGTCCCTTCCGCCGACCCCCTCTATTTCATATTTATCCGATCTTGTGCATGTGTTGCACTCCATTTCTTCCTCCGTGCTTGTATACTTTGTCCTGTATGTTTTTTACTGACTGTTTAATAATTGTATAATAAACTTTTTTGATATTATGTATTGGACGTGTTTCATCGCATTTTTTTGAGGTTTCCTCACGTTTTTGTAGTATATGTGCGATTGTCCCATGGTTTCATGACAATTCTTCAGCAGACACTCTTAGGTATTATATTTAAGTTATGTAATGATGTATACCTTTATGCTGATTCTGCTATTTAGCAGTTGCATTTACTGTCACAAGAGCTGGATGATGAGACACCATTGCCAGCAAGTGGTGTTAATATGTCAGCAAGTCAAGAAGAGGGCCAGGGTGCAGGATTGGAAGACAAGGATGTGCATGATGAAGTCACTGACCCAACCTGGAAAGGTGACATGCAGAGTGAGAACAGCAGCGCACAGGAGGAGAGATCTGCGTCACCACAGAAGGAAGGAAGAGGCAGTGGGGTGGCCAGAGATACAAGGCAGGCAACTGATCTCCATAGCACCAACACTGGTGAAGTTGCCAAGCCAAGGTTTAAGTGTTCACGAGTCCGGCTCTTTATTAAAAACTGTCCAGTTAACCCAAAAAAGGTCATTTGCAACATCTGCCATGCCAGCATCAGCTGGGGCAGCACAACTACCAGCCTGACCACCACCAGTTTGCTCAGGTACATGCAAGCAAAGCATCTGACTACTTGGGCAGAATGCCAGGGTCCAGAAACAGTATCTGTGGGTTTCACCACTGCCCCTTCCCCTGTTCTACAAGCACTCCAATCCCGTGTCCATGATGTAGGTGAAGATGCCTCCCACCCTGTCATTGCACACTTGCATACTTGCAACCACCGTCAGCAAACATGTCTACGTCCTTATCCCAGCGCAGAGTTCACTTGTCTCCGTGGAGACACAGGGGTCAGTGGGTGCTCTCATCTGCTGGCCCGGCTCTCTTTTGAAAGACTGCATGGACCAGTTCTCATACCACTGAATGCCCGCTCTCTTTCACCGTGGGCAGAACATTACTCAGACAACCACAAACACGCAAAATGATACAGAACAGTCCCAGCAAATACCCAAGATGGTGCAAATTACAGAGTCTCACCCTTCTGCTGACTAGCCAAGATTAGAGCTGCTTCTAGTGTTGCATACCTCCACCTGTGGCTCCTTGCTTTTGGAGGGCCCCCACTGTGAGGAGGCAACGACAAGCTTAGGAAGCTGAGAGCAGTGAGGTATGTGGAGAGGTGACCCAACTGTCCCAACCAGGAATCTTTAAGATGTCACTGGGGTTATACTGATGGTAAATGAAGCAGTCCTGTGTTCTTCCAGCTGGGTCCATAATACCCTAAGCTGAGGTCCTGAAGAGCCACACTGACCAGAAGAAAAAGTCTCTTTATATAGTTCTCAACTGGCCTTCAACCAGCATCCAGAGGTCAGAAAGAGATTTGAATGAGGCCAATCAGAATTGCTCAATTATGTAATCTATTTGCATAGTTTTTCCTCCTCTGTTTGGAATGCCAAGAAACTGGCTGGCGTAAACAATGTAAGTAATCAACATATCAGCAAACTTCATTGTTCAGTGGCCATGCTATTACTGTTTTGCAAAGATAACAGAAGATAAACTGTAGGAGATAGTATGCTCCTCAGACCCAGAAGTCCCAGAACCCAGAAACCATTGTACACTACAGTGTAAGCAAGGTCAAAGGAGGACATATTAGAGATAAATATTCGTCCTACAAGAAGAGTCAATACTTCAGACAATAGTTTATAATTCTGGGCCTACTCAGTTTATGTCTGGCAGGATTAAGAAGAAATGCTGTGTCGTCACAGTCCCTACCCCAGGGTGGATTTAAATCCCTTATATATTCTACAATAATACCGCTCTTATCTGCAATTCGTCAGTAGGAATAGCGTATGACAGGCATCTAGTCAGGGATTATTGCCTTATAAATTGTAAGCCTTCCTGCTGTTTTTTTCCATGCACTCGTTGACCGATTCATGTTATTTACGGTGTTCTGTACTCAGAAATTCATCAAAGCAGGCAAAATTAAATGATTGAATGTGTCCATTCACAGTTTCTCTGTAGTATCTGTTTGTAAGAGGTAGTGGTGGGAGACTTTACGCTACTGGAGCTGGAATTACCACTTCTGAACTCTCCAGTGCTTTGTTTCCATCTATTTCTGGGTGGTTCTTGAAGTATGCTTGGGGTGATTGTCCTGCTGGAAGATCCATGACCCACTACGACGCAAACTCAGCTTTCACTAAATTCCTTTGGGAATCTTCACATATCAAGGCACCCAAGGCCACAGGCATCAAAACAACCCCAAAATATCTTTGAATCTCCATCATATTTTACTGTAACTACTGTGTTCTTTTATTTGTAGGCCTCATTCCATTTACAGTAAACAGTAGAATGATGTGCTTTAACAAAAAACTCTTTTGCTCATCTGTCCACAACACACCTGCAGGCCCTCTAACAACAGAAAGGGCTGCCTGATGTACCTTTACAAATAGTGACGGCCGGCTGATGGCCCTGAAAAAAAGGTTTTCAAAGTGTCTGATCATGTCTCACACACCACATGGCCAGATAAGGTATTAAAATGATAACATTACATTTCCTGTGGAATGTTTTTTTCACCATTGAAAGCAATGCAAATGTGCAAAAATGCAGCAAAAACACTTTTAGCCAAAGGTGTGGAGGAGTATTTTTTTATCTTATTTATTTTGCCTTATATACAAGTCATTATCCTGGAAAGAACGCTTCTTAAAATTTTTTCCAGTCAAATCCATTTTAAGTGCGGTTTTGTATGTTTTATTGTCAGACCATAAAAGTAGCATAATAGTCTGACAACATTGTTCCCAGCAGCGACCTGGGATATAGAGATGCTTCCAGTGGTCTTTGCCATGCTGTTCACATGCCATTTCAGCGCTCTTTCCATCGACGTCAGCACTTTTTAAACCCCTCCAGATCCCTGAGGGGGGCTACTGGAAAAATGCTTGAGTTTCCTATTGACTTCTATTATACTTGTTACTCGGGTCGAGCTCCCAAGCATTATGATTTGCTCAACTCGAGTAACGAGTACCCGAGCATTTCAGTGCTCTCTCGTCACTAGTAATCTCTAATTACATCCTTCTTTATTTCTTTCTCAAAGTATATTAATAAAGCAACATTAAATAGATGAGGATTATTGAAATTTTAAATTGCGTGTTCTATAGCTAATGGCGAAAGCTGAGCCAGAATTATATGTGAGCAGTGCCAGACTTTTTTTCACCTGTTTCCTTATTTTCACCTAGTTTTTTCTAAAGGTTCTTTCTCATTACGTTTAGTCACTCGTTCCATAGAGTTGTCGGGGCTTATGTCCAAGATCCCCGCAAAACGAGATTCGGAAGTATGCGCCGACATGCACTGTGACGTGCATTATTTTCAGGAGTATACGCCTACTGGAGGTGGACACCAGGATGCAAACTATTACATCTGAGTTTCTGCCTCCAATAGACGTATACTCTCGAAACTGATGCATGCCAGAATGCACATTCGCTCTGCCAGCACCGTTATTGTCTATGGCTTGTGACAGGGTCACTAGTAAAGTAATAGAGGGGAGATATGTTTCACTACGCCTAATGGCATCAGTGTTAAAAATCCAGAGTTGTATTTCCTCCAGCACAGTAAGTGTTGCAAGGGTTCAGTTATGGGCTGGTTTTTAGGGGAACATTCATAGAGCGGGTGGGAGAGTGTCCCCCCATATCTCCCCCTACAGAGCTAGCACTACTGTGTGCAGACAGGACCTGGGTGAGGTCACAGTCGTGATCAGTCACGTGGTTGAGGAGTCACATGGTCTAGGCTTAAATGGCTGAAGGAAAGAACTTTCAGTGTTCAGTGTGATCAGCCTGAGGAAGGAGAACTGCAAGAGAGTGCTGCTTGGACTAAGTGAACCTGAACTGTTATGTTTCGGTAGCTGAGGAGAAATAGCAAAAATAGCCAAAGTAGCAATACACCAGAGAGGCTGGAAACTATTGAGTTGCAGGACCCTAAACTAACCGCAACACTAGAAGTAGCCATGGAGCGTACCTACGGTGATCCTAGACGCCTCATCACAGCCAGAGAGATAGCTACACCTAAAGGCAGAAAGATGAAAGCTAATTGCCCCAGAGCAGAACCCCCAAAGAAATAGGAAGCCCCCATACATGTAATGGCGGTTAGACAAGAAGAAATTACGAACACAGACAGAAAATAGAATGAGCAAACGCTGGGGCCCAATCTCTCTAGATAGAAAAGTATAGGAAAGAATTCTGACTGCAACCCAAAAAACCCTGACAAAAATACCAACACTTCTGATTAACAAAAAAAACCTGAGATCACACGATCTCTACCACCTAAATCAGATCTCTGGTGTAACACACAGCAAGTCAGCAAATAAAAAGAGACACAGGAACAGAGCAAAAGTGCAAACACAAACTGAGCACAATTGCAACGCAAGGCCCCAAAAGGGACCAGGCTGAAGTCCACTGCTAGGCAGCAAACCAGCAAGGAAAATCCAACCAGAGGAAAAAAAAACAAAGCAAGTCACACATCTGAATGGAAGCAGGAATGCAAGCTGAGCTCCAAGTAAGACCTTGAAGAACAATTGATTACCGCAAAGGCTGATGGGAGTTCAGGTCACTTAAATCAGACCATTCAGACCCAGCTGAAAGCCATTCAGCAATTGGTTCATTACCCTCGGCAACCAACGGAGGGAGCCCCAGCTCTGAAGTCACCTCCAGCGTGTTCACAACAGTACCCCCCCTTGAGGAGGGGTCACCCAACCCTCACCTGCGCAACCAGGCCGATAAGGAAGAGCTCGATGATGGGCACGGATCAGTCTCCTAGCATGGATGTCCGAAGCAAACACCCAAGTGTTAGAACCCTCTTGTTAGATTTTGTTTCAGTTTGCTGGTCAAATGACCTTTTTTCCCTATTTAGTCTGGCTCCGCCCTTCTGGCTTTGCTGGACTTCATTGTATTATCTACTCTTAAGCTAGCCGGGTGCTTAGGTGCCTTACTCTGTCAGTTTTGCTTAATCTTAGGATCTCGTAGTAATTTGTTTTCTGTTTAATTTTCCCTGCTAAAATTTCTGTTAGGAGGTGTCCACCTTTTCTCCCAGTCCCTAGATCTTGTAGGGATTCCTCCCTCGCAACTATAGGTCTTCGTTCAGACTAGCTGAGGACTTTAGCGGGTCTGGTCGCAGGATCAGGTTCCCCGTTACATCGTAGGGATCAAGCTCAGTTTTATTGTAGGGACAGAGTTCCCATCTTTCCTTAGTGCTTGTAGCAGTTCATAACAGTAAGTCCAGCCAAGAAATAAAAAAAAAAAAAAAAAAAAAAATCTCTAAGGAAAGATTTTCTGTTTTCATCATGGTGTCGGTTCGGGATTTGGCTGAACGCCTGCAGGGTCTCTCTCTGGAGGTGGCTGAAATCCAGCAACACGTGAGTAGTTGTTCTGGAGCACATTTCGTGGAGCCAAAGGTACGTTTGCCTGATTTATTTTTTGTTGAACAACAAGATTTTTTTTCTTTTAAAAATGCTTGCTTGTTGTATTTTCATTTGAGATCCAGATCCTCTGGTGATGAATCACAGCGCATAGGGTTTATAATGTCACTTTTGCGCAAAGAACCTCAGGACTGGGCCTTTTCTCTGCAGCCTAGTGATCCATGCTTTGGATCAGTGGATGTTTTTTTTTTCTGCTTTGGGGTTGTTGTATGACGATCCGGATCGTGTTTCATCAGCTGAGACAGAGTTGAGATGTTTGAGACAGGGATCGGGTAATGTGGAAAAATATTGTACTCACTTCCGAAGATGGTCTTCCCAGGTGGGCTGGAACGATTCAGCTTTGAAAAGTTTATTTCTTGCAGGATTAAGTGAAAGGGTTAAAGATTTGCTGATTGCTTATCCTATACCTGGTAACTTGCAAGAGGCTATGCAACTGGCCATACGGGTGGATAGGAGACTGCGTGCAAGGGTTAATGAGAGTAAGTCTGCTTTGTCAGCTCCAGGTTTGGAGAAGGAATGTACTGACATTGCAGAGCCGGTGGAAATTGGAGCAATGACACCTCACTCTCGGGAAAAAGAACGCAGATTTGCTCAAGGTTTGTGTTACTACTGTGGTAAATCTGAGCATTTCATTAAGAACTGTGCGCTTCGAATGAATAAAGAGAAAAGAAAAAATTAGGTCAGTGTCACCCGCATAGCTTGTTTAAACAATAAAGGTGTCTTTCTTTCTGCTACCACTGCTGGTGAGGAGGAATTAATGGAGTTTCGGGTATTTGTGGATTGTGGTTCAACTCTCAATGTGATTGATGGGAAATTTTTGGAAAAACTAAAATTAAAACCCAAACTTCTGTCTTCTCCTATTAATGTGGTGTCTGTGGATGGCTCTCCCTTGAAAAATGTTACTCACCATATCTGTGAATTTCCTCTTACTATTAATGGTGTTCATCAAGAGAATTTGGATTTGGTAGTTTTGAATAATTTGCCCTCACCGGTGATTTTGGGGTTACCCTGGTTAAAATTGCCCAATCCGGTACTGGATTGGTCTACCAATGAAATTAAGTCCTGGAGTCCTAAGTGTTATGACAAGTGTTGTAACGGGCGTATTGCTGCTGTAGTTAAGGGGGAGTTACCTGTACCTATTCAGGATTTTTGGAAAGTTTTTTCTGATAAGGAATCGCAGGTATTGCCTCCTCATAGAGAATATGATTGTGCAATTGAATTTGTTCCTGGAGCGACTCTTCCTAAAAGTCGTTTATTTAATTTGACTATTCCTGAGAGAAAGGCTTTGGAGGAATACATACAGACAAGCTTGGCCGCCGGTCACATTAGGCCTTCCAAATCTCCTGTGGCGGTTGGATTTTTTTTTTGTTAAAAAAAAGGACGGCGGTTTACGGCCTTGTCTAGACTTTTGTGAGATTAATAAGATTACTGTACGCAATCCTTACCCACTGCCATTGATTCCTGATTTGTTTAATCAGTTAGTGGGGGCCAAGTGGTTCTCGAAAATTGATCTTCGAGGGGCATACAATTTGTTGCGCATGAAGGAGGGGGATGAATGGAAGACTGCGTTTAACACTCCACTGGGTCATTTTGAGAATCTGGTCATGCCTTTTGGACTTTCCAGTGCTCCGGCATTTTTTCAGAATCTTATTAATGACATCCTTAGACCTTTGATTGGCAGAAGTGTGGTTGTGTATTTGGATGACATTTTGATTTATTCACCAGATTTGGAGTCTCATTGGAGGAGTGTGCGTGAAGTATTACAGTTACTGAGTGATAATTCACTTTTTGCCAAACTAGAAAAATGTGAGTTCGCTGTACAGAGACTTAGTTTTTTGGGCTACATTGTCTCCAGTGAAGGTTTTGAGATGGACCCTGTGAAAGTGCAAGCTGTGCAGGATTGGCCTAGACCTATTGGTGTGAAATCAATACAGAGGTTTTTCGGGTTCGCCAATTATTATAGAAAATTCATAAAAATTTTTTCTGTGATTGCCAAACCTCTGACCGATCTCACCAGGAAAGGTGCTGATGCGGTTCAGTGGACTACTGAGGCCATTGAGGCATTTGTGTTGCTAAAGGAGAGGTTCAGCTCTGCTCCCATCCTTACGCAGCCTGATGTGACTAAACCATTTTTGGTTGAGGTTGATGCTTCTTCTGTGGGGGTCGGCGCGGTGTTGTCTCAGGAAAAGACGGATGGAGTACATCCCTGTGCTTTTTTTTCAAAGAAATTTTCTGAGTCTGAACTAAATTATGATATCGGTAATCGGGAATTGTTGTCAATTAAACTCGCATTTGAACACTGGCGTCATTTTTTGGAGGGAGCAGAATTTCCCATTCAAGTCTTCACCGATCATAAAAATCTGATCTACCTTGATGCTGCCAAATGCTTGAATGCCCGTCAGGCTAGGTGGGCACTGTTTTTCTCACGCTTTAATTTTACCGTTACTTACATCCCAGGTACTAAAAATGTTAAAGCTGATGCTTTGTCTCGCAGCTTTTCTCCTATGGTGGGTACTGAGGAGGAGGAAAACATTTTGCAAGAGGGGGTTGTTATTGCGGTTTTGGACTCCGTGTTGGAAGATGAGATTCTTAAAGCACAGGAGAATGCCCCATCTAACACGCCGCATGGGAGGTTGTTTGTGCCTGGTACCCTGAGGAGAGATTTGTTTGTTGAATGTCATGACTCTCGGTTGGCAGGTCATCCTGGAATCTCTGAGACCAAGAGACTTGTGGGTCGCAGTTTTTGGTGGCCAGGATGGCAGAAGGAAGTCATTAAGTGGGTGCGTCAATGCACTGTGTGTGCTAGATCTAAGTCTTCTCATACTCCTGCTGCGGGGTTGCTTTGCCCTCTGGAGGTCCCTAGTGCACCTTGGACACATTTGGCTATTGACTTTATTACTGACCTTCCCCCCTCTGAGGGTTTCACTGTCATCTGGGTGGTCGTGGACCGTTTTAGCAAGATGTGTCACTTGGTTCCTTTCATCAAATTGCCCTGCGCTAAGACTCTCGCTAAGGCCTTTGTCAAGGAAATAGTCAGACTACATGGTGTTCCTACTGACATTGTTTCTGATAGGGGACCTCAGTTTGTGGCTCGTTTTTGGCGCGCCTTTTGTGACAGGTTGGGAGTTCATTTGTCGTTTTCATCTGGATATCATCCTGAGTCTAATGGCCAGACAGAAAGGAAAAACCAGGATGTTGAGCAGTTCTTGCGTTGTTTTGTGACTGATAATCAAGAGGGGTGGTCTGAGTTTCTGCCACTTGCTGAGTTTGCTCTTAACAATCATACATCCGCTTCTGCTGGTTGTTCGCCTTTTTTTTGTTGTACTGGGAGACATCCGTCTTTTGGGTCATTTTCCAAGTTGGGATCGGCTGTACCTGAAGAGGAGAATTTTTCTGGTGTGTTGGAGAGAGTTTGGACTGATGTGCGTGGTAATCTTCAGGAGGCTAACAAAAGATCCAAAGTGTATTTTGATAGAAAACGACAAGAGGTTTTGTTTGCTATTGGTGACATGGTCTGGTTGTCCTCTAAGAATCTGCGCTTGAGGATTCCGTCTAAGAAATTGGGTCCCAAGTTTGTAGGGCCCTTTAAGGTGCTTCAGGTTATTAACCAATCTGCTGTTAAGTTGGAGCTTCCTACCTCCTGGAAGATTAATCCGGTGTTTCATGTTTCTCTCTTGAAAAAGCTGAGGTCTCAGATGGAGACATCTCGGCCACTGTTCCCCTGGTGGTGGAGGACGGGCAATATGAGATTTCCCGCATCCTAAATTCTAGACGGTATAGAGGGAGTTTGCAGTACCTCGTCGCTTGGAAGGGTTATGGACCCGAGGATAACTCATGGGTGAGGGCGAATGATGTTTCTGCATCTAGACTTGTCAGAGCGTTTCACAAGAGGTTTCCGGATAAGACCAAGTCCTAGGGGATCCGGAGGATCCTCTTAGAAGGGAGGGTACTGTTAGAACCCTCTTGTTAGATTTTGTTTCAGTTTGCTGGTCAAATGACCTTTTTTCCCTATTTAGTCTGGCTCCGCCCTTCTGGCTTTGCTGGACTTCATTGTATTATCTACTCTTAAGCTAGCCGGGTGCTTAGGTGCCTTACTCTGTCAGTTTTGCTTAATCTTAGGATCTCGTAGTAATTTGTTTTCTGTTTAATTTTCCCTGCTACAATTTCTGTTAGGAGGTGTCCACCTTTTCTCCCTGTCCCTAGATCTTGTAGGGATTCCTCCCTCGCAACTATAGGTCTTCGTTCAGACTAGCTGAGGACTTTAGCGGGTCTGGTCGCAGGATCAGGTTCCCCGTTACATCGTAGGGATCAAGCTCAGTTTTATTGTAGGGACAGAGTTCCCATCTTTCCTTAGTGCTTGTAGCAGTTCATAACACCAAGAATTGTCCTCCTGACCGTAACCTCTCCACTTAACCAAATACTGGAGTTTCCGTCTAGCAAAACAAGAATCCAAAATTTTCTCAACCACATACTCCAAATTGCCCTCAACCAAAACAGGGTCGGGAGGCGCAGCCATAGGAACCACTGGCTCGACAACCTCTTCAATAAGGACTTGTGGAACACATTATGGATCTTAAATTTCCCTGGAAGAAGCAAACGGAAGGACACCGAATTAAGAATTTCCATGATCTTATAAGGTCCAATGAACCTTGGCTGCAACCTTCATAGGGATATTTTTTGAGGACAACCAAACCAAGTCCCCCACTTTAAAACGAGGACCATCAGTCCTATGCCAGTTGGCAAACCGCTGGGCCTTCTCCTGAGAAAGAGACAACCTCTCCACTACCTGGTCCCAAATCTGCTGCATTTGCTCCACAATAGAGTCAACCCCCGGACAGACAGAAGCCTCCGCCTGTCCCGAAGAAAATCGAGGGTGAAACCCAGAATTGCAGAAAAATGGAGACATCAAGGTGGCAGAGCTAGCCCTATTATTAAGAGCAAACTCCGCCAAAGGCAAAAAAGAGGCCCAGTCATCTTGATCAGCAGACACAAAACATCTCAAATAAGTCTCCAAGGTCTGGTTTGTTCTCTCGGTTTGTCCATTGGTCTGAGGGTGAAATGCAGAGGAGAAAGATAACTGAACATCAAGTTTAGAACAAAATGTCCTCCAAAATTTGGAAACAAACTGGACTCCTCTGTCAGACACAACGTTCTCCGGAATGCCATGTAACCGAACCACGTGCTGAAAGAACAAAGGCACCAATTCGGAGGAGGAAGGCAACTTAGGTAATGGCACAAGATGTATCATCTTGGAAATCCTATCACAGATTACCCAGATAACGGTCATTCTCTGAGAGACAGGGAGGTCGGAAATAAAATCCATAGAAATATGGGTCCATGGCCTCTTGGGTACAGGTAATGGCATTAACAAACCACTAGAGCGAGAACAGGGCTTGGAACGAGAGCAAGTCCCACAGGACTGCACAAAGTCCCTGACGTCACGAGACAAAGTAGGCCACCAAAAGGACCGACTCACCAAGTCTCTGGTACCAAAAATCCCGGGATGACCAGCCAACGCGGAACAATGAATCTCAGACATCACACTCTTCTTCCACTGGTCTGGGACAAACAATTTCCCAACAGGGCAGCGTTCAGGTTTATCCTCCTGACACCCCTCCAGAGCCAGTCTCAAATTGGGCGAGATGGCAGAAAGAACTATACCCTCTTTCAAAATAACAGCAGGATCAGATAACTCAGGAGAATCCGCAAAGAAACTCCTCAAGAGGGCATCCGCCTTAACATTCTTAGTGCCCGGAAGAAAAGAAACCACAAAATTAAAATGTGTGAAAAACAAGGCCCACCTGGCCTGTCTAGGATTAAGTCGCTTGGCAGATTCGAGATAAACCAGGTTCTTAAGGTCCGTGAGGACCACCACCTGATGTTTGGCTCCTTCCAGCCAATGTCTCCACTCTTCAAAGGCCCACTTCATGGGCAACAACTCCGATTACCCACATCATAATTATGTTCAGTTGGAGAAAATTTTTGAGAGATGAAAGCACAAGGGTTACTCTTAGAGGTCTCTGGATCCCTTTGGGACAAAACGGCACCTGCCCCAATCTCAGAAGCATCAACCTCCACCTGAAACGGCAGAGAAACATCAGTCTGTCGTAGAACAGGAGCAGAAATTAATCTCTGCTTAAGTTCCTGAAACGCAGAAACTGCCTCAGGAGGCCAATTCAGCACATCGGAATCCTTTTTGGTCAAATAAGTCAATGGTTTAACAATACCGGAGAAATTACCAATAAATTTACGATAAAAATTGGCAAAACCCAAAAATCTCTGAAGAGCCTTCAATGTAGTAGGTGTTAGGGTTCGAGTACTCGCTACTGCACAAGGGCAGTCTCGAACCAGTCCCGCTGCGGTTCCCCATTCATCTCCGTCCACAGTGGAGCCTGCTCAGCAAAGACGGCGGTCCCAGCGTCTTGCCCGTTCCAGTACTGTGCAGAGACTTGCTGCTGCTCCTCCTGGATCTTCTATTATAGCAAGTGCTGGAGCAGACGTCTTTGGGACGAAGTCCTGCGTTTCCCCTTCTGAGCATGCCCAGGGTAAGATCTCTCATTGGAGATCGGGGGTCACATGTTCAGGTACTGCAGCAGCTCCTATTGGTCCGCCAGGAAAGTCCTGAAACTACATGTGTTTTGGAACAGTTTCTCATTGGGCCTTATAGTAGCTGTTACTATAAAAGGGTGGCAATGCTGAGCTGCCATGCACTAGTATCAACCGTTATATGCTATGTGCCAGTATGGTCATGCGTGTGTGTGGTTAGGGCGACTGAAATACGCTATTACAATACCGATCTAATCGGTGAGGAGCTTGGTATGCTAGCTGTCAGGGTTGGTGTCCTAGATGCACTAGATTACCGGCATAACCGGTGAGGAGTTTGATTGCCGTATTCAGGGCCTGGCGTTTAGACGCTATAGATTGCGGGTGACTCCCGTAAGGACATTAGCGCATGATCACGTTCTATGTTCGCTTAGCAGTCAACTGTGTACCTGGGTGCCTGACAGGACACTGAAGTTTGTCTTAGCGGGTCTGTGACGCAACAGGGTTCGCTTTCAACTCTAGACAGCGCCCTAGCATGTTTATTTTGCGACTCAGTGGTGTTAACTGAGTTTGCACACATCGCCATATAGCGCTGCGGCACTCCTTCTAGCAGCTCTGTGGAATAACAGAGTTCGCACATATTACCACAGCGCGTTACGGCGTTTATTTTGGCGACTCTGCGGGATAACAGAGTTCGCTTCTTGCGCCATTTTACTAACAGCAGGCTCTGCCTGCACTTTGGACCCTGGGCTGCGAACGCACCTCTCTACATCATATATTTGGTGCGTTCCGCAGAACCTTACAGTAGGTTGAACCCAATCACAGATGGCCTGAACCTTGACCGGGTCCATTTCAATAACAGACGGAGACAAAATCAATCCCTGAAATGAGACCTTCTGTACGCCAAAAAGACACTTTTATCCCTTCACATACAGTACATTCTCTCTCAAAATCTGGAACACAGTCCGAACATGTTTCACATGAGAGTCCCAGTCTTTGGAAAAAATCAAGATATCATTCAAATAAACAATCAGAAATTTATCCCCAAAATCCCTGAAAATATCATTCATGAAGGATTGGAAGACGGAAGGGGCATTAGTAAGCCTAAAAGGCATCACTAGGTACTCAAAATGCCCCTATGGGGTATTAAACGCTGTCTTCCATTCATCCCCGTGTTTAATGCGAATAAGGTTATACGCCCCCCCTGAGGTCAAGCTTGGTAAACCAACTAGCACTTTTCACTCTGGAAAATAGGTCAGAAATCAAGGGTAAGGGTGAGTTTCCACGGTCAGGAAACGCTGCGTGTTTGGCGCTGTGCGCTGGCGCAGCGCCAAACACGCAGCGTCCAGATGTTACAGCATAGTGGAGGGGATTTCAAGAAATCCCGTCTCCACTATGCGTAACAATACGCAGGTGGCAGACCTGCGTAAACGGACATGCGGCGCGTCTTTTTAGACCGCAGCATGTCCTCGCGTATTGCGGCGACGGTGCGTCGCCGCAACAGAATTTAACACAGGGCTATGTAGCCCTGCGTTCTTTCCGGAGGTGTTCCGGAGGTGTCCTGAACACCTCCGGAAAGATCGCGCGTCATAAAGGGGGCGGGGCTTAGACGGAGCGGAATTTCTGCTCCGTCCAAAGCGCTGTGGTTCCGGACCTTGGAACCACAGCCTAACGGATATTGATACTTAACAGTGATTTTATTCAGGAGGCGATAGTCAATAAACGGCCTCAATGAACCATCCTTTTTGGCCACAAAGAAAAAATCGGTACCCAAGGGAGAAGAGGATGGTCTGATATGACCCTTCTCCAAAGACTCCTTGATATAAGATCACATAGCATTGTGTTCAGGTACAGATAAATTAAAAAGGCGACCTTTAGGAAATTTACCACCAGGCACTAACTCAATAGCGCAATCATAGCTCCTGTGAGGAGGTAAGGATGCAGACTTACTCTCACTAAACACATCCGAAAAATCAGTCAAAAAGTCAGGGACATCCTGAGACTGGGGAGAGGCATAAAAAACAGGAGTGTCAGTATTAACACATTGGCAGCCCCAACTGGTCACAGACACAGATTTCCAATCCAAAATAGGATTATGAGTCTGTAACCAAGGGAAACCCAGTACAATAATGTCATGCAGATTATGCAACACCAGAAATTTGCAACTCTCCTGATGATCTGGTTCAACCCTCATTATTACCTGAGTAGAAAACTGGGGTTTATTCTCCGCCAAAGGGGTAGAATCAATGGCCAATAAACGAATAGACTTCCGCAGGGGTATCATGGGAAACCCACAACGTTTGGCAAAGTCAAAATCCATCAAGTTAATAGCTGCTCCTGAATCAACAAAAGCTTGAGCCGAAAATGTGGACAGGGAGCAATTCAGGGTAACAGTCAACAGAAATTTAGTCTGAACACTACCCAAGACAACTGAGCGCGCAAAACGTCTTCCCCGTTTAGGGCAGACGGAAATAGCATGAGAAGCGTCACAACAGTAGAAACATAACCCATTGCGCTTTCAAAACTCATGATGCTGAGCCCCAGAAGTCAATCCATCACACTGCATGGGCTCAGGAGCTGGCAACACTATCTCACGCATACCTCTGCGCTCACGCAAACGTCTGTCAATTTGAATAGCCAAAGACATAGAATCATTGAGACCAGAGGGAACAGGGAATCCCACCATAACGTCCGTTACATTTTCTGACAGACCCTTCCGAAAAAGGGCTGCCAAAGCACCATCATTCCATTTGGTCAGGACTGCCCACTTTCGGAATTTCTGACAGTACAGCTCAGCGTCTTCAAGACCCTGATTTAATGCCAACAAAGTCTTTTCAGCTTGATCAGTGACATTAGGTTAATAGTACAATAACCCCAGAGCCTGAAAAAATACATCAACATCATTCAAAACAGGTTCCCCAGGTGTCAGGGAAAAAGCCCAATCCTGAGGGTCGTCGCGCAGCAGAGAGATGACAATTTGAACCTGCTGTGCTGCGTTCCCTGAGGTCTTAGGCTTTAAGGCAAAAAGCAACTTACAGTTATTCTTGAAACTCAGAACTTTAGCCCAATCCCCCAAAAATAAATCTGGCATGGGGATCCTAGGCTCCACAACCGGCAACCTAGCAAGATAGGCAGCAATACTCTGAACCTCAGCGGCAAGCTGCTCCACAAGGTCAGACAACTGTGTAAACTCCATTGAGGAAAAAAAAAATCCTCCTCAGCACCCAGAGAAAAAGAGGGAAAAAATGCAACAAACAGAAAAAAAAATTTTCTGACAACTTCCTTTTTTCTTTTTCCTTTTTTACTATTTTTCCCTTCTGTTGAGTACCATATAATTTTGAGTTTGGCCAGTAATACCGTTATGTTTCGGTAGCTGAGGAGAAATGGCAAAAATAGCTAAAGTAGCAATACATCAGAGAGGCTGGAAACTATTGGTTTGCAGGACTCTAAACTAACCGCAACACTAGAAGTAGCTGTGGAGCGTACCTACAGTGATCCTAGACGCCTCATCACAGCCGGAGAAATAGCTACACATAAAGGCAGAAAGATGAAAGCTAACTGCCCCGGAGCAGAACCCCCAAAGAAATAGGAAGCCCCCAAACATGTAATGGTGGTTAGACAAGAAGAAATTATGAACACAGACAGAAAATAGAATGAGCAAACGCTGGGGCCCAATCTCTCTAGATAGAAAAGTATAGGTAAGAATTCTGACTGCAACCCAAAAACCCTGACAAAAATACCAACACTTCTGATTAACAAAAAACCTGAGATCACACGATCTCTACCACCTAAATCAGATCTCTGGTGTAACACACAGCAAGTCAGCAAATAAAAAGAGACACAGGAACAGAGCAAAAGTGCAAACACAAACTGAGCTCAATTGCAGCGCCAGGCCCCAAAAGGGACCAGGCTGAAGTCCACTGCTAGGCAGCAAACCAGCAAGGAAAATCCAACCAGAGGAAAAAAAAACAAAGCAAGTCACTTATCTGAATGGAAGCAGGAATGCAAGCTGAGCTCCAAGCAAGACCTGGAAGAACAATTGATTACCAGCAAGGCTGATGGGAGTTCTGGTCACTTATATCAGACCATACAGACCCAGCTGAAAGCCATTCAGCAATTGATTCATTACCCTCAGCAACCACCGGAGGGAGCCCCTGCTCCGAAGTCGCCTCCAGCGTGTTCACAACACTGAATCATGTGTGTTCTGGCAGATGTGAGCAGGAGGGACCCTGCTCACAGAAGGACTGTTTGTTCTGTATTTCCTTTACCACACCTGGGTTTATGCTGCCTACAATAAACCCAAGGAAGTTCTTAAAGCAACAGAGTACCCATTTCTACCTCTGTGCACAGCCGAGTGAGTTGCTCTACCACAGGTGGTGTTAGAAGTGCGGGCAGCATTTCCAGTGAACACGTTGGATGGCCACAAGCCAGTGTACGATGTCAGGCAAGATGGAGGACCTACTGGACATCTACTGCAAGCACAGCAGCAACTGCAATTGCAGCACCAACAAAAATTACAGCAACAACAGATGGCTCAGCAAGAGACAAGCAAGCTGCTTATACAGCAGATACAGCAGCAGTATGAGCAACACCAGAAGCAGATTGACTTGCTTGCAGAGGCGTTTTGCGGAAGGCCGGCAGCCCGTACCCCAAGTTCAGGTGACGACATGCACATCCGGAAGACGGTAAGACGAGCAATGCAGAAAATGACCCTGGGTAATGATATGGAGACATTTTTGACTGTGTTCGAGTGGGTAGCGGAGCGTGAGAAGCTACCAACAGAGCAGTGGGCAGAGGTGCTGACCTCCTATTTGACTGATGAGCTCCAGAAATGGCCTATTATGATCTGGCTTTACTGGATGCGCAACAGTATGCCAAGTTTAAAACGGAAATTTTAGCACGTGCGGGAGTGACTATGTCACAGAGAGTGCAAAGGGCTCACCACTGGACATATTATGGGGATAAACCACATCGGTCCCAGATGATAAACATCCTGCATCTGGAGCAAAAATGGCTGCAGGCAGAATCCTCCACTCCAGCCCAGATGATCGAGCGGGTGGTCATGTACGGATTCATGCACTCCTGTTATGATTTGGTAGCTGAGGAGAGCAGGCAAAAACGGCAATACACCAGAGAGGTTGGAATCTACTGGATTGCAGTACCCTGACTAACCACCACAACTAAAGGCAGCCGTGGAGCGTTCCTACGTTGGTCCTAGACGCCTCGTCACAGCCTGAGAGGTTAACTACACCTAAAGATAGAAAGAGGAAAGCTATCTGCCCCGTAGCAGATCCCCAAAGATTGCCAATCTTCACAGTCTTCATTGAATGGTTCAGTACTGTTTGTAACCACCAGAGGGAGCTTCTGATCAGAATTCATTTCTAACACATTCACAACAGTACCCCCCCTTGAGGAGGGGTCACCGAACCCTCATTTGAGCAACCAGGTCGGTCAGGATGAGCTCTGTGATACGCATGGATCAGTCTCCTAGCATGGATGTCCGAAGCAAACACCCAAGAATTGTCCTCTCCACTTAACCAAACACTGGAGTTTCCATCTAGAAAAACGAGAATCCAATATTTTCTCAACCACATACTCCAGATTGCCCTCAACCAAAACAGGGTCAGGAGGCGCAGCCATAGGAACCACTGGCTCGACAAACCTCTTCAATAAGGACTTGTGGAACACATTATGGATAGTGTTGAGCGATACGATAATGCAAATATCGGCTATCGGCCGATATTAGCTCTATCGGCCTTTCGATAATTCGTTTCGATATTTTCGTCTTATCGAATACCGGAATCGGATTTGTCACTGTCACTGTCTGTGTCCGTCGGTCGGGTCTGTCACTGTCAGTGTCCGTCGGTCGGGTCTGTCAGGAGTCAGCGGCACTTACCTGGCAGAAGATCTCCGGCGGTCACGTCCTGGACTGCTTCATGGCCGCCATCCTCTTCTCCCCGGCGGTCACATGCAGTTTCTCGCGATAACTGCAGTGACTGCTGGGTAATCCCGGCCGTAAAGCAGTCAGTCCGATGACGTCACCGCCGGGAAGCAGGTAATCAGCTGTGCTGCGTCGCGATGACAGGCTCTGCCTGTCATTGCGATGTAGCAGAGCTGGATCGTTGTGGGACTGTCGTTATGGACTGCGTCGGACAGGTGGTATACTGTTGGTTTGTTTTTTTTCTTTTTTTACAGGAGATCGATGGCGTCGCAGGAATGAGAGTACAATAAAAGAAATGAAAAGTGTGTTGTCTCTTTTATTTCATTAAAATACTTTTTTCTTGCTTTGTCTTTTTTTTATGCATTTAATAACTTTGGGATTAATAATGGATCGGTGTCTTATTGACACCTCTCCATTATTAACCGGGCTTATTGTCACCGTGCAATCAACGGTGACATTAACCCCTTATTACCCCGCTTGCCACTGCTACAGGGCAAGTGGGAAGAGCCGGGTAAAGTGCCACAATTGGCACATCTTTTGATGCGCCAAATGTGGGGCTGCTGTAGCCTGGTATTATCAGGCTGTTGAGGGCCAAAATCCATGGGCCTTGACAGTCTTTTAATACCAGGCCGCAGCAGTCTGCATTTTACTTGGCTGGTTAACAAAAATAGGGGGACCCCTACGCCGTTTTTTTTTCGAGGAGATCCCCTATTTTTGTTAACCAGCCAAGCTAAGCAGACTGCTGTGGCCTGGTATTATCAGGCTTTCAAGGTCCATGGATATTGGATCAGGGGCGGAACTATAGTGGAAGCAGGGGAAGCAGCTGCCACAGGGCCCGGGCTAGAAGGGGGCCCGTCCCTGCTGCAGCTGCCCTGTGATTTAGGAGCAAAAAGGGTGGCCTGAGCACGCTGGCAAATGGATCCGCGCTCGGGCCCCCTCCCAACATTTTGTTCAGGCTTCTGACTCTGAACGCTGATGCATAACAACACTGTGTTGTTTTAAAGAGACACTACAGTGTTGTAAATGCAGACAGCGAACAGAAATGAGCACTGTAGCTTTAAGCTGCGGCCCAGTGCATTATGGTCCGTCTGTCACAGCGTGTGTGCATGTGGGGGCGGACAGCAGACGGCCAGGCAGACCACATGAAGCAGCAGGCTGACTGGGCAAGCAGGTGGAAGCCCGGGCGAGCAGGGTGAGTACCGTGAGTCTCTCAACAGTGAGAAGAGGCTTGGCTGCTCAATGGTGACTGGGAGGGCAGGTGCAGGCAGGATCTAACAGGGCCCACATTCAACAGGGCCCAGGCCCCAGGCTGCAGTGCAGGGAGCCCACATTCAACACAGGGCCCAGGTAGCAAGGGGCCCGCATTCCAACAGGGCCTCGGGCTCCTGGGCCCAGTTTGACGCAAGCCTCAAGTCACCACTAACCTCCCCCTGGGCCCTGTTGGGCACGGGACCTCAGTCACCAGTAGCCTCCCCCTGGCCCAGTAACAGCCTCATGGTTGCTACAAGTGACGAGTGACACCCTGATTTCTGCTACATGTGACAAGTAACAACCTCAGCTCTGCTACATGTAACAAGTAACAACCTCAGCTCTGCTACATGTGACAAGTAGCAACCTCGGCTCTGCTACATGTGACAAGTAGCAACCTCAGCTCTGCTACATGTGACAAGTAACAACCTCAACTCTGCTACTTGTGACAAGTAGCAACCTCAGCTCTGCTATTTGTGACAAGTAACAACCTCAGCTCTGCTTATGTGACAAGTAACAACCTCAGCTCTGCTCATGTGACAAGTAACAACCTCAGCTCTGCTACATGTGACAAGTAACCTCAGCTCTTCTACATGTGACAAGTAGCAACCTCAGCTCTGCTACATGTGACAAGTAACAACCTCAGCTCTGCTACATTTGACAAGTAACAACCTCAGCTCTGCTACATTTGACAAGTAACAACCTCAGCTCTGCTACATGTGACAAGTAGCAACCTCGGCTCTGCTACATGTGACAAGTAACAACCTCAGCTCTGCTACATGTGACAAGTAGCAACCTCAGCTCTGCTCATGTGACAAGTAACAACCTCAGCTCTGCTCATGTGACAAGTAACAACCTCAGCTCTGCTCATGTGACAAGTAACAACCTCAGCTCTGCTCATGTGACAAGTAGCAACCTCAGCTCTGCTCATGTGACAAGTAACAACCTCAGCTCTGCTCATGTGACAAGTAACAACCTCAGCTCTGCTCATGTGACAAGTAACAACCTCAGCTCTGCTCATGTGACAAGTAGCAACCTCAGCTCTGCTCATGTGACAAGTAGCAACCTCAGCTCTGCTCATGTGACAAGTAGCAACCTCAGCTCTGCTACATGTGACAAGTAACCTCAGCTCTGCTACATGTGACAAGTAGCAACCTCAGCTCTGCTACATGTGACAAGTAGCAACCTCGGCTCTGCTACATGTGACAAGTAGCAACCTCGGCTCTGCTCATGTGACTAGTAGCAACCTCAGCTCTGCTACATGTGACAAGTAACCTCAGCTCTGCTACATGTGACAAGTAGCAACCTCAGCTCTGCTACATGTGACAAGTAGCAACCTCGGCTCTGCTACATGTGACAAGTAGCAACCTCAGCTCTGCTACTTGTGACAAGTAGCAACCTCAGCTCTGTTATTTGTGACAAGTAACAACCTCAGCTCTGCTCATGTGACAAGTAACAACCTCAGCTCTGCTCATGTGACAAGTAGCAACCTCGGCTCTGCTACATGTGACAAGTAGCAACCTCAGCTCTGCTACATGTGACAAGTAGCAACCTCGGCTCTGCTACATGTGACAAGTAGCAACCTCAGCTCTGCTACTTGTGACAAGTAGCAACCTCAGCTCTGCTATTTGTGACAAGTAACAACCTCAGCTCTGCTCATGTGACAAGTAACAACCTCAGCTCTGCTCATGTGACAAGTAGCAACCTCGGCTCTGCTACATGTGACAAGTAACCTCAGCTCTGCTACATGTGACAAGTAGCAACCTCAGCTCTGCTACATGTGACAAGTAACCTCAGCTCTGCTACATGTGACAAGTAACAACCTCAGCTCTGCTACATTTGACAAGTAACAACCTCGGCTCTGCTACATGTGACAAGTAGCAACCTCGGCTCTGCTACATGTGACAAGTAACAACCTCAGCTCTGCTACATGTGACAAGTAGCAACCTCAGCTCTGCTCATGTGACAAGTAACAACCTCAGCTCTGCTCATGTGACAAGTAACAAACTCAGCTCTGCTACATGTGACAAGTAGCAACCTCGGCTCTGCTACATGTGACAAGTAACAACCTCAGCTCTGCTACATGTGACAAGTAGAAACCTCGGCTCTGCTACATGTAACAACCTCAGCTCTGCTACATGTGACAAGTAGCAACCTCAGCTCTGCTCATGTGACAAGTAACAACCTCAGCTCTGCTCATGTGACAAGTAACAACCTCAGCTCTGCTACATGTGACAAGTAACAACCTCAGCTCTGCTACATGTGACAAGTAACAACCTCAGCTCTGCTACATGTGACAAGTAGCAACCTCAGCTCTGCTACATGCGAGGAGTGACAGCCTCATCTCTGCTACATGTGCGGAGCGACAGCCTCAGCTTTGCTATACAAGTAGCAGAGCTGAGGCTGTCACTCCTCACATGTTGCAGAGATGAGGCTGTCACTCCTTACATGTAGCAGAGCTGAGGCTGTCACTCCTCGAATGTAGCAGAGCTGAGGCTGTCCCTACTCACATGTAGCAGAGCTGAGGCTGTTCCTCCTCACATGTAGCAGAGCTGAGGCTGTCACTCCTCACATGTAGCAGAACTGAGTCTGTCACTCCTCACATGTAGCAGAGCTGAGGCTGTCACTCCTCACATGTAGCAGAGCTGAGGCTGTCACTCCTCACATGTGTAATTGGTGAGGGCGTGGTGCAGAAGTACGGTATACAGAACAATCTTAGATTATTCTGTATACCGGACTGTTGTTCTACTGAATAAATCATCCGTTTTGAAAGCAATTTGCAGGCTGGATTACAAGTTTCTTCACATATTTACTCTGGAGAAAGCCAACCTTCGTCACTACCTCAGTTGCTTCCTGGGAGTTGGTTCTTTTCTGTTATTTCACTATCATTACTCCAAAAACCTCTAATTTTGGATAATAAAGGTATCTTTCTTAACACAACTTGGGTAGACCGGGATTGGCAACGCGCGCGAGGGGGGGGCCCCATTGTGAAGTTTGCTGTGGGGCCCTGCCGTTCCTAGTTACGCCCCTGTATTGGATCCTTACCAGCCTGAAAAACCAGGCCTCAGCGGTCTGCTTCATCTGGCTGGTTCACAAAAATAGGGGGGACCCCACGCCAATTTTTTTCGAGGGATCCCCTATTTTTGTTAATCAGCCAAGATATGCAGACTGCTGTGGCCTGGTATTATCAGGCTGGCAAGGTACATGGATCTTGGCTCCTTAACAGCCTGAAAATCCAGGCCTCAGCGGTCTGCTTCATCTGGCTGGTTAACAAAAATAGGGGGGACCCCACGCCAATTTTTTTCGAGGGGATCCCCTATTTTTGTTAACCAGTTCCCTCTGACATCACTGATTGTGTCCCTGGCTGACCTGAAGTGAAAGTGGAAAGCAATCAATTAAGCTTTCCACTTCCTCTCCTGTCAGCCAGGAGAGGAACTCATTCATTTGGGGGTTTACTGTGAGGCTGCAGCATTAGCTGCGGTCCCTGCAGTAAACATTAACCCTTTCTGAAGGATTACACCGTGGGACCTGACTGTACATCGGATTGGTAAGAATAATTTTGCTTTATTATTTTATTTTTATTACAGGAAATGGTTTTAGCAGGAAAATAAAATATGGTCAAAAACTGTGTGATTATTTCATTAAACTTCTTTTTTATTAAAGTGTGTGTGTTTGATTTTTCTTTTATACAATAGGATTAATAATTGATAGTTGTCTAATTGACAGCTCTCAATTATTAACCTGGCTTAAAGTGACCTTTCAATTGCAAGGTCATTTTAACCCCTTATTAACCCATTCGCCACCGCTACAGGGCAATGGGAATAGACGGGTAAAGGGCCAGAAAGGGCAAATCTAATTAGAGATTTGCCCTTTCTGGGGTGTCTGGGGGCAGATGTTAGTAGCCGGGGGAGGCCAAAAATAATGGTCCCTCTCTGGGCTATTATTATCTGCCCCCACTCACTGGCTTTGTCTGTCTGGTTGCGAAAATAGGGCGGGAGCCCACGCCTTTTTTTTCAGCAATTTTACACCTCATATATATATATATACATGTCATTAAATTTGTGACACATATATATATATATATATTTATATTTATAGTTCATACACTTCTACATAGTATAATAGCCGCTAATTCAATTGCCGGCTTTTGTGAAAATGCAGAACCCGACATGAAATGACACTTGGTTTACATAGAGTTAACCATGTCTTTTCATGTAGTTTGATATCTGATTTGCACAAACAATTACATGAGTGTAAGTGTGCAAAATTTCACACCTGTAGGGGTTAATTAAAGGTGTAAATTCGTAGCAAAAAAGTCCGTTTTTTTTACAACGAATTTACACCTTTAATTAACCCCTACAGGTGTGAAATTTTGCACACATAGACTGATGTAATTGTTTGTGCAAATCAGATTGCAAACGACATGAAAAGACATGGTTAACCCTATGTACACCAAGTGTCATTTCATGTCGGGTGCTTCTGTCTTTTCACAGAAGCCGGCTTTACCCGGCAATTGAATCAGAGGATATTTTACTATGTAGAAGTGTATAAACTATACATATATGTATATATATGTCACAATGACATGTATATATATATATATATGTATTCTATGTGTGTATATTTAGTGTTTACAAGGAAATAAAGGTTTTTTTTAGTTGCGATATTTTGTTCCCATAGACTTACATTGGACTTCCGCAATCGGAATCGGATATCGACGATATTTAGTGCTATCGGCGATACAATTTCGATACGATATTTTTAGATATCGAGCAATATCGCTCAACACTAGTTATGGATCTTAAATGTCCCTGGAAGAAGTAAACGAAAGGAAACAGGATTAAGAATCTCCATGATCTTATAAGGTCCAAATGAACCTAGGCTTAAACTTAGGAGATGCAACTCTCATAGGGATATTTCTTGAGGACAACCAGACCAAGTCCCCCACTTCAAACCGAGGACCATCAGTCCTATGCCGGTGGCAAACCGCTGGGCCCTCTCCTGAGAGAGGGACAACCTCTCCACTACCTGGTCCCAAATCTGCTGCATACGCTCCACAACAGAGTCAACACCTGGACAGACAGAAGCCTCCGTCTGTCCCGAAGAAAATCGAGGGTGAAACCCAAAATTGCAGAAAAATGGAGACATCAAAGTGGCAGAGCTAGCCCTATTATTAAGAGCAAACTCAGCCAAAGGCAAAAAAGAGACCCAGTCATCTTGGTCAGCAGACACAAAGCATCTCAGATAAGTCTCCAATGTCTGGTTTGTTCTCTCAGTTTGTCCATTGGTCTGAGGATGAAAAGCCGAGGAGAAAGACAATTGAACACCAAGTTTAGAACAAAAAGTCCTCCAAAATCTGGAAACAAACTGGACTCCTCTGTCAGACACAATGTTCTCAGGAATGCCGTGTAACCGAACCACGTGCTGAAGGAACATAGGCACCAATTCGGAGGAGGAAGGCAACTTAGGTAATAGCACAAGATGTATCATTTTGGAAAACCTATCACAAATCACCCAGATAACGGTCATTCTCTGAGAAACAGGGAGGTCGGAAGTGAAATCCATAGAGATATGGGTCCATGGTCTCTTGGGCACAGGCAATGGCATCAACAAACCACTAGAGCGAGAGCAAGGCTTGGAGTGAGAGCAAGTCCCGCAGGACTGCACAAATTCCCTGACGTCACGAGACAAAGTAGGCCACCAAAAGGACCGACTAACCAAGTTTATCCTCCTGACACCCTTCCAGAGCCAGTCTCAAATTGGGCGAGATGGCGGAAAGAACTACACCCTCTTTCAAAATAACATCAGGATCAGATAACTCAGGAGAGTCCGCAAGGAAACTCCTCGAGAGGGCATCCGCCTTAACATTCTTAGTGCCAGGAAGAAAGGAAACCACAAAATTAAAACGTGTGAAAAACAAGGCCCACCTGGCCTGTCTAGGATTAAGTCGCTTGGCTGATTCCAGATAAACCATATTCTTATGGTCCGTGAGGACCACCACCTGATGTTTGGCTCCCTCCAGCCAATGTCTCCACTCTTCAAAAGCCCACTTCATGGCCAATAACTCCCGATTACCCACGTCATAATTAAGTTCAGTTGGAGAAAATTTTCAAGAGAAAAAGGCACAAGGGTTACTTTTAGAGGTCTCTGGATCTCTTTGGGACAAAACGGCACCTGCCCCAATTTCAGAGGCATCAACATCCACCTGAAATGGCAGAGAAACATCAGGCTGCCGTAGAACAGGAGCAGAAGTGAATCTCTGCTTAAGTTCCTGAAGCGCAGAGACTGCCTCAGGAGGCCAATTCACCACATCAGAACCCTTTTTGGTCAAATCAGTCAATGGTTTAACAATAACAGAGAAATTACCAATAAATTTACGATAAAAATTGGCAAAACTCAAGAATCTCTGAAGAGCCTTTAATGAAGTAGGTTGGACCCAATCACAGATGGCCTGAACCTTGACCGGGTCCATTTCAATAACAGATGGGGACAAAATGAATCCCAGAAATGAGATCCTCTGTACGCCAAAAAGACACTTTGATCCCTTCACATACAGAGCATTCTCTCTCAAAATCTGGAACACAGTCTGAACATGTTTCACATGAGAGTCCCAGTCATTGGAAAAAATCAAGATATCATCCAAATAAACAATCAGAAATTTATCCACAAAATCCCTGAAAATGTCATTCATGAAGGACTGGAAGACGGAAGGAGCATTAGTGAGCCCAAAGGGCATCACCAGGTACTCAAAATGCCCCTCTGGGGTATTAAATGTCGTCTTCCATTCATCCCCGTGCTTAATGCAAATAAGGTTATACGCCCCCCTGAGGTCAAGCTTGGTAAACCAAGTAGCACTTTTTACCCTGGAAAACAGGTCAGAAATCAAGGGTAACGGATAGTGATATTTCACAGTGATATTGTTCAAGAGACGATAATCAATACACGGCCTTAATGAACCATCCTTTTGGCCACAAAGAAAAAACCGGCACCCAAGGGTGAAGAGGATGGTCTGATATGACCCTTCTCCAATGACTCCTTGATATAAGACCGCATAGCGTCATGTTCAGATACAGACAAGTTAAAAAGGCGACCTTTAGGGAATTTACTACC
>JARQOD010000002.1:372281575-372344487 GCA_033576555.1 Oophaga sylvatica
AGCCTGTGTTATCACATTCCTTGTCATTGCAGTCACCCTCCTCCTCTTCTTGCCACAACAGCACAGTACAGTCTGCGTGAGTCTCAGATATCTGAGGCTCATCAGGATCACCTCCCCCAGGTTTATCGTCTGATGACGAGGGTCAGAATACTTTTTGGACCGTACTTCTTCCTGCCCCGGATTCCAGGCTAAAAAAAATGTTGGGCATCAGTGCAGATTTTCCTCTTCTTGACTCTGCGAAGCTGTCATGTATAGTGTACAGTTCCTATAGCGTCTTGTGCTTGGTGCGAGAAACACAGGAACATAGTTGAAATGAAATGACTTGTATTACTTCATACAAGCATGCTGAAAAGTTCACACAGTTTGCGGGAACAGCGACAGGAGACACAGCAGGCCAGAGTAACTTCAAGCACTACAATAAATCTCCAAAGCAGGTTCAGGATCTCTTCTCTGTACCGTAATTCCTCTGCAAACAAGGATTCACCAAACAGCAGGTTTCCAGAGTCAAAAGTGTTCCAAGGTTCCTCAGTAGGGAATAGCTGGAGTTACAAGTCCAAGGCTTCCAGGAGTCAGGTCACAGACTGACTGAGGCTTGATTCAGGAGCACTGATTGTTCAGCTGAGGCTGCTTAAGAAGCAAGAGGGAAGAATCAGGGCGGGAACATGAAAACTGGAAACTCCATATTAACTGAGGGCAAGAGCTGCAGAAAGACAGAAAGCAAAATGGCCGACGGAAACTGAGTTTCAAGGAACATGTCAACAGAGAAAAGAACCTTACAGAAGCTTTGAGTACACTTCTGATGAACATGGCATAGAATGTGAACAGCTATATAGACTCACCCATCTGGGGTTCTGTACAGTCAGTTGAATGGTTGGATAGTTGGAATTGCCGGGGGGAAGCAAGGGGAATTTGGGTGCCACATTTGTCTTCTTTACTGGGTGTGATGTTGAGGTGAAGGAAGAGGAGGAGAGATCACTTGAAGCTGCACTTGCCATCCACTCGAGTACATGCTCTTTCTGGGCATCATCGATAAGGTGTAAAGCTGTTCGTCTGCCAAAGAAAGTGGTGTAGCCTGTCCAGTAACATAAGTTGTCAGTTGTCTTTGCATAGGACGTGACGTTGCTTCACTAGTGCTTTCACAAACATTACCACCTACCCCACGTACACCTTGTACTCCAAGCCTAATTCCCCTTCCACCACGGTATCGCTTTTCCCAGTCTTGTTGCTCAGATAGTGTGGTAGGGCACAGTATGAGCAACAAAAAATTATATTTTAAACTCTGTACCACCTCTGCAAACAGCTGAATTTCAGCAACAGTAAATTCAAAGTTGAAATATGGCATGCTGTATCTTGTTAGTCATGGAAAAAAGAGTTGTTTGAGTGTGGATGAGGCCTGTATGACAAAGAAGTTATGCTACAAACTATTTTAAAGTCAGGTTCCTTACTGTTTGCAGTTAATAACAGAAGAATTTTTTGTGGCCTATGAATCAGGCTTCTATAACACACTAGATGCTACAAACTATTTTTAAAGTTAGGTCCCTTACTGTATGATGTTAATAACAGAATAATTTTTTGTGGCCTATGGATCAGGCCTGTATAACACACTACATGCTACAAACTATTTTTAAAGTCAGGTCCCCTACTGTATGACGTAAATGTGGAGGAAACCCTGTTCCTCCCACGTCACCAATGTGACGTAACTACACAGGCACAGAGGTCCAATGAGATCCACAGCCACCCTCGAGAAAGGCTCTTCGATGATGGGCAGAGTTACCAGTGGGGCTTTGGTGCGCCACCCCACCTTCCCCACCCTCTGACAGGGGTCACAAGAACGGCATGTAGGCAGTCACCTCAGTCCTCATTCCAGGCCAGTAGATATACTGAGCTAGCCTGGCCCTGGTTTTAGCGACCCCTAGGTGTCCGGCCATGGGAATCTCATGTGCGATCCGCAACAATTCTGCCCTGAACGGATAGGGTACCACTAACTGTCGGTCCCTGGGCTACGCCTCCAGTGAACCCTGCTGGACCGTTACCCGGTACAGCCGTCCCTGGTCCCAGACCACTCGCTCGCGGTCGGACTCCGGGGAGGCTGTGCCGGCTGCTCCTTGAGAGTTTTCAGGCTAGCGTCAACTTCCAACGCTGCGTGAAATCCCTGAGTTGATGTGGTAAGAATTGATGAAACTGCCACATCCTCTGTCAGCTCCCCGGGATCTGTGTCCTGGCCGCTGTCTGACTCGACAGCCACTTGGTCGGAGAGGGGGAAACCGTCGGACCTCCGCGAGGCTCCTTGGGCTTCGGTGCTCCCACGCTTGGTAACAGCGGCCACGACCGCTGAGACCACGGGTAGCGCCGGCTTCCCCTCGGCCCCTGACCAAGTTGCCGGGTCAGGCAGACTTCCCTCGCCTCCTGACATCCCGGATGTGGGGAACTCTTGCCCTGGGGTCTTAACCTGGTGGCTCATCTCCTGGGACGCTCCCTCCCCCCATGGTCTGTTCCTCTTCCTGCAAAGGCCCTAGACTTAGCAGGCTGGATTCCCTGAGGGGCTCTACACTGCCCATAGCAGCCCCTCCCTCCACCCCTGAGCTCTCCCCCGCAGCTCCTCACCTGTCCTCACTGTGAGCCCTGTGTGTGTAGTGTCAGTGCATGGCTTACCATCAGGTTTCACTCCCTCCTCCACTGTTGGAGGCACAGTCAACACATTAGCATTCACAGTAGAGTCATGACATTCTTGGGGAGCCGAACTTTGGGGTTCAGTGGCCACATACTGAAACACTAGCCGCCCAAATCGGTCCCAAGTAACACATTGGCAGGATATTTGACGTTATCCCACCTCCCACATCCCACTCCCGGCGCCCCAATCCATGTTGCACAGCTTCTGAATCCACACCTTTGCAGAGGAAACTTCACAGAGCAAGTTGCATGGGAAACAAGCGTTTACTTCTCTGAACATGAGATAAAGGAATAATGCACAGTCATTACAGCATTGCATCAGCAAACAGGAAACAAAAACGAAAGTGAAACTAACAAGAGACTAATTGTTAAACAATACATTAAAGAAGGAAACATTACACAACATCGCATCTACTGTCAGGTCAGCATAAAGTCCCCTTTTACTTATAATATAGAAGTCCATAACTGTTGCATATGACAACACCCTTTCTCAACAGTAAGGACTTATTCAATCAAACCAAACTTTTTTATTAGTCTCTGAGGTTTATCAGCATTCAACGCCTTCGTGAAAATGTGCGCTGTCATTTCTTCAGTAGGATAATACTCCAACTTCAAGACTCCTTGGTCCTCTTTGAGTTTTGTTGGTTCCAAGTGTGATTGTCCTAATTCTGTCAACAATTGTCTTAACACAGTACTTCTTGTCTTTCTATCTGTATTCCTAGGTACTGTTTTACATTTCCCAAGTCTTTGATTTCAAAATTTAGTTTCAGGATTTTTAGAATGTTTTCTTTATCCCTTTCTTGTTTAAAACAAATCAAAATGTCGTCTACATATATGAGTACATAAATCCATCTATTACTCAGCCTTTTTGTGTACAAGCATGGATCAGCTTTGCTTCTTTGAAATTTTTCATTTGTTAGTACTTCCGTGATTTTGTCATTCCACGCTTTAGCTGCTTGTTTTAAACCATATATGCTTTTCTGTAGTTTGCAAACTTTGTTTGGATTTCTTTCATCTTTGAATCCTGGAGGTTGTTCCATGTAAATGTCTTCTGTTAAATCTCCATTCAAAAAAAGCTGTCTTTACATCCAGATGTCTTAGTTCCATCTTTTCCATTGCTGCAACTGTTAAGTAAAGTTCTTATTGTAGTGTGTTTGACAACTGGAGCAAATGTTTCATCATAGTCTTCTTCTTCTGGAAGTTGAGCTATGTCTTCCCAAGAGATAGATTCATACATTTTACTTGTACTTGCCTTGTATGAGAGGCGTTTTTTGTGGTTTTCCTTTGTTCTCTCTTGTTGAAAGTCTTGGTTCTGTGTCTGTTTGTAGTTGTGATTCTTCACTTTCAGTATTTTGTTCTTCATTCATTTCTACTTCTTTATCATCAGATATTTCTTCAGTTATGTTACTATTGTTTTTCTCATTTTTTGTTTCAACTGAAATCATAATGTCTTCATTTAAATCTTCAATGAATGTCACACTGTTACTCACTGTAACTCTGTCTGTTTTGGGATCTAGGATTCTATATCCTTTGCAGTTTTCACTATATCCAACGAATATTCCTTCCATGGATCTGTTTTGAAGTTTGGAACGTTTTTTTCTGTTGGAATGAATATAAAAACTTTACATCCAAAAACTTTTAAATGATTGACACTTGGTTTCATACCTTGCCACAATTCATATGGTGTTTTCTTCAGTTTTCTGGAAAAAAGTCGGTTCTGTAGATATGTAGCTGTTATTGCTGCCTCACCCCAATATTTCTATGGTAGTTTAGAATCTGTCAGCATACATCTCATCATTTCTGTTAGAGTTCTGTTTTTCCTTTCTGCTACTCCATTTTGTTCAGGTGTGTATGGAACAGTTTTTCGATGTTCTATTCCATTTTGTCTTAAGTAGTCTTCTATTCTGTGACCTGTAAATTCACCTCCATTAACACTTCTGATGACAATTGGCTCCTTTGAAATTTGTTACTTGATCTTGTTACATAGTCTACAAGTTTATCAAAAACTTCACTTTTGTTCTTAATTAAGTATGTGACTGTGTATCTTGAGTAGTCATCTATAAAAGTCAACATGTATCTATTGCCTCCTGAAGTAGTCACTTTCATGGGTCCACATACGTCAGTATGCACCAAATCAAGTGGTCTTTCGCTTTTCGTCTCACTTTCTTTTGGAATACCGTATATACTCGTGTATAAGCCGAGATTTTCAGCACCTTTTTTCATGCTGAAAATGCCCCCTCGGCTTATACACGAGTCATAGGGCAGAAACCAGCGGGGGAGGGGATGCCGCGGCTGGAGCCGGTGGCTGGGATCATACTCACCCCTCCCGTGCCATCGCTGAGTGTCCCTGCAATCCTGCGTTCTCCCCGTCTTCTTGCAGCTCTCCAGCGCTGAGCGGTGATGTAATACCCGCTCATTAGGGTCATGTAATATGGACGCGACGCCACTCCCATGGCGTGGCCTCCATATTCATGACCTTAATGAGCGGTATTACATCACCGCTCAGTGCTGGAGAGCTGCAGCAGGAAGACGGAGAATGCAGGATTGCAGGGACACTCAGCGATGGCACGGGGAGGGGTGAGTATGATGGAGGAGAGGACAAGGGGCACGAGCAGGACGAGGGGGAGAACGGTGGACGGGGGAAGCATAGAGGAGGACGGGGAAGCTGGAGCAGGACGGGAAGCATGAAGCAGGAGGGGGGATCGGTGGACGGGGGAAGCGTGGAGGACGGGGGGGAGATCGGTGGACGGGGAAGCGTGGAGGAGGACGGGAAGCATGGAGCAGGACAGGAGAGGATGGAGGGCACAGAGGAGCACAGAGCAGGACAGAGGGCACAGGAGGACGGAGAAGGAATGGGGGAGCACAGCGGAGGACGGAGGGGGGAGTACAGAGGAGAATGGGGGAGCACAGAGCTGGATGGGGGCTGCACAGAGCAGGAGGGCAGTTTATACACCCGGCTTATACACGAGTCAATAATTTTTTCCCAGTTTTTTGTGGCAAAATTAGGGGGGTCGGCTTATACACGGGTCGGCTTATACACGAGTATATACGGTAGATATCCTTGTGGCTTTGGATTTTATACAACATTCACATCTCATGGTAATTGAGCAATCTGATATCTTTAAATCTTTTGTCAATTCTTTTCTCTGCAGTTCCCTTATGCTGTCCGGGTGTATATGTCCTAGACGTCTATGTCACATGTTAATACAGTTTTTGTGATCATGTGTACATACCTTTATCTGTTCCTTTGGTTTGTCAAAATGATATAATTGTTCATCTGCCTTGACTTTGGTTATCAACTTATTTCCTGCAAGAATTGCACACTCATTATCTTTGAATTTTACTGTAAGTCCTTTTGCTGTTAAACGTTTCACAGATAATAATCCGCCTTCCAATTTTGGAACATACAACACATCCTGTACAAGTATCTTTGAATCTTGTCTGAACTTGTTTGAACAATTTAGCATACCTTGTCCGATACCTTCTGCGGTTATTTTGCTTCCATCTGCAAGATAAATGGCTACTTTCTTATTTAAATCAAGATCAGTAAAGAAATTCTTGTCACTTGTCATATGACTCGTTGCTCCTGAATCAATAAACCAACCAAGTGATGATTTCTTATCAGTTACTTTAAATGTGCCATTCCAATTATTTTCACATGAATCAGAAATTATGTTTTTCACCTTCTGTATATTATCTTTATGGTGTAATTTCTGTTGTTCTGCTTTCCATATAGTACAGTCTTTCTTTAAATGACCTTTTTTCTTACATCTGAAGCATTCTCTTGTCTCTTTATTATAGGTTTTTTTTAAGTTCTGTAGCTTTAAGAGCATTTCCATTATCTTTTTCAGTAGAACAATCATTTGTTTGCTCTTTCCTTCTCTGATATTCATCTATGAGTCTGGTCTTCACAAACTCTAATGTAATGTCAGTTTCTGGTCTTGTCTCTAGTGCATTTATTAAAGCTGTATATGAATCTGGTAAACTGCACAATAAAATTGCTGCTATATGGCTTTCCTTAATATCTTCACCAATAGATCTTAGCTGTACTGTAATATCACTTCCATCATTGAGAATATATGCTTCTGCATGTCACTGTCTGCATTTAGTCTCATATTGTAAAGCTTTCTTAGTAGAAATAACTTGTGATTAGTGTTGAGCGATACTGCTCGATATCTAAAAATATCGGATCGGAATGGTATCGCCGATATCACTAAATATCGCCGATATCCGATTCCGATACCGGAAGTCCCATGTAAGTCTATGGGAACAAAATATCGCAACTAAAAAAAAACCTTTATTTCCTTGTAAACACTAAATATACACACATAGAATACATATATATATATACATGTCATTGTGACATATATATATATATATACATATATGTATAGTTTATACACTTCTACATAGTAAAATATCCTCTGATTCAATTGCCGGGTAAAGCCGGCTTCTGTGAAAAGACAGAAGCACCCTACATGAAATGACACTTGGTGTACATAGGGTTAACCATGTCTTTTCATGTCCTTTGCTATCTGATTTGCACAAACAATTACATCAGTCTATGTGTGCAAAATTTCACACCTGTAGGGGTTAATTAAAGGTGTAAATTCGTTGTAAAAAAAACGGACTTTTTTGCTACGAATTTACACCTTTAATTAACCCCTACAGGTGTGAAATTTTGCACACTTACACTCATGTAATTGTTTGTGCAAATCAGATATCAAACTACATGAAAAGACATGGTTAACTCTATGTAAACCAAGTGTCATTTCATGTCGGGTTCTGCATTTTCACAAAAGCCGGCAATTGAATTAGCGGCTATTATACTATGTAGAAGTGTATGAACTATAAATATAAAATATATATATATATATATGTGTCACAAATTTAATGACATGTATATATATATATATGAGGTGTAAAATTGCTGAAAAAAAATGCGTGGGCTCCCGCCCTATTTTCGCAACCAGACAGACAAAGCCAGTGAGTGGGGGCAGATAATAATAGCCCAGAGAGGGACCATTATTTTTGGCCCCCCCCGGCTACTAACATCTGCCCCCAGACACCCCAGAAAGGGCAAATCTCTAATTAGATTTGCCCTTTCTGGCACTTTGCCCGTCTATTCCCATTGCCCTGTAGCGGTGGCGAATGGGTTAATAAGGGGTTAAAATGACCTTGCAATTGAAAGGTCACTTTAAGCCAGGTTAATAATTGAGAGCTGTCAATTAGACAACTATCAATTATTAATCCTATTGTATGAAAGAAAAATCAAACACACACACTTTAATAAAAAAGAAGTTTAATGAAATAATCACACAGTTTTTGACCATATTTTATTTTCCTGCTAAAACCATTTCCTGTAATAAAAATAAAATAATAAAGCAAAATTATTCTTACCAATCCGATGTACAGTCAGGTCCCACGGTGTAATCCTTCAGAAAGGGTTAATGTTTACTGCAGGGACCGCAGCTAATGCTGCAGCCTCACAGTAAACCCCCAAATGAATGAGTTCCTCTCCTGGCTGACAGGAGAGGAAGTGGAAAGCTTAATTGATTGCTTTCCACTTTCACTTCAGGTCAGCCAGGGACACAATCAGTGACGTCAGAGGGAACTGGTTAACAAAAATAGGGGATCCCCTCGAAAAAAATTGGCGTGGGTTCCCCCCTATTTTTGTTAACCAGCCAGATGAAACAGACCGCTGAGGCCTGGATTTTCAGGCTGTTAAGGAGCCAAGATCCATGGACCTTGCCAGCCTGATAATACCAGGCCACAGCAGTCTGCATATCTTGGCTGATTAACAAAAATAGGGGATCCCCTCGAAAAAAATTGGCGTGGGTTCCCCCCTATTTTTGTTAACCAGCCAGATGAAGCAGACCGCTGAGGCCTGGATTTTCAGGCTGTTAAGGAGCCAAGATCCATGGACCTTGCCAGCCTGATAATACCAGGCCACAGCAGTCTGCATATCTTGGCTGATTAACAAAAATAGGGGATCCCCTCGAAAAAAATTGGCGTGGGGTCCCCCCTATTTTTGTTAACCAGCCAGATGAAGCAGACCGCTGAGGCCTGGTTTTTCAGGCTGGTAAGGATCCAATATCCATGGACCTTGCAAGCCTGATAATACCAGGCCACAGCAGTCTGCTTAGCTTGGCTGGTTAACAAAAATAGGGATCCCCTGGAAAAAAAAACGGCGTAGGGGTCCCCCTATTTTTGTTAACCAGCCAAGTAAAATGCAGACTGCTGCGGCCTGGTATTAAAAGACTGTCAAGGCCCATGGATTTTGGCCCTCAACAGCCTGATAATACCAGGCTACAGCAGCCCCACATTTGGCGCATCAAAAGATGTGCCAATTGTGGCACTTTACCCGGCTCTTCCCACTTGCCCTGTAGCGGTGGCAAGCGGGGTAATAAGGGGTTAATGTCACCGTTGATTGCACGGTGACAATAAGCCCGGTTAATAATGGAGAGGCGTCAATAAGACACCGATCCATTATTAATCCCAAAGTTATTAAATGCATAAAAAAAGACAAAGCAAGAAAAAAGTATTTTAATGAAATAAAAGAGACAACACAGTTTTCATTTCTTTTATTGTACTCTCATTCCTGCGACACCATCGATCTCCTGTAAAAAAAGAAAAAAAACAAACCAACAGTATACCACCTGTCCGACGCAGTCCATAGTAACGACTGTCCCACGACGATCCAGCTCTGCTACATCGCAATGACAGGCAGAGTGTTGTGAATGTGTTTGAGATGAGTTCTGAGCAGAGGCTCCCTCTGGTGGTTACAAGCGGTACTAGTGAGGATTGTGAGGACTGGGAATCAGGTGTTACTGATTGGTCTTATGTAAGGGAGTCATTTTCCCATCAGGGTTGCCGGTGATCAATTGTTCTGGTCTGAATCCTTCTTTCCAGTTTCCCTTGTAGCCTGCTGTGTCGTGTCTGCATCTCCTGCTATCAGATAAGACAATTTCTTATTTTGTGTTTTTGCTATATTTTTGCATTTTGTCCTGCACTTCTGTGGGGGCCTTCAGGGTCCCCTCCGGGGGCTTTTGCCCTCTCAGTTTAGTCCAGCCACTGTGTTTTGTACTTTTGCTTTTTCCAGTTTTTTCAGTGGCTGCTGTTTTGTTTTTGTTACACCAGAGAACTAATTTAGGTGGTAGAGGTCGTGTGATCTCAGGTGATTTTGAAATTAGTAGAGTTGGTGTTTTTTCAGGGTTTTCTGAGATTGCAGTAAGTGCCCTTCCTATCCTTTTCTATTTAGATAGTTTGGGCCCCAGCGTTTGCTCGTGCTGTTTTCTTTCTGTGTCAGTATTTCCTCTTGTCTAACCGCCATTACATGTTTGGGGGCTTTCTATTATCTTTGGGGTTCTGCTCCGGGGCAGATAGCTTTCCTATTTCTATCTTTAGGTGTAGTTAGTTTCTCAGGCTGTGACGAGGCGTCTAGGACCAACGTAGGAACGCTCCACGGCTGCCTCTAGTTGCGGTGGTTAGTCAGGGTACTGCAATCTCATAGATTCCAACTGCTCTGGTGTATTTCCTTTTTTACCTGCACTCCTCAGCTACCGTAACATAACAGTATCACCGGCCATAAAAATTGTATGGTACTCACAGAAGGGAAAAGTTGTCAGAGATATTTTTCTGTTTGTTGCATTTTTTTTTTTTTCCCTCTGTATCTCTGGGTGCTGGGGAGGATCTTTTCTCCCAATGGAGTTTGCAGAGTTGTCTGGCCGTGTGGATCAGCTTGCCACTGAGGTTCAGAGTATTGCTGCATATCTTGCTAGGTTGCCTGTTGTGGAACCTAGGATCCCCATGCCAGATTTGTTTTTAGGGGATCGAGCTAAGTTTCAGAATTTCAAAAATAATTGTAAATTGTTTCTTGCCTTAAAATCTAAGTCCTCAGGAAACGCAGCGCAGCAGGTTCAAATTATCATCTCTCTCCTGCGCGGCGATCCTCAGGATTGGGCTTTTTCCCTGATACCTGGGGATCCTGTTTTGAGTGATGTTGATGAATTTTTTCAGGCTTTGGGGTTATTGTACGATGAGCCTAATGTCACTGATCAAGCTGAAAAAGCCTTGTTGGCATTAAATCAGGGGCTTGATGACGCTGAGTTATACTGTCAGAGATTCCGTAGGTGGGCAGTCCTGACCAAGTGGAATGACGACGCTTTGGCGGCCCTTTTCCGGAAGGGTCTGTCGGATAATGTAAAGGATGTTATGGTGGGATTCCCTGTCCCCTCTGGTCTCAATGATTCTATGTCATTAGCGATTCAAATTGACAGACGTTTGCGTGAGCGGAGAAGTATGCGTGGAGTGGTGTTGCCTTGTGAGCCAGCTGCTGAGCCCATGCAGTGTGATGGAGTGGTGTCTGGGGCACAGCGTCATGAGTTTCGAAAGCGCAATGGGTTATGTTTCTACTGTGGTGATGCCTCTCATGCTATTTCAGTCTGCCCTAAGCGGGGAAGACGTTTTGCACGCTCGGTTGTCTTGGGTAGTGTTCAGACTAAGTTTTTGTTAACTGTCACTCTGATATGCTCTCTGTCCTCATTTTCTGCTCAGGCTTTCGTTGATTCTGGAGCAGCTATTAACCTGATGGATTATGATTTTGCTAAACGTTGTGGGTTTCCCTTGATACCCCTACAGAAGTCTATTCCTTTACTGGGGATCGATTCTACCCCTTTGGCTGAGAATAAACCTCAGTTCTCTACTCAGGTGATAATGAGGGTAGAACCTGATCACCAGGAGTGCTGCAAATTTTTGGTTCTATATAATCTGCATGACATTATAGTGCTGGGTTTCCCTTGGTTACAGTCTCATAATCCTGTTTTGGATTGGAAATCTGTGTCTGTAACCAGTTGGGGCTGCCAATGTGTTAATACCAACACTCCTGTTTTTTCTGCCTCCCCCCAGGCTGAGGATGTTCCTGACTTTTTGTTTGATTTTTCTGATGTGTTTAGCGAAAGTAAATCTGCATCCTTACCTCCCCATAGGAGCTATGACTGCGCTGTTGAATTAGTGCCAGGTAGTAAATTCCCTAAAGGTCGCCTTTTTAACTTGTCTGTACCTGAACATGACGCTATGCGGTCTTATATCAAGGAATCATTGGAGAAGGGTCATATCAGACCATCCTCTTCACCCTTAGGTGCCGGTTTTTTCTTTGTGGCCAAAAAAGATGGTTCATTAAGGCCGTGTATTGATTATCGTCTCTTGAACAATATTACTGTGAAATATCAATACCCGTTACCCTTGATTTCTGACCTGTTTTCCAGGGTGAAAAACGCTACTTGGTTCACCAAGCTTGACCTCAGGGGGGCGTATAACCTTATTCGCATTAAGCACGGGGATGAATGGAAGACGGCATTTAACACCCCTGAAGGGCATTTTGAGTACCTTGTGATGCCCTTTGGGTTCACTAATGCTCCTTCCGTCTTCCAGTCCTTCATGAATGACATTTTCAGGGATTTTGTGGACAAGTTTCTGATTGTTTATTTGGATGATATCTTGATTTTTTCTAATGACTGGGACTCTCATGTGAAACATGTTCGAACTGTATTCCAGATTTTGAGAGAGAATGCTCTGTATGTGAAGGGATCAAAGTGTCTTTTTGGCGTATAGAAGATCTCATTTCTGGGATTCATTTTGTCCCCATCTGTTATTGAAATGGACCCGGTCAAGGTTCAGGCCATCTGTGATTGGGTCCAACCTACTTCATTAAAGGCTCTTCAGAGATTTTTGGGTTTTGCCAATTTTTATCGTAAATTTATTGGTAATTTCTCGGTTATTGTTAAACCATTAACTGATTTGACCAGAAAGGGTTCTGATGTGGTGAATTGGCCTCCTGAGGCAGTCTCTGCGTTTCAGGAACTTAAGCAGAGATTCACTTCTGCTCCTGTTCTACGGCAGCCTGATGTTTCTCTGCCATTTCAGGTGGAGGTTGATGCCTCTGAAATTGGGGCAGGTGCCGTTTTGTCCCAAAAAGATCCAGAGACCTCTAAAAGTAACCCTTGTGCCTTTTTCTCTCGAAAATTTTCTCCTACTGAACGTAGTTATGACGTGGGTAATCGGGAGTTATTGGCCATGAAGTGGGCTTTTGAAGAGTGGAGACATTGGCTGGAGGGAGCAAAACATCAGGTGGTGGTCCTTACGGACCATAAGAATCTGGTCTATCTGGAATCTGCCAAGCGACTCAATCCTAGACAGGCCAGGTGGGCCTTGTTTTTCACACGTTTTAATTTTGTGGTTTCCTTTCTTCCTGGCACTAAGAATGTTAAGGCGGATGCCCTCTCGAGGAGTTTCCTTGCGGACTCTCCTGAGCTATCTGATCCCTCTGTTATTTTGAAGGAGGGTGTAGTTCTTTCCGCCATCTCGCCCAATTTGAGACTTGCTCTGGAGGGGTGTCAGGAGGATAGGCCCGAGCGCTGCCCTGTTGGAAAATTGTTTGTCCCGGACCAATGGAAAAAGAGTGTGATGTCTGAGATTCATTGTTCCGCATTGGCTGGGCATCCCGGAATTTTTGGTACCAGAGACTTGGTTAGTCGGTCCTTTTGGTGGCCTACCTTGTCTCGCGATGTCAGGGAATTTGTGCAGTCCTGCGGGACTTGCTCTCGCTCCAAGCCTTGCTCTCGCTCTAGTGGTTTGTTGATGCCATTGCCTGTGCCCAAGAGACCATGGACCCATATCTCTATGGATTTCATTTCCGATCTTCCTGTTTCTCAGAGAATGACCACCATCTGGGTAATTTGTGATAGGTTTTCCAAGATGATACATCTTGTGCCATTACCTAAGTTGCCTTCCTCCTCTGAATTGGTGCCGTTGTTCCTTCAGCACGTGGTTCGTTTGCACGGCATTCCTGAGAACATTGTGTCTGACAGAGGAGTCCAGTTTGTTTCCAGATTTTGGAGGACTTTTTGTTCTAAACTGGGTGTTCAATTGTCTTTCTCCTCGGCATTTCATCCTCAGACCAATGGTCAAACTGAGAGAACAAACCAGACATTGGAGACTTATCTAAGATGCTTTGTGTCTGCTGAGCAGGATGACTGGGTCTCTTTTTTGCCTTTGGCTGAGTTTGCTCTTAATAATAGGGCTAGCTCTGCCACTTTGATGTCTCCGTTTTTCTGTAATTCTGGGTTTCACCCTCGATTTCCTTCGGGACAGACGGAGGCTTCTGTCTGTCCAGGTGTTGACTCTGTTGTTGAGCGTATGCAGCAGATTTGGGACCAGTAGTGGAGAGGTTGTCCCTCTCTCAGGAGAAGGCCCAGCGGTTTGCTAACCGGCATAGGACTGATGGTCCTCGGTTTAAAGTGGGGGACTTGGTCTGGCTGTCCTCAAAGAATATTCCTATGAGAGTAGCATCTCCTAAATTTAAGCCTAGGTTCATTGGACCTTATAAGATCATGGAGATTATTAATCCTGTTTCTTTTCGTTTGCTTCTTCCAGGGACATTTAAGATCCATAACGTGTTCCACAAGTCCTTGTTGAAGAGGTTTGTTGAGCAGTGGTTCCTGCTGCTGTGCCTCCTGACCCTGTTTTGGTTGAGGGCAATCTGGAGTATGTGGTTGAGAAAATATTGGATTCTCGTTTTTCTAGACGAAGACTCAAGTATTTGGTTAAATGGAGAGGTTATGGTCAGGAAGACAATTCTTGGGTGTTTGCTTCGGACATCCATGCTAGGAGACTTATCCGTGCGTATCATAGAACTCATCCTGACCGACCTGGTTGCTCAAATGAGGGTTCGGTGACCCCTCCTCAAGGGGGGGGTACTGTTGTGAATGGGTTTGAGATGAGTTCTGAGCAGAGGCTCCCTCTGGTGGTTACAAGCGGTACTAGTGAGGATTGTGAGGACTGGGAATCAGGTGTTACTGATTGGTCTTATGTAAGGGAGTCATTTTCCCATCAGGGTTGCCGGTGATCAATTGTTCTGGTCTGAATCCTTCTTTCCAGTTTCCCTTGTAGCCTGCTGTGTCGTGTCTGCATCTCCTGCTATCAGATAAGACAATTTGTTATTTTGTGTTTTTGCTATATTTTTGCATTTTGTCCTGCACTTCTGTGGGGGCCTTCAGGGTCCCCTCCGGGGGCTTTTGCCCTCTCAGTTTAGTCCAGCCACTGTGTTTTGTACTTTTGCTTTTTCCAGTTTTTTCAGTGGCTGCTGTTTTGTTTTTGTTACACCAGAGAACTAATTTAGGTGGTAGAGGTCGTGTGATCTCAGGTGATTTTGAAATTAGTAGAGTTGGTGTTTTTTCAGGGTTTTCTGAGATTGCAGTAAGTGCCCTTCCTATCCTTTTCTATTTAGATAGTTTGGGCCCCAGCGTTTGCTCGTGCTGTTTTCTTTCTGTGTCAGTATTTCCTCTTGTCTAACCGCCATTACATGTTTGGGGGCTTTCTATTATCTTTGGGGTTCTGCTCCGGGGCAGATAGCTTTCCTATTTCTATCTTTAGGTGTAGTTAGTTTCTCAGGCTGTGACGAGGCGTCTAGGACCAACGTAGGAACGCTCCACGGCTGCCTCTAGTTGCGGTGGTTAGTCAGGGTACTGCAATCTCATAGATTCCAACTGCTCTGGTGTATTTCCTTTTTTACCTGCACTCCTCAGCTACCGTAACATAACAGCAGAGCCTGTCATCGCGACGCAGCACAGCTGATTACCTGCTTCCCCGGCGGTGACGTCATCGGACTGACTGCTTTACGGCCGGGATTACCCAGCAGTCACTGCAGTTATTGCGAGAAACTGCATGTGACCGCCGGGGAAAGATGATGGCGGCCATGAAGCAGTCCAGGCCGTGACCGCCGGAGATCTTCTGCCAGGTAAGTGCCGCTGACTCCTGACAGACCCGACCGATGGACACTGACAGTGACAGACCCGACCGACGGACACAGACAGTGACAGTGACAATCCCGATTCCGGTATCCGATATGACGAAAATATCGGTATTCGGAATCGAAAGCCCGATACAGCAAATATCGGCCGATACCCGATATTTGCAGTATCGTATCGCTCAACACTACTTGTGATTTAAGCTGTGTCTCTCATATAGCTTTCTTAATTCTTCCCACATTACTTTCGCTGTTTCTTCATTTCTTATATGTATTAATTGAGCATCATCCACTAATAAGCTGATGGTAGCTCTCGCTTGTCTATTTTTCTTATCCCATGTCTGATTATCTTCATCAGGTCTATCTGTAGTGATTACTTCCCATAAATCATCTTTAGACAATAACATCTCTACTTTGAACTTCCATAGCTGATTGTTCTCATCATTCAGTTTAGCTACTGTGAGTTTTAGCTCTGTGCTATTCATCATTTTTAACTTATCTTACTTGTTTGGAGAGACTTGCACTGAAGAATTCTTCTGCATTCACCAGGGTCTTGCTGAGCGTTCCAGTGTCCTGGGTATCTGGTATTCTTGATGCTTGTAGTGTCCTGTGGTGTCTGGATTCTCTGTATCTGGGTGCCTGGGTCTGGGTGTCTGGGTGTCTGGGTGCCTGGGCCCATAACCTGTTGCACAGCTTCTGAATCCACACCTTTGCAGAGGAAACTTCACAGAGCAAGTTGCATGGGATAACAAGCGTTTACTTCTCTGAACATGAGATAAAGGAATAATCACAGTCATTACAGCATTGCATCAGCAAACAGGAACAAAACGAAAGTAAAACTAACAAGAGACTAATTCTTATACAATACATTAAAGAAGGAAACATTACACAACATCGCCATCTACTGTCAGGTCAGCATAAAGTCCTCCTTTTACTTATAATATAGAAGTCCATAACTGTTGCATATGACAACAACTCCCACCTCCCACATCCCACTCCCGGCGCCCCTATCCAAATACAACTTGGCGACGGGCAGCGCCGGTTCAATGCCTCCAATTCCGGAGATGGAAAGGGTTTTCCCAGGTACCAAGTCTTGAGGGGACTCCACCTCAGGACGTACCAGGGTTCGTTCAGTGCCTGTGTCCCTCAGTCCCATGACCACTGAGTGGCCGATGGTGACGGGTTGGTAATTGTCCAAGGATCTCCCAAACCCCCTCCCACACACAAAACTGTGGATGGTTTCTGGGACAGAGATGGGGCCATATGGCGCTGGGGACACGCAGCCTTAAAGTGTCCCAGCTGGTTGCAATGATGACAATGTCTGGGTTCTGTTCCTGGCCTGGAGAGGGCAGCAGGGGGGTGCACCCCTTGCACTCTGGGGGCTGGACATGGGGCCGGGGCAGGATTGGGCTTACCCCCTCTCCAGTTGCTGCTGGAGGCTTCTTCGGCTCAGGCACCCTGTTGTTGGCACACTCGTCTGCCAGGGTGGCTGTAGCAGAAGCCCCCTTTGGTTTCTGGTCACGGAGGAACTGCTGGAGGTTCTCTGGGCAGTTCCACAAGAACTGCTCTGTGACGAACAGTTCCTGGACCTCCTGGCGGGCGGTGAGCTTTAGACCCGAGGTCCAGTGCTCGCCTGCTCTCAGCAGGGCCCGCATGTGGTCAGTCCAGGTGTCCTTTGAACCCAGCTGCAGGCTTCGGAACTTCCTGCGGTACGACTCCAGGGTGAGGTTGTAGTGCTGATCAGGGCCCGCTTGATGCTGTTGTAGTCCTGCTCCTCCCCAGCAGGTAAGTCCCCCCAAAACTTCCAGGGACTTACCCCTCAAACGGGGGGTCAGGTACCTTGCCCACTGATCTGGGGCCAGATGGTGTTGGAGGCAGGTTCTCTCAAAGGCTAGCAGAAAGGAATCCAGGTCTCCATCCTTTTCAAGCAAGGGAAAGTCCTCTGCCCAAACCTTGGAAGCCTTGGTCTCCGGTGGGGCTGAAGCGTCCAGCGGGGGCCCGTGCTGAGCCATCTCCAGTCGGTGCCGGCCCTCCGCAGCTTCACGGCGTTCTCTATGCTCACGCTCCCCTGCTCTCTCTGCCGCCGCTTGCTCATGCTCTGCTGCTTTCTCTGCCGCCACCAGGACTCTATCATGGGCGGTGTCATTACCAGCCTCGAGCTGTGCCATAGCAGCTTGGAAAAGGGCCTCTGATCTGGACAGGCTGGGATGGGCAGGGGGTGGACAGCCCACTGCGGGACTAAGCACGGGGGTCTGGCTCCTTGGGGAGCCCTGGCTGAGCTACCCCTCACCTTCATCGGTATCGACCTCCTCATAGACCATAGCATTGGCCTCCCGCTTTGCCTTACTCCTGGTGCCTTCCACCATCTTGGGACCCTCCGGTTACTGACACAGCTGCAACCCTGACCTTGCACACAACTTATCATATTTACACTCTGACCGTCTAGTGCTGGGCTGACCTTAAGACCCCAGCAGTCAAAGTTACCACCGGTAGTCTTTAGTATCTGGGAGTAGGGGTCCCACGCACACTATTACTCTGATCCCACCGCTGCCACCAATGTGGAGGAAACCCTGTTCCTCCCACGTCACCAATGTGACGTAACTACACAGGCACAGCTCTCCAGCGCCCCCTTTGTCTCTCAGGTCAATAAGGGAACTGCACCTAGAGCAAATGGCCGCCGGGGAGGATGTCCTGTTACCCACATGGGTATTCTAAGATTCGTGATCAGAGTAAAAGCATCAGCACAAAATTAATTTTATGGTTTAAATGCCTTAAGGGCGCACTAGATAATTGCAGAAATATACAGTAGGCTATGCAACGGAATTACAGTGGATTTGCAGTCAGAGTAAAATACAACAATAATGTACAAGGCTTAGAGGTATTAGCTAGGTCAATGTTACCAGGTTGTAGGTTGCATGTGGACGCCAGGAGCTCTGCGAACCACAGGTATGAATCTTAGTTGCCGGACAGTCCCCAAAACGTGTGCCGCTGCTCCCTTGGCAGATCTGTCCCTTGTTCCTTCTTAGATCTTCATCGTCTTTTTCTCCTGTGTGAATGGCTAGGGTCAGCCATCCGCTCACAGTTCTTTTACCTGCTAGGTCCCTCCCCTCGGTGCAGGAGGGTGGGCTAATAATCTCCACCCTTAGCTCCCTGCAGAATTTATTCCCAATATCTAAGAAAGGGGTTAACTTTCTCCAGGATGATCGGATCAGGACACAAGAAGTACCAGTGGATGCAGTTCATTTTGCCTGTCGCGTGGAGTTCAAACCTGGCCCGTTTGGCCCTCCACGGTGACCCAATCTCTATATCTCAGGTCCCCGAGCCATCACCGACTCGGGAGTCGCACTGTCAGATGCCCGAGGTCCGCAGGATCACGCAGATATTTTTTATGAGACTGTACCTCGAAAGGCATGCTCATAATTCATAATTCTAGAACGGAGTCATAGTGGCTGGGAGAGACAATGGAGGTAATTTCAGTGTCTAGCTGACAGGTATAATCTAATTGAAGCCCCCATGCATCCCCAGATCCCATGCTGGTGTGGCTCCAGACTAAAGCTTTGAAGTCCTGTTTTTGGCCTGATCTATTTAGCATACTAAAAGGACCTGGTTATTCACAGTGGACACTAAACCCTGTTGTATTGAATATGCCCACAGGCCATGGGGGCCAGGTGCAGCCAGCTGCATGTGGCCCTGTGAATTCAGACAAAATGGAGGCTGGTACAGGCCAATCTCAGACATGAAGCGAGCATTATGTCCCATATCCAAGATGGTGGCTGTTCCTTCATCACAGTAAATAACATAAGAAGTTTTTTTGTGGCCAATGGATCAGGCCTGTATAACACACTAGATGCTACAAACTATTTTTAAGCTTAATTTCAACCCAACCAAATGACAAAGTGTGATAAGGCGGGTTGTCCAACTTTTTACAACTGAAAAATTATAATTTTCTTTTAATGTGCTTTAGGTCTGCAGATAGGTTCCTATCACTGCCATAAAATGACAACGTGGGATACAGCAGGCTGTTTCACAATTAGCAACAGAAAAAATTATAACTTTTTTTAATGTGGCTTAGGTCTGCAGTTTTATATCATGGCAGCACTAAATGATATGGTGAGATACAGCATACAACCACCTATCTAACTAGCTAAAATGTGGGATACAGTAGACGTTTTCATATTTAGCTACTGTAAAAATATTATTTAGAATGCTATACTTGTACATGTAGCACTGTAGAAGCAGTGCAAAACATACTTGTAGGACACGTGCCCTGCTGGCTTTGTCTGTGGACCTAAGTAATTTCCCCCAAAAAAAATCTGGAAGGTAAATTTTACAGCACGCTGGACACTATCTAGCTACACTATCTGACTGATTTACAACCGCCTAACTAACTAGCTAAAATCTTGCTGTTAACAGTGGCATCATCAGGAGCAGTCTCTTTGTGCTGTTACTGCGTCAAAATGGTGCTAAAACAAGATGTCCGCTATTTATATGGCGAGGGACATGCGATTTCAGCAGCCAATGACACAAGCCGCTGTGTCAGGACATTGTGGGTGTTTCCTGCACCTTGATTGGCTAGCAGCAATGTGCACACAAAGTTAGGAAAAAAATTACTGCTATGCTGTGCTTGCAAGAACGCCACGCCTCTGAGCTCTGAAAAGCCCCTCCTCTTATCAAACATGTGCCAAACGCTCATGATACACCAACATTATTGTTGCTAAAGTGTGAAAATATTTTTGTGGCAACGCAAATATTTTCCTGCACTTCTAACGAATGTTACCGATTTTACAAAATTTTGCTTGGATTTCCGATCACGAATCCGAATGTGCCATATTCATGCCGAATTTATGTTTGGCGATCGTTTTTCCGAACAAAATCGCTCATCAATACCTCTGACACCCCTTTTACTACAGGCAATCCACCAGATGCAGAGCCAATTTTGAGTCTCCACTGTAAGGGTCTGCGGAACGCACCAAATATTTGATGTAGAGAGGTGCGTTCGCAGCCCGGGGTCCACCGTGCAGGCGGAGCCTGCTGCTAGTAAAATGGCGCAGGAAGCAAACTCTGTTATCCCGCAGAGTCACCAAAATAAATGCCGTAACGCGCTGTGGCAATATGTGCAAACTCTGTTATTCCACAGAGCCGCTAGAAGGAGTGCTGCAGCGCTATATGGTGATGTGTGCCAACTCACTTAACACCACTGAGTCGCAAAATAAACACGCTAGGGCGCTGTCTAGCGTTGAAAACGAACCCTGTTACGTCACAGAGCCACTGAGACAAACTTCTGTGTCCTGTCAGGCACCCAGGTACACAGTAGACTGCTAAGCGAACATAGAACGTGATCATGCGCTAATGTCCTCGCGGGAGTCACCCGCAATCTATGGCGTCTGAATGCCAGGCCCTGAATACGGCAATCAAACTCCTCACCGGTTATGCTGGTAATCTAGGGCATCTAGGACACCGACCCTGACCAGCTAGCATACCAAACTCCTCACCGATTAAGTCGGTATTCTAGGGGCTTATTTCAGCCGGGCCCTAACCACACACACGCATGACAACACTGGCGCAAAGCATATAACGGTTGATACTAGCGCATGGCGGCTCAGCATTGCTACCCTTTTATAGTAACAGCTACAGGACCTGCCAGAAACAAGGACCAATGAGAAACTGTTCAAAAACACATGTAGTTTCAGGACCTTCCTGGCGGACCAATAGGAGCTGCTGCAGTACCTGAACATGTGACCCTTTGATCTCCAATGAGATATCTTACCCTGGGCATGCTCAGAAGGGGAAACGCAGGACTTCGTCCCAAAGACGTCTGCTCCAGCATTGGCTATAATAGCAGATTCAGGAGAGGCAGCAGCAAGTCTCTGCACAGTATTGGAATGGGCAAGACGCTGGGACCGACATCTCTGCTGAGCAGGCTCCACTGCGGCCGGAGATGAATGGGGGACCGCAGCGGGACTGGTTCGAGACTCCCCTTGTGCAGCAGCAGGAACTCGAACCCTAACATCCACATTTCCAAAAATTATTGTCACACGCCACTAAAGTGGCATCAATTTCCCCAGGGTAGAAATAACTTAATGGGCCTCTGACACCCCTTCCACCACAGGCATCCAACCAGAATTTTGAAGCTCCAGTTTTGAAAAAATTGTTTGCAACATCAACAGCAGTAGTAACAGTAGGCACGGTAATCCACATCAAAGGTGTTGCAGATTGCAATAACGCAAAATCAATGCATCACACTAAAAATGACACCATAGCTTAGTCTGCCCAGTCTGCGACTGTTATGAACAAGTCATTGGAGATCCATGACTTGTTCATCTTGCTGAAACTTAGGTGGCCTACACTTTGAGGGGACATCCGGATGCGCTTATTCGGCAGGACACCACCAACAGTGTTGAATATATGTTCTGAAAGAACGCTGGCTACCGGGCATGACAAAACCTCCAAGACTTGACAGGAAAGCTCAGGCCACTCTTCCATTTTTGAAGACCAAACGGCAAAAGGGTCCAAATCCCCACTGATGGCATTGATGTTCAGCTCGAGATACTCCTGCACCATCCTCTCCAGTCATTCACATGTCAGACTGTAAGGTTCTTTGTCTCTGTTGACATGTTCCTTGAAACTCAGTTTTCCGTCGGCAATTTTGCTTTCTGTCTTTCTGCAGCTCTTGCCCTCAGTTAATATGGAGTTTCCAGTTTTCATGTTCCCGCCCTGATTCTTCCCTCTTGCTTCTTAAGCAGCCTCAGCTGAACAATCAGTGCTCCTGAATCAAGCCTCAGTCAGTCTGTGACCTGACTCCTGGAAGCCTTGGACTTGTACTCCAGCTATTCCCTACTGAGGAACCTTGGAACACTTTTGGACTCTGGAAACCTGCTGTTTGGTGAATCCATGTTTGCAGAGGAATTACGGTACAGAGAAGAGATCCTGAACCTGCTTGAAGAGTTATTGTAGAGCTTGAAGTTACTCTGGCCTGCTGTGTCTCCTGTCGCTGTTCCTGCAAACTGTGTGAACTTTTCAGCATGCTTGTATGAAGTAATACAAGTCATTTCATATCAACCTGTGTCTCCTGTGTTTTCCTCGCACCCAAGCACAAGACGCTATAGGAACTGTACACTATACATGACAAGATTCAGGAGCCAATGTTTAGTGTCTGCTGGGTCTGGGAAAGCCGTGTCTGCTGTGACTGTGGATATCAGATGTCCGTTTAATACCTTATGTGATGACAGTGGTTGTGACTTCTCACAACCATTCCAGGTGAGCGCATTCCCTTAAAATTTTACTCTGGAGTGTTACCACAGGTAAACACTATTGTTTTGTTTTTTTTTCCTTTCCTCTTCTCCTTCCAGCACTTCTGCCTTAAAAGATCTGGAAGATGGAGGCCCGCATAAAGGAACTTTGCGGAGTGACTGATACAATCCTTTCAGATGTACAGACTTTAAAAACCCGTTTTGCAAGCCTACAGGACCTCACTAATCATAATTTGCAAGTGTTTGGACAGACTACCAAGGAATTGCGAGCCAGGATTGAGGCTCTAGAGGAACGAGCCCAGGCTCCTGCCATAACCACGAGTTCTGGGATCCCCAAATTACCTCCTTTTCATTTTGGCGGTGAACGTGAGAAATTCAGGGGATTTATTAATCAATACAATTTATTTTTCTCTGCACATGCTTCACAATTTCCCACTGAACGATCCAAAGTGCTTACTATAATCATGTTGCTTACCAATAAGGCTTTGATGTGGGCAAACCCTCTGATTGCAGGATGATTGTTTGAATCACCTTGATGCTTTTATTTCAGCCATGGGGCAGGTGTTTGATGACCCCAATCGAGGTGCAACAGCTGAAGCAGCCATGTTAACTTTGCGCCAAGGTAAGCGTTCAGTAGCCGAATATGCCCTGGATTTCAGGAGATGGGCTATTGATACCACTTGGGACACTTCCGCTAAAAAATCTATTTTTCGGAAAGGGTTGTCTCCACTAATTAAGGATGAACTTGCTCGTGCCGACCCTCCCACTGTGTTAGGTGACTTTATTAACTATTGTATCCGTATTGATGCTCGTCTGACTGAACGCAGACAAGAGAGATGGTTCGAAAATAATCGCACTAACCTTTTACTACCTGCCTCCTCAGCTAAGGAACCTTTGAGTAGGATCACAAGGGAACCAGAACCTGAACCCATGCATGTGGACTCTTTACAAAGACGGGTTAGTGATGCACGCAAAGAACATCGTATAAAGGAAAATCTATGTTTCTACTGTGGTAAGTCAGGGCACTTCATTATAAACTGCCCCAGCCGTTCTCGTAAGACTACTGCAGCAGTCATTCACTGTGAGTGTTGCGAGAGGAGCTCTGTCATGTCCGAGCCTCAGGCTCCAGAGAGATCTGCTGCAAGAGATCTTGATTTCTCGACTTAAACTCTGTTAGTTCTGGGGACGATGACGGTATAAACGCTGCAATTTTTCAAGTTTCCTCAGCGGTGTCCCAGCTGAGTTGTAAAAGAAACAATTCTCATTGCTTCCTTTCCATCAAACTCTGGGTTGACTCAGTCTGGGTGTCTAGCTCTGCTATGATCGACTCAGGAGCAAGTGGAAATTTTATGGATATCTCCTTTGCTCTGAAACAGGGGATACGTTCAGTGAAGAAGGCTACTCCAGTACAGATGGAGACTGTGGATGGCTCTCTACTGACTTCTGGACCAGTGGATCAAGAAACAGAGCCTTTGAGGGTCCTTATGGGTAAAGATCATCAGGAGAAAATGTCTTTTTTGCTTATCTCTTCTCCCCACTTTCCCATTATTCTAGGGCTACCATGGCTGCAGGCGCAGAATCCTACGATTAACTGGGAGACCAAGGAATTACACTTTCCGGAGAAACAGATGAGTCAAGGAGTTTCAGCTTGCTCTGTTTCTAAAGGAACCATGTCAGTCCCTGAACTACCAGCTGTATACCAGGACTATGTGGATTTATGTGACAAGAAGAACGCTGATCAGCTTCCTCCTCACCGTCCATATGATTGTCCAATTGAATTATTGCCTGGAGCCGAGATACCTTTTGGTAAATCTACCTCCTAGCAGGGCCCGAGCTAAAAGCTTTGAAGGATTATATAGACGAAAATTTAGCCAAGGGCTTCATACGCCCCTCTTCATCTCCCGCAGGTGCACCCATCTTCTTTGTGAAGAAGAAAGATGGATCTCTGAGACCCTGCATAGACTATAGGGAACTCAATAAGGTTACTATTAGAAACCGTTATCCATTGCCTTTAATCCCTGAGTTGTTGGAGAGAGTGCGGCATGCCAAAATTTTCTCTAAACTGGATCTCCGTGGGGCCTATAACTTGGTCCGTATTAGACCTGGGGATGAATGGAAGACTGCTTTCAGGTCACGCTATGGACACTTTGAATATCTAGTTATGCCTTTTGGTCTGAGTACCGCCCCAGTCACTTTCCAACACTTCGTGAATGATATCTTCAGGGATCTCCTAGATACATTTGTGGTGATTTATCTGGATGATATTCTAATTTTTTCTAACTCCACAGAGGAACATCATGGACATGTGAGAATGGTCTTAGAACGCCTAAGACAAAACCATCTCTACATCAAACTTGAAAAATGTGAATTCCATAGGACCGAAATTCAATTTCTGGGGTATGTACTATCTACGCAAGGGATTAGTATGGATGGAAGCAAGACCCAAGCCATCAAGGATTGGCCAATTCCTAGAAATGTGAAGGAGGTGCAGCATTTCATCGGGTTTGCCAACTTCTATAGACGTTTCATTAAGAATTTTTCTGAGGTAGTGTCACCTATCACCCAACTTACCCGGAAACAGTCTAGGTTCTCCTGGACCCCGCAAGCTCAGGAAGCATTTTCCTGTTTAAAGGATAAATTTACCACCGCACCTATCTTAGTACATCCCAACGCCGAGCTTGCCTTCATAATAGAGGTGGATGCTTCAGACTGTGCCGTTGGAGCTATACTCTCTCAGAGAACAGGTGAGAAGAATGTCTTGCATCCCTGTGCCTTCTTTTCCCAGCAGTTGTCTTCGGCTGAGAGGAACTACGATGTGGGCAATAGAGAATTGTTGGCCATTATTGCCGCCTTCAAGGAATGGAGACACCTTCTTCAGGGAGCTGCACAGCAAATAGTCGTCCTGACAGACCATCGTAACCTTGAATTTATCAGGTCGGCTAAGTGCCTGACTCCTCGCCAGGCTCGCTGGTATCTCTTCCTAAACCAATTTAATTTTGTCATTTCTTATAGACCAGGATCGTGCAATGGAAAGGCTGATGCACTCTCTAGGATTCATTCAGCAGAGACACGTCCACTTACTCCTCCTAAGACTATTCTTCCTGACTCTAGATTCCTGGGAGTGATTCATAATCAAGACCTACTTAAGGACATCAAGGAAGCATACCATGCGGATTCTTTGTTGGCTCAACCCCCAAGGGACGTAAGTCTTGTCTTTAAGAATGGTGTGTGGATTCAGGGACAACGTCTGTATATACCTGAAACAGTCAGATTGAGAGTATTGCAACTCATCCACGATTCCAAGATAGCCGGGCATAGGGGAATTCTAAAGACACAAGAATTTCTTTCTCGTTTCTTTTGGTGGCCCACTTACAGGAAAGATGTCTTAAACTATGTCACTTCATGTGAAGTCTGTGCAAGATCAAAACACCTCGCTCCTCACCAACTGGTCTGTTGCAACCTCTTCCCACCCCGTCCCGCCCGTGGGGATCCATTTCTATGGACTTCATTGTGGAGTTACCAACCTCTCAAGGGAAGAACACCATTCTAGTGGTGGTTGATCGTCTAACAAAGGCAGCTCATTTTATCCCTTGTGTCGGCTTACCCACTGCAAAACAGACATCAGATTGATGATTAAGAATGTGTTTCGCTTACATGGAGTACCGGATGAGGTCATTTCGATCGAGGGGTGCAATTCACTTCAAGGTTTTGGCAAAATTTCTGTGCAGCATTGGACATTAAAGTAAACCTTTCTTCTGCTTTTCATCCCCAGACTAATGGACAGACAGAACGAACCAATCAGACCCTGGAGCAGTATCTCTGCTGTTTTATCTGCCACCTACAGGATGATTGGGTGGATCTACTTCCACTGGCTGAGTTCTCTTATAACAACTCTCAGAGCGCCTCCACTAAGCAGTCTCCTTTTTACTTCAATCTAGGTTATCATCCTAACATTCTTCCTCGATTTCCCATAGATACGCCCTTGCCGGCAGTGGCTGAAAGAATCACTTCTTTACAAAAGAATATGGATCTTCTAAAGGAAAATCTAGAATTGGCTCAGGAAAGGTACAAGAAAGCAGCAGATAAATTTCGTAAACCTGCACCAGTTTCAAGGTAGGAGATTTGGTCTGGCTGTCAACCAGAAATCTTAAATTAAAGATTCCATCGTCTAAATTGGGACATAAGTACATTGGACCTTATAAGATCAGTAAGATTATAAGTGCTGTTGCTTGTCGTCTTCAACTGCCCAGAACTATGAGAATCCACCCTGTCTTTCATGTATCCCTACTAAAGGCTGCAACACCCAATACGTTTCCTGGACGTTCTTCTCCTTGCCCTGACCCAGTGCTGGTCGATGGTCAGGAAGAATTTATGGTGGAAAGGATTCTAGATTCCAGGTTGTACAGAAATCAGTTGCAATATTTGATTAAATGGCAGGGCTACCCAGTGGAGGACAACTCATGGGAACCAGTCAATAATGTAAATGCTCCTCGCCTGCTCCGCCAGTTTCATCAGAAGTACCCTGACAAGCCTGGTCTGAGGTCATCCGGAGGTTGTCCCTAAGGGGGGAGTAATGTAAGGTTCTTTGTCTCTGTTGACATGTTCCTTGAAACTCAGTTTTCCGTCGGCCATTTTGCTTTCTGTCTTTCTGCAGCTCTTGCCCTCAGTTAATATGGAGTTTCCAGTTTTCATGTTCCCGCCCTGATTCTTCCCTCTTGCTTCTTAAGCAGCCTCAGCTGAACAATCAGTGCTCCTGAATCAAGCCTCAGTCAGTCTGTGACCTGACTCCTGGAAGCCTTGGACTTGTACTCCAGCTATTCCCTACTGAGGAACCTTGGAACACTTTTGGACTCTGGAAACCTGCTGTTTGGTGAATCCATGTTTGCAGAGGAATTACGGTACAGAGAAGAGATCCTGAACCTGCTTGGAGAGTTATTGTAGAGCTTGAAGTTACTCTGGCCTGCTGTGTCTCCTGTCGCTGTTCCTGCAAACTGTGTGAACTTTTCAGCATGCTTGTATGAAGTAATACAAGTCATTTCATATCAACCTGTGTCTCCTGTGTTTTCCTCGCACCCAAGCACAAGACGCTATAGGAACTGTACACTATACATGACACAGACTTACGAATCACAGATATTGCTTATGCCACTTACACTGCTGCTGCTAATGTTTTTTCATTGATGACTCAACATTCCGGGGTAGGAAGTCTATAACTGAATACACACTGCATGCTTCACTGCTGTCTTGGGGAAAACAGCTCTTAAGATTGTTTACATATGTGTTTCGATACTCCAGGATGCACGTGTCTATTTCCAGGAGTAGAAGTTTGAATGGTAGAATGGACAGGTATTCCTAGACCATGAGACACAGGGTGAATCGCTGTCGGGAAATCTTCTCTGCCCACAGCAGCCAGTTGCAGCCCAACGTCCATTATTTTCTAACCAATCTAATGACACCAAAATCATTCACCGAACACCAAAGGTCTTGCAGACATATGTAATTTGTTGTAGAAAATGTATGGTGTGCAATCTCTTATTATGTAATAGTCTGAGTCCATTACATTGAAAAGTCATTTGGCCTTTAAGTTTATAAAAGCATTGTGACATCTGTGGGCAATATCTGAAAACAACCACAGCTGTATTTTTACACTGCATTTGGCAGAACGCGCTGTTTTAAATACACCAATTCTTCATAGCAACCAGGTTTATTTAATAAAGTGCCTATTGTGAAAACCTATCTGATAAAAACCAAGGCCGTATTATCAAGAAGTTGCATCATGCTGGGCCCATATTGTTCTTTTAATTATCCTTCACACTATTTAAGTACACTTAATAATTATGTAAATTCAGATCCATAGAGATATCTACAGAATTAAATAAGTTCATCAATTGAGCTGCAGTCTTGATAGATAAATCTCATGAAAACATGAAGTATAGAAAAAAGACATATAACTCAAATATATATTATAGTAGGAGAATACAATAAGTTTAACCAACACCATAACAAAACTACAGTGCACTGTAAAACTCATCATATTTATAAGGAGACAATCACTAACTGTTCTTCTTATACAGGTCCTTCTCAAAAAATTAGCATATAGTGCTAAATTTCATTATTTTCCATAATGTAATGATTACAATTAAACTTTCATATATTTTAGATTCATTACACACCAACTGAAATTTGTCAGGTCTTTTATTGTTTTAATACTGAAGATTTTGGCATACAACTCCTGATAACCCAAAAAACCTGTCTCAAAAAATTAGCATATCAAGAAAAGGTTCTCTAAACGACCTATTACCCTAATCTTCTGAATCAACTAATTAACTCTAAACACATGCAAAAGATTCCTGAGGCTTTTAAAAACTCCCTGCCTGGTTCATTACTCAAAACCCCCATCATGGGTAAGACTAGCGACCTGACTGATGTCATGAAGGCCATCATTGAAACCCTCAAGCAAGAGGGTAAGACCCAGAAAGAAATTTCTCAACAAATAGGCTGTTCCCAGAGTGGTGTATCAAGGCACCACAATGGGAAGTCTGTTGGAAAGAAACAATGTGGCAGAAAACGCTGTACAACGAGAAGAGGTGACCGGACCCTGAGGAAGATTGTGGAGAAGGACCGATTCCAGACCTTGGGGGACCTGAGGAAGCAGTGGACTGAGTCTGGTGTAGAAACATCCAGAGCCACCGTGCACAGGCGCGTGCAGGAAATGGGCTATAGGTGCCGCATTACCCAGGTAAAGCCACGTTTGAACCATGAACAGAGGCAGAAGCGCCTGACCTGGGCTACAGAGAAGCAGCACTGGACTGTTGCTAAGTGGTCCCAAGTACTTTTTTCTGATGAAAGCAAATTTTGCATGTCATTCGGAAATCAAGGTGCCAGAGTCTGGAGGAAGACTGGGGAGAAGGAAATGCCAAAATGCCTGAAGTCCAGTGTCAAGTACCCACAGTCAGTGATGGTGTGGGGTGCCATGTCAGCTGCTGGTGTTGGTCCACTGTGTTTCATCAAGGGCAGGGTCAATGCAGCTAGCTATCAGGAGATTTTGGAGCACTTCATGCTTCCATCGGCTGAAATGCTTTATGGAGATGAAGATTTCATTTTTCAGCACGACCTGGCACCTGCTCACAGTGCCAAAACCACTGGTAAATGGTTTACTGACCATGGTATTACTGTGCTCAATTGGCCTGCCAACTCTCCTGACCTGAACCCCATAGAGAATCTGTGGGATATTGTGAGAGAAAGTTGAGAGACGCAAGACCCAACACTCTGGATGAGCTTAAGGCCGCTATCGAAGCATCCTGGGCCTCCATAACACCTCAGCAGTGTCACAGGCTGATTGCCTCCATGCCACGCCGCATTGAAGCAGTCATTTCTGCAAAAGGATTCCCGACCAAGTATTGAGTGCATAACTGAACTTTATTATTTGATGTTTTTTTTGTTTGTTTTTAAAAAACACTTTTATTTTATTGGATGGTTGAAATATGTTAATTTTTTGGAACAGGTTTTTTGGGTTATCAGGAGTTGTATGCCAAAATCATCAGTATTAAAACAATAAAAGACCTGACAAATTTCAGTTGGTGTGTAATGAATCTAAAATATATGAAAGTTTAATTGTAATCATTACATTATGGAAAATAATGAAATTTAGCACTATATGCTAATTTTTTGAGAAGGACCTGTATATTCAGTATGCACATCTGTCATTATAAAAAAAAGTTTCAGTATATTGTCTGTTGCCTTGAAGTCATCCTTTCATAAAATCCAAGCAGTAATAGTTTACAAATGTCACTGTAATTTGTAGTTGTGTTCTTACAGACTGGAGAATCACAGTAAAGCATTCACTATGCTTAGCAGAAAGTGAACTATTAACCCCCAGAAACACAAAAACTAAAATGAAAAATAATCGGAAAAAAAGCATAATTTTGGTTGATGAGCAGAATCTGCTACAATCGAAAAATAAAAAACATCTTTGACAAAGCTCTTTTAGTTAATGGCAGTGTTTGGCTCTATGTAAATTGTTTACATGTAAAGATGAATGGCTGGATGGAGAGTTGGATGGATAGATGGATGGATAGAAGAGTTGAGAAAAGAGATTTGCAGTACTCTGTTCTAGCTGCAAATTCAGTTGTCCAGAGCAGTGACAACCTCCTACAACATGCAGCAGACTTAGATAGTGAGCCTGGTCGACATATCAGTGGGGCAACCTGTACAGTTGAACAGGGGTCCAAGAGGTAAGGCAGCCCACTTCCATCTCCAAAGCAGGTGAAATTTTGTATTATAATGACCTATTAGACTGTAAATTTATACGCTCGTATGACTCCAGCCTAAGAATTTACTTCCGGTATTCTCAGTAAACACTGGAGTGATCAGCCAGTCACAACTAGCAGAAGAGGACTGGAATGATTCCAAGAACAGCAGAAGATGGCAACCGGCATTTATTTTACATGAGGAAAATGAAAACACCAGAGTGGTCATTTAAAACTGAATGAGGAACAGCAATACTGTGCTACAAAGATGAGGTTGTGGAAGACAATTTAAAGACACGTCATAAACGATGGCAAGACAGAACACAAAAAAAAGACACAAGGTAGTTATACTACATCAGCAATATTTCTCAAAGTCAAAGATTCCAAAACAAACTGGGCTTTCAAGATGGGCTGCTCAAGCTCTTTTGAAGAAGCATCAAGTAATGAGCAATGTTGGGGGACTATAGATGTAGTGGTTGGCCACGGAAGCTTAGTGCAAGAGATGAAAGATCCATCATACTTCTCTTCAAATTCAAAAGCTGTTCAACAGTGTTTTCAGCTTTCAACCTTTGGGACCTAGCTACACCTATCTGCTGTCCAGAAGTGGTTTTCATGGAGGAATTGCTGCCGAAAACCCATACCTTCAACATGAAAACAAAGCCAAGCAGCTCAACTATTCATGGAACCAAAAAAATTAGAGTGCAGGAAAAAATCAACAAGTGCACTGCATCAAAATGTCAAATAATTGACACGTCCCACGGCTGCTTCTAGTTGTGCGGTTAGTTTAGGGGTCTGCAACATATTAGTTTCCAACCTCTCTGGTGTTTAGCTGCCTTTGAGGTTTTTTGCTCTTGCCTCCTCAGCTACCAAAACATAACAGAATCACCGCCAAACTGAAATTCTATGGTACTCAACAGAAGGGAAAAAATAGTAAAAAAAAAAAAGTTGTCAGAGTTGTTAGAATTTTTTTTTTTATTTGCTACATTTTTTCCCTCTTTTTTCTCTGGGGTCTGAGGAGGAATTTTTTTTTCCCCAATGGAAGTCAAATATTTATCCGATCGTGTGGAGCAGCTTGCTGCTGAAGTTCGGAGTATTGCTATCTATCTTGCTGGGTTGCCTGTTGTGGAACCTAGGATCCCTCTGCCGGATTTATTTTTGTGGGATCGGTCTAAGTTTTTGAATTTTAAAAATAACAGTAAGCCTAAATCCTCAGGGAACACAGCGCAGCAGGTTCAAATTGTCATCTCCCTATTGCGCGGCGACCCTCAGGATCGGGCCTTTTCCCTGACACCTGGGGATCCTGTTTTGAATGATGTTGATGTGTGGGAGGCCCCGCTGCACAACTGAGCAACAAGACAAGTACATTAGAGTCTTTAGTTCGAAAAATTGATGCCTCACAGGTCCTCAACTGGCAGCTTCATTAAACAGTACACATTAAACGCCAGTGTCAACATCTACAGTGAAGAGGCGATTTGGGGATGCTGGCCTTCAGGGCAGATTGGCAAAACAAAAGCCATATTTAAGACTGGCTTAAATGAAAGGAAAAGATTAATATGGGCAAAAGAACACAGACATTGGACAGAGGAATATTGGCTTTTGTTTTGCCAATCTGCCCTGAAGGCCAGCATCCCCAAATCGCCTCTTCACTGTAGATGTTGACACTGGCGTTTAATGTGTACTGTTTAATGAAGCTGCCAGTTGAGGACCTGTGAGGCGTCAATTTTTCAAACTAAAGACTCTAATGTACTTGTCTTGTTGCTCAGTTGTGCAGCGGGGCCTCCCACTTGTCTTTCTTCTCTGGTTAGAGCTTGTTTGTGCACTCCTCTAAAGGGAGTACTACACACCATTGTATGAATTCTTCAGTTTCTTGGTAATTTTTCGCATGGAATAGCCTTCATTTCTAAGAACAAGAATAGACTGTCGAGTTTCACAAGAAAGTTCTTTTTTTTTGGCCATTTTGAGAGTTTAATGGAACCAACAAATGTAATGCTCCAGATTCTCAACAAGCTCAAAGGAAGGTCAGGTTTATAGCTTCTCTAATCAACCAAACGGTTTCAGCTGTGTTAACATACTTGCACAAGGGTTTTAAAGGGTATTTTAACCATCTATTAGCCTTCTTACACAGTTAGCGAACACAAAATACCATAAGTACACTGGAGTGATGGTTGTTGGAAATGGGCCTCTATACACCTATGAAGATATTGCATTACAAACTAGACGTTTGCCGCTAGAATAGTCATTTACCACATTAACACTGTATAGAGTGTATTTCTGAATCATTTAATGTTAGCTTCATTGGAAAAAAACTGCTTTTCTTTCAAAAATAAGGACATTTCTAAGTGACCCTAAACTTTTGACCGGTAGTGTATTTCTGATCGTTTATTTGGACAATATCTTGATTTTTTCTAATGACTGGGATTCTCATCTGGAACATGTTAGGACTGTATTCCGGATTTTGATAGAAAACGCATTGTATGTGAAGTGATCAAAATGTCTTTTTGGTGTACAGAAGGTTTCATTTCTGGGATTCATTTTGTTTCCGTCTGTTATTGAAATGGACCAGGTCAAAGTTCAGGCCATTTGTGATTGGGTTCAGCCCACTACATTAAAAGCTCTTCAGAGATTTTTGGGTTTTGCTAATTTTTATCGTAAATTTATAGGTAATTTCTCTGGTATTGTGAAAAAACTGACTGATTTGACCAAGAAGGGTTCTGATGTAGTGAATTGGTCTCTTCTGCGTTTCAGGAGCTTAAGCGGAGATTCACTTCTGCTCCTGTTCTGCGCCAACCTGATGACAATTTCAGGTGGAGGTTGATGCCTCTGAGATTGGTGCAGGAGCCGTTTTGTCCCAAAGGGATCAGGAGACCTCTAAGAGTAACTCTTGTGCTTTTTCTATCGAAAATTTTCCCCAGCGGAACGTAATTATGATGTGGGTAATCGGGAGTTATTGGCCATGAAGTGGGCTTTTGAAGAGTGGAGACATTGGCTGGAAGGAGCCAAGCATCAGGTGATGGTCCTCATGGATCATAAGAACCTAGTTTATCTTGAATCAGCCAAGCGACTTAATCCTAGACAGGTCAGGTGGGCCTTGTTTTTCACACATTTTAATTTTGTGGTCTCTTTTCTCCCGTGCACTAAGAATGTTAAGGCGGATGCCCTCTCGAGGAGTTTCTTTCTGGATTCTCCTGAGGTAACTGAGCCTGCTGTTATTCTGAAGGAGGGTGTGGTTCTTTCCGCTATTTCGCCCAATTTGAGACTGGCTATGGAGAAATTTCAGGAGGATAAACCTGAACGCTGCCCTGTTGGGAGATTGTTTGTCCCAGACCAGTGGAGGAAGAATGTGATGTCCAAGATTCATTGCTCCACGTTGGTTGGCCATCCTGGTATTTTTGGTACCAGAGATTTGGTGAGTCGGTCCTTTTGGTGGCCCACTTTGTCTCGTGACGTCAGGGACTTTGTGCAGTCCTGTGGAACTTGTTCTCGGTCCAAACCTTGCTCTCACTCTAGTGGTTTGTTAATGCCATTGCCTGTGCCCAAGAGGCCATGGACCCATATCTCTATGGATTTTATTTCCGACCTCCCTGTCTCTCAGAGAATGACCGTTATTTGGGTGATCTGTGATAGGTTTTCCAAAATGATACATCTTGTGCCACTACCTAAGTTGCCATCCTCCTCTGAGTTGGTGCCTTATTTTTTCAACAGGTGGTTCGGTTGCACGGCATTCCAGAGCACATTGTGTCTGACAGAGGAGTCCAGTTTGTTTCCAGATTTTGGAGGACATTTTGTTCCAAACTGGGAGTTCAGCTGTCTTTTTCCTCTGCGTTCCATCCTCAGACCAATGGACAAACTGAAAGAACAAATCAGGCCTTGGAGACTTATTTGAGATGTTTTGTGTCCACTGATCAAGATGACTGGGTCTCTTTTTTGCCTTTGGCTGAGTTTGCCTTGAATAATAGGGCTAGCTCTGCCACCTTGATGTCTCCATTTTTCTGCAATTTTGGGTTTCATCCTCGATTTTCTTCAGTTCAGGCGGAGGCTTCTATATGTCCTGGTGTTGACTCTATTGTGGAGAGAATGCAGCAGATTTGGAACCAATTAGTGGATAAGTTGTCCCTCTCTCAGGAGAAGGCCCAGCGGTTTGCCAACCGGCATAGGACTGATGGTCCTCGATTTAAAGTGGGTGACTTGGTTTGGTTGTCCTCAAAAAATATCCCTATGAAGGTTGCATCTTCAAAATTTAAGCCAAGGTTCATTGGACCTTATAAGATCATGGAGATTCTTAATCCCGTTTCCTTCCGTTTGCTTCTCCCAGGAACATTCAAGATTCACAACGTATTTCACAAATCTTTATTGAAGAGGTTTGTCGAGCCAGTAGTTCCTATGGCTGCGCCTCTTGAGCCTGTTTTGGTTGAGGGCAATTTGGAGTATGTGGTTGAGAAGATATTGGATTCTCGTTTGGCTAGGCGGAGACTCCAGTACTTGGTGAAGTGGAAAGGCTATGGTCAGGAGGACAATTCTTGGGTGTTTGCTTCTGACATTCATGCTGAAAGACTGGTCCGTGCCTATCACCGAGCTTATCCTGATCGACCTGGTGGTGCACGTGAGGGTTCGGTGACCCCTCCTCAAGGGGGGGGTACTGTTGTGAACGTCTTGAAGACGACTTCGGAGCTGAAGCTCCCTCTGGTGGTTGCTGAGGGTATTGAACCTATGTTGAACAGCAAAAGTCCCACACCTGCAATTAATGATTGGTTATCAGGTGGGACAGACTGGCTTGATATAAGGGAACTGACCTCCCATGATCCTTGCCAGTGATCAATTGTTCTTCCTGGTCTAGGTTGGAACTCAGCTTGCTTTTCTGCTGTCTCCTGCTATCATTCAGATAAGTTACTTTCTGTTTTTTTTCTGTGGTTTGATTTTCTTAGTTTTTTGCTGCCTTGCTTTTGAGTTCAGCCGGGTCCCCTTTGGGGGGCTTGCGCTGGTCTCTGTTCCCTTTTTGTATTTGTTCTTTTGCTCAGTCTTTGTGATTTTTTACTGCTGGATAGCTGCTTGTTCACACCAGAGATCTGATATAGGTGGTCGAGACCGTGTGGTCTCAGCGTTTTTGGATTCAGAAGTGTTGGAATTTTTCCTAGGGTTTTTCTGGGTTGCAGACAGTATTCTCTCATGTGCTGTCCTATCTAGACAGTTTTGGCCCCAGCGTTTCCTTATTCTATTTTCTGTCTGTGTTCGTGTTTCATCTTGTCTAACTGCCATTATATTTTGGGGGCTTCCTATTCATTTGGGGCTCTACTCCGGGGCAGTTAGCTTTCCTATTTCCATCTTCAGGGGTAGCTATCTCACCGGCTGTGACGAGGCGTCTAGGGCACCGTAGGAACATCCCACGGCTGCTTCTAGTTGTGCGGTTAGTTTAGGGGTCTGCAACCTATTCGTTTCCAACCTCTCTGGTGTTTAGCTGCCTTTGCGATTTTTTGCTCTTGCCTCCTCAGCTACCAAAACATAACTTGGAAACTTTCACCAAAAAATGACATTGCTTAAACCACATTTTTGTGTTAAAAGTATTATTTTTCCATACCACAATATGGACCTCACCAATTGTGATTGGTGAATCCATTGTTATCAGTTGTGTATAGAGGTGTTACCTGTCATTATATACCTGCTTCTATGGATAATGAGTCTACTAAAAACTCTTCCTGTAGAGACAGGAGCTATAAGACTAAAATATCCTCAGTGGCCTGTGTGAAAACTGCAAGTTTACTAATAAATAAAAAAAAGTGTCAATTTTTTTAAAACAAATAAGTGTAACATGAAAGCTTGATTTAGACCAGGGTTCCCTAACTCCAGTCCTCAAGGCCCACCAACAGGTCATGTTTTCAGGATTTCCTTTGTATTACCCAGGTGATAATTGCGTCACCTGTGCAATATAAAGGAAATCCTGAAAACATGACCTGTTGGTGGGCCTTGAGGACTGGAATTGGGGACCTCTGATTTAGACAATAGGTAATTTTCTGATGATAGCTAATATTTACTGATTGTATCTGCAAAGAGAATGAGTGTTATGATCTCTTATCACCGCAGTTGCCTAAAGGGTATGCCACACTGAACAATATCGCTAACGGGATCGCTAAAAAACGTCACTATTTAGCGATCCCGTTAGCGATGTTGTTCAGTGCGGCAGCTGCCAGCGACGAGCTTCCTGCTGTGATCTCGCTCGTCGCTGGAATCGTTCCGGACCCTATTTTCTCGTCGGCGCTCCCGCTGGGTAAGTATATATCGCTAGTGTGGCACCTTTTCTTAGCGATTTAGCGGTACTTTTGTACCGCTAAAGTCGTTAAGAAGATCGCTAACGGCGATAGCGTCGTTAACTATATCGCTAAATGTGGCCGCATTTAGCGATATAGAAACAATCCCGCTAGCGATCGCATTAGTATGCGTCGTTATTGTGATCGCTAGCGGGATTGTTTAGTGTGGCAGTACCTTTAGTGCTAAAGTAAACTTTTGTGACTCTTGTGTCTTTGAGAATGGAGTAGAAACTACAAGGAGAATGTTTTTAAAGGCCCCCATACAAAGCATTCAAGCAATCATATGTCAATGGTCACAAACATAGCAGATTGCATCGGCCAATATTGGACTTTTTCGGGACGACAATATATCCAGTGCTAATTATCACCCAAATAAACACAACTCTGATATTTTGAACATTCATAAAAATATATCTGGTCAGATCCTCCAGAGAACAGAGCACATGTTTGAGAATCTACTCAACATAAAGACCTCTTACAAATAAACCTTCCCAGACTGATGATGATGAGCAAGTTAGCAACATTTGCTTGTTTAAAGTCATTGCTGTTGTCTTTTCTCTTTGGCTTTACGTTAACATAAAATATTCCTTTAATTTGTTTTCGCTGCAACCTTTAAAGAGCAGAAAAAAATAGTACATGTCCTCATCATAATCGTCGCATCCTGTCTTGCACCAATCTAATCTATGCCAAATTTCATTGGCCTGTTTTTACACTTCTCCTCTTGCTCCTCCACCATATCTCCTCTCTAAGGGCCCCGTCACACACCAGCGATCCCGACAACGATATGCACTTGTCAGGATCGCTATTGTGTCGCTACATGATCACTGGTGAGCTGCCAATCAGGCAGCGATCAGGACAGTGACACTGTGGGTAACGTCGCTTAGTTACCCGCAGTGTACGTTGGATACCAGCCCGCTGGTGCAGGGAGCTGGTAACCAAAGTACACATCGGGTTTCCAGGCGCTGCTCGGCGCCTGGAAACACGATGTGTACCTTGGTTACCAGCTCCCCTGCAGCAGCACGCTGGTATCCAACATACACATTGGGTTTCCAGGCACAGCCCGGCGCCTGGAAACCCGATGTGTACCTTGGTTACCAGCTGATCGCTGGTCTCCTGCCTGCCACACGCAGCGATGCGTGCTGGCCAGCGGGAGACAAACAATCAAAAAAATGTCCTGGCCTTTGGACAACGATCAGCAATACTCGGCAGGAGGGCCGGTCGCTGATCAGTGTCACACACAGCGATATCGCTGGGGAGATCGCTGTTGCATCACAAAACTAGTGACTCAGCAGCGATCTCGCTAGCAAGATCGCTGTGTGTGACGGGGGCTTAACAGATCTCTAAAGGTACTGCCACACTAAGCGATCTTGCTAGCGATCACGATAACGACGCAAGCTAACGAGATTGTTGGTGTGATCGCTTTAAGGTCGCTAGTAGCTGCCAAACTGGACGATCTCATTAACGACGCATCAGCGGTCAGCGATCTGTATAACGACTTCGGCGGTCGTTAGGACGTGCCACACAGCATGTATTGTTAAAGATCACGACCTCGATAGGCGTGATTGAGCGCAACCTTTTTCATGCCCCTCAGCACAGATTGGTGGTCACTATTTATGTCATGACTGTTTATCACAGCTCTCTCGCTTTGTGATTGGATGACTGCGTCATAAAAGATGACGTATCAGCGCTCCTTTCATTGCTCTCGAGCAGAAGCGGTTCTTTCAAATCTCCAGCATCGTTCCAGTGCGTCCTGCTAGCCTTCTTTGCAACTACTGCGATCCAGTTTGTTCCACTATTGCGTTTCCTGCGATCCAGTCTGCGTCGTTTTTTTTTATTTTTTTTTCTTCTGCGATCCAGTCTGTGCCTCTTGCATTTGCTGCGATCCAGGCTGTGCCGTTATATTTTTTGCGATCCAGTTTGTGGCGCTATTGCGTTTCCTTTTTTTTTTTTTTTTTCCAGGATCACAAGTCTTGTAAGGTAGGTATTTTTTGTCACATTTAATTTTTAATTTTTTTTAAATTTTACAGATCCATTTTTAGATCCCAGCTGTTGTTATCCATTGTCGTCCATCAATGTTTTTTTTTTTTTTTTTGCCATTGTTTTTTGTTTGCCATTGTTTTGTTCAGGCACGCCCACCACCACCATTTTATGATCCCTTCTGTTTTACCGTAGTTGTCCATCTATGACTTTTATTTAGGTCTGCCGTTGTTTTCTCCTGCTGCGCCCACCACCACCATTTTATGAACCCTGCTGTTTTTACCGTAGTTGTCCATCTATGACTTTTATTTTGGTCTGCCATTGTTTTCTCCTGCTGCGCCCACCACCACCATTTTATGATCCCTGCTGTGTTCTATGTTGTAGGCTATGTAAGCATTTTATTTAACCATTCTGCCGTTCTCACATAATCCTTTTTTTATTACAGATGGCCGATAAGCATGAATTTCTGCGGGAATTCATCGAGATGTACCGCTCGATACCTTGCCTGTGGAAAATAAAGTCGGCGGATTACTGCAACAGGCTTAAAAAGAAGGACGCGTACCAAAAACTGGTGGAGCTGTGCAAAAACCGTTACCCCGATGAACCAGCGAATGAGTCATCGGTGAAAAAACGTATTCAGGCCCTACGCACTGTTTACAAAAAAGAGTTAAATAAAGTCCAAAATTCAACCAAATCTGGAGCCGGGGCTGAAGATGTGTATGTCCCCAAATTGTGGTACTTTGAGCTGTTTTCTTTCACAAGGGACCAAGAAGTACCCAGACAAGCGACTTCCATGTTGATCTAGACCAGTGATCCAGCCGGACTCCCCTGTCGTACATGTAAGTACCTTTGTATTAAAACACATTTTAATGTGAAATGTAGATAAAATGGCTGAATTTATCCCTTCATGTACTGATAATTTATCTATCTCAACGGTTGAGGCCTATCCATTTACAAGTGTCGTTTTCACATTTTTGCTGTATATGGGTGTTATAGTGTGAAGATAAATTTCTTTGTCTTTACAAGTGTCGTTTTCACATTTTTGCTGTATATGGGTGTTATAGTGTGAAGATAAATTTCTTTTTCTTTGTGATTTACCATTTGTTTTTTGTTCATGCAGGACACAGAAGAGGCTGTCTCCACACCTCCGACTGAAGAAGACAGCATGGCGTTGGTCCAAGACGACGAAGTAGTTGAGCCACCATCCTCATCTGTGCGGAGCCAGCTTACATTTTCAGGAAGGAAAAGGAAGGCTCCCACCTCGGCTACTCCAGAATTGGTTGAAATTGCCAAAAAAGTGCTTACGGCGGAAAAAGACCAAACAAAAATAACTGGCTTTGCTTACTTCGCTAATGAGAAGCTCCCAACACTGGATCCTATACAGCGGATTCATGCAGAGAGACTCATGTTTGAGGTCCTGACTCAAGCGTAATTAGGAAACCTGGATAACAATTATGTCGTCATGCCAAGACAGCACTACCCGGACTACTCATGGCCCAACAATCCTGTGCCGAACCCAATTGGGATAAATCCAGCAAACCCAAACGTTGTTGCTCCACCTTATTTTTATACACCGCAGAGGCAACGTGGTAATGGCAACGATCCATCTTACCAGCAGCTGTAGTTTTTAATTTTTTTTCTAAAGTTTTTTGTTGTATATTTTTTTTAAATACTTACATTTTTTGAATAAAAAATCTTATTTATCTAATGAAGTGTGGTCTTGTATTCTTATTTATGTCATCAATTTTGTTGACAACTCTTAAAAATTTGTATTTTTATTACATCTACTTGTTTCTACTTGGGGTCATAGGACTACCAGCATTGGTAAAAAATGTAATGAAAAAAATTTCAAAAATTGACAACATTTCTTTTAAAGGCCCTGGTCACACTAGCGCTAAAACCTTATAATAAAAAATAATACACCACAGCTGCGTATATAAACTTAATATATATAATATATATTATTTTCATATATATTATAAAATATATATAACAGTAATAAAAAAGTAAAAATAAAAAAAACAATTAAATAGAAATAATAATAATAAAAAACAAACAAACAAAAAATTAACTACTGCCCCCCCTTTCTAGGGCAGCCAGAAAACTCTCCAGCATCACCCCGTGTTGTTGCACGGCTGCAATCATCCGGCGCTGGGACATCCGCAGGTCCTGGGCAGTGGGGATTTCTGTGGAGGTAATGGTAACAGTTAATAGGGAATTCAGTTGCAACATCAACATGTACACTTTCACACTTGGGTTTTTTTGCGCTGCGTTTCGAGCGCACATGAAGCGCATTAAAAAACGCGTGCAAACGCTTGTAAACGCTGCGATATTTTTTCTCTATCATCTATCATGTCTCTATCATCTCTGGCTCTATCATCTCTGGCTCTATTATCTCTGTCTCTATCATCTCTGTCTCTATCATCTTTGGCTCTATCATGGTTTAAACAGGTGTTTAGACTGTTTGCTGTGCACTTACGGTTTTGGGGCGACTGCATATCCCCTGACGACCCACTTACGGCCCACCCAGAACCTGCGGCACCGCCGGCTAGGGAAACACAGAAAAATAGATATATCACAACAGCCATTACACATTTTAAGACCTAACAAAGTTGTCAAACTTGTCGGAAGCTTATATTACATGCGTAAATTACCTGAAGGCGAGCCAGCATACATGTCACGGGGTGACACTGGAGAGAATCACAGGGTGGATGTGGATGGGGCTGGGGACGATGACCCCAACAGTGGAGGCGGGGTAGCTGCAGGTGAAGGGGTTCGGAGAACTGGTGATGCGGGGGCTGCGGGGGACGGTGGTGCAGCTGCAGGTGGTGCTGCAAATAAAAAATACAATTCAGTGAAATAATCCTTCTACAAACCCTGTCACTGCTGTACTCCCATCACTACTGGTACTCCCGTCACTGCCAGTACTTCCATCAATGCCTGTAACCCCCTCACTATTGGTACTCGTCAACACCTCCCTGCTCCACCGCTCTGACATCTTCCGCATTTCCTGACAAGTCCAGAGAAGAGCCCGGCGAGGAGAGGATTTTTCCTTTTATTTAATGTTTGGAGCAATATATGGGGAGCATTATACACTGGAGAATTATATATGGGGCCCATCATATACTAGAGCATTATATGGAGTTCATTATTTATGGAACATCACATTTATATAAGGAGCATCATATGGGGCACTATGCGGTGCCCATAATACTGTATGGAGGACTATATAGTCTGTCACCCCATCACTAATGGTACTCCCGTCACTGTCCGTAACCCAATCACTGCCAGTACATCCGTCAATGCCTGTAACCCCATCACTACTGGTAGTCCCGTCACAACACTCACCACGACGCCTCCGAAGCTCTGCCCGGATGTTGGCGACCCTATCGCTCGACCGGTAGCGCAGGTCTGCCAGCTTCTTCCTGATCTGCTTCTTCGTTCGCTGCACGCCAAAACGCCTAGCAAGGCCCCTCTGTATCTGGCGCAGGATTGATTTTTTGTGATGCATGGGACGTGCCGTGGGTATGGTGCACCAATAGTCCCATGCATCACACTTTTTAATGAGGTACTGCACCTCTGCGTCCCCCCAGGCCGCTGCACACTGCCTTGCCACCATTGTCACAGGATAGTAATAACGCCGCATGAACGACGCCAGCGTCGCGACGTCACGAGTACGTACGCTATAAACTAATCGCACTTGCTACGCAAGACGCTATTGCGATCGCAAAGTGACCGCACCAACACCGCAGAGTTGCGACGCCATTGTGATCGCAAAGCTACTGGTTCCAGCTAGGCGCCCCAGCCACACAGACATGACACGCCATTGCTATCGCAAAGTGACAGTTTGTGCTGCTATTGCGTTTTGCCCCGATTTGCCTTTTATTATTGCTGAGGTGATGTGGCCAGCAATCGGAGCTGAGGGGCGTTACTAAAGATAACCTAGTCCCGCCTGCGCCGCTGAGTAATGCGTCGTCAACGAGGTCGCACATCGTTCACAAAAGGTGCCAAGCACAGCGATACAGGCTCACCAGCGGGACGCCAACGATCAAAATACGGCCCAACGGCTGTGATGTCGTTGGCCCACGACCAACGACATCACAGCAGGGGCCACATCGCTGCTACATGCCACACACAGCGACGTCACTAACGAGATTACTAAATAGTGACGTAGTAGCGATCTCGTTAGCGATCTCGCTTAGTGTGGCATACCCTTTACAGACTCTTTACTGGCTACAGATTGACCAGGTAATTAACTTCAAATTAATGATACAAGGCTGAGCACAACCTGTTTCCTCCATAATCGCTACTCTTATCTCCTAATACATACACAAATGTAATCTGCTCATCTGTATGCCCCAAACATGATAGAGCTGGGGCATAAAACTAACAACCTGTGATTTATACATTTGATGGTGCAATTGAGTGCATCATACAGATCTGTAAATATATATCAAAATATATCTCCACTGCTCAGCTGCAAGGGGGACGGATACTGCGTGCAACAAGCGCACTCGCACTCCATCGGCAGCCATATTAAAGAAGACCATGGTAGCGGCCATATCTAGAAGGAGATTATAGTGAATGAATACATCTTCTTCCAAGCATGAGTCCCACACAAAACTATATATATATATACTGTGAAACAGTGAAAACCGCTACATATCGTAAAGTGACAGACGCAAACAGATGCTTCACTATAATATATTAAAATATGACAATATTTAAAGTGACAATAGTGCTAGATGATGTAGCGTGTTACAATAGTGCTAAGTAATATAGCGTATTACAGTATGACAATTGTTAAAGTGACAATAGTGCATCTAACTTATAAAACCATACACAAGAAGACAAATATAATATGTATAAAGGAGAATCTTCATTTATAAGGGAATCCATATGCAGAAAGACGAATCCATCACCATACATATGGCATCTGAAGCAGTGGCTACTTGACAAACATAAATGATAAACTGAAAAAACACAAAAAGAGAAACAATAAATAACAAAATAAAATAATAAAAATGATGGGGAACAGACTCATTTTAGAGAGGGAAGGCAAGAAGGTCATATATCTAAAAGTCGCTTAAAATGGACGTGAAAGTGGCGGAAATAGACTACTGGGACGAGATCAGTCACAGGAAGGGAACAAAACTCAACTTTTCGTTCAATCCCTTAGGGGCAAGGGTATCGAGGGTGATGATCCATTTGCATTCACGTTGTGGCAATATTTTGGTCAAGTTGCCACCCCTGATTCCTCCATGAATTTTATCAATGCCCCTCACCTTCAAGCCACTAGGGTCAAATCCGTGGCACAACCGAAAGTGCCTTGGCAACGTTTTCAAAGTAGATATATCTATTGTTTCTTTTGCAGCCAGAATATATCGTACGTGTTCGCGCGTCCTAACCTTCAATTCTCTACATGTGAGACCAACATAAATGAGGGAGCAGGGACAGGTAGCATAATAAACTACATATGTGGTTGGTGTTACATGAGATAAATCCTCAAATTTTATATTGAAGGTCCCACATCTTAGAATGTTAGGACATGCGACACATGAACTGCAGGGGAAGCAGCCCTGTTTGGGGCTACCCAAATTGAAAACATTCTTCTTTTTAGTCACATAGTGACTCCTCACTAGATTATCTTTTAAATTTCTTCCCCTGCGTTGTGTCATCAATGGGAATTTGGTTAAATGCGGCACCAATGCACCATCGGTATGTAAAATAGGCCAATGTTTATTTAGTATCTCACGGATCCGACACCAGTGGCAATTGGAGGTGGAGATGAACCTAACTGCAGATTCATCATCTGATTTAAGTTTCTTCGATTGTGTCAACAAATCTTCCCTTCATGTTGACTTAGCTCGTCCATATCCTGCCCTGATTCACCGTCGACTTTACCCCCTGGCCTTAAAGATTTCTGTTAGGATGGCGGACTGCTTCTCGAAGCGGGCCTCGTTGAGCAGACCCGCCTATTTCTCAAAAACTGTCCAACTGGGATGGCTTTAATGACCGAGTAGTTATGTGCCAAGGAGGCATGCAACAAAGAGTTTACCGAAGTTTCTTTCCGATATAGATCGGTCTCAATGGAGCCATCCTCAGCAACATACAGAGTGATATCCAAAAAGTCAATTCTACTGGAATGCCATGTATAAGTGAATTTCAAACTAAAAATATTATTATTAAGTTCCTGCATGAATCTGGTTAGGCTGGTTTCGTCATCATTCTAAATCATCAGGACGTCATCGATGTATCGAAACCAGACCACCACTGGGTCTGAGGCATGTGCCCCGTCGCCCTGGAAAATCTGTCTTTCCAAATAACCTAAGAACAGATTTGCATACGACGGGGCACATGCCGCACTCATCACAGTCCCTTGTATCTGCAAATAAAATCTGTCCTTAAAAACAAAATAGTTATGAGTCAAAATGAGTCAAAATGAATTCAAGCAAATCCAAAATAAATTCTGAAAAATGGCCATCCCAGTTGGTGGTCTCGAGAAAGAAGCGGGCCGCCCTTAGTCCATCATCATGTCTAATAGATGTATAAGACTCAATATCAATAGTAACTAAGATCATACCCGCCTCGAGAAACAGACCATCAACCTTCCTAAGTACATCAGTTGTGTCTCTGACATAGGAGGGAAGTGTTTCAACCAGAGGTTTGAGATAGAAATCAATAAATTTACATACATTGTCACACAACGCCCCTATGCCAGAGACAATTGGTCGACCAGGCGGGTTCACGGGGTCCTTGTGCACATTGGGCAGGATATAGAAGTAGCAATTTTAGGAAATCTGGGCAAAAGCCCATCAAGAATCTTCTTTGGGACAATACCAGACTCACTAGCCAGTGAATTTGTTCTAACTTATTGAAAAAGGACTGTGTGGGATTTTGGGCCAACACCTGATAAGTCTCCTTATTTCTAAGTTGTCGGAGTGCCTCTTTTTCATATTTTTCAATTGGCCAGATCACCACATTCCCCCCCTTGTCCGTCGGTTTAATGACAACTGAATCAAGTGACTGTAGCTCTCTCAAGGCTTTCCTTTGGTCTACCTTCAGGTTGTCATTATGGATATTCCTTGATATCCTCATCAAATCCTCGGTAACTAGTTTACAAAAAATGTCCACCTATGGACAAAGGGACAAGGGAGGGAACGTGGAAGATCTGGGCACAACCGAAGATGGAAAATTACCTATATAATCAGGCTGTTGCGCCTTAAGTAAATCCTCCAAGGCGGTCAGGGCCATATTTTCCATGTCATTGGATGAGGGGCTGCCGGCGAGGTTGGGGAGCTCCCCTGTTAATTTTAAGGTTAAGCATGTATTTTGGAAACCACGCTGGGGTTTATTTATTTATTGTGTATTGATACATTGTGAGTTTCCCTGATTACTAAAAGCCTTTGGGCTATCTGATGTATATATTTACTTGCTTCCCTGGGATGAATTATTGTGCTCCTCCCGGGCCTCTCTGATCTTTCCTGGTGCCTTCGCACTGCAGTATTTTGCTCTGCCCTCCATACTGCAGAGAATAACGCCTGCACAGGAGCCGCAACAGAAGCAAGGAAGAGGATCGCATCATATGAAGATGGGAGCGCCGGTTCTGGACCTGCGAGACCCATCAGACCGGACCGCCCCCCGGATGAAAATAATCTAACTTGTTTTTCTTCTCTTTCAGGTTACATCGGGGGCTTACCTACAGCATTATAGAATGCTGTAGATAAGCCCCTAATGGCGGTGGCCGAATCTTATATGCAAAAAATGACCTTTAAGTCAATGGACAAATGATAACCAATTGAATAAAGTTCTTGCTCCGTCAGTGACCTGCCTTTTATTTGAAATCTTGCACTGGCGCAGTAATTTGTGTTGTCTCTGAAAAAACAGCGGATCTTCAAGAAAATGGCGCCATCAATGATGCATGCACGGTCTCATCTACAAGTCATATCTTTCCAATGCTGGCTGTCTGCATACAGTAAGTGGTGCTGACGCATGACTGAGAACTCAGGAGATCTCTAACACAGGAGGCAGATGGAGGTGCAAGAGCATGAAGAAAAGACCCTATCCATCGTCTCGCTCTGATGCAAAGAAATATCATTACAAGGGAATGTAAAACGCAGATTAAACAAAAACCACAGAACGGATTTATTCACCACAGGTATAATTTTAACCAGTATCACAGTGCCAATATGGCCACGTCTGTATTTTACTTTTATAGCACTTAAAGGTGAACTATACTTACAAGTAACTTTTCAGAAAAAGCTGTCATTTGTGTGTACATTTTGATTAATAGTATATCTGCCCAATATATCATTTGTTTCTTCCATTTTTCACCAATTTTCTCTTTTCCAGGTCTCTATCTAACTTGTGGAGCTGGTGGGAGGAGTCTAGCTGCTATGATGTCTCCCATACACTGAACACACAGAAATAAGGAGTTCTGTTCTTCATTGCTTTGGTAACACATAGTCAGAAGCAGCAGAAGCATGGCAAACAGTATACAGCAGTTTTGTGCAGTGTAACTCTGAATAAAGCACTAGGTAAGAGCACGGCCATTGTCAGTTTCTCTCCCTCCCTATTCTTCAGTACTCGCCCCCTCTTGCCTCTAGTTCATGAAACCTAACATCTCACTGTGCTGGCAATCCATTTTGTGTTGAGTAAGATGGATTAGAGCTGGTTTTAAGATCTCATTCAGATATTCCTTGTATTTTTATCGCTTTTAAATCCCGGAACATTGTTTATCAGTGTTTTGATTTCAAGTTTGAACAGTGTTTCGTCAACGTTTCGGTTTTTATAATTAGAATTTCATCAGCATTTATTGTTGCACAAAAAAAAAGAAAACTACCAGCATTTTCCTATCGGTTTTTATAATTAGAATTTCTTCAGCAATTATTGCTGCGCAAAAAAAAGAAAACTACAAGCATTTTCCTATATGTTCCAATATTAATCATGGACAGCACAAGTATTGCACATGGATGCCTGTATGGGTAATTTTGATTCATGATTGGGATCAAGAATAGATTTGTTTGCAGACATCTAGTCCACAAAAAAAAACATGGACATGTGAAGTGCACTATAGACTTTAATGGGTACTTGTTCTGTCCTTAAAAATCATAGGTAAAACGTGTACATCTCACAATCATCTGAATGAGGCCTTGGTGTTATGATTTGGTAACTGAGGAGGACAGGAGCAAAACAGCAAGGCAACCGAACACCTGAGAGGTTGGAAACTAATGGGTTGCAGATCCCTAAACTAACCACACAACTAGAAGCAGCCGTGGAGCGTACCTACGGTGGTCCTAGATGCCTCGGCACAGCTGGAGAGCTAGCTACACCTAAAGATAGAAACAGGAAAGCTAACAGCCCCGGAGTAGAGCCCCAAAGGAATAGGCATCCCCCCAAACATATAATGGCAGTTAGACAAGACGAAACACAAACACAGGCAGAAAATAGAGTGAGCAAACGCTGGGGCCAAACACTGCCTAAATAGGACAGGAAAGGACAGAATACTATCTGCAACCCAGCAAAACCCTAGCAAAACTTCCAACACTTCTGATTTAAAAAATGCTGAGATCACACGATCTCGCCACCCACTAAATCAGATCTCAGTGTGAACAAGTCTAACCCACAGCCACTCAAAAAGCAGGGAAAGAGCAATTGAACAAATAACAGTGGCTACTGAAAAACCCCCAGGAGGGGACCCGGCTAACCTCCACAAAGGTGCAGACAAAAATGGAAATAGCAAACACAATAGAAACAAGCAGAAAATATCTGAAGGTAGAAGACGAAGGAAAGACACCAGCAGACTTCCAAATGAACCAGGAAACAACAATTGATCACCGGCGAGGATCATGGGAAGGCAGCTCCCTTGAATCAGCAAAGTCAGTGACTCCTGATTGCCAGTCGTCGCTGGCAGGTGAGGAGGCCCTGTCATTCGATACAGCCTCAGTACTGTCAGCAATCACCAGAGGGAGCCTCAGCTCAGAAATAGTCTCCAACACGTACACAATACCTTGGGATAAACAATGAACTCAAAATGTAAAAGGTGAAGAAGTGATTGGTAACATACACTCTTCTACTCTGAGGCAGTTACTCACTATCCCTCCATCCATCATTCAGATGCTCAATCACCCACTTACCATCACTCAGTATTTTCCACATGCCCTTACATGCATTGTTACCTCTAAACTGTGTGCTCCAATAAAGAAACATAAATATAAATACCACACACTATCAACATGTACAGTACAGACCAAAAGTTTGGACACACCTTCTTATTCAACGATTTTTCTGTATTTTCATGACTGTGAAAATTGTAGAATCACACTGAAGGCATCAAAACTATGAATTAACACATGTGGAATTATACATTACACTTTACAAAAAAGTGTGAAACAACTGAAAATATGTCTTATATTCTAGGTTCTTCAAAGTAGCCACCTTTTGCTTTGATTACTGCTTTGCACGCAGAAAAGGTGAATGGATGGACTCTACATGCCTGGTTCCCACCGTGAAGCATGGAGGAGGTGGTGTGATGATGTGGGGGTGCTTTGCTGGTGACACTGTTGGGGATTTATTCAAAATTGAAGGCATACTGAACCAGCATGGCTACCACAGCATCTTGCAGCGGCATGCTATTCCATCCGGTTTGCGTTTAGTTGGACCATCATTTATTTTTCAACAGGACAATGACCCCAAACACACCTCCAGGCTGTGTAAGGGCTATTTGACCAAGAAGGAGAGTGTTGGGGTGCTGTGCCAGATGACCTGGCCTCCACAGTCACCAGACCTGAACCCAATCGAAATGGTTTGGGGTGAGCTGGACCGCTCACCACTTCAATTTTGAATAATCCCCAACAGTGTCACCAGCAAAGCACTCCTGTTGTGAATGTTTTAGAAATGAATTCTGAGCAGAAGCTCCCTCTGGTGGTTACAAACAGTACTGAACCATTCAATGAGGATTGGCAATCAGGAATCACAGACTGGCTGGATATAAGGGAGGTTTCCCCCATCATGGTTGCCGGTGATCAATTGTTCTTGTCTCAACATTGTTTCCTGGTTCACTTGGAAGCTTGCTGAGTCTTGCCTCTTCTCTTACTCTCAGATAAGATATTTTCTGTTTTTTGTTTTTGTGCTTACCATTTGCATATTTCTCTGCATTTCTGTGAGGTTGGCCAGGTTCCCCTCCCCAGGGGGCTCGGGCTCCTCTCGGTTCCTCTGGAGCCACTGTTGTTTGTTCATTTGCCTTTTCCAGTTTTTTCAGTGGCTGCGGCTTAGTTTTGTTACACCAGAGAACTAATTTAGGTGGTAGAGGTCGTGTGATCTCAGGTGTTTTTGCAATTAGTAGCATTGTTTTTTTAGGGTTTTTTTTGGATTGCAGTAAGTATCCTTCCTATCCTTTTCTGTCTAGGCAGATTGGGCCCCAGCGTTTGCTCATACTATTTTCTGTCTGTGTCTGTATTTCCTCTTGTCTAACCGCCATTACATGTTTGGGGGCTTCCTATGTTCTTTGGGGATCTGCTCCGGGACAGATAGCTTTCCTCTTTCTATCTTTAGGTGTAGTTAACCACTCAAGCTGTGACGAGGCGTCTAGGACCAACGTAGGAACGCTCCACGGCTGCCTTTAGTTGTGGTGGTTAGTCAGGGTACTGCAATCCAGTAGATTCCAACCTCTCTGGTGTATTGCAGTTTTTGCCTGCTCTCCTCAGTTACCAAAACATAACACACTCCCACACCATCACACCACCTCCTCCATGCTTCACGGTGGGAACTAGGCATGTAGAGTCCATCCGTTCACCTTTTCTGCGTGCAAAGCAGTAATCAAAGCAAAAGGTGGCTACTTTGAAGAACCTAGAATATAAGACATATTTTCAGTTGTTTCACACTTTTTTGTAAAGTGTAATGTATAATTCCACATGTGCTAATTCATAGTTTTGATGCCTTCAGTGTGATTCTACAATTTTCATAGTCATGAAAATACAGAAGAATCTTTGAATGAGAAGGTGTGTCCAAACTTTTGGTCTGTACTGTATATCTGTAATAAATCTTTTTGTCCTTGTTATGTTGGTTTACAGTTGTCCTTCTCAGGCTGCTCTACTTAGACGGATCACTATTCATGGCTGAGTATTACTGAGAATATCTTCATCCTGCTCCTATGACTTGAGGTGGAGATACAGAATTAGTCTGGAGCAGCTGAGTTAAGGGTATGCCACACTAAGCGAGATCGCAAACGAGATCGCTAACGAGATCACTAAAATGTCACTATTTAGCAATCTCGTTAGCGACCCCGTTGTGTGTGGCATGTAGCAACGATGTAACCCCTGCTGAGATGTCGCTGATCGTTCACTAGCGTTCTGGACCGTTTTTTGATCGTAGGTGTCCCGCTGGTGAGCCTATATCGCTGTGTTTGGCACCTTTTGCGAACGACGAGCGACCTCGTTTGTGACGCATATGGTGTTTAGTGTCACGGAGTGGATCGCAATATCTGTAAGTTCTCTTTTGCGTCACAGAGAGGATCGCAGAAGTTGCAAAGCAGGCTAGCAGGACGCAGAGAGCAGGAGCGATGCTGGAAATTCCTATGAATCAGAAGCGCTCAGTACATGCTAATGACAGATGAGTCGTTTATGAGATCACCTGTTTGGCAGCTACTAGCGACCTAAAAGAGATCACACCAACGATCTCATTAGCTTGCGTCGTTATCAAGATTGCTAACGAGATCGCTAAGTGTGGCAGTACCTTTACACTGACTCCTAGGTGATTGATAGAAAATTGATAGAAGTTTGGGAAACAGTTTAGCACAGCAAGCTATTCTTTTTCTGCAGTTCCTTGTTATTTTCATGGATTTACATAACTAGAATGGCTCTCCTGATTTCATAGCACCATCTCCAATGGTGTCCAGATGAATGCCGTCAATAATTGTCTTAACCATCAACAGTTGAGATGGGAATTGCTAGAAAAAGTCTGAAGTTAAAATTGCAGCAAGTTATTTGTTCTGACTTCAAAATCCACCAAAAATAGAAGCTATTGAATTTTGGGCATCTACTTAAGGCATCACTGAAACAAAGAAATATGGTTCCCTTGACTATAGTTGTGATGATTTACTCTTGGAAGGAAGGAGGATGATGGAGCTCGTTATTTCTTTTTAAGCAGTAAATTCTTCAGTGTGGAAACACACATCCATGTAATTCTCATTCCCTTTGGCTTATTAAATGTGACATAATTAAGTGTTTTACTGCCTTGTCTTCAACTTTGGGTCTCATGGGGTCTGTCATTTCATGATGATCCACTGCTTAAAGGCCTTGTTCTTATTGCAAGTGTCCAAATGCTGCACAGAATGTCAATAAACATGAAGACAGAGAAAGCAGAATTGCCTGCCAATCCAAACAAACAGTATCTCTTTCATTGAAACTCTTGCATCTTTTTGTTTCAAGCACATTGTGTCTTGAATGTTGCTAATTTGTCTCTTTATCACACATTTTCCAAGCTGCTGAAAGATAAGAAACATTTTGTATAACTTACTGGGAAAGCTATACACTGTGAATTTGGTCATACAAAAAATGAATGTTGCAAACAATATTTTGACTGTAGGCATGGCATATACCCATATTAAATGCAACATAGCTCTTCAAAACCTGTATGTTAAAAAAAAACCTCTTGTACTTATGTGGACAGTGCAGAAATTAAAAGAAAAAAGAGGCATGTTTATTCTGTTACATATTCATTTTATTATATATTTTTTTACCCCTTAGTGACAGGGCCAATTTGGTACTTAATGACCAAGACAATTTTTACAATTCTGACCACTGTTAGTTTATGAGATTATAGCTCTGGAACGCTTCAACGTATTCCACTGATTCTGAGATACTTTTTTCGTGACATATTGTACTACACGTTAGTGGTAACATTTCTTCACTATAATTTGCGTTTATTTATGAAAAAAATGGAAATTTGGCAAAAAGTTTGAAAATTTAGCCATTTTCAAACTTTTAATTTTTGAACACTTAAATCAGAGAGTGGTGTCACACAAAATAGTTAATAAATAACATTTTCCACATATCAACTGTACATCAGCACAATTTTGGAAACATAATTTTTTTAGGACGTTATAAGGGTTAAAAGTTGACCAGCGATTTCTTATTCTTCCAACAAAATTTACAAAACCATTTCTTTTAGGGACCACCTCACGTTTGAAGTGAGTTTGGGGGGTCAATATAACAGTAAATGCCAAAAAGTGACACCATTCTAAAAACTGCACCCCTCAAGGTGCGCAAAACCACAAGAACTAAAGCAATGTGGAAAGAAAAAATTTACATTTTACTTATTCCACAAAAAATGTAATTTGTAACCATTTTTTTTATTTTCACACGGGGAATCAAGAGAAAATAGACCACATTATTTGTTGTGCAATTTCTCCTGAGTATGCTGATACCCCATATGCGGGGAAAAGCCACCGTTTGGATGCATGGCAGGGCTTAGAAAGGAGGGAGCACCATTTGACTTTTTGAATTCAAAACTGACTGGAATCAATGGTGGCGTCATGTTGCGTTTGGAGACCCCCTAATGTACCTAAACAGTGGAACACCCCAATTCTAACTATAACCCTGTTAGGCATCAGGATTCTCCCGCTGCACGAGAAAGATCCCAAGCCTTGTCTGGTGCAGTGGTCTTCCATTCTGACTCGGCCGCTAGGATGACTGCTCAGCATAGACACTGCTCCCAGCGCCTTGCCCAGGCTCGTGCTGCATGTGTAGTTACTGCTGGATCTCCAGCTAAGCCTATGGTGACTATTGGTTTACACATGCAGCGTTCTGCTCGGCAGGCTAAGTCGAGATTTCACCCTACTGATCATATCCGTGATGTGGAGCCTTCTCATTGGTGCTTGAACGTCAGCAATGTATCAGTGGCACAGGGAAGCCTCCCTGAGACCCTCAGAACAGCGCGATGTGATCACACTGTTCCGAGGGCCTCTTCCCTGCAGGACCCCAGATCCAAGATGGCCACGGGGTCCTTCCGGGTCCTGCAGGGAGGTGGCTTCCTCAGTGCCTGCTGAGAGCAGGCGCTGAGAAAGTCTGTTGCAGTGCTAGTCAGATCGCTGGTCTGACAGAATGCTGTGCACAGTGTCAGACCAGCGATCTGACATTATACAGTGTTGTTCCACCCTGGGACAAAGTAAAAATGTTAAAAAAAAATTAAATAAACATCTGTAAAAATCATTTAAAAAAAATCCCCAAATAAAGAAAAAAAATATTCCCCAATAAATTCATTTCTTTATGTAAATAAGAAAAAACACAATAAAAGTACACATATTTGGTATCACTGCGTCCATAATGACCCGCCCAATAAAACTGTCCCACTAGTTAGCCCCTTTAGTGAACACCTTAAAAAAAAACCAAAGCAAAAAACAATGCTTTATCATCATACCGCCGAACAAAAAGTGGAATAACACGCGATCAAAAAGACGGATATAAATAAACATTTTATGACTGAAAACGTCATCTTGTCCCACAAAAAATAAGCCACATACAGCATCATCAGGGACAAAAATAAAAAAGTTATAGCTCGCAAAATAAAGCGATGCAAAAATAATTATTTTTTATATAAAATTGTTTTTATTGTATAAAAGCGCTAAAACATAAAAAAAATATAAATGAGGTATCGCTGTAATCATACTAACCCGAAGAATAAAACTGCCTTATCAATTTTATCACAAAACGAATGGTATAAACGCCCCCCCAAAAGAAATTCATGAATTGCTGATTATTGTTCATTCTAACCTCCCAAAAATCGTAATAAAAAGCGATCAAAAAATGTCATGTGCCCAATAATGGTACGAATAGAAACGTCAACTCGTCCCGTAAAAAATAAGACATCACATGACTTTGTGGGCCAAAATATGCAAAAATTATAGCTCTCAAAATATGGTGATGCAAAAACTATTTTTTGCAATAAAAGCGTCTTTTAGTGTGTGACAGCTGCCAAACATTAAAACCCGCTATAAATAGTAAAACAAACCCCCCTTTATCACCCCCTTAGTTAGGGAAAAATAATAAAATTAAAAAAATGTATTTATTTCCATTTTTGCACTAGGGTTAGGATTAGGGTTGGGGCTAAAGTTAAGGTTAGGGTTGAGCTAAAGTTAGAATTAGGGTTAGGTTTGGGATTAGGGTTAGGGGTATGTTAGGGTTAGGTTTGTGGTTAGGGTTATAGTTAGGGTTGGGACTAGGGTTAGGGGTGTGTTGGAGTTAGGGTTGGATTTAGAATTGGGGAGTTTCCACTGTTTAGGAATATCAGCGGCTCTCCAAATGTGACATGGCTTCTGATCTCAATTCCAGCCAATTCTGTGTTGAAAAAGTCAAACGGTGCTCCTTCCCTTCTGGGCTTTGCCATGTGCCCAAACAATCGTTTACCCCCACATATGGGGTATCAGTATACTCAGGACAAATTGCACAATAAATCTTATGGTCCAATTTCTTTTGTTACCCTTGGGAAATTAAAAAATTGGGGGCAAAAATATAATTTTTGTGGAAAAAAATTAGAATTTTTTATTTTTATGGCTCTATGTTATAAACTTCTGTGAAGCACTTGGGGGTTCAAAGTTCTCCCAACACATCTAGAAAAGTTCCTTTGGTGGTTTAGTTTCCAAAATGGGGTCACTTATGGGGGATTTCCAATGTTTAGGCACATCAGGGGCTCTCCAAACGTGACATGACGCCTGCAGACAATTCCATCAAAGTCTGCAATCCAAAACGTCACTACTTCCCTTCCGAGCCCCGACGTGTGCCCATACAGTAGTTTTATCCCACATATGGGGTATCAGCGTACTCAGGACAAATTGGACGACAACTTTTAGGGTCCAATTTCTCCTGTTACCCTTGTGAAAATAAAATATTGGGGGCGAAAAAAATCATTTTTGTAAAAAAAATTTTTTTTTATTTTTGTGACTGTAAATTATAAACTTCTGTGAAGCACTTGGGGGTTCAAAGTGCTCACCACACATCTAGATAAGTTCCTTGAGGGGTCTAGTTTCCAAAATGGTGTCATTTGTGGGGTTTTTCTCTGTTTAGGCATATCAGGGGCTCTCCAAACACGACATGGCTTCCAGCCAATTCTGTGTTGAAAAAGTCAAACGGCGCTCCTTCCCTTCCGAGCTCTGCCATGAACCCAAACAGTGGTTTACCCCCACATATGAGGTATCAGCGTACTCAGGACCAATTGCACAATAACTTTTGGGGTCTTGTTACTCTTGGGAAAATAAAAATTGGGGTAAAAGATCATTTTTGTGGAAAAATATGATTTTTTAATTTTACGGCTCTACGTTATAAATTTGTGTGAAGCAGTTGGGGGTTCAAATTGCTCACCACAGATCTAGATAAGTTTCTTAGGGGGTCTAGTTTCCAAAATGGTGTCAGTTGTTGGGGATTTCCACTGTTTAGACACATCTGGGGCTCTGCAAACGGAACATGACACCCATCAACGTTTACATTCCAAAACGTATTAATTCCTTTCCAAGCCCTGATGTGCGCCCAAACAGTTCTCCCCCCCACATATGGGGTATCAGCATACTCAGGACAAATTGGACAACAACTTTTGGGGTCCAATTTCCTTGGGAAAAATCAAAAATTGGGGACTAAAAAATCATTTTTGTGAATTTTTTTTTCACACCCAGGCATTATAAACTTTTGTGAAACACTTGGAGATTCAAAAGTGCTCACAACAGATCTAGATAAGTTCCATAGTGGGTATAGTTTCCAAAATGGTGTCACTTATGGGGGGTTCCCACTGTTTGGGCGCATCAGGGGCTCTCCAAACGCGACATGACGTCCAATCTCAATTCCAGCCTGTTTTGGTTTGAAAAAGTCAAACGGCGCTAATTCCCTTCCAAGCCCTGCCGTGCGCCCACACAGTCATTTTCTCCCACATTTGGGGTATCGGAGTACTCAGGAGAAATTGCACAACAACTTTATCTGTCTATTTTCTCCTTTTACTCTTGTGAAAATAAAAAAAATGTTTGCAAAATATCAAATTAAAAAAAGTTAAATGTTCATTTTTTCCTTCCACGTTGCTTCAGCTCCTGTGACGCACCTGAAGGGTTAATAAACTTCTTGAATGTGGTTTTGAGTACCTTGAGGGGTGCAGTTTTAAGAATGGTGTCACTTTTGGGTATTTTCTGCCATATAGACCCCTCAAAGTGACTTCAAATGTGAGGTGGTCCCTAAAAAAATGGCTTTGTAAATGTTGTAAAAATGAGAAATCGGTGGTCAACTTTTAACCCTTATAATTTCCTGACAAAAAAATTTTGGTTGCAAAATTGTGCTGATGTAAAGTAGACATGTGGGAAATATTATTTATTAATTTTTTTGTGTGACATATTTCTCTGTTTTAAGGGAATAAAAATTCAAATTTTGAAAATTGCAAAATGTTCTAAATTTTCACCATATTTCCATTTTTTTCAAAAATAAACGCAAGTTATATCAAAGAAATGTTACCACTAATGTGAAGTACGATATGTTACGAGAAAACAGTCTCAGAATCACGAAGATCCGTTGAAGCGTTCCAGAGTTATAACCTCATAAAGAGACAGTGGTCAGAATTGTAAAATTGTAAAAATTGGCCCGGTCATTAACGTGCAAACCACCCTTGGGGGTAAGGGGGTTAAGAAATCAATATTTTGTGCAGATATTCTAAAACATTTAAACAAAAAAATGTACTGTTAAATTACTAAAAGCTGATAAATGATTTAATTTTTTTTTCCCTTGTGCAAAACTGTTTAAAGGTAATCTGCCACCAGGTATTTGCTACCTGATCTGAGAGCTGCATGATGTAGTAAAAGAGATCCTGATTACAACAATGTATCACTTAGTTTACTGGGTACAGCAGTCGTGACACTTCAGAGTTTTCAGCTGCAGATTGTATCAGAGCTCAAAAAGCTGCCCCTGCCCACATCACAGCTTTCTGTGTACATTGTCTATTGACAGTGAGCTGCTTATCAGAGAAAGGGGCGTGATTGGACCAGGGTTCACATGAACTGTAGTCCTGAGAGTGATACTTTCTTGGTGCATTCATTGTATTGAAACAACAGCGCACAGTCTAATAACTGACACATCTCTGAAATCAGTGTATCAGCCCCTGTTTCATGCTGCCCTCAGATTACATAGCAAAAAAAACTGCTGACAGATTCTCATTAAGTACTTGTGGTTGACAAAAGGAATGGGATAGCAACTGCCCCAGATTTACTATTATTTATGCCAGAAATTATAGCAGTAATGTACACTGGCTAGATTTCAGATTGTTGCTCTTGAGAAGCTTGATGATATGCCAAATTTATTAAAGCGTGTGTTTGTTAATGAATTTGGCAAGACTTACTCTAGCAGACTTTTCTTCAACACTGACTGGAGATGAATCAGCCCTGTTAGCGATCTTTTTATTTTACTTTTTTTTTTAACTATAACATTTTGCTTATGTTGTCTCTTAGATAAGAAAATTGTTTGTGTTGGATAATTTCCCTGCAAAAAAATTATTTTCAAAGAAACATTTGCTTTTTTTCTGATTTGTATCAAAGTTAGACACAATATTTTACTACACTTACTACATTTATAGGTTTCATGTTATTTTTTTTACTTTGATGGTATTTTAGTTATTTGTGTACTTTCTTCAGGATGATATATTTAATTATTAAGTGGTTATAATAACCCTTTGTTCCTTTCACTATGACATCTTCTGTATTTATGTTCAGTGGAAACACTAGTTGTCATTAACAATTAGTATCTAACAATTTGACACCCCCTCCAGTGATCTTATTGAAGAATGTACTTTCAGCAGCCAAGTAATGTTTATTGTAAGTTAGTGAACCATTTTCTGTACTTGACACAACACTTTAATCAGATGTAGAAAGGAAAAATAAGGTGGCAGCAAGTAAATATTGTACTACCAAGATCTCACAGAAGTACTGAACCTGTGGGACCCAATTATTCATACCAAACTGCAAAGAACATAAAATCGTAAACGTTAACAAACCATACAACTTAAAGCAATGTAGCTATATTAATAGAATGTAAATCAGTACTAAATTTAATATTGATATACACATTACATGTTTTAACCCCTTCCCGACCCATGACGCCGACATCGGCATCATGAAAACCAGTGCCATCCCGACCCATGACGCCGACGTCGGCATCATGCTATAAATCATGTTCCTGCGGGTCGGGTGACCGGGGTCACTGAAAGGTCACCCGACCCGCAGGCACAGGACCCTTAGTGCATCACCACAGGGGGGTTGGCTTAACCCCCACATGGCCACGATCGCTCTGATTGGCTGTTAAAAGTGAAACAGCCAATCAGAGCAATTTGTAATATTTCACCAATGAAACTGGTGAAATATTACAATCCAACCATGGCCGATGCTGCAATAGCATCTGCCATGGCTGGACACCAAGATCTGACCCCCCCACACCAAGTCATGGCGGTGATCGGCCGCCGTCACCGAAAGATGGCAGCGATCGGTCACCGCCATCACTATCTGCTCCCCTGCTCCTGGGATCCGCTGCCCCCACCTTCTGATCCCCCCCTCACCTTCCGACCCCCCCTACTCACCTCTCCCGGTCCACCGATGTCCCTGGATCCGTCCCAGCGGCTGCCCGGGATTCTTCATGGGCGCCGCCATCTTGGAAAATGGCGGGCGCATCCGCAGTGCGCCCGCCGGCCGGCGCATGCACAGTGCGCCCTCCAGTGTACAAAAAAATTTTTTGATCACTGTGATAAACTGTCACAGTGATCAAAATAAAAAAAAGTAAATGAACCCCCCCTGTCATAGGTAGGGACAAATAATAAAATGAAGAATTTTTTTTTTTCCTAGCGGATTTTGCTGCTGATCCGCGGCGGATTTTGCTGCTGATCCACGGCGGATTTTGATGCGGATCCGCGGCCTATTTTGCTGGGGATCCGCAGCGGATTTTGCTGGAGATCCGCGGCGGATTTTGCTGGGGATCCGCGGCGGATATTGCTGCTGATCCGCGGCGGATTTGCTGCTGATCCGTGGTGGATTTTGCTGCAGATCCGCGGCGGATTTTGCTGCTGATCCGTGGCGGATTTTGCTGCGGATCCGCGGCAGATTTTGCTGCGGATCCGCGGCGGATTTTGCTGCGGATCCGCGGCGGATTTTGCTGGGGATCCGCGGCGGATTTTGCTGCTGATCCGCGGCGGATTTTGCTGCTGATCCGCGGCGGATTTTGCTGCTGATCCGCGGCGGATTTTGCTGGGGATCCGCGGCGGATTTTGCTGGGGATCCGCGGCGGATTTTGCTGGGGATCCACGGCGGATTTTGCTGGGGATCCGCGGCGGATATTGCTGCTGATCCGCGGCGGATTTTGCTGCTGATCCGCGGCGTAAATTTTTCTGCTGATCCGCGGCGGATTTTGCTGCTGATCCGCGGCGGATTTTGCTGCTGATCCCCGGCGGATTTTGCTGTGGATCCGCAGCAGATTTGGCGCTGCGGATTCACAGCAGATCCAGAAACCATGTACAGTACAATGCAAATAAATGGTTAAAAAAACGCTGTGCACATGCGGATTTGCTGCGGTTTCAAATCCGCAGCATGTCAATTCTTTGTGCGGATTCCGCAGCGGTTTTACACCTATTCCATTATAGGTGTAAAACCGCAGGTAAAAACCGCAGCAAATCCGCGCTAAATTCGCAGGTAAAACGCAGGTCATTTTACCTGCGAATTTAAGAAAAATCCGCAAGTGAATCTGCAACGTGTGCACGGGGCCTCAGGGTTAGGGTTAGGCTGGGTTCATATTGCATTATGGCAGTCCGTTAGATGGACTGCGTTTCACCGCGGTATAACGCGGTGTAATGCAGTCCGTTAACGCTGCCATTCACCCCATTTGTGTGCGCATCGCAACGCATGCCGTAAAGCGGCATGCGTTCGCGACGTGCCGTCATTCAGTGACGGAGCCTCGCACACGGGCTGCAGCGTCTGGGCTCCGTCACCGCTAGCACAGATGAATCATCTGCTGATTCATCTGCGCTAGCGGGTATAGCATAACGCGATTGCGTTATGCTATACCGTTACCAGCCGGTCAACGCTACGTGTTGAACGGGCTGGTAAAACGCAATATGAACGCAGCCTTAGGGTTAGAACTAGGGTTAGGGTTAGCATTAGGGTTAAGGTTAGAATTAGGGTTAGGGTTGGAATTTGGGTTAGGGTTGGAATTAGGGTTAGGTTTGTGGTTAGGTTTATGGTTAGAGTTGGGATTAGGGCTAGGGGTGTGTTGGGGTTAGGGTTATGGTTAGGGTTTGTATTAGGGTTAGGTGTGTGTAGGGTTAGGGTTGGGGTTAGGGGTGTGTTGGGGTTAGGGTTGGAGTTAGAATTGAGGGGTTTCCACTATTTAGGCACATCAGGGGGTCTCCATACGCGACATGGCGCCACCATTGATTCCTGCAAATTTTGCGTTCAAAAAGTCAAACAGTGCTCCCTTTATTCCAAGCCCCGACGTATGCCCAAACAGTGGTTTATCCCCACATATGGGGTATCAGCGTACTCGGGAAATATTGCACAACAACTTTGGGGGTTCTAATTTCTCCTGTAAACATTGGGAAAAAAAATTGGGGACTAAAATTTATTTTTGTGGAAAAAAATGATTTTATATTTTCACGGCTCTGCGTTATAAACTTCTGTGAAGGACTTGGAGATTCAAAGTGCTTACCACACATCTATAGGAGTTCCTTGGGGGATCTAGTTTCCAAAATGGGGTCACTTGTGGGGAGTTTCTACTGTTTAGGCACATCAGGGACTCTGCAAACGTAACATGACGCCCGAAGACCATTCCATCAAGTGAGCATTTCAAAACATCACTACTTCCCATCCGAGCCCCGACGTGTGCCCATACAGTAGTTTTCTACCACATATGGGATATCAGCATACTCAGAACAAATTGGACAACAACTTTTGGGGTCTAATTTCTCATGTTACCCTTGGGAAAATAAAAAAATTGGGGACTAAAAGATCATGATTGTGGAAAAAATATGATTTTTTTATTTTCATGTCCGGGCGTTATAAACTTCTGTGTAGCCCTTGGGGTTCAAAGTTCTCACCACACATCTAGATAAGTTCTTTGCGGGGTCTAGTTTCCAAAATGGGGTCACTTGTGGGAGTTTCTACTGTTTAGGCACATCAGGGGCTCTGCAAACGTAACAAGATGCCCGCAGACCATTCCATCAAGTCGGCATTTCAAAGCGTCACTACATCCCTTCCGAGCCCTGACGTGTGCCCAAACAGTGGTTCACCCCCACATATGGGTACTAGCGTACTCAGGACAAACTGGACAACTTTTGGGGTCCAATTTCTCCTGTAACAATTGTGAAAATAAAAAATAGTGGACTAAAAAATCATTTTTTTGAGAAAAAAAAATGATTTTTTATTTTCACGGCTCTGCGTTATAAACTTCTGTGAAGCACCTGGGGGTTCAAAATGCTAACTATGCATCTAGATAAGTTCCTTAGGGTGTCTAGTTTCCAAAATGGGGTCACTTGTGGGGGAGCTCCAATGTTTAGGCACACAGGAACTCTCCAAATGCGACATGGCAACCGCTAAATATTCCAGCATATTTTCCATTCAAAAAGTCAAATGGCGCTCCTTCCCTTCTGAGCCCTGCCGTGCGCCCAA
>JARQOD010000002.1:372344587-372553415 GCA_033576555.1 Oophaga sylvatica
GGTCCCCCAAACCCACGGTTTTCCCCTTTGGAACAATCTCTTCGATAGTTGCCGCCTCTAATTTTAATTTTTAAAAGGTCTACCCCACAAACCCTAACAGCGCCCCCCCCCTTTGAGGTTTTCCCTTTTAAAGTTTTGGGGAAGTTCTTGAGGGAGATGTGTCCGTGCAGGGGGATGCCGCCTGTTTTGCCCAACACATTTCCCTTGGTAGGACTTTCAATTGTCTCGTATTTTAGCCCAAATATATATCAACCCCGGGGGCAAGTGGCGTGATATTAAGTAGCGGGGGACACATTTAATTTCTGTTTGATTTAAATTTGACAAACGTCCCCTTTTAAATTTAGAAAAACTGCTAAAACGGACAATGTTGGGGAGGCACACACCCCGCAGGAAACACATCCACCTTGCCCCACGAACTCAAAAAATGCGTAGGAGTGGTTGAGAAAAGGCGGGGAAAGACACCCCAAATTTTTAGCTGCCTTTTTGTGATAACAGGGCGTTCGGAAGCCCTTTTTGAGAAGGGGACCCCGCTTGTGGTGGGCCAACTTTAAATTAACACTGACCTCCCCATGGGCTTGTGAATGAAAGACTGAAAAATCTTGGTAATTAGAGGGTCAGCTTTAACACGGCACCCCTATATAGGGTTTTTGCGTGAAAAAGCTTGGCCAGTAGGCTTTTTAAATACAACGGCCACTATACCCACGTGCCAGGAACCGATTCTTCAGCTCCCTTGCACGACACTCAAAATCAAGATCCGTCGAGCAGATACGCCTTAATCTAAGAAATTGCCCGACAGGGATAGCACGAATAATATGACCAGGGTGACAGGAGGATGCATGTAAAAGTGTGTTAGTCGCCGTTTTCTTACGAAAAATGTCGGTTTGGATGAAGCCACTAAGATCTTTACGGATAGTGACATCCAGGAAGTCGACAGAGCTGGGATCCCACACCAATGTCAGATAAATATTAAGTTCATTGTTGTTAAGTGAGGATACAAACGGCACAAGGTCAACGGAGGTGCCCTGCCAGACAAAGAAGATATCGTCGATATACCTGGTCCATAATGGAACCCGGCTAATCGACCCCTGTTTGTCTGACAGGAAGAGATCCCTCTCCCACAGCCCCAAGAAGAGGTTGGCATAGGCGGGCGCAAAGGCCGCACCCATCGCCACCCCTGGAGCTGTAGGTAGAAGGACCCTTTGAACACAAAAAAGTTGTGCGTGAGGGTGAACTCTAATAGCTCCAGGATGAGATCTCTCAGTTTGGTGTGTAAGTTGGAGGTCTCTAAGAAGAAACGGATGGCCAGAAGGCCATCCTTGTGTCTGATGTTAGTATAGAGCGATTCAACATCCATGGATGCTAGAAGAGTATCACCCTCTAGGCACAATCCGTCGACCCTGCGCAGTAAGTCACCAGTGTCCTGAAGAAAGGAAGGCAGGCCAGTGACTAAGGGTTGCAAATGATAATCAATCCATTGACTGACGTTTTCTAGATAGTTACCTCTACCAGAAATGATGGGTCTACCGGGTGGCGACGTTTCATTTTTATGGATTTTAGGCAAAAGATATAAGGTCGAGATGGTAGGTTCCTTGACGATGAGTGCCGAAGCCAGCTCCCTGGTGACAATGCCGTCATTCAGTGCCCTATTGACAATGCATGCCAGTAGGTCAGAATAGGCTGAGAGAGGATTGTATGTCAATTTCTTGTAACAGGTAGCCGTCATAAAGCATCATCAGCGAAAAAATAAAAAAGTTATAGCTCGCAGAATAAAGCGATGCAAAAATAATTATTTTTTATATAAAATTGTTTTTATTCTATAAAAGCGCCAAAACATGAAAAAATGATATAAATGAGGTATCGCCATAATCGTACTGACCCGAAGAATAAAACTGCTTTATCAATTTTACCACACGCGGAACGGTATAAACGCCTCCCCCAAAAGAAATTCATGAATTGCTGATTTTTTTTCATTCTAACCTCCCAAAAATCGAAATAAAAAGCGATCAAAAAACGTCACGTGCTCAAAAATGGTACCAATAAAAACGTCAACTCGTCCCGCAAAAAATAAGACCTCACATGACTCTGTGGGCCAAAATATGCAAAAATTATAGCTCTCAAAATATGATGATTCAAAAACTATTTTTGCAATAAAAAGCGTCTTTTAGCGTGACAGCTGCCAATCATAAAAACCCGCTATAAATAGTAAATCAAACCCCCCTTTATCACCCCCTTAGTAAGGGAAAAATAATAAAATTAAAAAAAAAGTATTTATTTCCATTTTCCCATTAGGGTTAGGGTTAGGGTTGCGGCTAAAGTTAGGGTTAGGGTTGGCGCTAAAGTTAGGATGAGGGTTAGGGTTGGGATTAGGGGTGTGTTAGGGTTAGGTTTGTGGTTAGGGTTGGGACTAGGGTTAGGGGTGTATTGGGGTTAGGGTTGGAGTTAGAATTGGGGGTTTCCGCTGTTTAGGCACATCAGGGGCTCTCCAAATGTGACATGGCGTCTGATCTCAATTCCAGCCAATTCTGCGTTGAAAAAGTCAAACGGTGCTCCTTCTTTTCTCAGCTCTGCCATGCGTCCAAACAGTAGTTTATCCCCACATATGGGGTATCAGCGTACTCTGGACCCCAAGAGTTATTGTGCAATTTGTCCTATTTCTTCTGCTACCCTTGGGAAAATAAAAAACTGGGGGCGAAAATATCATTTTTGTACAAAAAAAATATTTTTTTGTTTTTACGGCTGTACATTATAAACTTCTGTGAAGCACTTGGGGCTTCATAGCGCTCACCACACATCTAGATAAGTTCCTTGTGGGGTCTATTTTCCAAAATGGGGTCACTTGTTGGGATTTCCACTGTTTAGGTGCATCAGGGGCTCTCCAAATGCGACATGACGCCCCCAGACCATTCCATCAAAGTCTGCAATCCAAAACGTCACTACTTCCCTTCCGAGCCCCAACGTGTACCCATACAGTAGTTTTCTCCCACATATTGGATATCAGCGTACTCAGGACAAATTGGACAACAACTTTTGGGGTCCAATTTCTCCTGTTACCCTTGTAAAAAAAATATTGGGCAAAAAAATCATTTTTGCAAAAAAAAAAAAAGGATTTTTTATTTTTACGGCTGTGCGTTATAAACTTCTGTGAAGCACTTTGGGGTTCAAAGTGCTCACCACACATCTAGACAAGTTCCTTGTGGGGTCTATTTTCCAAAATGGGGTCACTTGTGGGGGTTTCCACTGTATAGGTGCATCAGGGGCTCTCCAAATGTGACATGACGCCCCCAGACCATTCCATCAAAGTCTGCAATCCAAAACGTCACTACTTCCCTTCCGAGCCCTGACGTGCGCCCATACAGTAGTTTTCTCCCACATATTGGGTATCAGCGTACTCAGGACAAATTGGACAACAACTTTTGGGTTCCAATTTCTTCTGTTACCCTTGTGAAAATAAAATATTGGGGGCGAAAAAATCATTTTTGTAAAAAAAAAAAAGATTTTTTATTTTTACGGCTGTACGTTATAAACTTCTGTGAAGCACTTCGGGGTTCAAAGTGCTCACCACACATCTAGATAAGTTCCTTGTGGGGTCTATTTGCCAAAATGGGGTCACTTGTGGGGGTTTCCACTGTATAGGTGCATCAGGGGCTCTCCAAATGTGACATGACGCCCCCAGACCATTCCATTAAAGTCTGCAATCCAAAACGTCACTACTTCCCTTCCGAGCCCTGACGTGCGCCCATACAGTAGTTTTCTCCCACATATTGGGTATCAGCGTACTCAGGACAAATTGGACAACAACTTTTGGGTTCCAATTTCTTCTGTTACCCTTGTGAAAATAAAATATTGGGACGAAAAAATCATTTTTGTAAAAAAAAAAAAGATTTTTTATTTTACGGCTGTATGTTATAAACTTTAGTGAAACACCTGGGGGTTAAAAGTTCTCACCACACATCTAGATAAGTTCCTTGAGGGGTCTAGTTTCCAAAATGGCATCATTTATGGGGGTTTCCACTGTTTAGGCAGATCAGGAGCTCTCCAAACACGACATGGCGTCCAGCCAATTCTGCGTTGAAAAAGTCAGACGGCGCTCCTTCCCTTCCAAACTCTGCCATGCACCCAAACAGTGGTTTACCCCCACATATGGGTATCAGCGCACTCAGGACAAATTGCACAATAACTTTTGGAGTCTTGTTACCCTTGGAAAAATAAAAATTGGGGTGAAAAGATCATTTTTGTGGAAAAAATATGATTTTTAAATTTTACGGCTCTACGTTATAAACTTGTGTGAAGCACTTGGGGGTTCAAATTGCTCACCAAAGATCTAGAAAAGTTCCTTAGGGGGTCTAGTTTCCAAAATGGGGTCATTTGTGGGGGGTTTCCACTGTTTAGGCACATCAGGGGCTCTCCAAATGCAACATGGCATCCAATCTCAATTCCAGCCAATTTTGGTTGGAAAAAGTCAAATGGTGCTCCTTCCATTTCGAGCTCTGCCGTGCGCCCAAACAGTGGTTCCCACCCACATATGGGGTATCAGCGTACTCAGGACAAATTGGACAACAACTTATGTGGTCCAATTTCTCCTGTTACCCTTGAGAAAATAAAAAATTAGTGACTAAAAGATAATTTTTGTGGGAAAAAAATAGGATTTTTTATTTTCATGCCCGGGCATTATAAACTTGTGTGAAGCCCTTGGGGTTCAAAGTGCTTACCAAAGAACTAGATAAGATCCTTAGGGGGTATAGTTTCCAAAATGGGGTCACTTGTGGGGGGTTTCCACTGTTTAGGCTCATCTAGGGCACTGCAAACAGAACATGACCCCCATCAACGTCTGCATTCCAAAACGTTACTACTTCCTTTCCAAGCCCTGCCGTGCACCCAAACAGTTCCCCCCCTCCACATATGGGGTATCAGCGTACTCCGGACAAATTGGACAACAACTTTTGGGGTCCAATTTCCTTGGGAAAAATCAAAAATTTGGGACTAAAAAATCATTTTTGTGGAAAATTGTTTTGTTTTTTTTCACACCCAGGCATTATAAGCTTTTGTGAAACACTTGGGGGTTCAAAGTGCTCACAACAGATCTAGATAAGTACCTTAGGGGGTCTAGTTTCCAAAATGGTGTCACTTGTGGGGGTTTTCACTGTTTAGGCGCATCAGGGGCTCTCCAAACACGACATGGCGTCCAATCTCAATTCCAGCCAATTTTAGTTTGAAAAAGTCAAACGGCGCTCCTTCCCTTACGAGCTCTGCCGTGTGCCCAAACAGTGGTTTTCCCCCACATATTGGGTATTGGCGTACTCAGGAGAAATTGCATAACAACCTTATCTGTCCATTTTCTCCTTTTACCCTTGTGAAAATAAAAAAAAAGTTTGTAAAAGATCATTTTTGTGGCTAAAAAGTTAAATATTCATTTTTTCCTTCCACGTTGCTTTAGTTCCTGTGAAGCACCTGAATGGTTAATAATCTTCTTGAATGTGGTTTTGAGTACCTTGAGGGGTGCAGTTTTAGAATGGTGTCACTTTTGGGTATTTTCTGCCATATAGACCCCTCAAAGTGACTTCAAATGAGAGGTGGTCCCTAAAAAAAATAGCTTTGTAAATTTTGTTGTAAAAATGAGAAATCGCTGGTCAACTTTTAACCCTTATAACTTCCTAACAAAAAAAAATTTTGGTTCCAAAATTGTGCTGATGTAAAGTAGACATGTGGGAAATGTTATTTCTTAACTATTTTGTGTGATATATTTCTCTGTTTTAAGGGAATAAAAATTCAAAGTTTGAAAATTGCAAAATTTTAAAAATTTTCGCCATATTTGCGTTTTTTTCAAAAATAAACGCAAGATAATTATATCGAAGAAATTTTACTTCTAACGTGAAGTACAATATGTCACGAGAAAACAATCTCAGAATCGCGAAGATCCGTTGAAGCGTTCCAGAGTTATAACCTCATAAAGAGACAGTGGTCAGAATTGTAAAAATTGGCCCGGTCATTAACGTGCAAACTACCCTTGGGGGTGAAGGGGTTAAGGTCAAAATAGGCTGGGTCATGAAGGGGTTAATATATTTGTTTTCTTTTGCTTGTCATTTCTATTTATTAATCATGCACTACTCAACTCTATTTAGTACCACAGATAAAAAAAGAAACTGAATCCATATTAGGAAGTAGTTTAGTATGGGTTATTTACTGAATAGTTTTAACCCCTTAGTGACCAAGCCAATTTTGACCTTAATGACCAAGCCAAATTTTACAATTCTAACCAGTGTCTCTTTATGTGTTAATAACTCTGGAACGCTTCAACGGTTCCCAGTGATTCTGACACTGTTTTTTCATGACATATTGTACTTCATGACAGTGGTAAAATTTGTTTGACATGACTTGCGATAATTTGTGAAAAAATGGAAATTTGGTGAAAATTTGGAAACTGTTGCAATTTTCAAACTGTTAATTTTTATACCCTTAAACCAGAGAGTTAAGTAGCACAAAATAGTACATAGATAACATTTTACGCATGTCGACTTTACATCAGCACAATTTTTGAAACAAATTTTTTTTGGTAGGATGTTAGAAGTGTTAAAAGTTGACAAGCGATTTCTCATTTTTCCAAAGAATTTACAAAACAATTTTTTTTTTGGGGCCACCTCACATTTAAAGTGACTTTGAGGTGTCTATATGACATAAAATACCCAAAAGTGACTATTCTAAAAACTGCACCCCTCAAGGTGCTCAAAACCACATTCAAGAAGTTTATTAACTCTTCAATTGCTTCACAAGAACTGAGCAATGTGGAAGGAAAAAATGAACATGTAACTTTTTTTCACAAAAAAAATTGCTTTAGACACAAACTTTTTTATTTGCACAAGGATAACTGGAAAAAGTGGACCATGAAATTTTTTGTGCAATTTCTCCTGAATACGCCAATGCTACATATGTGGGGGAAAACTTCTTGGAAGGGAAGAAGGATTGTTTGATTTTTTTGAACACAAAATTGGCTGGAATTGAGAACGGAAGCCATGTCGCATTTGGAGAGCCCCTGATGTGACTAAACACTGGAAACCCCCCACAAGGGAAGCCATTATTGAAACTAGACCCCTCAAGGATTTTTTCCAAGGGTATAATGAGCATTTTGAAACCACAGGTACAACACAAAATGTGATAATATTTGGTTGTCATGCTGAATACATCATCATTAGTGTTGAGCTCGAGTGACAAGACCTAAGACTCAAGACTCAAGTATCAGCATCTCATGTTTTGTGGCTGTAAGACAACCAAAAAAATGTGAGGATCCGTGATACTCTGCGCATAGCTGAGCACCAGATGCAAACTCGAGTAGTGAGCACTTGTGCTCAACACTAGTCGTCATATCGTTATCGTTTTTTTCTACTTTTGAGAAAACCTCATTACTATCTCCAACCCTAACACAATTCTAACCCAACCCTAACCTTAACACAACCCTAACTCCAACCCTAACCTTAACCTCAACCCTAACTCTAACCCTAACCCCAACTACAAAGAATGGAATTTTTTTTTATAATTTTTATCTAACTAGGATGATTGCAAAGGGCAAGTTGATTTACTATCTTTTTTCTTTTGATCACAGTGATAGGGTCTATCACAGTGATCAAAAGGAGCCAATAGTACAAATTCCCTATTGTTGCTGGGTACCGGCAAGCAGATCTCGGCGGGCCCAATGCACATGCATCCACCAGGAGGGACCGGGGTTGGTGGAGGTACAGCGGAGGCTCAGGGGACCTCATTTCTCTCTCCACTAACATGTGTATTATGTCAGAAGAGAGAGAAATGATTTTAACAACATTTTTTCGGGTTTGCCGTTATTTACTGAATGACGGCGATCACATGATCAGGAACAGGAAAATCCAGTTCCAATCATGTTCTTCAGAGTCTCACTACTCCTGGTAGCCGAGACAGTGTAGCATTACTTTATTGAACCACAAAACAGGCAAATAACACTTAGAAAAGTCCCAGCAAAATAACCAAGGTGGTGCAAAATTCCATAGTCTCACCCTTCTGCTGACTCGCCACAGATAAAAGTAGCTGTGACTTCAGAACTTCCAGGGCCAACTACCCCCACCTGTGGCATGCACAGAGAGGAGGTAAAGACAAGCTTAGGAAGCTGACAGTCCATTGAGGTACAAGGCCAGGTGACTGGAGCATCACAACCTGGCTTCTCTGAACATCTTCATGGAGTCAGGTGACCAGTAGGTCCCAATCCTATCTTTTCCAAACATATCCATAGGGTTTAGGTGACTTGTGGGTCTAAATCATGACTACCCCAAAAGTTTCTACATATTCAGTGATGATCAATGGAAAAGATCTGTATTCTTTCAGCTGGGGCCATGATCCCCTAAGCTGGCATCCTGTAGAATGTCAAGTCTGTGTCCCTCATGATGGAGCCATGATCTGGCAGCTATCTTGTAGAGTATTCCTGGCTGTGGTTTTGTGAAGAATCACTGGATATCTTGGGTGTCTGGATGTATGTATGTATATTGTTGCAGAGGTATATCCTCTTTTTATAATTCACAACTGATCTTCAAGCCATTATTCACAGGTCAAGGGGAAGGAAATAACATGATTAACATGATTAAGATTAACATGCATTATTTGATTATTTAGTTTATCCTTCAGTGCTTGCACGTCAACAAACTACATGTCCTGGTATAATGTGTAATCAACATCTCTGCAAACATCATTGTACAGTGACCCTGCATCCCTGTTTTGCAAAGATAATAGTACAATATATTGTAGGAGCTGATATGAGAGGTAAATGACAACTATTCATCAATTTACAAATATCAATTCAACCTACAAGAAGAGTCTACATATAGATAACAGTCTAAGCCTCCTGGCTTACTGAAAATAGACATCTGGATAATTAAGATTGAATGCTGTGTCATCACACAGTCGTTAAGGGGATAAAGGTATTCCAGCCTAAATCATGGCTCACCTATCTACTGCATAGTTGATAAATGGTAGTTCTGTAGTGGTCTGACTGCTACTACTCCTTCTAATGACTTGAACTAAGGAACATGATGGCCAATTTCTTTTTAGCAATATAACTACAACTAAAACAGTGCTCAAACATTAATGCTGCTGCTTCATTCAAAGCAAATAGCACGGAATGATATTGTATTCCAACAATATAACATTTATTATCTATCCTGGCTGGAATACGTTGTAACTTATATACCGTTTTATAACTTTATATACTCCTCAGTTTTTTTTTTAATAAATGTATTGAGTAAAAAATACCTTAAATTATATTCTTTTTTTTTACACTGAACTGGTCAAGTGCTTTAGATGTTTAATTTCTTAATCTTTGACAAGTGGTGCAGAACCCAACCTGAAGGGTGGCACTTCTTGACTTAATTTTGATTAATAGATCAGGCAGAGTATCAAATGTATGGGTCGGGGGCACTTAGGTAATAGTGATTTCAAAATAATTGTAACGTCCCTGCCAGCATCACTGCATGGCTTTCCATCTCCCATGGCTTGCTGTGTGCATACTTCCTGGCTGTATGCTTAGGGCGGCGGCGCCTGCACTTCCTGAGTCTCATAGAGACAGTGTGCAGACTCCTAATGTGTCACCAGCCTATTGCCAAGAGCTATCTGGTACTTAAGGCATCTCCACCCATAGGGAGATGCCTGAGCAACAAACTCTCTTAGTTTGCTTTCTGCTGCTGTGTTGCCAGGTCCTGTCCTGTCTCTGCTCCAGTCTCCGGCTCCCTGGGGCTGCATACCCAGGCCTGATCTTTGTCCTGAACTTGTTCCTGTGTCTGTCCTGAACTAAGTCCTATACCTGAACCTGTTTGTATCCTTGTCTTTAGCCTTCCCTGCTCTGCTCGCTCCTGTTCTGTACCCTGCGGCTCCACTCTACTCTCCCGCTTTGCACGCTGCGGCTCCGCTCTGCTCTACCGCTCTGCACCCTATGGCTCCTCTCTGCTCTCCTACTCTGCACCCTGCAGGTTTTTGTCCTTCCAGTTTGAACAGGTTACTACCTATTCCCATATTCCACTCATACCTGTCCATGTTTGTGTCCTTTCCGATTCAGTGCCTGTTCCTCCAGTCTGAACAGGTTCCTACCTGTTCCCATATTCCACTCATACCTGTCCGTGTTCCTGTCCTTCCGAATCAGTTCCTGTCCCTCCAGTCTGAACAGCTTCCTACCTGTTCCCTTATTCCATTTGTACCTGCCTGTGTTCCTGTCCTTCCCGAGTAAGTTCCTGTTTCCCCAGTCTATTCCATGTCCGCCTGTCTGCCAGAGTGCCAGCCGTGCCCGCCTGTCTGCCAGAGTACCAGCCGTGCCCTCTTGCCTACCAGAGTGCCAGCTGTGCCCACCAGAGGGCCAGTTGTACCCGTCTGTACTTGCCCGCACCTGTCATTAGTGTTCTGTCCCCAGTGGGATCAGCCGCTAGTGCCAGAAACAGCCCTGAAGTGGTACCTGGCAGCTATCTTTCGCACAAGCCTGACCTCACCACTAGAGGCTCCAGTGAACACCAAGGTAGCATCTTAGTCATGCCCCTCCAGGCTAGTCTGGTTTGTGGCACAGTGGGGCCACAATCCTCGCTTGCACCATCCTGTCTGGGCGCAAGCATTACAGTTTGCTCAGGCCATGGTCGCCGCTGAATCCCATGGTCCTTCGCTCTCGGAACAAGATTAATTTTTTTTCTGCCAGTATGACCAACAGAATAAATTTTTTAACCGATTTGAATCACAGACTTTCTATGCATCTGCTCGAATCACAGTTTCTGCAAATGTATTTCATCAACTTGCAACTTGCGCTTCCAGTGTTAAATCCGTCCCAGCGGATCCGCCAAGGTACGATGGGGATCCAAAGCAGTGCCGTGTGTTCCTGGAGCAATGCTTGCAACACTATGAATGGTATGCTCCTATTTCCTCTCTGATTGGGTCAAAGTGGGGTTTCTAATTTCCTACTTAACAGGACATACCTTGAAATGTCTCAACCCCCTCTGGGAAGCAGGGGATCCTCTTACCTCGGACCTACAGGCCTTTCTGGTGGCCTTCCATAAAGTCTTCAATAAGGCTAGCTCTTCGTCTCCTGCAAAGACTTTCCTTCCAAGCTTCCAGAGATGAAATAGATGGAGGAGACTTGTGGGTAAACCGACATGTCCGTCCGTGACCGTTCAAGAACTATCTGTTCTTCAACCTGCAAAAACAGCTAACTGAGCAAAACCCAAGAAGGCTGATAAAAGTGGACTGACAGTGCAGTAGCCTGAATCCAGTCATGAGAAGGGAATGTGGTATCACTGTGGTTGTGTGGAATATCCTGACGGTCTCTGCCCTGAGAAGCTTAAACTCCAAAACCTTGGGCCAGTAGGAGAGGCTGCCCTTGGCAAGAGTACTTCTTCTCCACTAAAGTCTATGACTGTTTCCATGCCTTGTGGGAGCTTTGGTTCAGCAGGAGTATTAAAGCTACAAGCCATACGGCATAAATGTGTGATTCCTGCTCAACATCTCCAGAATCCGGTGAGGGTGTTGTCTGGTGATGGACGACCCCTACTCAAGAAGTCTAGTCTTGCAGCAACAACTACAGCTCCAAGTTGGAGCATTATACTTGGAGAAGATCATCTTCCACATGCTGTCTGATATGCCCATAGATAATTCTGAGTTGAGAACTCTACTGCACATTCTGGTCTGGAGACCCAGCATGGTGCTTCGTTTGGAGCAACCAAATCATGAGAGGTGTCTGGTTCTCATATGTCAAGCTCAGTCAGCAGTGTTGTCATCTTCTCCACCTGATCTTCTAGTTGTCAAGTCTTGGTGTGCTGACGTCACGGAAGAAAGGGAAGTGGTGGCATTCTCTCCATACCTCTCCAACGATGGTACCAGTGATTAGTCCCCAGGAACATTCCTGCCTCTAGGATGTCTTTTTATGGACAACGGGCAGAAGATGGATCCTGTGAAGGAGCCTTCAGTTTCTGTGTGACTGGCTGATAAAGATTTTAAAGCGGAAGCTTTCATGTCTCTGCTTTCCACCAACCATAAGGAAGAGGTCCAGATGGTTGCATCTTCTTTGGTGGGAGCTGACCCTGTCCGGCAAAGAGAGACTTGGCATTCTGGGATTCCTGATATCACGCCTGCCTCATTCTACCCTAAGGATGTCATGATGTACTGGACTGTGAGTGGTCTTATGCTCATTCTGCAGATCATCCTGGTAGGCTTGAAGAAGAGAGGGCGTAAGGGGGAGGTACTGTAACATTCCTGCCGGCATCACTGCATGGCTTTCCATCTCCCATCAGGCAGATACATCATCTTACTTACACTTCCAGGCCATTCTGTGAGTTCTGTCCTATGCCTGCTCCATGCTGAGAACCTCATGTCCTTGGCTTTCTGTGTGTATACTTCCTGGCTGTATGCATAGGGCGGCTGCGCCTGCACTTCCTGAGTCTCATAGAGACAGTGTGCAGACTCCTAATGTGTCTCCAGCCTATTGCCAAGAGATGCCAGGTACTTAAGGCATATCCACCCATAGGGAGATGCCTGAGCAACAAACTCTCTTAGTTTGCTTTCTGCTGCTGAGTTGCCAGGTCCTGTCCTGTCTCTGCTCCAGTCTCCGGCTCCCTGGGGGCTACATACCCAGGCCTGAATTCTTTGTCCTGAACTTGCTCCTGTGTCTGTCCTTGTTTGAACTAAGTCCTATACCCGAACCTGTTTGTATTCTTGTTTTTAGCCTTCCCTGCTCTGCTCACTACTCTTTCGCACACTGCGGCTCTGCACCACTCTTCCGCTCTGCACCCTACGGCTCCCCTCTGCTCTCCCTCTCTGCACCCTGTGGCCCCGCTCTGCTCTCCCGCTTCACACCCTGTGGCTCTGCTATCCCGCTCATCAACCCTGTGGCTCCACTCTGCTCTCCCACTCTGAACGCTGTGGCTCCACCCTGCTCTCCCTTTCTGCACCCTGTGGGTCTTTGTCCTTCCAGTCTGAACAAGTTCCTACACGTTCCCATATTCCACTCGTACCTGTCCGTGTTCCTGTCCTTTCCGCATCAGATCCTGTTCCTCCAGTCTGAACAGGTTCCTACCTGTTCCCATATTCCAGTCGTACCAGTCTGTGTTCCTGTCCTTTCTGAATCAATTCCTATCCCTTCAGACGGAACAGGTTCCTACATGTTCCCATATTCCACTCGTTTCTGCCCGTGTTCCTCTCCTTCCCAAGTCAGTTCCTGTTTCCCCAGTCTGTTCCATGCCCGCCTGCCTGCTAGAGTGCCAGCCATGCCCGCCTGCCTTCCAGAGTGTCTGCCTGCCTGCCAAAATGACAGCCATGCCCACCTGCCTGACAGAGTGCCAGCCATGCCCGCCTGCCTGCCAGAGTGCTAGCCATGCCCACCTGCCTGCCAGAGTGCCAGCCATGCCCACCTGCCTGCCAGAGTGCCAGCCGTGCCTGCCTGCCAGAGTACCAGCCGTGTCAGAGTACCAGCCGTGCCCACCAGAAGGCCAGTCGTACCTGTCTGTACTTGCTTGCACCTGTCAATAGTGCTCTGTCCCTCAGTGGGATCAGCCGCTACTGCCAGACACAGACCTGGAGTGGTATCTGGCGGCTACCTGCGCACAAGTCTGACCTCACCACTAGAGGCTACAGTGAAAACCAAGGCAGCAGCTTAGTCACGCCCCTCCAGGGTAGTCTGGTTTGTGACACAGTGGCGCCAAAATCCTCGCTTGGGCTATCCAGTCTGGGTGCGAGCGTTACAAAATAACTTTTCACGTTTCCTTTAACTCTTTCACTCTAGAGCCTGTTTTCACTTTCATGATCAGGCCAAATTTTTCAATTCTGACCAGTTTCACTTCATGAGGTATTTACTCTGGAACGCTTCAACCTATCCCAATGAGTCTGAGATTGTTCCATAACATATTGTACTTTATGTTAGTGGTAAACTAAAGTCAATATTTTTTGCTTCCTTTTGTGGAAATATCAGAATTTTGGCATCATTTTTTAATTTGTTTTCCTTAGAAAGTTAGAAGGGTTAAAAGCTTTTCAGCAATTTCTCATTTTTCCAACAAAATTAATAAAAACAATACTTTTAGGAACCACATCACATTTGTAGTTACTTTAAGGGACCTATGTGACAGAAAATACCCAAAAGTGACATCATTTTAAAAATTGCTCAACTCAAAGTGCTCAAAACCACATTCAAGAAGTTTAATAACCCTTCAGTTCCTTCACTAGGGTAACAGGAGAAAATGGACCATACAATTTGTTTTACAATTTTTTCTGAGTATACCGATACCCCATATGTCATGGAAAACTACTGTTTGGGCACACTGCAAGGCTTGAAAGTAAGGAGATTTGACTTTCGACCGCAAAATTGGCTGGAATAGATAGCAGACAGCATTTTGGAAACTGCACCCCTCATGGAATTTATCTAGATGTGTTGTGAGCACTTTCAACCGGCATGTGATTCACAGAATTTTATAATGTTGAGCTGTGAAAATAAAAAATCACATTTTTCCCAGAAAATGGAACATACAGTCTGTGGTGCAGATTCTTCTGAATACCCCATATGTGGTGAAAAACTACTGTTTGGGTGGATGGCATGGCTCAGAAGGGAAGGAATGGCATTTTGGTTGGAACAGATTGCAGGTGCCATGTCACATTTGAAGAGCCACTGACATTCCAAAACAGCAGAAACTCCTACAAGTGACCCCATTTTGGAAACTGTACCTCTCAAGTAATTCATCTAGGGGAGGAGTGAGCATTTTTAATCCTCAGACGATTCACAGTATTGTATAACATTGGACTAAGTAATTGAAAAATTACCATTTTTTTTCACTAAAATTTAGGTTTGGCCAAAAGTTTTTAACTATCAAAAGGGGTAATAGCAGAAATTGTGTAACAACTTGTCTGTTCATTTTCTCATATTACGCCAATACCCCATAAATAGTTGAAAACAACTTTTGAGGCACACTGCAAAGTTCAGAAGTGAAGGAGTGAAATATTGTACTGTAGATTTTGCTGTTATGAATTATGGGTGGCATGTTCCATTGGCAGAGCTGCCTTAGTGCCAGAATAGCATAACTCCCCATAAGTGACCTCATTTTACAAACTACACCTCTCAATTAATTCATTTACAGCATGCAGTGATCATATTAACACCACAGCTATGAGACTGAATTTAATACCATTGTGCAGTGAAGAAAAAATACACTTTTACAGCCAAAATTTTTTGGGGCCCAGATTTTACATTTTCACAAAGGTGAATAGGTAAAGATAGCACCAAAATGTGTTCCACAATTTTTACTGAACCTGACAAACCCAATATGTGGCTGTATAGCATTGCTTAGCCATACGGCGAGATTCGGGAGGGACTAATTAAATCTCTGAGAACAAATTTTCATAGAATAGTTTGCAGATACATACAGAGCCATTAAAGAAGTTGTCTAGTACTATAACTTTTTTTTTCATAAATCTTGCTATTATGTGCCACTAAAAACATCCACTGTGTTATTTTACCAATATTACTTTTGATCTTGCTCTAGAAGCACATTCTCAGTGCTGGCTCCAGCTCTCATGAGGTTAATCGACAACTTCTGTTCTCCCGACTTACTGTGCTCTAATACTACAAGTTCCATGATGCATTGCACTCTTTATAGTGCTGAAAGCTATAAGGGTGTGTGCACATGTTTCGGATTCCAGTGTGGAATTCCAGCACAGAATCCTCATCTCTTGGCAGAAAATGCAGGTGCTTTTTTGATGCGTTTTTGAAGAGTTTTTGATGCAGTTTTTCATGCGGATTTGTATGCATTTTTGTAACCTAAATAAAGATATGTTATTTAACAAAAAAAGATTTGTGATGTCACTTCTGTCCAACCTCCTCTTTTACATTTGTCCAAACCACACTTCGTTACACACACAGATAGATTGACAGATAGATAAATATGAGATAGATAGATATATCTATAGATATTTCCATAGATATAGCTATAGATATTTCCATAGATATATCTATAGATATTTCCATAGATATTTCCATAGATATATCATAGCTATATCTATAGATATTTGGATAGATATATACATAGATATATCTATAGATATTTCCATAGATATTTAGATAGATATTTCCATAGATATTTCCTTAGATATATCTATAGATATATCCATAGGTATATGCTTAGATATATCCTTAGATACAGTATATCCATAGATATATCCATAGCTACATCTATAGATATATCCATAGATATATGTTTAGATATATCCTTAGATATATCTATAGATATATCCATAGATATATACTTAGATATATCCTTAGATATATCCATAGATATATCCATAGATAAATAATAGATAGATGGATAGATTGATAGATAGTAGATAAATAATAGATAATAGATACATAATAGATAGATAGATTAATAGATAGATAATAAATAGATAGATAGATAATGGATGGATAGATAGATAATAGATAGATATGGGATAGATAGATAGATAGATAGATAGTAGATAGATAGATAGATAGATAGTAGATAGATAGATAGATAGATAAAAATGGTACATAAATAGTTAAAGACACACACACAAAATCTTCACGCAATATCTTTAATTTTTTTAAAAATGAAAAAAAAATGCCGTGGGTTCCTGCACAATTTTCTGCGCCAGAGTGGGAAAGCCGATGGCTGGGGCCAATATTTCTAGCCTGGGAAGGGGTTAATACCCATGGAGCTTCCCAGGCAATGAATATCAGCCCGCAGCTAGCCTTTACTGGCTATTAAAATAGGGGGACCCCAAAACAAAAATGAAGTGGGGACCCCGATAATTTATAGCCAGAAAGGCTACGCAGACAGCTGCGGGCTGATATTCATAGCCTTGTAAGGGGCCATGGATATTGGCACACCCCCCTGGCTAAAAATATCAGCACCGAGCCGTGCCAGAATTGGCGCATCTGTACGATGTGCCAATTCTGGCACTTAGTCCCTCCCTTCCCACTCCAGTGTAGCGGTGGGATATGGGGTAATAAGGGGTTAATGTCACCTTGCTATTGTAAGGTGACATTAAGCCAGGTTAATAATGTAGAGGCATCAATAAGACACCTATCAATTATTAATCTTATATTAATAAAGGGTTAAAAAAAACACTTCTAAGAATAAAGTATTTTAATGAAATAAAACACAACACAGTTTTCATATTTTTATTGCACGCCCAGATCCAAGCGACGCCCTTGATCTCCTAGAATAAAAAGTAAAAAATAAACAAACTGTATACTCCCTGTCCGAAGCAGTCCAATTAATAACGAGTGTCCCAAAATTATCTCCCCTATAGAACAGTGGCATCAGGTGATGTCACTGCTCTATAGGGCCTCCCAGTGATGAACTGACAGGAGACAATGGCTCCTGCAGTGCATCACTGAGGTTACCTGAGTTCAGGCTCTCACTTTACAGCAACGCTGAGTGAGAATTAGGGTTAGGGTTACGGGACCTCTTTCCAGCGGTGGAGGGATACACAGGGGAGGATTACCTCCTCCTGTCATTTCATTGCTGGAGCCCCTGGAGAGCGGTCGCATCAGCTGATGCGGCTGCTCTCCACGGGAGATCGTCGTAGGACACTCGTTATTATCTGGACTACGGCGGAAAGGTGATGTATAGGTTGGTTTATTATTTTATTTTTATTACAGAAGATCGATGGCTTCGGGGAATTAGGTGATTGGTGAGTATGTACTCTATGTTATGTGTTGTATGCTATATGTATGTTCTGTATGTTATATGTAAGTAGATGGTGGCCCGATTCTAACGCATCGAGTATTCTAGAATATGTATGTAGTTTATTTATGAAGATTTAAGAATAATGCAATGAATACACTGCTTGGTTTTCTATAGCGCTCACAATAGTGTCATATGCTGGGGTGTATATAGAGGCTGCTGGGGTGTATATAGAGGCTGCTGAGTTGTATATCGAGGCTTCTGGGGTGTATATAGAGGCTGCTGGGGTGTATATAGAGGCTGCTGCTGCTAGGGTGTTTATAGAGACTGCTGCTGGGGTGTATATAGAGACTGCTGCTGGGGTGTATATAGAGGCTGCTGGGGTGTATATAGAGGCTGATGCTGCTAGGGTGTTTATAGAGACTGCTGCTGGGGTGTATATAGAGACTGCTGCTGGGGTGTATATAGAGGCTGCTGGGGTGTATATAGAGGCTGATGCTGGGGTGTACGTGGAGGCTGCTGCTGCTGGGGAATATGTGGAGGCTGCTGCTGCTGGGGTATATGTGGAGGCTGCTGCTGAGGTATATGTGGAGGCTGCTGCTGCTGGGGTATATAGAGGCTGCTGCTGGTAGGGTGTATGTGGAGGCTGCTGCTGGGGTTTACGTGGAGGCCGCTGGTCGGGGTACTTCCATTGCGAGCAGCCAGGAGATGACCGGTTGGCACCGGTCATCTCCCGGCTGATTCGCCGCTGACCTCCAAGCGGCAGGAGATGACCCGCGGCTACCGTCGGGAGATAGCGGTGGCGTGCATGGTTCAAATCCTGGACCAATTCGCGGCTGGACTGCGCCTGTCGCTGATTGGTAGCATCCAGCCGGGCGCGAACTATCAGCGACGTGGGATTTCCGTGACAGACAGAATTAGACGATTATATAGTAGATGTATGTTCTGTATGTTATATGTTGTATGTTATATGTATGTAATGTATGCGTTTTGTTTTGTTTTTTACATTCAACACATTAGCCGGATGATGGGACTACTACCGTCCCATCATTGGCTAATGTGTCACTCACTGACAGTGTAGCAGGCATGGCCTGATGGGACTTGAAGTCCCATCAGACGATGCCTGCATACACATACACACGCCCCTCGCACAGCCAGCAGAGCCCCCCGCACAGCCAGCAGAGCCCCCCGAACAGCCAGCAGAGCCAGCACAGCCCCGCAGACAACCCGCACAGCCCCCCCTGCCCGCCGACAGCCCGCACAGCCTCTTCGCCCGCAGACCGCCCACACAGCCTCATCACTGTGAATGGGAGAGGAGATAGAGGCTGCAGAGCGACGGGGCTGTGTGGGCGGGGGGTCTGTGCGGGCTGTCGGCGGGTGGGCGGGGGCCTGTGCGGGCTGTCTAGAGGGAGCTGTGCAGGCTGTCTGCGGGGGTCTGTGCAGGCTGTTGGTGGACGGGGGGGCTGTGTGGGCAGTCTGGAGGGAGCTGTGCGGGCTGTCGGCCGGGGGGTCTGTGCAGGCGTGCGGGCAGGGGGGCTGTGATGTGCGGTGCAGCACTACCCACAGACTGTGGTCACTAGAGTTGAGCGATACTTTCCGATATCCAAAAATATCGGATCGGAATGGTATCGCCGATATCACTAAAATATCGGCGATACCCGATACCGATACCGGAAGTCCCATGTAAGTCTATAGGAACAAAATATCGCAACTAAAAAAACACTTTCTTTCCTTGTAAACACAAAATATACACACATAGAATACACATATATATATATACATGTCATTGTGACATATATATATATACATATATTTATAGTTTATTCACTTCTACATAGTAAAAAGCCTCTGATTCAATTGCCGGGTAAAGCCGGCATTTGTGAAAAGACAGAAGCACCCGAGGGTCCAGTCGCCACAGAGATGTTGCATCGCACCCAGCGGTATGACAACTTACTCTCCGGTAAGGAGGAAACACCCCATTGACTCCAACCACTGCATTCAACAGTACACTATGCCAGCTGAGTGTAGGCGGACCCAATGGGATGGTCTAGCTCAGGCTGGTTAGAACAGGGTGTAGCTAGTTGGATGGGAGGGGTTGAGGCAGCCTTATGCTGCATGTCTTTGTAGTAAGAATTGTTTCCTTTCCTGCTTTCTTACTACGTCGCATACTCCACTCTGCTACATCACTCTGCACCATTGCTCTATCTCACATCTATCTGCCCTGGAAGGATACCGTCTTACCTGTACAAGACTTATCACCTACCTGCACTACACCATCCCTTCCAGAGGACCTGCACAGCAGCGCTGGTACACCCTGACCAGGTACTACAGGTGGCGTCACGACAAACTACACAAACATTCTATCATCCCCTGGAAATATCCCACATTCCAGTGATCGCCCAGGTCACGGACCGAGCTGTGCTACTCGTGACATCCCCCATAGAAGTCAACGTGATCGGTGCCGAGTACCCCCAAAACCCCTGTCTCTGTGCGACTCAACTTCTCTCACTGTGCTGGCACTTTACATTTACAATGCCTCTGGGTATTTTTTTGGGGGGTGGGGAAACATTCAGACTTTTGCTATGGGGCCCCATGATTTATATGTACGCCCCTGCTGCTGAGGCATGGTATTTAAGGCTGTTAAGGAGCCAACATACATGGACCTTGCCAGCAGCGTCGGACTGGAGTACTTTGGGCCCACCAGAGAAAATATATTCTTGCGGCCCAACATCATACTTCCCAACCTTTGAATAAGGGAAAGAGGGACAAAGGCTGTGGCACGCTGTGCATGCTGCAGAAAACAACACCCATTTCACAGCTAATCACACCCATATCCTCGCCCCAAGCGTAACCATTTAGCACTGCTGATCACACTGACTGGTAATGAGGGCACAGTGGCTGGTACTGAGGAAAAGAAAGAAAGAGCAGCGAGAGAGAAAGAACAAACAGAGAAAGAAAGAGAGGAAAGAAAGAAAGAGAAAGAAAGAACAGAGAGAAAAAAGAACAGAGAGCGAGAAGGAAAGAACAGAGAGCGAGAAAGAAAGACTAGAGAGAGAGCCATAGGCGTAGCTAGGGTTTTGGTTTAGTGGGGGCAAAACTTCTGAGTGGGCCCATCATCAGAGAACCTCAGCAAATGACCGCGCTGTTGGCCAAAATAATCTATATATAAAAAGACCAATATTGATATTACCGCCATATGGTCTGTGTTAAATAATACCAGTCCTACAGAACATATAGATTACAGCACAGGTACAGATAATGACTTACCGCTGATGTTCTTTCTAATGGAATTGTTCACTTTTCATGTCTTTTCCATCTGGCCCACACCGACATGACGACTTCTCCAGCCAGGACTCGACTGCACCCCCATTAAAAAAAAAAAAAAAAATACTCACCTCCCGGCTCCTGTGCTGCTTACTGTTCTCCCTCTCAGCGTCTGACAGCGGGCGCTGGCAGGTGATGTTATTGCGCCCGCTGTCATACGCTGAGAGGGGGATTATGGGAGAGAAGGAGCGCTCGCTCCTTCTCTCTCTATGCGGTCAGCTTTATAGGCTGGATGCCGATACAGCTGACCCTCCGATGACGGGTGGGGGGCCCACTGCTGGCACCGGGCCCCCCCAACGCCTGTTCAGGCCCCATAGCTTCCGGGCGGCAGAGCAGGGAGAGCGATTCTCCCTGCTCTGCCGCAGAATGTAACTGTATCGTAGCTCCGGGTGGGTCCCCTCAGAGCGCGGGCCCCGGGGCCACCGCCCCCTCTGCCCCACAACCTATCCTTTCAAATCAGGGCCCACCACGCAGGAGCTGGGGCCCACCGTAGGTTTCTCCGGTGTCCCGGTGCCTCAGTCCGACCCTGCTTGCCAGCCTGATAATACCAGGCCACAGCAGTCTGCTTATCTTTGCTGGTTAACAAAAATAGGGGATCCCCTCGAAAAAAAAATTGGCGTGGGGTCCACCCTATTTTTGCTAACCAGCCATATGAAGCAGACTGCTGAGGCCTGTTTTTTCAGGCTGGTAATGAGCCAATATCCATGAACCTTGCCAGCCTGATAATACCAGGCCACAGCAGTCTGCTTAGCTTGGCTGGTTAACAAAAATAGGGGATCCCCTCGAAAAAAAAAACCGGCGTAGGGGTCCCCCTATTTTTGTTAACCAGCCAAGTAAAATGCAGACTGCTGCAGCCTGGTATTAAATGACTGTCAAGGCCCATGGATTTTGGCCCTCAACAGCCTGATAATACCAGGCTACAGCAGCCCCACATTTGGCACATCAAAAGATGTGCCAATTGTGGCACTTTACCCGGCTCTTCCCACTGCCCTGTAGCGGTGGCAAGTGGGTAATAAGGGGTTAATGTCACCGTTGATTGCACGGTGACAATAAGCCCGGTTAATAATGGAGAGGTGTCAATAAGACACCGATCCATTATTAATCCCAAAGTTTTTAAATGTATAAAAAAAAAGACACAGCAAGAAAAAAGTATTTTAATGAAATAAAAGAGACAACACAGTTTTCATTTCTTTTATTACACTCTCATCCCTGCGACGCCATCGATCTCCTGTAAAAAAAGAAAAAAAACAAACCAACAGTATACCACCTGTCCGACGCAGTCCATAGTAACGACGTCCCACGACGATCCAGCTCGTGCTACATCGAATGACAGGCAGAGCCTGTCATCGCAATGCAGCACAGCTGATTACCTGCTTCCCCGGCGGTGACGTCATCGGACTGACTGCTTTACGGCCGGGATTACCCAGCAGTCACTGCAGTTATCGCGAGAAACTGCATGTGACCGCCGGGGAAAGATGATGGCAGCCATCAACCAGTCCAGGCCGTGACCACCGGAGATCTTCTGCCAGGTAAGTGCCGCTGACTCCTTACAGACCCGACCGACGGACACTCACAGTGACAGTGACAATTCCGATTCCGGTATATGATGTATGGGAAATATCGAAAGTCAATATCGAAAGTCCGATACAGCTAATATCGGCCGATACCCGATACTTGCGGTATCGTATCGCTCAACACTAGTGGTCACTCTTGATGAGTGACTGCAGTCTGTGGAGGCTGGGTCACGCCTGATGATGTCACATCAATTTCCAGAGTCAGGAAATTGACGTGACATTAGAGGATGTAAGCGGCGGCTGCAGCCTGGGGGTCACGTGACCCGGACCCAGCCGCCGGCATAGCGCCACTCAGAGGCAGAATTGGCAGCGCAAGCTAATTACAAAAATCATTAGGGGCCCTGGAAGGATACAATGGGAGGTTAATAAAAAGTAGTGGACAACCCCTTTAAGTGCCAGAAGAGTGACCCTATTTTAAAAATTACACCCCTCTGGGAATTTATCTACAGATATAGTGACAATTTTTACTCCATGTTTCCAGAAACAAGCAGCAAGTGGATGTTGCTGAGCAAAAACTACAAATCTGCCATTGTGGTGCCTATATATTGTAATGCTTAGTATGTTGTAGTTCCCAGTATGTTGTGCCCATTTCTTGCTTCTGGAAGCACGCACCCCGTAAATTAAGTGGGCTCTCATCGTTACAAAGATGTCTAACATGTGAATGCTAAATGTAGTTTAGGCACACTGTGGGGCTGAAAAGGGAGGAGGGATATTTGGATTTGGGAGAGCAGATTTTGCTAAATTTTATTTTTTGGGGGGAGGTGGGCAACATAGTGCTTTTTCAGAGCCTTTGAGCAACTGGTCACATGTAAGCCCCCTACAATGAGGAAAATAAGTATTTGGTGCACTTCCAATTTTGCAAGTTTTCCCACTTGAAGAATGGAGAGGTCTGCAATTTTTATTGCAGGTAAACTTCAACTGTGAGCAACTGAATCTAAAACTAACAACCAGAATATCACATTGTATGATTTTTAAATAATTAAATTGCATTTTATTACATGAAATAAGTATTTGATCACCAAAAAAACAGCAACAATTCTGGCTCTTGCAGACCAGTCAGTTTTTCTTTAAGATGCCACACAACAAGGAGACCCAAATAAGAGTCTACCTTTACCAAAAATTTGGCTTGGCGTGACTCAGGAGGAAGTAAAAGGAGGAGGAATAGGAGGAATATCAGGTGCTTTAAAAATAAAAAGGCAAATTGTAAAAGTAACAGTGGTGGACACACCTTCTGATTGTTGAAAACCTAGACACTTGTTAGTAACATCAGCAAGCAGTAGCAACAGCAGCCACAGAATCCACAACAAAGGTGTTACAATAACATGAAATCAATGCAGCACACTAAAATTACACCAATCCCTAGTTTGCCCAGTCTACGACTGAGGTGTAAATGTCATTGGAGATCCATGACTTGTTCATCTTGATGAAAATTAGACGGTCTACACTTTCAGAGGACAGCCGGATGCACTTATACATCTGGACACCACCAGCAGCGCTCACATGCATTCAGAGAGAATGCTGGCTGCCGGGCATTACACAACCTCCAAGATGTGACTGTCGAGCTCAGGCTACTCTTCCATTTTTGAAGACCAAAATGCAAAAGGGTCCAAACCCCTCCTGATGGCATCAATATTGAGCTTGAGATACTCCTGCACCATCCTCTCCAGTCGTTCACTATGTGTCAGACTTGTACTCTGTTCTGCTGGTGCATGGGATGGTATAAAAATGTGATAATCCTGCTGCTGCTGCTAATGTTATGTTGATGACTCGATGTTCCCTGGGTTGGAAGTCTAGAACTATGATACACACTGTGTGCTCATTGCTGTATTGGGGAATACCACTCTTAAAATTGTCTTTCAAGCATGTTTCGATACTCCAGCATGCCTGCATCCCTTTCCAAGGGGGAAGAATCTGGCAAAATGTACTCTTCTACCATGGATCTAACAGATTGCCAACCCTGTAGTCAGCACTAATTCTAATCCTAAAAATACAGGCATCATTTGGCTGATAGTGTAGCAAGAAGGTGCCCATGTGTCAGGCACTTCCATGAGGTCCATGAGTGTGTTGATGGTGGGGTAACACTCAAGCTTGCCTCCCCCATCCCCTCCCACCAACAACAGACAACAGAGAGGTGATAATTATCTTCGGCTTCTCCCATATGTTGTGCACCCATCACCTATTCCTCCTCATCCTCCTCTATTTTTTCCTCGGCCCCTGCATCCTCACTAACAGTTTGTCTGGTATCATGAGCCCCCCCCGCAATCTCTGTGCAATGACAGTCAGAACTAAGAGATATTGTTAACCCTTCCACATCCTTCTCTGCTTCCTCCTCTTCTTCATGGACCACTACCTCCCCCTCAGACATCAGGCTGGCATCATCAGCGCTAACCATCGTAGCAGCCATTTTGAAACTGTGCAGAAGGGTGGAGAGGTCCTTCATCTGTGCCCACTCTGCAAGCATGATTTGCTTCACGTTCATACTGTGTTAGCCAAGGCTATGCAAAATGACATACTGCATCCAGGCCGGGATAGTGGTCGAGAAATAGTTTTACCACCAAGTTAAGGAGGTGAGTCATTCAAGGCACATGTCTAAGATTTCACCGGCATGGGGCAGCCACCAGGTTTGCTCTGTTATCACACACAGCACTCCCTGGCACCATTGCTCAAACTCAGCTTGAATAGCTGTCCACATCTGTTGAGCTGTGTGGCTGCGATTTCCAAGGCATATTAATTTAAACACTGCCTGATTGCGGTGAGCCCTTGTTGTGCAGTATGGAGGTGGGGCTGATTCTGCATTGTTGGAACATGTGTTGAGGGAGCAGGTGGAGGCCCTAGAGGAGGAGGAGGTAGAATCAATGGATGAAGTGTTAGATAGAGATTTATCCCGCAAGCCTTGGATATTTGGAGAATTTTTAAGCAGCCCTACCCCGCCTTTCTCCGCAGCCAACACAATCATCCAGTGCTCAGTCAGTGATATGCAATGGCTCCATGCTTGGTCATCCAGTAATGAAATGCACCCTGTTATGAATTTGCTAGAGATGGTTTCTGAGCAGAGGCTCCCTCTGGTGGTTACAGACAGTACTGAACCTTTCAGCGAGGAATGGCAATCTGGGATTGCTGACTGGTCTGATATAAGGGAGGTTCCCTCCCATGATGGTTGCCGGTGATCAATTGTTCTTGTCTCAATTGTGGTTCCTGGTTCATTTGGAAGTCTGCTGTGTCTTGCCTGCATCTTCTGCTATCAGATAAGATATTTTCTGCTTTTATTTTTGTGTTTGCTTTTTGCATTGTTTCCTGCACTTATGTGGAGGTCAGCCAGGTCCCCTCCCGGGGGGTTTGTGCTCCTCTCAGTTTATCTGAAGCCACTGTTATTTGTTCATTTGCTTTTCCTGCTTTTTCAGTGGCTGCGGCTTAGTTTTGTTACACCAGAGATCTGATTTAGGTGGTAGAGATCGTGTGATCTCAGGTGTTTTTGCAATCAGAAGAGTTGGTATTTTTTAGGTTTTTTTTTTGGATTGCAGTGAGTATCCTTTCCTGTACTTTTCTGTCTAGACAGATTGGGCCCTAGCATTTGCTCATTCTATTTTCTGTCTGTGTCTGTGCTTCTTCTTGTCTAACCGCCATTACATGTTTGGGGGCTTCCTATTTTCTTTGGGGATCTGCTCCGGGGCAGATAGCTTTCATCTTTCTGCCTTTAGGTGTAGTTATCTCTCAGGCTGTGACGAGGCGTCTAGGATCAACGTAGGAACGCTCCACGGCTACCTCTATTTGTGTGGTTAGTTCAGGTTACTGCAATCCAATAGGTTCCAGCCTCCCTGGTGTATTGCCGTTTTTGCTTCTCCTCAGCTACCAAAACACAACAGCACCCTGTCAAAGATTTTTTTCAAGGAATGGGTGACTGTCATGATCCATTTTTGGATTTATGGCAGCTCTCATTCCACTCAATTAAAACTTTTTTCCTTTTCGACCATCGGGGGTTAAAGTCCGTTTTCCCCCACTGGCAATCTGGTGTTTCTGAATTTCTGCTGGGTCAGCTGATGCAGGTGATGACCACTCCCACCATCCTTTAAAAGGTCACCTGATGCATCAGCTGACGTTTGGTGATACAGGTCCTATCTGAAAACCAGCCTAGCAGGAGCAGCTCTCTGGTGTCAGCCACGTCTGGTGTGTGGAGTCTAGTTGCTGTTGTTATTCTGCTGAGCGGTGCTTTACAGCAGAGAAAACTAAGTTATTATTTCCCTATCGGTATTGTGTTCCCCGCACACACACATTGTGTTATTCTGTTAATTTTCTTTGTGGTGCAGTTTACTTTATTCCCTGTCATTCTTTTCCTGTAGTTTCCACTACTGTTCACCTCCTGGGGTGGGGGTTGGGAGTTTAGATCAGGGCTAAACAGGAGATAGGGACAGGTCAGTGACTTGGACCTCCCTACCATTAAAGGGTACACCCAAGTTAAGGAAAGACAGGGCTCCCACTAGTCTGAGGGGCAGTTCAGGGGCCCAGGTTCCTCATCTCCTGTTTTCCCATTGCTCCCCATGACAGTGACGCTGTCTGGGACATGCTTGTGTAGTGCAGGTACAGTTTTATTAGTGAAGTAATGATGACTTGGCAATTGGTACTCATGGACAGCTTTCGGAAACCATCTGTGTCCACCAGGCAGAAAGGCAGCATTTCCGTGGCCAACAGATTGGAGATGGTGACATTCAAGCTCTTAGCTTTGGCATGTGTAGGAGGAGAAAATCTTTTATGTGACCCCAACTGTGACACCGTTGGTGGAGTAGGGTGTACACGACTAACTGCTGTACTGTGAGTGATGTGCAGGTGGAGATGTTATGGTGGATTGAGAAAGGTGTGGTGTACTTGTTGTCTGAGATTTGACAAAAACTGCATGCATGTCCACTTCCATAACAGCTGATGGGCTCTCACACACCCCGATGGTAGCGGGTAAACAAATGGAGGTTCTTCGGCCGGAGACCTGTGTGAGAACACTTGCCATAGTGACGGAAGAGGAAGGAGCAGCAGTTGTAGTTGATGAGGCGGCTGATGGTTGGCGAGGCCTGCTATATGCCGCATTTTAGATTAGTGAGATTCCCAGACTAATGTATGCTGCTCAAGAATGTGCCGGTTCATGATTTTAGTAGTCAAATTATTGTAATTTTTGCCTCTACTGAATAGTTTTTTACAATATTGGCAGAAAACATGAGTTGGGTCATACTTTGCGGTCTCAAAAAAGGCCCAGGCTGTACAGACCCGCTACCGCTGCTGGCCACAGCCAGAGTTGTGGTTGAGGATGTAGTGCTTGTTGTGGTTGCATCACTCCATGTTTGTTCAGGAATCTACAAGGTAACCTTCATTTCTTCCTCCTCCTACACCTCCTCTGTTGAGTTACTCAGCTGCGTGCTTCCGGGTTTACTCCAATTGGGATCTACAACCTCATTGTCATCCTCTATGTGCTCCCATTTCTTGCCCTGAGAGTCATCCTCTTCCTCTTCCTGCCCTAACATCACAGTACAGTCCTCGTGCTCCTGAAGTATCTAAGTTTCATAAGTATCATCTCCACCTATGGTGGTTAACGTCTGGTGACGAGGGTCTGGATTTGCTCAGACCCTACACCGTACGGCCCCAGAACCAACTGAAAAAAATTTGGGCATTGGTGCAGTTGCATTCCTCCTCCTGAGTTTGTGAATCTTTGGAGCAGACCTCTGATGCCCATGGAATAGAATGTGGGAATAGCTCTGCAGACTCTCCGATCTGTGGTTACACAAAGTCAGTTAGGCGGTTGGAGAATTGGGACATGGTGGAAAACAAAGGTAATAGGGGCGCCACCTCTGAGTGCTCTGCTGTGTGTAATGTTAAGGTAAAGGATGAGGAGGAGAGGCCACTTGATGCAACACTTGCCATCCACTTCAGCACATGTTCTGTCTGGACCTCATCTATATGGCGTACCACTTTGCAGCTGCCAAAGAAAGGCAGTCAAGTAGCCCATCAAGTAACAGAAGTTGTCAGTAGAGCTTTTATTGAAATTACCACCTACCCCACGTACACCTTGAACACCAAGCCTATTCCCCCTTCTACCACATCCTTTGCTTTTTTTTCCACTCATGTTGGATGTACCCTTCCCCTCTTTTAACCAGCTGTTTCACAACCCTCGGCTCAGACCTGTCAGTCACCTGTCACTAAATTAACAACCAGTATTTATTAGCTGAGATAGTGTGGCTGGACCACAGAATTAGCACAAAATATTTATATGCTAAAATATCAACTGGTGGCAGGGCCACACAATTAGCACAAAGGATTTAGATGCTGAAATGTGAACTGGTGGCTGGACCACACAATTAGCACAAAGGATTTACCGTATTTTTGTGTACTTTTTTTGTTTTTTACAAACGTGTATTTATTGGTATAATATTTTTTTCATTTTTATTATTTAGCAATTTAATATTATATATTTTTTTTAGTCTCTTTTTACTTTTTTACTTTGTACATCTATGGGACTTCAACTTTTATTTCTTTGATCACTGCAATGCATTAGACCTGTCAGATTTACACTGTCAAATCGCCAGTTAGATCCTGCTGCTGGCTGGGTCTAACAGGCCACCATAGATAGCAGATTCTGAGGTCATTATTTGACCTCCAGCTGCCTTGACAACCCTCGGCTGCCCAGTGATCATGTTGCAGAGGTACCGGAGAGGTGAGAGAAGTAGCCCCCTCCCTCTCACAATTTTCTAAATGCCTCGATGGCTACTGATTGAGGCATCTAGAAGATAACTCAGAGTTAACAACATCATGATTGGCTATGGTACCAATGATGACGCCTATGCAGAGCTAGTGTTCTGCACTGGAATTCCAGTGCCTGGAGGTGTGTGGGGTACCCAATTGCTGCAAGACCGCTGACCACACTCAAACGTCGGCACTGCACAAAGCCCAGCAAAAGCCGACATTTATTTACCATCGGAGGTTGAAAAGCGGTTAATAAGATGTATAATAGAGGACATTAAACTTCAGGAAGGCTAATTTCCAAGGCTAAGACATGATTCCAGCATTCGTAGCACTGTGGATGGCCTATCAACTACACAATTAGTAAGCTTTACATTTCACCTCTCCCCATGTGGCTTGACTAAATGTTTGTCAACAATATATATTTATGCATTTGCCTGCTACCTTGGCATCCCTGGTGTTTAGGGTTTATGTATACTGATGCTACTAATACTCGTATTCTGACCTCACTCCACTTTACCACTTTTTCCCTACTTGATTAATTTCTAGTGATGAGCAAATATATGCTCATTGCTCGGGTGATCTCCGAGTATTTGGGCGTGCTCAGAGATTTTGTCTCTGTTGCCGCAGCTGCATGATTTGCGTCTGCTTGACAGTCTGAATAAATGTGGGGATTGCCTGTTTGTTAGGAAATCCCCACATGTATTCAGGCTGGCAAACAGCCGCAAATCATGCAGCTGTGTCGACAGAAACTAAATCTCAGAGTACGCCCAAATACTCGGAGATCACCCGAGCTTGCTCGGGAAAACCTGAGCAATGAGCATACTCGCTCATCACTATATAATTTCCTCTTTTGATCCCTCCTGCATGTATTATGTTTAACTTTTTATTCATGCTTCTTTTAATGTGTATTAGTTTGAAATAAAACTTACAATATTTTATACATACCTTTTTTGAATGGTGTTTTTGAATACTCAGTATACTTTTCTAAGGTTGTACATGCTATTTAAGTCACCCAGCTATTTTTGTTTATGATGGGGAGATTGATGTTCATACTTGTAGTAACCCTATACTTACGATATGTTTTTGGATATTTTTATGGTCATCATTGCAGAATTGTTGCAATTCAACCACATTGGAGGGTTTCCTAAAATGAACTGTTTTAAACGTCATGCCACAGCTTCTCAATCTGATTAAGTTCAGAACTTTTACTAAGCCATTCCGAAGTCTTAATTTTGTTTTTCTTAAGCAACTCAGAGGTGGACTTGCTGGTGTGTTTTGGATCATTGTCCTGCTGCATAAGCCAAGTGTGCATCAGCTTGAGGTTACAGATATTCTCCTTCAGGATTTTTTGGTAGACAGCAGAATTCTTGGTTCCATTTACCACAGTAAGTCTTCTAGGTCCTGAAGCAGCAAAACAACCCCAGACCACCACACTACCATCACTATATTTTTCTATTGGTATGATGTTCCTTTTCTGAAATTCTGTGTTACTTCTGTACCAGATGAAATGGAACATACACCTTCCAAAAAGTTTAAATTTTGTCTCGTCAGTCCACAGAATATTCTCCCAAAACTCTTAGGGATTAAGATGTTTTCTGGCAAAACTGAAATGAGCCTTCATGTTCTTATTGCTCAGCAGTGGTTTTTGTTTTGGAACTCTGCCATGCTGGCCATTCTTATGGTGTAGTGATGAACACTGACCTTAACTGAGGCAAGTGAGGCCTGCAAGCTTGAATTTTGTTGTTGGTTCTTTTGTAATCAATTGGATGAGTCAGTGCTGCGCTCTTGGGGTAATTTTGATCAGCCAGCCACGCCTGGGATGGTTCACCACTGTTCCATGTTTTCTCCATTTGTGGATAATGGCTCTCACTGTGGTTTGCTGGAGTCTCAAAGCTTTAGAAATGACTTTATTATCTTTTCCAGACTGATAGACCGCAATTACTTTGTTCTCATTTGTTCCAGGATTTCTTTGGATCGCGACATGATGTCTAGCTTTTGAGAATCTTTTGGTCTACTTCAATTTGTCAGGCAGGTTCTATTTAAGTGATTTCTTGATTGAGAACAGGTGTGGCAGTTATCAGGCTTGGGTGTGGCTAGGGAATTTGAACTCAGGTTTCCAAAGATGTGATAAACCACAGTTAATTTATGTTTTAATGTTGGGGCAATCACTTTTTCAAACAGGGCCCTGTGTAACCAGGGGTAAAACAGCAGAATAATCCGAGACGAGCCAAGGGGTCAAATAACCAGGAAGGACAGAGCAGTACCGAGCAGAAGACAGAATCAGAAGTTAGGGGACAAACCAGGTCATACACAGCAAAGCTCACATGCACAGAGGCACAACGATTACAGAAAAGTAAGCTGGGTCAGCTACCTCTAACCGAGTAAACGGAAGTATCACCGACACTGGACCCAGGAACTACCAGCATTAAATAGCCACACCAGAACCAAAAAGAGGCCAACTCACTTAACTCTGACCTGACCAAGACGGAGCCAAAACAACCTCGTCCTGAGTCATGACACCCTGTATGTTTGGATTTCTTTTTCCTTCAATAATAGGGAACTTCATTTAAAAATTGCATTTTGTGTTTACATGTGTTATTTTTGTCTAAAATTTTATTATGTTTGGTGATCTGAAACATTCAAGTACGACAAACATGCAAAAGAATTGGAAATCAGGACGGCGGCAAACACTTTTTCACACAACTGTATATATAATCCTTTTATTTTAATACTGTTGTATATTTTTTATTATTTAACATACATTTCTATATTTTGTTAGCTTTGTTGTAACTTAATTGACTTATATCACATGCGTTCAATTTATAAACATACATGCACCATTTAGACATTGTCACACACTTGTCCTTGGTCTTATAAACTTTTTTTGATCCTGCACATCAGATCTGCAGTGCCGAAGGATATATAATAAGAATGACTGATGGATTGTGCGCATGCGTTCCTTCCATGGGTTGTTTGCATTTCGTGCCACGTCTATCCAAGTGTGGGCCAGGTCATATGACTGCCTCCTGGCCATGTGACTTGATCATGTGATTGGGAGTTTGCTCTCATTACCTGCTCCACCCCCTGGGATGGCGTGTGATGCATCCAGTTACAGTGGGTGTGTCTCTATGCGCCGCAGTTAACCCACAGCTGATTTTTTAACCCCTTCCCGACCTGTGACACAGCGTATGTGCCATGAAAGGATCGCGCTCCTGCAGGTCGGGTGACCGGGGTCATTGAAAGGTCACCCGACCCACAGGCACAAGACCCTTTGTGCTTAACCACAGGGGGTTGGTTTAACCCCCACGTGGCTACGATCGCTCTGATTGGCTGTTAAAAGTGAAACAGCCAATTAGAGCAATCTGTAATATTTCACCAATGAAATTTGGTGAAATATTACAATCCAGCCATGGCCGATGTTGCAATAGCATCTGCCATGGCTGGAGACCGAGATCCGACCCCCCCACACCGAGTCACAGCGGCGATCGGCCGCCGCTACCGATAGATGGAGGCGATCGGTCACCGCCGTCACTTAATGCTCCCCTTCTCCTTGCCTCCGCTGCCCCACCTTCCGATCCCCCCCTTACCTTCCGACCCCCCTACTCATCTCTCCCAGTCCTCCCATGTCCCTGGATCCGTCTCGGCGTCCGTCCGGGATGTTTCATGAGCGCCGCCATCTTGCAAAATGGCGGGCGTGTGCGCAGTGCGCCCGCCGGCCGGCGCATGCGCAGTGTGCCCTCCAGAGTCCAGAAATTTATTTTGATCACTGTGAGAAACTCTCACAGTGATCAAAATAAAAAAAGTAAATAAACGCCTCATTTATCACCCTCATAAGTAGGGACAAATAAAATAAAAAAAAAAATATATATATTTTTTTATCTTTTTATTAGGGTTAGGGTTACGATTATAAGTCTGTGTTCATATTGCTTTATGGCAGTCCGTTAGACAGACTGCGTTACACCGCGGTATAACGCGGTGTAACGCAGTACGTTAACGCTGCCATTCACCCCCATTTGCGGGCACATCGTGACGCATGCCATAAAGCGGCATGCGTTCGCGACGTGCTGTCATTCAGTGACAGAGACTCGGACGCGGCCAGCAGCGTCTGGGCTCCGTCACCGCTAGCGCAGATGAATCGTCTGCTGATTCATCTGCGCTAGCGGGTATAGCATAACGCGATCGCGTAATGCTATGCCGTTACCCGCCCGTCAACGCTATGTGTTGAACGGGCTGGTAAAACGCAATATGAACCCAGCCTTAGGGTTAGAGTTAGAACTAGGGTTAGGGATAGAACTAGGGTTAGAGTTAGCCTTGGGTTAGGGTTGGGATTAGGAGTTAGAATTGAGGGGTTTCCACTATTTAGGCACATCAGGGGGTGTCCATACACAACATGGCGCCACCATTGATTCCTGCAAATTTTGCGTTCAAAAAGTCAAACAGTGCTCCCTTTATTCCGAGCCCCGACGTGTGCCCAAACAGTGGTTTACCCCCACATATGGGGTATCAGTGTACTCAGGAAAAATTGCACAACAACTTTGGGGGTCTAATTTCTCCTGTTATCCTTGGGAAAAAAAATTGGGGACTAAAAAATTATTTTTGTGGAAAAAACAATGATTTTTTATTTTCACAGCTCTGCGTTATAAACTTCTGTGAAATACTTGGAGATTCAAAGTTCTCACCCACATCTAGAGGAGTTCCTTGGGGGATCTATTTTTCAAAATGGGGTCACTTGGGGGGGTTTCTACTGTTTAGGCACATCATGGGCTCTGCAAACATAACATGACGCCCGCAGACCATTCCATCAAGTCGGCATTTCAAAACGTCACTACTTCCCTTCCGAGCCCCGACGTGTACCCATACAGTAGTTTTCTCCCACATATGGGACATCAGCGTACTCAGGACAAATTGGACAACAAGTTTTGGGGTCTAATTTCTCCTGTTACCCTTGGGAAAATCAAAAAATTGGGGACTAAAAGATCATGTTTGTAGAAAAAATATAATTTTTTTATTTTCATGCCCGGGTGTTATAAAACTTCTGTGTAGCGCTTTGGGGTTCAAAGTACTCACCACACATCTAGATAAGTTCCTTGTGGGGTCTAGTTTCCAAAATGGGGTCACTTGTGGGGAGTTTCTACTGTTTAGGCACATCAGTGGATCTGCAAACGTAACATGACGCCCACAGACCATTCCATCAAGTTGGCATTTCAAAACGTCACTACTTCCCTTCCGAGCCCCAACGTGTGCCCATACAGTGTACTCAGGACAAACTGTACAACAACTTTTGGGGTCCAATTTCTCCTGTTACCCTTGTGAAAATAAAAAATTGAGGGGTTAAAAAAATCAGTTTTTGAGGAAAAAAATTTTTTTTATTTTTACGGCTCTGCATTATAAACTTCTGTGAAGCGTGTGGGTGTTCAAGGTGCTCACCACACATCTGGATAAGTTCCTTTGGGGTCTAGTTTACAAAATGGGGTCACTTGTGGGGGGTTTCTACTGTTTAGGCACATTAGGGGCTCTGCAAATGTAACAAGATGCCCGCAGACCATTCCATCAAGTCGGCATTTCAAAGCGTCACTACATCCCTTCCGAGCACTGACGTGTGCCCAAACAGTGGTTACCCCCCAATTATGGGGTACCAGCGTACTCAGGACAAACTGGACAACAACTTTTGGGGTCCAATTTCTCCTGTAACCATTGTGAAAATAAATAATAGGGGGCTAAAAAAATCATTTTTTGAGAAAAAAAATGAATTTTTATTTTCAGGGCTCTGCGTTATAAACTTCTGTATAGCACCTAGTGGTTCAAAGTGCTCACTGTGCATCTAGATAAGTTCCTTAGGGGGTCTTATTTCCAAAATTGAGTCATTCGTGGGGGAGCTCCAAAGTTTAGGTACACAGGGGCTCTCCAAACACGACAAAAAGTCAAATGGCGCTCCTTCCCTTCTGAGCCCTGCCGTGCGCCCAAACAGTGTTTCCCCCCACATATGGGGCACCAGCGTACTCAAGAAAAACTGGACAACAACTTTTGCCATCCAATTTATCCTGTTACCCTTGGGAAAATAAAAAATAGCGGGCTAAAAAATGATTTTTGAGAAACAAAAATGATTTTTTTATTTTCACTGCTCTGCGTTTATAAACTTCTGTGAAGCACTTGGGGGTTCGAAGTGCTCACTACACATCTAGATAAGCTCCTTGGGGGTCTAGTTTCCAAAATGGGGTCACTTGTGGGTGGTTTCTACTGTTTAGGCACATCAGGGGCTCTGCAAACGCAACATGACGCCCGCAGAACATTCCATCAAGTCTGCATTCCAAAATGGCTCTCCTTCCCTTCTGAGCTCTCCCATGCGCCAAAACAGTGGTTCCCCCCACATATGGGGTATTGGTGTACTCAGGACAAATTGCACAACAACTTTTGTCGTCCAATTTCTCCTGTTACCCTTGTGAAAATAAAAAATAGCGGGCTAAAAAATCATTTTTGAGGAAAAAATGATTTTATTATTTTCACTACTCTGCCTTATAAACTTCTGTGAAGCACTTGGTGGTTCAGAGTGCTCACAACAAATCTAGATAAGTTCCATAAGAGGGCTGGTTTCCAAATGGTGTCACATGTGGGGTTTTTTTCACTGTTTAGGCACACAGGGGCTCTCCAAACGCATCATGGTGTTGTCATGGGTGCATCGCCACGAAGATCGTCGCGATTGCACATTCTGACTTCTCGCAGCTGAGTTGCTGTTACTTTGTGTTTGGGGGATGAGGGAGTTAATTTTACCTGGCTCTTTGCTAAGACTAGGTCCAGCCTCGCCCGGCTGCTTTTGATTATGCACTAATTAGCTTCCTTTTTATACCTGCCAGTCTGCTTGTTAGATGCCGGTGAAAGCATTCATACAGACTGCAGATAGGATCGTTCTGAGAAGACTTAAGCTAAGAGCTCCTTTGTTGTTTCTCCTCTCCTTGCTTATAGTTTATCTCCTAGACCTTTGGTGTTCCCTCTGTGTTTAAATGTTGTATGCAAGACAGTATTTACTTTATCCCCTGTCTGTCTCGTTAGTCTTTACTGTTTGTTAACCTTTACCTGTCCATTCCCTATGGTGGTAATCAGGGTCCTTCTAAGGACTAGATTACAGTGGTCAGGGATTTATAGGAGACAGGGTTTACGCTGGCGGCCTGGACCTCTGTACCATTAACAGTACCTCCAGGTAGAGGGACTAGTCAGGACCCCAGTTTAGGGTCAGCATAGACCCCGGTCCACCTCTAGCCAGAGACAGCGTGAAAAGGATACAGTATTGACCCACAGGATATTATGTCAGGTAATACTATGCTATATATACATGTTAATGTTACCTATTTATATGTTATATAGAATGTTGTCCCACTTGATAGATTACTGACATTATTTATATATATATCTGCTAGACAGCGTGACATTTTCACCGGCCCAACTAAAGTTTCTCCCCAGCTACCATGGATCCAGTAGCCCAGCTTGCCCTGCAGTTGCAGAGGTTGTCCATGGAGCTTACGGACATTAAGTCCAAGGTTTTGTCCCCCCCGGAGCAAACCAGATCTGAACCTAAGGTTGCTCTCCCGGACAGGTTCACTGGTGGGCGGGACAAATTTTTTACCTTTCGGGAGGCATGTAAATTATACTTTCGGCTGCGGCCTTGGTCATCGGGGAGTGAAGAGCAGAGGGTGGGAATTGTCATCTCGCTCTTACAAGGGGACCCTCAATCCTGGGCGTTCTCTCTTCCCCCAGGCTCCCCGGCCCTCCAGTCAGTAGATCGATTTTTTGCTGCCCTGGGTCTGGTGTATGATGACCCGGATCGGGTCTCCCTTGCTGAGACGAAGTTACGTAGGATACAGCAGGGAGATCGTCCAGCGGAGGAATTTTCTTCTGAGTTCCGTAGATGGGCCACAGATACTCAGTGGAATGACCCAGCTCTTAGGAGCCAGTTTTGTCAAGGGTTATCTGACAAATTAAAAGATGTATTGGCTCAGTATGATTCTCCTCCGTCACTGGAGGCTGCTATGGCCCTTGCTATTCGTATTGATAGACGGCTTCGGGGGAGGTGCGAGGTAACTCCGCCCCCTGTTATGACTCCACCCACTACTAAAGTCCCTTATATTGAGGTTCCCCTGGTCTGTTCTGAGGAACCTATGCAGTTGGGAGGGACATCATTTTGTAGGAGGGAATCAGCGGTGCGCCGCAAGACAAGAAGGTGTTTCTTCTGCGGGAGAGAGGGACATTTTGTTGGGGGGTGTCCCTCCCGTGCCTCATTGAGCAAAAAAGTCACCGAAAAACTGTTAATCCCAGGTTGTGTGGTGGACGACAACCTGGGAGTAGGTATTTCGTCCCCAGGTACGTCTCAATTTCTCGTGCCTGCGGAGGTGGTGGTTGGTGCGAGAGTTGAGAGGATTTCTGTTCTTCTTGATAGTGGGTCTGGGGCTAATATGGTGGACGCTCGGTTTGCCCAGGTGCAAGGTATGCAACTGAGTGTATTGGCCAAACCGATCCCTATACTTTCTATTGACGCCAGACCTCTCGGTCAAGGTAGCTTTGTACAAGCTGTTCATAACATAGACCTTCGAGTAGGGGCAATACATAAAGAACAGTTGTCTTGTTATGTGTTGGAGGGTCTTCCTACTCCTATTGTGTTGGGACTTCCTTGGTTGGCTAAACATAACCCAGTGATTGATTGGCAATCCAGAGAGATAAGCCAGTGGGGTGAATTTTGCAAGAATAACTGCATGAACACGGTCATCGGTGCGGTCGTGTCTGGGACCTTGCCTCCTTTTCTGGGGGACTTGGAGGATGTGTTCTCAGAGGAGGGGTGTCGGGAGTTGCCTCCTCGTCGCGCGTATGGCTGCTCAATAAAATTGCTGCCTGATGCCTTATCTCGTAGTTTCCCAGGGGCCGGAAAGACGGATGAACCGGTTCCTATCCTTCAGGAGGGAGTGGTAGTGTCGGCTGTATGCTCTGAGCTTGAGGAGGAGGTATTGGAGGCTCAGGGGACGCCCCTGTAGGACCTCCAGGGAAACTGTTTGTTCCTAATCAGTTAAGACAAAAAGTTATCGAGGTACATCATAATTCTGCTTTAGCAGGACATCCAGGGAGTAAAGCAACTGTGGATCTCCTTTCTCGCCGGTTTTGGTGGCCTAACTTAAATAAAGAGGTAATAACTTTTGTCGCGTCCTGTGGAGTTTGTGCTCGCTCTAAGACCCCACATACCCGTCCGTCTGGGGTTCCTGAGGAGGAACGATTCTCGCCGTCACTTGCTTCAGTTTGGAGAGGAGTGCTGAATGGTCTGAGTGCTATGGGGAACCGTTACAAGCGGAGGGCTGATAGGAGGAGAGTGTCTGGTCCGGACCTAAGTGTGAACGATCTGGTGTGGTTGTCTACCAAGAATATAAAACTCAAGGTTCCCTCCTGGAAACTGGGTCCTAGGTTCATCGGTCCATACAGGATCAGTTCTATAATTAATCCAGTGGCATTTCGTCTGGACCTCCCTCCTACGTTTAAAATCCACAATGTGTTCCACAAATCGTTGCTTAAGAGGTACGTGGCGCCAGTTATGCCGTCACCTCTACCTCCTCCTCCAGTGGTGGTCAATGGTAACTTAGAATTTCAAGTGTCGAAGATCATTGACTCACGTCTGAATCGCCGGTCCCTTCAGTACTTGGTTCATTGGAAGGGGTATGGTCCTGAGGAGAGGACGTGGGTCCCTGCGTCTGATATTAACGCAGATCGATTGGTTCGGACCTTCCACACAACTCACCCGGGCAGACCTGGCCCTGAGGGTCCGGAGGCCCCTCGTAAAAGGGGGGGTACTGTCATGGGTGCATCGCCACGAAGATCGTCGCGATTGCACATTCTGACTTCTCGCAGCTGAGTTGCTGTTACTTTGTGTTTGGTGGTGAGGGAGTTAATTTTACCTGGCTCTTTGCTAAGACTAGGTCCAGCCTCGCCCTGCTGCTTTTGATTATGCACTAATTAGCTTCCTTTTTATACCTGCCAGTCTGCTTGTTAGATGCCGGTGAAAGCATTCATACAGACTGCAGATAGGATCGGTTCTGAGAAGACTTAAGCTAAGAGCTCCTTTGTTGTTTCTCCTCTCCTTGCTTATAGTTTATCTCCTAGACCTTTGGTGTTCCCTCTGTGTTTAAATGTTGTATGCAAGACAGTATTTACTTTATCCCGTCTGTCTCGTTAGTCTTTACTGTTTGTTAACCTTTACCTGTCCATTCCCTATGGTGGTAATCAGGGTCCTTCTAAGGACTAGATTACAGTGGTCAGGGATTTATAGGAGACAGGGTTTACGCTGGCGGCCTGGACCTCTGTACCATTAACAGTACCTCCAGGTAGAGGGACTAGTCAGGACCCCAGTTTAGGGTCAGCATAGACCCCGGTCCACCTCTAGCCAGAGACAGCGTGAAAAGGATTCAGTATTGACCCACAGGATATTATGTCAGGTAATACTATGCTATATATACATGTTAATGTTACCTATTTATATGTTATATAGAATGTTGTCCCACTTGATAGATTACTGACATTATTTATATATATATATCTGCTAGACAGCGTGACAGGTGTCCGCTAATGATTGGAGCGAATTTTCCATTCAAAAAGTCAAATGGTGCTCCTTCCCTTCTGAGCCCTACCGTGCGCCCAAACAGTGGTTTATGACCACATATGAGGTATCTGTGTACTCAGGAGAAATTGCCCAACAAATTTTAGGATCCATTTTAAAACTGAGGCTAAAATAACATTTTTGTAAAAAAAAAGTACTTTATTTTTTTTTATGGATCAATTTGTGAAGCACCTGGGTTTCAAAGTGCTCACTATTCATCTAGATAATTTCCTTGGGGGGTCTAGTTTCCAAAATGGGGTCACTTGTGGGGGAGCTCCAATGTTTAGGCACACAGGGACTCTCCAAATGCGACATGGCAACCGCTAAATATTCCAGCATATTTTCCATTCAGTGGTTTATGACCACATATCAGGTATCTGTGTACTCAGGAGTAATTGCCCAACAAATTTTAGGATCCATTTTATCCTATTGCCCATGCAAAATGAAAAAATTGATGCTAAAATAATTTTTTTGTTGGAAAAATTAAAATGTCCATTTTTTCTTCCAAGTTACTTTAGTTCCTGTGAAGCACATGAAGGGTTAATAATCTTCTTGAATGTAGTTTTGAGTAGCTTGAGGGGTGCAGTTTTTATAATGGTGTCACTTTTGGGTATTTTCTACCATATAGACCCCTCAAAGTGACTTCAAATGTGAGGTGGTCCCTAAAAAAAATGGTTTTGTAAATTTTGCTGTAAAAATGAGAAATCGCTGGTAACTTTTAACCCTTATAACTTCCTAACAAAAAAAAAAATTTTGTTTCTAAAATTGTGCTGATGTAAAGTAGACATGTGGGAAATGTTATTTATTAACTATTTTGTGTCACATAACTCTCTGGTTTAACAGAATAAAAATTCAAAATTCGCCTAATTTCCATTTTTTTCACAAATAAACTCAAAAATTATAGACCTAAATTTACTACTAACATGAAGCCCAATATGTCATGAATAGACAATCTTAGAATCGCTAAGATCCGTTGAAGCGTTCCTGAGTTATTACCTCATAAAGGGACACTGGTTAGAATTGCAAAAAATGCCAAGGTCATGAAGGGGTTAAAACCTAATACTCGGATTGGTTCTGCACTGTTTAAATGTACTCTCCTGCTTGTCTGACACCATGCCTCTTGACAAAGGCCCTACGCCGAAACGACTATCGGGACTTGGCGCTATTCCAGCAGGAGGAGATGAATTCAGGTACTTACTACCATGCTGTTTCTTTACTTAAGTATCTTTTAGATTTATGAATATATGTTTTTCTGAATGAACTCTGTTGCTACCTTCATGTACATTTAAATACCTCTTTCACCCCATTTTTCAACCATCAGCTGTGGCCACCGCTATCAGGGGCTTATCTGCAGCATTCTGTAATGCTGTAGATAAGCCCCCGATGTCACCTGAAAGAGAAGAAAAAAAAAGTTATATTAAACTCACCCTGGGGTGGTCCGCCGTCCGGTCCGGTATAATGGGCGTCCGGTCCGATTTCGTGAAACCCGACTTTCTCAAAAGTCGGGTCGAACTAAATCGGCCGACTATCGCGAAAAGTCGGAGGTCCGACTAAAACACGAAACCCAATGCAAGTCAATGGGGAAGCAAAGTCGGTAGGGAGTGGAGGACAGTAAACACACCTATAGTGCCCATTTCACTGCCCACGACATCAATTCTTATTACTTAAGCTTGGCAACCTTAATTTACTTTATAATAATAGTAACGCATTGAAAACTGGGGGTTATTTGTCTAAAGTTGTGGGGGGGGCTAGGGCTGGCTCCAGGTTTTCGTGTGCCCCGGGTGAAAGAGTGTCAGTGGGCCCCTCTTTTAACACAATACCACAATTCAGATGCTCGAAAACGGCACAGAAATATAGGTCATAATGCAATACAAATATTTATTTCTACAATAATTTCATGATGATATCTATTTAAATTCTCACATAAGCTCAAAACCGACATATATTCCTCCATACAGTAATGGCCACCACATACTAGTGCCATACAGAATAATGAGCCCCATATATTGCTCCATACAGAATAATGGTCCCATATAATGTTCCATACAGTATATGATAGCCCACATAATGCTACAGTATAGATGGTCCCCATATAATGTGCCATACAGTATAGGAGGTCCCCATAGAGTAGAAATGACCCCACATATTGCTTCATACAGTATAATGAGTCGCATATAAAGCTCCATACAGTATATGATGGGCCCCATATATGCTCCATAGAGAATGGGCTCCATATAATGCTCCATTCAAAATAGCCCCATATGTGGCCATATGATGCTCCATATACCCTATATAATGCCCCATAAATAATGAACCCCATATGATGCTCCAGTATATGATGGGCCCCATGGATGATGCTCCAGTGTATGATGGGCCCCATTTATAATGCTCCAGCATATGATGGGCCCCATGGATGATGCTCCAGTGTATGATGGGCCAATATAATGCTCCATATATAATGGGCCCCATATGATGCTCCAGTATATAGTGGGCCCCGTATATGATGCTCCTGTGTATGATGGGCCCCATTTATAATGCTCCAGTGTATGATGGGCCTATATAATGCTCCATATATAATGGGTCCCATATGATGCTCCAGTGTATGATGGGCCAATATAATGCTCCATATATAATGGGCCCCATATGAAGCTCTAGTATATTATGGACCCCGTGTATGATGCTCCAGTGTATGATGGGCCCCATTTATAATGCTCCAGTGTATGATGGGCCCCATGGATGATGCTCCAGTGTATGATGGGACAATATAATGCTCCATATATAATGGGCCCCATATGATGCTCCAGTATATGATGGGCCCCGTATATGATGCTCCAGTGTATGATGGGCCCCATTTATAATGCTCCAGTGTATGATGGGCCTATATAATGCTCCATATATAATGGGCCCCATATGATGCTCCAGTGTATGATGGGCCTATATAATGCTCCATATATAATGGGCCCCATATGATGCTCCAGTGTATGATGGGCACCATGGATGATGCTCCAGTGTATGATGGGCCCCATTTATAATGCTCCAGTGTATCATGGGCCTATATAATGCTCCATATATAATGGGCCCCATATGATGCTCCAGTGTATGATGGGCCTATATAATGCTCCATATATAATGGGCCCCATATGAAGCTCTAGTATATTATGGACCCCGTGTATGATGCTCCAGTGTATGATGGGCCCCATTTATAATGCTCCAGTGTATGATGGGCCCCATGGATGATGCTCCAGTGTATGATGGGACAATATAATGCTCCATATATAATGGGCCCCATATGATGCTCCAGTATATGATGGGCCCCGTATATGATGCTCCAGTGTATGATGGGCCCCATTTATAATGCTCCAGTGTATGATGGGCCTATATAATGCTCCATATATAATGGGCCCCATATGATGCTCCAGTGTATGATGGGCCTATATAATGCTCCATATATAATGGGCCCCATATGATGCTCCAGTGTATGATGGGCCCCATGGATGATGCTCCAGTGTATGATGGGCCTATACACTGAGTGCAGAATTATTAGGCAAATGAGTATTTAGATCACATCATCCTTTTTATACATGTTGTCCTACTCCAAGCATTATAGGATTGAAAGCCAACTGCCAATTATGTAAATCTGGTGATTTGCATCTCTGTAATGAGGAGGGGTGTGGTCTAATGACATCAACACCCTATATAAGGTGTGCTTAATTATTAGGCAACTTCCTTTCCTTTGCCAAAATGGGTCAGAAAAGAGATTTGACGGACTCTGAAAAGTCAAAAATTGTGAGATGTCTTGCAGAGGGATGCAGCAGTCTTGAAATTGCCAAACTTTTGAAGCGTTATCACTGAACAATCAAGCGTTTCATGGCAAATAGCCAACAGGGTCGCAAGAAGTGTGTTGATAAAAAAAAGGCTCAAAATAACAGTCCATGAATTGAGGAAAATCAAGTATGAAGCTGCCAAGATGCCACTTGGCACCAGTTTTGCCATATTTCAGAGCTGCAATGTTACTGAAGTATCAAAAAGCACAAGGTGTGCCATACTCAGGGACATGGCCAAGGTAAGGAATGGTGAAAAACGACCACTTTGAACAAGAAACATAAGATAAAACGTCAAGACAGGGCCAATAAATATGTTAAAACTGATTTTTCTAAGGTTTTATCGACTGATGAAATGAGAGTGACTCCTGATGGGCCAGATGGATGGCCCGAGGCTGGATCAGTAAAGGGCAGAGAGCTCCACTCCGACTCAGACGCCAGCAATGTGGAGGTGGGCTACTGGTATGGGCTGGTATCATCAAAGATGAACTTGTGGGACCTTTTCGAGTTGAGGATGGAGTGAAGCTCAACTCCCAGACCTACTGCCAGTTTCTGGAAGACACCTTCTTCAAGCAATGGTATAAGAAGAAGTCGGTATCGTTCAAGAAAAACATGATTTTCATGCAGGACAATGCTACATCACATGTATCCAAATACTCCACAGCGTGGCTGGCCAGTAAAGGTCAAAAAGAATAAAAAATAATGACATGGCCCCCTTTTCACCTGATCTGAACCCCATAGAGAACCTGAGGTCCCTCATAAAATGTGAGATCTACAGGGAGGGAAAACAGTACACCTCTCGGAACAGTGTCTGGGAGGCTGTGGTGGCTGCTGCACGCAATGTTGATCGTAAACAGATCAACCAACTGACAGAATCTATGGATGGAAGGCTTTTGTGTGTCATCGTAAAGAAAGGTGGCTATGTTGGTCACTGATTTTTTTTTTATTTTTGTTTTTGAATGTCATAAATGTTTATTTCTAAATTTTGTGTTGTTATATTGGCTTATCTGGTAAAAATAAACAAGTTAGATTGGTATATATTTGTTTTTTATGTATTTGCCTAATAATTCTGCACAGTAATAGTTACCTGCACAAACAGATATCCTCCTAAGATAGCTAAATCTAAAAAAAAAACACTCCAACTTACAAAAATAGTAAGCTTTGATATTTAGGAGTCTTTTGGGTTGATTGAGAACATAGTTGTTGTTCAATAATAAAAAGAATCCTCTCAAATACAACTTGCCTAATAAATATTCAAGCATTGTATAATGCTCCATATATAATGGGCCCCATTTATAAAGCTCCATATATAATGGGCCCCATATGATGCTCCAGTATATGATGGGCCCCATTTATAATGCTCCAGTGTGTAATGGGCCCCGTATATGATGCTCCAGTGTATGATGGGCCTATATAATGCTCCATATAAAATGTGCCCCATTTATAATGCTCCAGTGCATAATGGGCCCTATGTATGATGCTCAAGTGTATGATGGACCCCATATATAATTCTCCAGTGTATAATGCTCCCCATATATTGCTCCAAACATTAAAAAAGAGCTACCTCTAATCGCTGGGCACTGCTCTACTCTGGACTCCTCAGTGTCGCCATCTTCCAGCTCTCTGCACTTGGACTGACCATGCAGAGGGCGTACAGATGTGACGTCATTGCGCTCTCTGACCTGAATGTCACTGTCAGGAAACGCGGAAGACGTCACAGCGGTGGAGCATGGAGAGGTAAGTATTGCAAGTACTGGGGCCCTGAGCAAGCAGGGGGGGCCTACTTGTGGGTGACGGCACTGGCACTGGGCCCCTCATGGTACGCAGTGTGTCTGACGGCGAGTGGGCCCCCCCACCATCAGAGACACTTTAGCGTATTATGAGTGGCCCTGTGCCAGTGCCATCGCCCACGAGTGGCCCCCCACCTGCTCAGGGCACCGGCACTTGCCCAGGTGCACCAGGTGCTGACGCCGGCCCTGGGAGGGGGTACAGCACAGTTAGGTAGGTGGAAAAACTTGCATATGTTGAGGTGTAGGCTGGACGTTCAGCAGCTGCAAATGGAGGAATTGGAGAAGTCGGAGGAAGAGGAGGTCAAAGCGAGCTATTTTGCTTGCAACCTTTGTGTCATCAGGTGAAGGTGGTACAAAATCCTTTGAAACCCAGGCATGGTTCATTTTAATGAAGGTGAGATCACCAACATTTTTGGTCGACAGCCGGGTCCTTCTTTCTGTCAGGATTGATCCAGCAGCACTGAAGATTCTTTCTGATAGCACACTACCAGCAGGGCAAGCGAGCTCCTGTAAAGCATATTGTGCCAATTCAGGCCAGGTGTCCAGTTTACAGGCCCAGTAGTCAAAGGGGAATGAACTGTGAGGGAGAACATCGATAGGGGAGGAGAGGTCATTTTGATCCATAGTTGACAACTGCTGTCTCCTGTCTTTTGCAATCGATTCAGTATTACCAGTCATGTGAGCGTTACTCGAGAAATCAGTCCACAGCATGGTCATGAAACCCCCGTCTCCAATGCCACTTCGGCTGTGTGCACAACGAATACCTCTTCCGTTTGGCCCAGTACGGCTCATAGTAGAACCTGCACCGCTGCTGTATGCTGGGAATGCCTCTAATAAACGGTTTACCATAGTTGCTTGTTTGTTTGCCAATATTAGCTCTAGGTTCTCTTATGGCATGATATTCTGTAATTTGCCTTTATAGCGTGGATCGAGGATGCTGGCCAACCAGTAGTCGTCATCCTTCACAATTTTGGCAAGGCGGGGGTCTCTTTTTTAGGATCCGTAAGACATAATTACACATGTGGGCCAATGTTCCATGTGTCAATGATGCACTGACAGTGGTGGGTGGAGGAGAACTTTCTGCCAAATCCACATCCCTCCAGTCACGCACAAACCCTGTACCTGATCTTGGCAAGCAAACATTTTCTCTTTCCCCCTGAGAAGCATCATCCTCCCCAAAATAATCATCCCCCTCATCCTCCTCCTCCTCTTCCTCTTCTTCCTCCACCTCTTCCAGGACAGTTCCCTGAGCAGACAATGGCTGACTGTCATCAAGGCTTCCCTCCTCCTCCTCCTCTTCCTCCTCCGCTGCAGACGCCTGATCCTTAATGTGCATCAAAGTTTGCATGAGCAGACGCATAAGTGGGATGCTCATGGTTATGATGGCATCGTCTGTGCTTACCAGCTGTGTGCATTCCTCAAAACACTGAAGGATTTTATAGAGGTCTTTCAGCTTTGACCACTGCACACCCAACAACTCCATGTCTGCCCTCAAACTGCCTGCCCGTGTATCCTCCCACAAATGCATTACAGCCTGCCTCTGTTCGCACAGCCTCTCAACCATGTGTATGGTGGAGTTCCACCTTGTTGCAACGTCTTTGATTAGGCGGTGCTTGGGGAGCTGGAGCGATCGCTGCAGCCTCTGCATACGACTGGAGTCTACGGATGAGCGACGAATGTGCGAGCACAGTCTTTGCACCTTATGGAGCTGGGCTGTTAGCTCCGGATAATTATTTAGGAAGCACTGTACCACCAGGTTCAAGGTGTGAGGCAGGCAAGGTATGTGTCTGAGTTTTGCCAGGGCTATGGCCGCCACAAAATTACATCCGTTATCACTGACTACCTTGCCTGGCGCAAGAGGTAGACTGCCCAGCCATGACCCATTTTCTTGCTGCAAGTAGTCGGCCAGTACCTCCGTGGTGTGTCTGTTGTTGCCCAAATACATCATCTTTAAAACAGCCTGCTGACGCTTACCACTAGCTGTTCGATAGTGGGACACCTCGTGTGCAACACTGGCAGTTGCGGATGGAGTGCTCGTGTGACTGCACTCTGTCGATGAGCTTTCGCTTCTGGAGGAGGAGCAGGGTTGAACGCCTACAGCAAACTGTTGCCTATACCGTGGGCTAGGTAGCACTGTCCCATTGCAGCTGTCCCCTGTGGACCCTGCATCCACTACATTAACCCAGTGCGCAGTGATGGACACGTAACGGCCCTAGCAATGCCTACTGGCCCATGCATCTGTTGTGAAGTGCACCTTTCTACTCACTGATTGTTTGAGTGCATGGACAGTGGGGTCTTTCACATGCAGTTGGAGGGCAGGGATGGCTTTCTAGAAAAGAAGTGCCGACTGGGTAGGTCATAGCGTGGGACAGCATAGGCCATGAGCTCTTGGAACGCTGCGCTTTCAACCAAACGGAAGGGCATCATCTCTAATGAGATCAGTTTGGCAATGTAGGCGTTCAAAGCCAGTGTACGCGGATGAGAGGATGAGTACTTTTTTGTCCTACTCAGAGTGTCTGGTAGGGTGAGCTGGACTTGAGAGCTGCATATGGGTGATCTAGCGGTGGACATGATGGACTGAGAGGGGGTCGGTGATGGTGATGGTGTTGATGGCCTAGATTCAGTCTTTCGTTGCAAAAACATTGTGACTCCCTGACTGCTTTGGCCTTGAGACGACACCTCAACATTTCTTGCTGGTGGTGTGCTAACCGGTGGGCTTACAGTGGGGGAAGCGATGTCGCGTTGCTGGCTACCTTCAGTCGGAGCAGGTGCACATGTGCTACCTGAGGTTTTGTAGTCCATCCAGTGCATGTTGATTAAATGTCTAAGCATGCAACTGGTATTCAAATTTCGGAGAGTTTTCCCTCGGCTAAAGGTCCTTCCGCACTTCTTACAGATAACCTTTGCCTCATCAATAGAATTTTGGTCAAAAAAGTGCCACACTGCACTCTTCCTACTATGGTATAAATTTTCAGGGCTTGCACGCTGTGCTAATTTGTCCATCTGGTCAAGCTGTCCTGCAACTTTTTGTTTTTTTAACACGTTTTTGGACTGCTACGGGCCTGCCAGATAACCGCTGCTGCGATGTCGATGCCTGCTGCGGATACTTCTCCTCTTCTGAGCTATTGCCAGCGGCACCCTCTTCCCCCAATGGATGCCAATCCGGGTCAACAACAATAGGGTCATCCATTACCTCCTCTTCAATGTAATCTGCAACTTCCTCTGTGTCACCGTGTAAGGTGGTATAGTATGCGGGAAGGGGCACCTGAGTTTCATCAGGGTCAGATTCTGGCTCAGTAGACTGTGAGGGCAATGTAGTGCTCTGGGTGAATGTACCAGCAGAATCATCTAGCAGTGGCTGTGCATCAGTGCACTCCATGTCAGATTCATCTTGGACTGGGGAATTCACTATTTGACTTGATAACCCAGGCATGGTATGTGAAAAGAGCTCCATGGAGTAATCTGAAGTGTGGCCTGACGCATCCTTCACTTTTGGTGGGGGTGAAGGACACAAGGAAAGGTGTTGTTCCTGACCAGGAGCCTGCACTGACGACTCAGTGATTGCCTTTTTTGAAACTTCAGAAGAGGAGGCGAGAGAGCTGAAGGCTGTTTCGGCAATGTAAGACAAAACCTGTTCCTGATGCTCCGGATTTAAAAGCGGTTTACCTACTCCCAGAAAAGGGAGCCTTTCAGGCCCTCTGGAGCCAGACGATGACGCAGGCTCAACACCTCCTGCCTTAGGTGCTGTTGTGCTTTTGGCACTACCAGCAGATACACCACTACCACCATCAGTACCAGCTGGCTCCCCACTGCCAAGTCTGTGGCCTCTTCCACCATACTTCCTCATGTTTGGGAAAATGTACCCAAAATACGAGCAGATATATGGTACTGTATCAGAAGCGTACAGCTGTATACGGTGAAGCAAAAAATTCTAAATCTCAGTCTATATTTCGAGAGTAACAAAAGACATTCACAGGCTCAGTATGGATTACACCAGAATATGAAAAGCAGAAAAAGGGTACTGTATCAGAAGATGCCAGGTGTATATAGTATTGGGGAAAATTTCAATCTCCGTATATATTTCAGGAGTCACACACAGACGCTCTCAGACTCAGTAAAGATTAGACCAGAATATAAAAAGTAGAAAAAGGATAATGTATTAGAAGCATACCGCTGTATACAGTGTTGGGGTGATTTTAAATCTCCGTATATATTTCCAGAGTCAAACACAGACTCTCACAGGCTCAGTATCGATTACACCAGAATTTAAAAAGTAGAAAAAAGGTAATGTATTAGAAGCGCACAGCTGTATACAGTGTTGGGGTAATTTTAAATCTCCTTATATATTTCCAGAGTCAGACACAGACTCACACAGGCTCAGTATGGATTACACCAGAATATAAAAAGTAAAAAAAGGGTAATGTATCAGAAGCGTACAGATGTTTACAGTATTGGGGTAATTTTGAAACTCCGTATATATTTTCGGACTAAACATAGACGCTCACAGGCTCAGAATGGTTTTTACCAGGAAATAAAAAGTAGAAAAAGGGTAATGCATCAGAAGCGTACAGCTGTATAAAGTGTTGGGGTAATTTTAAATCTCGTATATATTTCCAGAGTCAGACACAGACACTCACAGGCTCAGTATGGATTACACCAGAATATAAAAAGTAGAAAAAGGGTAATGTACCAGAAGCATACAGCTGTATACAGTGTTGGGGTAATGTTAAATCTCTGTTTATATTTCCGGAGTGACACACAGACGCTCACAGGCTCAGTATGGATTACACCAGAATATAAAAAGTAGAAAAAGGGTAATGTATCAGAGGTGTACAGCTGTATACAGTGTTGGGGTAATTTTAAATCTCTGTGTATATTTCCGGAGTAACACACAGACGCTCACAGGCTCAGTATGGATTACTGTTGTGAATACCTTGGAGGAGACTTCTGAGCTGGGGCTCCCTCCGGTGGTTGCTGAGAGTAATGAACTAATTACTGAATGGCCTTCAGCTGGCTCTGAATGGTATGATATAAGTGACCTGAGTTCCCAGCAGCCTTGCCGGTAATCAATTGTTCCTCCTGCTCTTGCTTGGAGCACACCTTGCTTTCCTGCTCTCGTTCAGATAAGTGTTTTGTTTTTTTTTCCTCTGTTTGATTTTCACTGCTGGTTTGCTGCTTGCAGTGGACTGCAGCCTGGTCCCCTTTTGGGGTCTTGCGCTGCAATTGTGCTCATTGTGTGTTTGCATTTTTGCTTTGTTCCTTTGTCACTTTTTATTTGCTGTGTTGCTGTGTGTTACACCAGAGATCTGATTTAGGTGGTAGAGATCGTGTGATCTCAGGTTTTTTGTTAATCAGAAGTGTTGGTATTTTTGTCAGGGTTTTTTTGGGTTGCAGTCAGAATTCTTTCCTATACTTTTCTATCTAGACAGATTGGGCCCCAGCGTTTGCTCATCCTATTTTCTGTCTGTGTCCGTGTTTTCTTCTTGTCTAACTGCCATTACATGTTCGGGGGCTTCTTATTTCTTTGGGGATTCTGCTCCAGGGCAGATAGCATTTATCTTTCTGCCTTTACGTGTAGCTATCTCTACGGCTGTGACGAGGCGTCTAGGATCACCGTAGGTACGCTCCACGGCTACTTCTAGTGTGGCGGTTAGTTTAGGTTACTGCAATCCAATAGTTTCCAGCCTCTCTGGTGTATTGCTACTTTGGCTATTTTTTGCAGTTTCTCCTCAGCTACTGAAACATAACAGATTACTCCAGAATATAAAAAGTAGAAAAAGGGTAATGTATTAGAAGCGTACAACTGTATACAGTGTTAGGGTAATTTTAAATCTCCTTATATATTTCCAGAGTCAGACACAGACTCTCACAGGCTCAGTATGGATTACACCAGAATATAAAAAGTAAAAAAAGGGTAATGTTTCAGAAGCGTACAGCTGTATACACTGTTGGGGTAATTTTAAATCTCCGTATATATTTCCGGAGTCACACACAGATGCTATCTCAGTATGGATTTGACCATAATACAAAAGACAGAGAAAAAGTACTGTATCAGAAGATACCAGCTGTATATAGTTTAGGGGAAAATTGAAATATCCATATATATTTCCGGAATCACACACAGATAGTCAGCATGTATTTGTCCGTGATACCAGCTGGTACACGGTAGTGTGTGAGGAGCGTACAGCTCTATACGGTGTGGGAAAAAATGAACGCTCGGTAAGTGTTCAGAAAAAAAAAAATAAAGTATTAGTGCTGTGTAGGTGCTGTGTAAAAAGCAGTCTGCACAGCAGTGTACACAGAGCAATACAGCTAGCAGGTAGCCTAATAATCAGCTCTGCTGCTGCACACAAGAAAATCCTCCCCTGTCACTGCACACTAACTGTACAGCACAATCGCTAGCAGCACAAGCACAGAATCACTTTTCTTTCCTGTCTAACTCTCTCTCTACTGAGAAACAGTGGCAGCAACCTCTCCTTATGCTAAGATCGGCAGAAGTAAAATGGTGGTCGGCAGTCAGGGATTTTATAGCCACTGTGATGCCACACAAAGCAAGCCAATCACTGCAATGCCCTTCTCTAGGTTTGTGTGGCCGAAGCCCATGTCATCTCTTTGCCCACACTGTGCGTCCTTGCTCATTGGCTGAGAAAAGGCACCTGCAAGCATTATGGGAAAACCGAATTTGGCGCTCGGGTCGACGACCGCATGGCAGACCTCACTTTGGCGAAAGTCGGCGATTTTTGAATTTGACCGACCTGTTTCGCTCAACTCTACCATTCACACGACTGTTAATACTGAATCGATTGCAACAGACAGGAGACAGGTGGAGCGATCGCTGCAGCCTCTGCATACGACTGGAGTCTACAGGCGAGCGACGGCTGTGCGAGCTCAGTCTTCGCACCTTATGGAGCAGGGCTGGTAACTCCGGATAATTATTTATGAAGCACTGCACCACCAGGTTCAAGGTGTAAGCCAGGCAAGTTATGTGTCTGAGTTTTGCCAGGGCTATGGCCGCCACAAAATTACGGCCGTTATCACTGACTACATTGCCTAGCTCAAGATGTAGACTGCCCAGCTATAACTCAGTTTCTCGCTGCAAGTAGTTGGCCAGTACCTCCGCGGTGTGTCTGTTGTTGCCCAAAGACATCATCTTTAAAACAGCCTGCTGATGCTTACCACTAGCTGATCGATAGTGGGACACCTTGTGCGCAACACTGGCAGCTGCGGATGGAGTGCTCGTGCGACTGCGCTCTGTCTTCAAGCTTTTGCTTCTGGAGGAGGAGGAGGGTCGACCGCCTACATCCAACTGTTGCCTATACCGTGGGCTAGGAAGCACTGTCCCACTGCCGCTGTCCCGTGTGGACCCTGAATCCATTACATTAACTCAGTGCGCAGTGATGGACACGTAATGGCCCTGGCCATGCCTACTGGCCCATGCATCTGTTGTGAGGTGCACCTTTCCACTCAATGATTGTTTGAGTGAATGGACAATGCGGTCTTTCACATGCAGTTGGAGGGCAGGGATGGCTTTTCTAGAAAAGAAGTGCCGACTGGGTAGGTCATAGCATGGGACAGCGTAGGCCATGAGTTCACGGAAAGCTGCGCTTTCAACCAAACGGAAGGGCATCATCTCTAATTAGATCAGTTTGGCAATGTAGGCGTTCAAAGCAAGTAAGGTTTTGTAGTTCGTCCACTCTTGCAAGTGCATGGTGTTTAAATGTCTAAGCATGCAACTGGTATTCAATTTTCGGAGATTTTTCCCTCGGCTAAAGGTCCTTCCGCACTTCTTACAGATAACCTTTGCCTCATCAATAGGATTTTGTTCAAAAAAGTGCCACAATGCACTCTTCTTACTATGGGATAAATTTTCAGGGCTTGCACGCAGTGCTAATTTGACTATCTGGCCAAGCTGTCCTGTAACACTTTTTGTTTTTTTAACACGTTTTTGGACTGCTACGGGCCTGCCAGATAACCACAGCTGCACTGTCGATGACTGCCGCAGATTCTCCTCCTCTTCTGAGCTATTGCCAGTGGCACCCTCTTCCCCCAATGGATGCCAATCTGGGTCAGCAACTGGGTCATCCATCACCTCCTCTTCAATTTCATCTGCACCTTCCTCTGTGTCACCGTGTAAGTGTGCGGGAAGGGACACCTGAGTTTCATCAGGGTCAGATTCTGGCTCAGTAGACTGCGAGGGCAATGTAGCGCTCTGGGTGAATGTACCAGCAGAAACAGATAGCAGTGGCTGTGCATCAGTGCACTCCATGTCATATTCATCTTGGACTGGGGAATTCAGGATTTAACTTGATAACCCAGGCATGGTATGTGAAAAGAGCTCCATGGAGTAATCTGAAGTGTGGCCTGCCGCATCCTTCACTTTTGGTGGGGGTGAAGGACACAAGGAAAGGTGTCATTCCTGACCAGGAGTCCGCACTGACGACTCAGTGCTTGCATTTTTTGAAAGTTCAGAAGAGGAGGTGATAGAACTGGAGGCTGTTTCGGCAATGTAAGCCAAAACCTGCTCCTGATGCTCCGGATTTAAAAGCGGTTTACCTACTCCCAGAAAAGGGAGCCTTTCAGGCCTTCGGGAGCCAGACGATGACGCAGGCTCAACACCTCCTGCCTTAGGTGCTATTGGGCTTTTGGCACTACCAGCAGATGCACCACCTCCACCATCATCATTCCCAGCTGCCCCCCCCGCCCACGTTTGCGACCTCTTCCACCATTCTTCCTCATGTTTTGGAAAATGTACCAAAAATACCAGCAGATTTATGGTACTGAATGAGGATCATACACCTGTATATGGCGTAGGGTGTTGTGAACGTTCTGGAGACAACTTCTGAGCGGAGGCTCCCTCTGGTGGTTGCTGACAGTATTGAAGCTGTATTGAATAACAAGGCTTCCGCACCTGGAAGCGAGGACTGGCAATCAGGAGAGACAGACTGGGCTGATATAAGTGAGCTGCCTTCCCATGATCCTCACCGGTGATCAATTGTTGTTTCCTGGTTTATTTGGAAGTCAGCTGGTGTCTTGCCTTCGTCTGCTACTTTCAGATAAGTCATTTGCTGCCTGTTTCTATTGTGTTGCTGTTTCCATTTTTTGTCTGCACTTTTGTAGGAGGTTAGCCGGGTTCCCCTCCAGAGGCCTGTGCTGGTCTCTGTTTTTCAGTAGCCACTGTTTATTGTTCAATTGCTCTGTCCCTGCTATTTGAGTGGCTGCGGGTTAGCCGCTTGTTCACACCAGAGATCTGATTTAGCTGGTGGCGAGATCGTGTGATCTCAGCATTTTTGGAATCAGAAGTGTTGGAAGATTTTCTAGGGTTTTGCTGGGTTGAAGATAGTATTCTGTCCTGTCCTATCTAGCCAGTGTTTGGCCCCAGCGTTTGCTCACTCTATTTTCTGCCTGCGTTTGTATTTCGTCTTGTCTTTCCGCCATTATATATGTGGGGGCTACCTATTCCTTTGGGGCTCTACTCCGGGGCAGTTAGCTTTCCTGTTTCTATCTTTAGGTGTAGCCAGCTCTCCGGCTGTGCGGAGGTGTCTAGGTCACCGTTGGTACGCCCCATGGCTGCTTCTAGTTGTGCGGTTAGTTTAGGTATCTGCAACCCATTAGTTCCCAACCTCTCTAGGTGTTCGGCTGCCTTGGCTGTTTTTTGCTCCTGTCCTCCTCAGATACCAAATCATAACAGTAGGAGAAAATTTAAATCTCCGTATATATTTCCGGAGTCACACACAGACGCTCACTCAGTATGGATTTGACCGTGATACAAAGAGCAGATATACGGTACTGTCTCATAAGCGTACAGCTGTATACGGTGTAGGGGAAAATTGCAATCTCCGTATATATTTCCGGAGTCACACACAGACGCGCACTCAGTATGGATTTGACCGTAATACAAAGAGCAATTATACAGTACTGTCTCAGAAGCGTACAGCTGTATACGGTGTAGGGGAAAATTGCAATCTCCGTTTATATTTGAGTCACACACAGACGCTACCAGTATGGATTTGACCGTAATACAAAGAGCAGATATACGGTACTGTCTCAGAAGGTACAGCTGTATACGGTGTAGGGGAAAATTGCAATCTCCGTATATATTTCCAGAGTCACACACAGACGCTCACTCAGTATGGATTTGACCGTAATACAAAGAGCAGATATACGGTACTGTCTCAGAAGAGTACAGCTGTATAAGGTGTAGGGGAAAATTGCAATCTCCGTATATATTTCCAGAGTCACACACAGACGCTCACTCAGTATGGATTTGACCGTAATACAAAGAGCAGATATATGGTACTGTCTCAGAAGAGTACAGCTGTATAAGGTGTAGGGGAAAATTGCAATCTCCGTATATATTTCCGGAGTCACACACAGACATTCACTCAGTATGGATTTGACCGTAATACAAAGAGCAGGTATACGGTACTGTCTCCGAAGAGTACAGCTGTATAAGGTGTAGGGGAAAATTGCAATCTCCGTATATACCTCACACACAGATAGTCAGCATGTATTTGTCCGTGATACCAGCAGGTACACGGTAGTGTGTGTGGAGCATACAGCTCTATCGGTGTGGGAAAAAATGAACGCTCGGTAAGTGTGCAGAAAAAAAGAATCAAGGTATTAGTGCTGTGTAAAAAGCAGTCTGCACAGCAGTGTACACACAGCAATACAGTTAGCAGGAAGCCTAATAACCAACGCTGCTGCACACAAGAAAATCCTCCCCTGTCACTGGCAGGAAGCTTAATAACCAGCGCTGCTGCACACAAGAAAATCCTCCCCTGTCACTGGCAGGAAGCCTAATAACCAGCGCTGCTGCACACAAGAAAATCCTCCCCTGTCACTGCACAAGCACAGAAGAACTTTTCTTTTCTGCCTAACTCTCTCGCTACTGATAAACAGCATCAGCAACCTCTCCCTACTGTTAATATCAGCAGAAGTAAAATGGAGGTCAGCGGTCAGGGCTTTTATCGACATTATGACTCCCCCCAAAGCAAGCCAATCACTGCAATGCCCTTTCTACTATGGTGGTGGACGCTGCCCATGTTATCTCGTTGCCCACAGAGTACGTCCTTGCTCATTGGCTAAAAAAAGGCGCCTGCAAGCATTATGGGAAAACTGACTTGGGCGCTCGGGTCGACGACCGCATGGTAGACTACACGTTATGGTCGGGTTTCAGCCAACGAAAGTCGGCGACTTTTGAATCTGACTGACCTGTTTCGCTCAACTCTATAGTTAAATAAAATATTAGATACTTATAATGATACAACCACTTTAATAACCTGTTAATCTTTTGCAGACAAAATAATTTGTTTTACATGATAATTTTCTTTTTATATCTGTAATTTATAGCTTTATGTCTACACCAAGTCATTTATTTAGTGGATTTAAAAAATAATTACCAAAATGAGCAGAAGATAGCATGCAACTTTGTGAAATCCCAATAAACATCACATCACCTCTAATTAATTTGACTAGATGAAAGGAAAGATAAATCTGGGAGAAAACACACATTTCGTGATCTTCAAAAGGCAACAATGCACAGATACCACAAAAAATAATAAATACTTAGATTGAATATCATGAATGAAAGCTGCCAACAAAAAGATCACTAACATACAAATCAACTGAGGTGTTGATGTGGTGAAGTAATAGTTCTACATGAATCAGTCTTGGTGATTTCTAGTTAATACTTTGGTCTGTTTTTTATTATGAATTAAAGATCTGGGTTTAGCTATGTTCTAAGATCGATTTTTTTTTCTTAATGTCATGTTGATATACAGAACTAAAATGTTGAATTTTGTAAAAAAAAATTTACATGCTCAAACTTTGACAGACCACTGTTTCATTATTTAGTCATTACTCACTGTGTCTTACAGTACTACTCAAATGCATAAATATGGACACATTTATTTGATTCTTCTCAATTTTTTTATACTTCATAGTTATTACTGTGTTTGAAAATGTCAACACATCTAATATATTGTACATGCATAAGCCTAAAGGGAGTAGGCATGAAACAATATTTGCAGTCACTCTTACATGGGTGTTTCATTTGTTTTGGTATTGACTTTGCAAGCACCTGATGCTAACATGTTGGTTTTAAAACCAGACAAAAGTAAAGCACAGGGAACAACAAATTCTTCATTTTAGAAATGTCAACAGGTAATATGAACAAAAATTTCAGCGTAGAGCATCAAGAATATATTTACATGTATATATTTGAGTAGTCACAGTGTTATAACGTATATATTTTATGGTAAGTTCAACAGCATGTTTGCCAAAAAAGGATATTACCAAAACTGTGTAGAAGTGAAGATCTTCCCATAAGAACATAAAGGAACCATAAGGAGCAAAATGTCCCTCATCCATACAGATATGGCACAGACAAAGCTACTAAATATATTAAAGGTGTTGTACAGTACATGGAAATTATTTTTCATGGTGCTCAATATGGCATTACAAATATAAGAGTAAATGCCCAATATTATCAATCTTCCTTATTTGCTGTTTTTACACTTATCTGTTTCTAATGGTCTCTATTGTTACAGCAAACTTGAAATGACTGAAATGTCCACTTAGCCAATCTCTGCTTGCAGCTGTGACCTGCATCAGTCATGGATAGAGTCAAAAAGGGTATTTTCAGCCATTTGAGGTGTGATCAAGAAATAGAGATCAGCGGGAGCATCAGAATGGGTGCTCTGGGTGATCACTGAGGGAGAATATATATATATATATATATATATATATATATTTTTTTTTTTTATACCAGGATTGCTGGGACAAGCAGGCAATGTATGGTTTTACATGTCCAATCAATTTGGAGCACTTTACTGCACACTTAAGATTGCTTTAGGGTCTGATCCACAAGTGAGAAAGTCATGGCAATGCTAAACTGCAACATGTGAATTTATTATTGCATTGTTAATTAACCTATCAGATCCACACTAGGACAAAAAAGTTTCAATTCAGACATAATATTGTACAACTATTAATAGCAGCTAAATAATGGGTTCCAGATAGCTATAAGAAGTTCTAGACTGTTGTAGAAAAGTATCTATTTATCAATATAAGGGTTGAAGCACCAAATTTTGAAGCACTGTCACTAGTGGTATATGCAATTTTATGCCATTGTCAGTTCTACTGTATAGGGAAAACAATTAGGCCACTATTCACATGCTTCAGGGAACATTTCCATTCTATCACTACAATGAAAGAGTCAGTGAGATTCATTAAACACATACATTGCTGCATTGCAGATTCTTATATGTTCAAATTTGCAGGTATTGAGCATGTAGAATATCCACTAAGAGGAGGCAATCGCAATAAATTGCTTTTGCAAAGAGAAGCAAAATGTATTTTAGACACGGACGCACAGGGTCCTCTGGACTTAAATGACAAGTTAGATCTGTCTGTTTTTTTGTGACATTTTTCTTTGTGCTCACATGTGATGTTTAATCAATGTAAATGTATTCACCTAGTCTTTCACTTCCCTCACCCTGGTTTAAAGGGAATGAGGTGGTTTCACATAGTAACATGGATCAGTAGAAGTGCAAGCTAGCACGAAACGTTCGTTGTCCATCATGTCTCTTATTATGAAATTTTTGCATCTGCTGCCACGCTGCTAGCACTTTTGCACTTTTTTGCTAGATGTCCAGTAATGAAAATTAAAAAGGACTGAGATCAATTGTGAGAGAAGGGTGAGTGCTGACTTTCTTTTCATATACACTAAAGTATCTATTTGTTCTTGAAAAAAAATGGCTAAAGTACAAGTCTAAACTTTCTAAAATGTTTGATCATTTGTTTTAAAATGTGGCTATTTTAGGTCACATCTAACTTACAGTATATTCAACTTATATTTGACCTTTTTGTATATTGTCATTCATGTTTTTCATACATTGAAGTTCTGATATAGAATAGGATCCTCCAGAATAATCAAGGTTCCAGAGCAGGTCTGTTTTAATGGAGCATTATTCTAGTTTGTTTGTTCAGCACAAATTAGTTATATTATTTTCTTTTCACCATCCATTGTCCAAACATTGAAATTGTCCATTTTAACTAACTGTTCTCTCAAATGTATGACCAGTGTTCAAGGGTGTAATTGTGGTGAGCTTCAAGTGACACCACTGCCCGCCAGTGTTCCCGTGTAGTTCTCAGCATCAATTGTATAGTAGGAATAAAACTATATCACATAGGTGAAATTAGACTAATAAGCTCAGTGCGCTACTCTACAACTGTTTGATCTACTGACCTAAGGAGCGGCTATCAAAGTTTGAATTACTTGGCATGAATTACAGGATGGGCCGCTTGTCTTCCTTTGAAAAGAACATATAGCGGATTCCTGTGGAGGGAGGTGATCCTTCTGCTTTGAATTTTAACCATCTGTGCAGATAGCCTCCTCCCTAGAAAATAGGGACATTTTAGGGTTTGTTATTTCTACTATTTTAATAGGCTACAAATGTACTTTGACATTCCAACAATATATTGCCAAAAAGACATGCAAGATTTCTAAACAAGAATACAGCTGTTCTTCCATCGCTTTAGACTGAGCATATACAAATAAGCTTTCTTTTATTTCAAGGTAGAGTCATTCTTTCAATTACATTTTGTTTCTCCTGCCTATAGCTTTTAAAGAAAAGAATTTAGAATATGTTCCTACAATTAAAAATGTATTGTTTCTGTTGGAAAGCAAAGGCAATATTGTACGGTGTGTCCAACAGACTAAAGGATAGGTTACATGGGATATTGAATGTGCAAAATGAAACACAACAGTAGTATTTTAACCTTGTACCTTTATCATAACTTAACATTTCTGGTCTTGTTAGAGAAGAGCCAATGTAATTGTGTGACTAAACAAATGGACCTAATTTTTCTGTAATTTTCTAAAATGTATGTATTTTGTTGTATTGACATTAAGCAATCAGCCATGCCCATTACCTATGCATAAGTCTTTTTTTATTTAAATGTATGAATTTTGTCTAAAAAACAATTTTACAACTGGAATTCTTGAAAAATTTTGCACAATAAATTTTGTAAATCTTATTTTCCTTCATCTGAGCTCCTCTTTGCTATTTTATGGCTAAATGAAAATTGAGTTTAATTAACTGACAGGAGCTGCAAAAGTAGGAAGATAAGACTTATAAACTCTTATATCAAGCCAAATTCACTAACATATCTTCAGATCACTTATGCTGCAGCCAGCAACAGACAGTGCTCTGCAAACACTATGCAAGGAAAATGGTTCAACACTTTTAAAGAAACAATGATTTTTAGCCAAAAATACATTTGAGAAAAAAATTGCCTTTGTAGGTGTCCATAACCTTTTCTTGAACATCCCCAGGCAGAAAATTTAAATCAAGAGATGATTTCTTTATTTTTTAACATGGCTGGTCATCCAAAGAAAGAGATCTAGCTCTAGCCTCTTTGTAGCCTTTCTATTTTGTAGTGAAAGATCCTAACAGTGATCCTTACTATAAAGTCAAAATTCACTGATAAGATTCAGGTTATAAAAAAAAGGATTTCTAAACTGGATTGCCACTTTTAATACAATTAGTTTCACATTCCTGAATAATTTACAAAAAATTTACTAAGGTAGTAGAGTGACAAAGGACAATGAAATCGATCATTACAATCAGAGTCAGCAAATTGTTGGACTGAAGTTCTTTAACAGTAGGCAATAAAGTAGTCAAGAAAAGGCAATGGATGCTAATAGGAAATCAGTAACCGAAAGAATTGTTTGTAAAATTGGGTACTCATATCAAGGCAGCGAAGAAACATTTAACGAGCTTATAAGGGTTGTTTTGGTTTATGATGTCCCCCTTCAACTATTCATAGCATGCAGTAGCCTAGGTAGAGTGGTGTCATCACTTAGGGATTGCAGGAGTAATGAAGATAAGAAGGAGACAGTTTAAGAACAACCTTACTACCAAAGAGGCAGCCAGGTAATCACCCCCACTTTTAGCTAGCTAAGATGCAGACACGCTTTCTGCTGGGCTCAACAGTTCTCTTCCTTAGGCCGCGCTGCTCAGCCTGCATGAGTTTCACTCTTATTGGCAGGAAACTGAATCTTATCTCTTTGACAAATTTACTGAGGTGTGGTGCACATTCTTATGCTATCCTCATGATTCACTCTGAATCAGTTATATCACCAGTAACATAGCACATTAACTCCTAAATGACACAGCACAACCACCGGTAACTCGGTCCTCCTAACCCCTACAAGTAGCATTCTGTTTGACATTATCTGACTGGGCGTTTCTCTGATTGATTGATTTATTCACTCATCACTAGTGTTGAGCATTCCGATACTGCAAATATCGGGTATCGGCCGATATTAGCTGTATCGGAATTCCGATTCCGAGTTCCGATATTTTCGTCTTATCGGATACCGGAATCGGGATTGTCACTGTCACTGTCAGTGTCCGTCGGTCGGGTCTGTCAGGAGTCAGCGGCACTTACCCGGCAGAAGATCTCCGGCGGTCACGTCCTGCACTGCTTCATGGCCGCAATCTTCTTTCCCCGGCGGTCACATGCAGTTTCTCGCGATAACTGCAGTGACTGCTGGGTAATCCCGGCCGTAAAGCAGTCAGTCCGATGACGTCACCGCCGGGAAGCAGGTAATCAGCTGTGCTGTGTCGCGATGACAGGCTCTGCCTGTCATTGCGATGTAGCAGAGTTGGATCGTCGTGGGACTGTCGTTACTATGGACTGCGTCGGACAGGTGGTATACTGTTGGTTTGTTTTTTTTCTTTTTTTACAGGAGATCGATGGCGTCGCAGGAATGAGAGAGTAATAAAAGAAATGAAAACTGTGTTGTCTCTTTTATTTCATTAAAATACTTTTTTCTTGCTTTGTCTTTTTTTTATACATTTAATAACTTTGGGATTAATAATGGATCGGTGTCTTATTGACACCTCTCCATTATTAACCGGGCTTATTGTCACCGTGCAATCAACGGTGACAATAACCCCTTATTACCCCGCTTGCCACCGCTACAGGGCAAGTGGGAAGAGCCGGGTAAAGTGCCACAATTGGCACATCTTTTGATGCGCCAAATGTGGGGCTGCTGTAGCCTGGTATTATCAGGCTGTTGAGGGCCAAAATCCATGGGCCTTGACAGTCTTTTAATACCAGGCCGCAGCAGTCTGCATTTTACTTGGCTGGTTAACAAAAATAGGGGGATCCCCACGCCGTTTTTTTTTTCGAGGGGATCCCCTATTTTTGTTAACCAGCCAAGCTAAGCAGACTGCTGTGGCCTGGTATTATCAGGCTTGCAAGGTCCATGGATATTGGATCCTTACCAGCCTGAAAAACCAGGCCTCAGCGGTCTGCTTCATCTGGCTGGTTAACAAAAATAGGGGGGACCCCACGCCAATTTTTTTCAAGGGGATCCCCTATTTTTGTTAATCAGCCAAGATATGCAGACTGCTGTGGCCTGGTATTATCAGGCTGGCAAGGTCCATGGATCTTGGCTCCTTAACAGCCTGAAAATCCAGGCCTCAGCGGTCTGCTTCATCTGGCTGGTTAACAAAAATAGGGGGGACCCCACGCCAATTTTTTTTCGAGGGGATCCCCTATTTTTGTTAATCAGCCAAGATATGCAGACTGCTGTGGCCTGGTATTATCAGGCTGGCAAGGTCCATGGATCTTGGCTCCTTAACAGCCTGAAAATCCAGGCCTCAGCGGTCTGCTTCATCTGGCTGGTTAACAAAAATAGGGGGGACCCCACGCCATTTTTTTTTCGAAGGGAACCCCTATTTTTGTTAATCAGTTCCTCTGACGTCACTGATTGTGTCCCTGGCTGACCTGAAGTGAAAGTGGAAAGCAATCAATTAAGCTTTCCACTTAAGGGCCCGTCTCACATAGCGATATCGCTACCGAGATCACTGCTGAGTCACTAGTTTTGTGACGCAGCAGCGAGCTCACCAGCGATATCGCTGTGTGTGACATTCAGCGACGATCAGCCCCCCTGCCGGGTATCGCTGATCGTCGCTGAAATGTCAGGACCTTTTTTTGATTGCGGGGCTGTGCCTAGAAACCCGCTGTGTACCTTGGATACCAGCGCCCTGATGCAGGGAGCTGGTATCCAAGGTACACAGCGGGTTTCCAAGCGCTGCGCGGTGCCTGGAAACCCGCTGTGTACCTTGGTTACCAGCGGATCGCTGGTCTCCCGCCTGTCACACGCAGCGATGCGTGCCTGTCAGAGGGAAACCAGCGATCAAAAAAAGGTCCTGACATTTCTGCGACGATCAGCGATACCCGGCAGGGGGCTGATCGTCGCTGAATGTCACACACAGCGATATCGCTGGTGAGCTCGCTGCTGCGTCACAAAACTAGTGACTCAGCAGCGATCTCGGTAGCGATATCGCTATGTGAGACGGGCCCTTAAGCGATGTTACCCGCAGTGTCGCTGTCCCAGATCGCTGCCTGAGCTGCCTGTTTGGCAGCTCAGCAGCGATCATGTAGCGATACACCAGCGATCCTGACAAGTGCATATCGTTGTCGGGATCGCTGGTGTATCGTTATGTGACACCCAGCCTTTACTCTCCTGTCAGGCAGGAGAGGAACTCATTCATTTTGGGTTTACTGTGAGGCTGCAGCATTAGCTGCGGTCCCTGCAGTAAACATTAACCCTTTCTGAAGGATTACACCGTGGGACCTGACTGTGCATGGGATAGGTAAGAATAATTTTGCTTTTTTATTTTATTTTTATTACAGGAAATGGTTTTTGCAGTAAAATAAAAGATGGTCAAAAACATGTGTCTTTATTTCATTAAAATGATTTTTAATTAAAGTGTGTGTGTTTTATTTTTATTTCATGCAATAGGATTAATAATTGATAGTTGTCTAATTGACAGCTCTCAATTATTAACCTGGCTTAAGGTCACCTTTCAATAGCAAGGTGGCTTTAACCCCATATTAACCCATTCGCCACCGCTACAGGGCAATGGGAATAGACGGGCAAAGTGCCAGAAAGGGCGAATCTAATTATAGATTTGTCTTTCCTGGGGTGTCTGGGGGCAGATGTTAGTAGCCGGGGGGGCAAAAATAATGGTCCCTCTCTGGGCTATTATTATCTGCCCCCACTCACTGGCTTTGTCTGTCTGGTTGCGAAAATAGGGCGGGAGCCCACGCATTTTTTTTCAGCAATTTTACACCTCATATATATATATACATGTCATTGAATTTGTGACACATATATATATATATTTATATTTGTAGTTCATACACTTCTACATAGTATAATAGCCGCTAATTCAATTGCCGGCTTTTGTGAAAATGCAGAACCCGACATGAAATGACACTTGGTGTACATAGGGTTAACCATGTCTTTTCATGTCCTTTGCTATCTAATTTGCACAAACAATTAAATCAGACTATGTGTGCAAAATTTCACACCTGTAGGGGTTAATTAAAGGTGTAAATTCGTATCAAAAAAGTCCGTTTTTTTTACAATGAATTTACACCTTTAATTAACCCCTACAGGTGTGAAATTTTGCACACATAGTCTGATTTAATTGTTTGTGCAAATTAGATAGCAAAGGACATGAAAAGACATGGTTAACCCTATGTACACCAAGTGTCATTTCATGTCGGGTGACCGACATGAAATGACACTTGGTGTACATAGGGTTAACCATGTCTTTTCATGTCCTTTGCTATCTAATTTGCACAAACAATTAAATCAGACTATGTGTGCAAAATTTCACACCTGTAGGGGTTAATTAAAGGTGTAAATTCGTAGCAAAAAGTCCGTTTTTTTTACAACGAATTTACACCTTTAATTAACCCCTACAGGTGTGAAATTTTGCACACATAGTCTGATTTAATTGTTTGTGCAAATCAGATAGCAAACGACATGAAAAGACATGGTTAACCCTATGTACACCAAGTGTCATTTCATGTCGGGTGCTTCTGTCTTTTCACTGAAGCCGGCTTTACCCGGCAATTGAATCAAAGGATATTTTACTATGTAGAAGTGTATAAACTATACATATATGTATATATATATATGTCACAATGACATGTATATATATATATGTATTCTATGTGTGTATATTTAGTGTTTACAAGGAAAGAATGGGGTTTTTTTAGTTGCGATATTTTGTTCCCATAGACTTACATGGGACTTCCGGTATCGGTATCGGGTATCGCCGATATTTTAGTGATATCGGCGATACCATTCCGATTCCGATACTTTAGGATATCGGAAAGTATCGCTCAACTCTACTCATCACTCATACAGCAATCCTGTTCATTTTTGCATAATTGTTACACGTCTCACTTCAGTTGCAGCATTACACACCAAATGGCAGTAGTACTTAAGACTTTGGACCATATTGTTTCAAAATGCTTTATGCCACTGATTATTTTATCACACTGCTTTGCATTGGGGGTGACTAATGAAAGTAATCTAGCTTCTATTTTTCTTTAAAATGTTTAATTAAATAAAAGTAAAACAAAATATACCAGATGATATCTTTATAAGTCAATGAAAGATCTAGGGGAAACCGCATAGTTTATTTGTTATAATGACTTCAAGATGACTATATACTTTTCACATATGTTACACAATTTTATATACAAAAGGAATCTGATTTAGAAAATTGTGAATACTTTTATATACAGTGCCTACAAGTTGTATTCAACCCCCTGCAGATTTAGCTGGTTGACACATGCGGAATTAACTTGGCATTGTGACATTTGTACTGTAGATCAGCCTGGAAGTGGGAAATGCACTGCAGCAAAAATTTTTGTTTTAATTTTTTTTTTTTAAAAAAAAAAACGTTAAAAGTTAATTCAGAGTGTCATTTATTATTCAACCCCTCAAACCACAAGAATTCTGTTTGGTCCCCCTAAAGTATTAAGAAGTAGTTCAGGCACCAAGAATAATGAGCTTCACATGTGTGAATTAATGATCTCTTTTGCCAGCCTTTTCTGACTATTTAAGACCCTCCCAAATTTGTGAACAGCACTCATACATGGTCAACATGGGAAAGACAAAGGAGCATTCCACGGCCATCAGAGACAAGATCGTGGAGGGTCACAAGGCTGGCAAGGGGTACAAAACCCTTTCGAAGGAGTTGGCCCTACCTGTCTCCACTGTTGGGAGCATCATCCGTAAGTGGAAGGCTTATGGAACTACTGTTAGCCTTCCACGGCCTGGACAGCCTTTGAAAGTTTCCTCCCGTGCCGAGGCCAGGCTTGTCCGAAGAGTCAAGGCTAACCCAAGGACAACAAGGAAGGAGCTCCGGGAAAATCTCATGGGGACATTGGTTTCAGTCAATACCATAAGTAACGTACTCCATCGCAATGGTCTCCGTTCCAGACGAGCCCGTAAGGTACCTTTACTTTCAAATCGTCATGTCAAGGCTCGTCTACAGTTTGCTCATGATCACTTGGAGGACTCTGAGACAGACTGGTTCAAGGTTCTATGGTCTGATGAGACCAAGATCGAGATCTTTGGTGCCAACCACACACGTGACGTTTGGAGACTGGATGGCACTGCATACGACCCCAAGAAAACCATCCCTACAGTCAAGCATGGTGGTGGCAGCATCATGCTGTGGGGCTGTTTCTCAGCCAAGGGGCCTGGCCATCTGGTCCGCATCCATGGAAGGATGGATAGCACGGCCTACCTGGAGATTTTGGCCAATAACCTCCGCTCCTCCATCAAGGATCTTAAGATGGGTCGTAATTTCATCTTCCAACAAGACAACGACCCAAAGCACACAGCCAAGAAAACCAAGGCCTGGTTCAAGAGGGAAAAAGTCAAGGTGTTGGAGTGGCCTAGTCAGTCTCCTGACCTTAACCCAATTGAAAACTTGTGGAAGGAGCTCAAGATTAAAGTCCACATGAGACACCCAAAGAACCTAGATAACTTGGAGAAGATCTGCATGGAGGAGTGGGCCAAGATAACTCCACAGACCTGTGCCGGCCTGATCAGGTCTTATAAAAGACGATTATTAGCTGTAATTGCAAACAAGGGTTATTCCACGAAATATAAAACATAGGGGTTGTATAATAATTGACCCACACTTTTATGTTTAAAATGTATTAAAATTCAACTGAGCAACATAACTTTTTGTTTTGTAAGATTTATGCTTCTGTTAATAAATCCTACTCTCGTTTGCAGTTTGAAGGCTCTAACTTATTTGCATCTTATCAAACCAGCTAAATCTGCAGGGGGTTGAATACTACTTGTAGGCACTGTATTAAAGCATGCCTTTAGATGAAATATAAACTTAACGGTGCTTATGAATACTGATGTGATGTGCCATTTCTTTCTTTATAAGTATCATCATTTCTGCTCTTTATTTCCAGACTCCTCAAGCTACCCAAGCAATCCTTTAACCCCTTTCTGACATTTGGCATAATAATGCGCCTATGTCTGACTCCCCCTGTTTAGTGCGGGCTCCGGTGCTGAGCCTGCATTTTTCCAGGCCCATAACAGCTGATATATACAGCTGACTTGTGCCCGCAACAGCTGCGGGTGGAATCGTAATCCACACATGTCTGTTAACTAGTTAAATGCCGCTATTAAACTCTGACAGCTGCATTTAATGTGTGCTTCCGGCAAGCATTCCGGAAATCCCACCCATCATTGACCTCGTCACGTGATTGCTGGTCACCACAACATCTGATCATCACCTGTATGTAGCAGAGCCGATCGGATTATGGCAGCTTCTAGTCTCTCATGAAGACAAAATTTAAAAAAGTTTTTAAAAATATTTAAAAATAAAAAAATATAAAAGTTAAATCACCCCCCTTTCGCCCCATTCAAAATAAAACAATAAAAAAAATCAAACATACACATATTTGGTATTGTCGCATTCAGAATCGCCAAATCTTTCAATATAAAAAAAGAACCTGATCGCAAAACAGAATAATGAGAAAAAAGTCTAAACGTCAGAATTACGTTTTTTTGGTCACCGCAACTTTGCATTAAAATGCAATAAAGGGCAATCAAAAGATTGTATCTGCACCAATATGGTATCATTAAAAATGCCAGCTCGGCACACAAAAAATAAGCCATCACCCAACCCAAGATCAATGAAGACGTTATGGGTAACGGAAAATGGCACATTTTCTAAATTTTTTTTTAGCAAACTTTGGAATTTTTTTTCACTACTTTAAAAAAACAGAACCTAGACATGTTTGGTGTCTATGAACTCATAATGACCTGGAGAATCATAATGGCAGGTCAGTTTTAGCATTTAGTGAACGTGGTAAAAGCCAAACTTTTTACTATATTTTGTAGTTCCTTTAGGGAACTTGAACCTGTGATTATTGAAACACTTGTATTATATGCAGCGATACCAAAGGATTGCTGTATATAGCACAAATCGCGCAGTCTTATAAACAGCAGACACACTCTGGTGTTCACAAGAGCACCCTCAAGACAGGCACCATTATGACAGACACTTCAGTAGACCTATAGCCATCATGCCAACCCAGTGGCTCATCTAAGAGGTGGGCAAGAGGCAGTTAGAAAAACAAAAAAAAAGTAAAAGTAAAAAAAAAGTAACCAGGCTAAAATCCATGGGCATTGCTTGCTGTTAGATGCAGATAATTATTGAATAACACAGCCATCACCTGCTGAGAATAGAGCAGGCTCAGCTCCTGAGCGCCCTCCATTCATCCACTGCCGACGAACACAATAGATGTACAGCACTCATTGCCAAGGGGTTAACAAGATTTGTCACATGACAGGATATTTAGCCAGATCAGAGTCTATAAACTGCACTGCAAGGAAGAAGTCCAGCGATAATATCAATTATCATGACAGGAAGAAGCAGCATGAAAGTGATTCAGACTCCTCATCCTAGATTGGCGCAGCATCTCTCAAGCATTACGGGCTTCTTCAATAAAATATAAGGTTCATTAGGCTAAATTTTTCCAATAGGATTTGGAGGATACTTTTTCTATCTTTCCAAGTATGCTTCATGCTTTAAGTAATTTATGGCTATGAATTAAAAATTAGAATTTCATAAAATTTGCATCCATACTGTTAGGACAGCGCCAGCGCCCCTGTATGCGTCCCCTCCCCCCTCTCAGCAGGGATACCGGCGCGTTCACTCACTCTTCCATGCTGCTCTGGTCCCTGCCATCTCTTACTCCTCTAAGGGCCTTCGCATAGCATGCAGGTTGCCTGGGAGAATGCTTAGGGCACACGCGCGTTCCCTGCTTCTTAAAGGGGTTATGAGCATGCTTCTGAGAATGTTTCCAGCCAATGGCTGGGAGACATTAGGTATTTAAGACACCTTCCTCAAATGGGAGCTTGGCATCAGTGAGTTATTTTGTTGTAAGGTCCCTGTACCTGTGCTCTCTGAATCTGATCTTGTCCGTCCCGTTCACCTGACCCTGTCCATCATGGCAGCAACACATCTCAAAAAAGTTGTGACAGGGCTACGTATTTTTGTATGTATTTTGTAACATCCTCTCTTCTTTTTATAAATTTCTATAAATGTCTATGAAGACCAATTGCTGGTGTTTTGGGAGACTGCTTAATAGGCCTATGTCTTATTTGCCAAATTTTTCATTTCATAATATGCCAGATGTTTTCTATTGGTGAAAGATCTGGACAGCTGGCGGCCAGTTTATCACCTGAACTCTTGTTCTGCAAAGCCGTGTTGTTGTGATGGATGCAGAATGTGGTGTACATCTGACTCGCTGAAACACACAAAGCTTATCTGAAATAGACATTGTTTGGATGAGAGCATATGTTGTTTTAAGGCCTCTATATAATGCTCAGTATTGATAGTGATTTAAAGACTGCCCATGCCATAGGCACTAATGCAACCCAATACCATCAAAGATGCAGGTTTTTGAACTGTGCATGAATAACAAGCTGAGTTTTGGTTTACATAAAGAATTTCAGATTTCAATTCATGTGACCACAGAAGAGTTTCCATTTTACCACAGTCCATTTTAAGTGACTTTTGGCTCAGAGAAGGCGGCAGCCTTTCTGGATTGTGTTACATAGCTTCTACCTTCCATGATAGAGCTTTAACTTGCATTTGTTTATTGCACTGTGAAAGGTGTTCTCAATGATTTTTGGAATTATTCCTGGGTCCATGCAGTGATTTGCAGTATCAAATATTTTTCACCATGTAACCTGCTTTTGAAAAAAGTGTACTTATAACAAAAAAAAGAAAAAGAAATAAACATCAGCAGATTTCTGACCATAAACAGTAAAACAAGCAAGTTACATTTAGTAAGTCAGACTTCAAAAGAAAGTCCATATTACTGAAAGAGTGACAGGTCCCAATACAAAATGACTTGACACTCCATATGCAAATTGCCTCTTCAAAAAAAGAGAGGACTTGAACTCTATAGCGCCACCTGTTGGAAGTGGCGATCCTACAAGTCACAATCAACCCTTTAACGAGTCTTGTAATATGACTTAGGATAAAAGCCAAATCAGTATCTCCATTTGCAGACACGGTGTTTCGGACTATTGTCACTCTCCACAAGAGAAACCTTACCCCTTAGACCCTTGACACTCCATAAACATTTAGGTCCACATGTCACTATTTTTAATTTAAAATTAAACAACTGAGATGCAATTGAGGTGTAGACTTTCAGGGGTTGAACAAAAATCTCATATTTCAACTCTGCATCAATATCAACATAATGATTTTTCATCTCCAGCAGTTGTGATTCAAGTATGCAAATCTGCTTGTCTCTAACAATATTACATTGACCATTCTCTGCCAGTTGTGTCTATAAGGTACAAACTCTCAGAAAATTAGTGACACAACATTGTCATTGGAAATTTGGGGAATCTGTCTTACACAGTGATTCCACATAAACATATAATCAGTTTTTCTAGCATGTGCAGTCATTTGCTTGTTTTGTTAAAAAACAACCATCTGTCCATAGACAAACTATTATGACCACATACTTGCTGCAATAGAGCAGACCACAGAAATACTGTGGATTTTTGTGTAGCAGGGGATATTGGGTTAAATCTACTGTGTTTGCTAAGTGTTTCAGGGTAGAAAAATTCATATTAACTCTTCCTGGAGACATCTTGGTCGTCCTCCTTGTCGCGTCTGTGCTGCTTGAATAAGATGCTTTTACTTCTGGAACACCTTTTCTCTGACCAGCTGGACTTTACCTGGAGAACAACAACTATGCCTCTTTGTATAGATCGTCCCAAACGCCTAAACATTAGTGTCTAACAAAGCAAACAGAAAAACTTAAAAATTTCTAGAAAAAATAAACGTCAAACTAAGGTTCACTGTTTTTAGTTGTATCCTGCATCAAGTTTTAAATAATCAGTTCACAGACAATTACCGTAAATATTCACAGAGCAAAACACGAAAAACAAAATCAAAGGTCCTTGCTCACCATTATGCAATATGGGTGTAGTTTCTTTCTAAAATATAGTTATTAAAGGGAGATTTTCTCCATTGAGGTCCAATATTAATTATTGTCGTCTTTGACTAGTAACAATTAATATACAACTTAGTGATGCCTTAATGTTATCTTTTCCTTACTCTATGTACTATACGAACGACGACTCACTGAGACGAAACTGTGCGTCAATAAAGAATATTTATTACACATACAGTGGGGAAAAAAGTATGTAGTCAGCCACCAATTGTGCAAGTTCTCCCACTTAAAAAGATGAGAGAGGCCGGTAATTGACATCATATTGTAATTGACACCACAACTATGAGGGTCAAAATGAGAATACAAATCTAGAAAATCACCTTGTCTGATTTGGCAAGATTTATTTAGCAAATTATGGTGGAAAATAAGTATTTGGTCACCTAAAAACATTTCTGGCTCTCACAGACCTGTAACTTCTTCTTTAAGAGGCTCCACTGTCCTCCACTCATTACCTGTTTAAATTTTAGAGCACTTCATGCTTCCCTCTGCCGAAAAGCTTTTTGGAGATGGAAATTTCATTCTCCAGCAGGACTTGGCACCTTTTCACACTGCCAAAAAATACCAATACCTGGTCTCTGCTACATAAGTTGACATGCTGCGTTCTGGAAAGATACGCCGCATATGCGTCTCCGCAGGAAAGCCGGAGGAGTCCGTGCACGCATAGTGGGCATGGGATTTCTTGAAATCCCATCCACTATGCTGTAACATCTGGATGCAGCAGGTTTGACGCTGCGGATGTGCGGAGCCTCTAACCCACAGCGTTTACTGACTGTGGGAACATACCCATAAGTATTTGGTGCAGAAATTTCTGCTCCATTTCTGCATCTCTAGGCAAAAAAAACGCTGGTTAAAATAGGTGCATTTTTGCAGTGCTTTAGATGCGTTTTATAACATCCAATTTTTCAGTGCAGATTTTTCCCCACAAATTAGCATTGAAAGAGTTTACATGCTATAGATTTAAATCTGCAGCAAATCTGCAAGTCAAAAATAAGAAACGTGTACATGAGACAACAGGTTTCCACTTCACTTTGCTGGCATCAGCAAATCTTTGAGGTTTTGTGACAAATCTGTACAGAAAAAAATGACAAATCTGCGACATTGCTGTGCATTATGTTCATTTTATGGGGTGCAATAAAATTTATGTGTGCATAATATTGGTATGCAAAAATGAAAACATTTTTTCTTTTTCACAAGAGGTTAGGCTGGGTTCACATTGCGCTAGGCGAGTCTATCTAACGGACACGTTTTTAAGTACCCAAAACACAATGTAAAGGATATTGTGACGCATCCATAGACTTGCATTGTTATGACGCATAGTAACGCATGTCAAAATAGTCATGCGTTAGCAACATTCCATTTTTTTTGTGACGCACCTTCCAACGCGGCCTGCAGCGTTTTCGGGTCCGTCAAAGCTAATGCAGGAATAACGGAAGCGTTAATTCTGCCATAGAAGTCTATTGCTAACACATCCAGACGCAAATGTAGCAAAATGTTCAAATGATACCATACGTTGGATTGCGTTAATGAGGCTTTTCCAGGTGTTCATGTGACAGGAAATAGGATTTCAGCCATTTTGGAGCATGCAGTCTGCAGGAAACACCAGCTACACAGTGTGTGCATCTTGTGATCAGCCTGAGTGAATGTAAGTACAAATCTATATATATTCAATATGTCTGTATACCTCCTTTGAGTGTGTAGTGGTGACTGTGTATGCATGTCCCATGTGTTTGTAAAAAATGTATGTTTTTGTTTCTACACAGATATCAAATAGTGAGGGATCGAGCAGCAGCGGTGTGTCAGCCGTGTTCTCCTCTCAATCGGTAGGCTTGCCGTTTAAAAACTCACAATGTGGTGTGGCACTCAATGTGTATGTAATGTAATCAAGTGTAATGTTTTTAATCCGGTGTAATGTTTTTATTGCAAATAGGAATCTTCTGATCTCGAACCAGCCAGGCCCCCCCCAAAAAAAACTGACCAAAGTGTCCAAAAAGGTACATTGCATCAATTTTTTTTTAAAGTAAAATATAAATTGATACCTGAATTGTTAATTTTTTCTTTTTTCCTACATTGTAGGTTGCTGAAAAAGTGAAAAAAAAACGGCTCACCGTCTGTCATCACCTCACCTAGAAGTGGTAAATATGACGCCCGATATACATTTCAAAACAAACCAATTTTTTTTTTTTTTTATAAACACAACATTAAACAAGACAAAAACATTACTCACCAAACAACACTACATGTGAACGTTTAACCCTTAACGACCAAGCCATTTTGTAGGTTAATGACCAGGCCAATTTTTACATTTCTGACCACTGTCACTTTATGTGCTTATAACTCTGGAACGCTTCAACGGATCTTAGCGATTATGAGAATGTTTTCTTGTGACATATTGTACTTCATGATAGTGGTAAAATTTCTTCGATATAACTTGCGTTTATTTATGAAAAAAACGGAAATATGGTGAAAATTTTGAAAATTTTGCAGTTTTCAAAATTTAATTTTTATGCCCTTAAATCAGAGAGATATGTCACAAAAAATAGTTAATAAATAACATTTCCTACATATTTACTTTACATCAGCACAATTTTGGACCCAAATTTTTTTTTTGTTAGCAAGTTATAAGTGTTAAAAGTTGACCAGCGATTTCTCATTTTTCCAACAAAATTTACAAAACCATTTTTTTTAGGGACCACCTCACATTTGAAGTGAATTTGAGGGGTCAATATGGCAGAAAATACCCAAAAGTGACACCATTCTAAAAACTGCACCCCTCAAGGTATTAAAAGCCACATTCAAGAAGTTTATTAACCCTTTAGGTACTTCACAAGAATTGAAGCAATGTGGAAGGAAAAAATGAACATTTTACTTTTTTTCCCAAAATTTTTCTTTCGACACAATTTTTTAAATTTTGCCAAGGGTATCAGGAGAGAATGAACCACAATATTTGTTGTACAATTTCTCTTGAGTACACAGATACCCCATGTGTGGGGGAAAACCAATCTTTAGGCGCACGTCAGTGCTCAGAAGGGAAGGAGCATCATTTGAGATTTTGAATGTCAAATTGGCTGGAATTGAGAGCGGACACCATGTCGCGTTTGGAGAGCCCTTGATGTACCTAAACAGTGGAAAACCCCCATAAGTGCCTGTCATGATACATAGTTTGCCCTGTCCTGCATTTCTGTATAACTTTGTTCCTCCATCATCATTTAACTTAGGCTTATGTCAACACAGCTAGAGGACTCCCCATTGTTCTCCTAAGCCGGGGGAGAACTCACAATACACATTCATATAGACATATCGGAGCCATGCAATGGACCAAACCATTGACTAGGAGGTGGGAACCTCTCCTCCCCTATCCTTGGGCTGTTCCCAGTAGCCCAAGACAAGGGACTTATGCGTGACCAGTGTTGTGTTGGGAGATCTCTAGAGAAAAAGGGTGAGGGCTCTTAGCTGCGGCAAGACCTCAAGTCGGTCTGTGATTTTGGACTTATTATGGACATTAGGAATAACATGGATATTTGATTTGGTATGCTGCCTGCCTCAATAAATCCCGTTGGATAGTTCTTAGCCCGGTGGTCTCTTCTTGCTCTGCCGCATACCCCGTCACAAACTGGTTGGCAGCGGTGGGATCAGAGCAGAACGAATGGAGGACAAAGGCCCATCAACTTCTGGAACCAGAGCCTCAGAGTACAAGAACTGGGGCTCCCTTTGTGGGGAGCTTACAAACAAAGGCCCGTGAACTGGGGGTCAGCTACAAGGGACTCTCCAAGGAGCAGCTAACTGAGGCTTTGGAAGGAGTTCGCCTGCAAGAGGACACTGAGGAAGCACCTCCACGACAAATGGAGGAAAGGCGACAGGCAGAGGTAAATACCCAAAAAAGTCAGTGGGCTGTGTGGTACGAGGAGGAGATGGCAATGATGGGAGAGGAGGTCTCCATAGACTATAAGATGGAGGTCATGCGAGGAGCTAAGGAGATGGCATTGCTAGAGAGGCAGATAGCTTTGGAAGCAGCTAGAAGCTCCAGACAGACTGTAACCCCAGCACCCACCATGAGGGAACTCCCTAGAGTGTCCCGCAAAGATTTCAAGCCGTTCCAGGAGGCTGCAGGTGACATTGAGGGCTTCTTCCAGGACTTTGAGCATCAGTGTCGATTAATGGAAGTCCCAGAAAGAGAGCGAGTACGACATCTGGTGGGGCTCTTAGAGGGTGGAGCTGCAGCAGCCTATAGAGCTATGGACCCTCGGGGGGACTGTGAGTATGCAGACATTAAACGGACTGTTCTAGAACACTATGCTGTGACCCCAGACACGTATAGGACCCAGTTTCGTACTTTGGCCTGTGATGAGGAGGTGTCCTTCAAGATGTATGCCCACAGACTCAAATAAATATGTCATCGCTGGCTGGAGGGAGAGGAGGCCTTAACTTGGGGGGCCTTCCTCCAGGTCATCTTGAAAGAGCAGTTTTACTTCAAGTGCCCCGCTGAGATCCGAGAATGGGTGCGTGAAAGGAGACCAGCCACTGTGGAGGAAGCTGCAGCTCTAGCGGATGAGGCTCTCACCATCAAGCCTCAATGGAAAAAACTACTACTTAGTGAGAAAAGAACTACCAGCCCCTCGACGATGGCGACCCCTAGTCCTTCGGCCTCCCATATTCACCATCCCAATAGACCATCAACTCATGGTGACCTTCATGTGACTGGGCCTCGCATTACTCCTGCTCCACCTTCGGGACTACGACGTGGGGGAAGAGTCCCAGAGCGCAGATGTTATAGATGTGGGCAGCCTGGACATCTGCAATTTCAATGTCCAGGTGTTCGGAGACAGGACGGCTACAGACCGCCCTTGCCGGTTCGTTATCTACAGACACTCTCACCAGGAGAAGAGCTGGATTCAGTCCCTGATGACTTGCCAAGTGACTCCGATACCCTGGCTCCTATACCAGGAGTCTATGGGGTGCGAGCCACAGCCACCTGTTCTTCTGACCTTCAGCACCAACATCTGCATTGCCACTTTGTCGGTGCGGTAACCAGAAGTCAAGCCAAGAGAGCAGCAAATGGGGATGCCTACAACTCATCCATGGAAATGAGGCCACCAGAACCGCCCACACAGCCGGTGAGTGATTCTTCTTGTGGGGACAATGTGAGTGATACCTGGGATAGAGTTCAGTTTCGACAAGAGGTAGATACTGACCCCACCCTAGCTAGTTTTAGAGCACGAGCTGAGATAGGGCAGTTAGGGGAGAACGGGGAAAGAATTATCCGAGAAAATTGACTTTTGTATAGGGTTACCAATGCTACCTCCCCAGATAAGCCCTGGACTTGTAACAAACAGATGATTGTTCCTCAGAAATACAGAATTCCCCTATTACACCTTGCTCATGATATTCCTACTGCTGGCCATCAGGGCAAAACCCGCACCGAGAGACGATTGACTCAAACTTTCTATTGGCCAGGGATTTCTCAGGCAGTGGCGCATTTCTGCCGAACTTGCGATATATGTCAGAGTAGAGGGCGACCCGGAGATCACCCAAAGGCACCTTTGCAACCACTCCCTATCATAGAAGAACCATTTCAAAGAGTAGCTGTCTATATCGTTGGGCCTCTGGCTAAACCAAGTAGATCAGGAAAGCAGTACATTCTCACTGTTGTGGACTATGCCACCCGATATCCGGAAGCTGTGGCCTTGTCAAGTATTTCTGCAGCCAAGGTGGCCGAGGCCCTGGTTACCATTTTCACCAGAGTAGGATTTCCCAGTGAGATCTTGTCAGACCAAGGCTCCCAGTTCATGTCAGAACTAGTCCACAGTGGCGTTGCTAGGGCTGGTGTCACCCGGTGCGGTATAAAATGGTGTCACCCCCACCCCCAAACAATCATTTTTTAGCCATAAATAGAGTTGAGCGATACTTTCAGATATCAATAAGTATCGGAATGGGTATCGCCGATACCCAAAAAGTATAGGCGATACCCGATACCGATACCGGAAATCCAATGTAAGTCTATGGGTACAAAATATCGGAATTAAATAAAACCCATTCTTGCCTTGTTGGTTACTTGTACATGAAGGAAAACAACAGAGTAATGTAGAATGTATTCACAAAAACGCTATCTGTAACTGTCCCTCAGAGTCAGCAGAGCAGCGTTCTGTCCCTAACTGAATTCACAGCACAGTGACGCTAAAATGGCGGCGGCGCCTTTTTTAGTGCATTCTGACATCATTTCAGCATCCAATCACAGCCATGCCATTAGTTAACATGACCGCATCATTACAGGATGTGCCCACACTTCGTAGGATTCCTCATTGGCTGACTAAAATCATCACAGTGCCTCTCAAAGAATTATGGGAACTTCCGATTCCGGTATACAATATAGGAAAAATATCGGAACTAAGTATCGGTATCGGAATGCTCAACACTAGCCATAAAACAAGAAATATGTTGGAAGAAATCTAAGTTACTGCTTCTTAACCAAAAAAATAAAGTTTTTTTTTTAAGTTCAACCTTTCACAACGAATGCACTGCACACTTTTAGGATTCTCCCTTGCCTGTGGACGGTCATGTCAGCACAAGCATGTGATTTATATACTTCTGGCCACATTCCCACTAGACGTGCTCGGCCTCGCTCTGTTCATTTTCATTGAGCGAGGCCACATGTCTAGTCAGCATGTGACCGCTTGTATGTAAATCACCGGCACGAGAGAATCCTGACAGCGTGCAGTGAGCACTGTGAGAATTCAGAAGTCTGCAGTCACATGGAATGACTGCAGACTCAGCACAAACCAGGACAACTCCTTTAATGCTCCTAACATAAATAAAAACATGAGGATTAGTCAATATCACAAATAATATTTACATCCAGGTACCTTATAGATGACGTCATCTCTGGAGTCATTCTCCTTTTCTTCATCTTGTCCAGACCCCATGATGAGTTTTCTCATCCACAGCTCGTCTCTGCAGACTTCCATCTTCTCCGGTCTTTTGCACCAACTCGCCACAAAACGCCCTTAAAGACAGAAGAGTCATTATTATGCTCCTAAAAAAAAATATCTGCAATTTACTGTCACCTCACACTATTCCCCTCCCTCCTCATACTGTCTCCTCATATATTTACCCCCTCACTCTCTATACTGTCTGCTCACACATACCCGACTACCCATACTGTGTCTGCACACATCCCATCACCCTCACTCCCCATACTGTGTCCACATACAATCACCCGTTCGCTCCCCATACTGTCTGCACCCATCCCCCATACCGTTTCCTCATACATACTCTTCAGTGTCCTCAAATCCCCCCACACACATTAAATCTCCCATCCCCACTCCAAATCCCCCACACACATAAAATAACCCCCGTCCCCACTCCAAATCCCCCACATAAAGTAACTCCCCTCCCCACTCCTAATCCCCCCACACATAAAGTACACCCCCATCTCCACTCCAAATCCCCCCACACATAAAATAACCCCCCATCCCCACTCCAAATCCCCCACACATAAAGTACCGCCACATCCCACTACTAATCCCCCCACAAAAAATTACTCCCCCATCATTTCCACTCCCAATCCCCCCACAATAAAGTACTCCCCATCATTCCCACTCCTAATCCCCCACAATAAAGTACTCCCCCCATCATTCCCACTCCTAATCCCCCACAAATAAGTATTCCCCATCATTTCCACAAAACTTCCATTTGGGGGTTAATCCTTTTATTAGGACAGTGTGTTGTCATCAAACGCTACATAAAGGTATGGCAGCCCATCCCGTAATCCCACTCCTGGGGCTAACATGTGGCTCGGAATTGCTGAAATACCAGGTGTTATTAGTACAGTGGCCCAGTGTTGGCATGATGCGACATGATGCGACGATACCTAAGAAGGGGCACTGACAAAATACAGAGAAACGGGATAGAAATGATCAATTATAGGATCTACTGGAAACTAAAAATCAGGAACACAAGGGATGAGAAATATTTGTCAGTGACAATCTCTGAGACAATACAGAATTCTAGATTCGCAGATGTCGCTGTCACGCCGTGCGCCAATCAGGACGGGGAAGGCTGACACTTCCAGGATTGGTCTGAGGGCCACACTGTGCCTCAGGGTCCCCTCCTGTGTCCTGCCTGTTAACCCTATGTGTACACAGGACAGTGGCAGGTACACAGGGTAGAGCAGTGCAGCAACCTGGACCACCATGCTGTGTGCTGAAACATGCCATGCTGGGGAGCCAGGTGCTATGGCTACAGCCCACACCGTGCACTACCTTATAGAAGGAGATCTGGTCCAGGGACAAGAAGCCCTCGGTGTGCAGGGAGCAGCAGCTCTGCAGGATGCCACACGCCAGCAGCAGCAGCACCAGCTGCGCACACGGAGCTGTCACTCTCTGTCCCATCACAGGCGCCATGGTTTTGGAGGAAAGATCAAAGGCTGGAGATGAGCACAGGTCACGTAAGGTAGAGCTCCCCCCCTCACCCCCTGCACACTTCCGGTGTGACACATGACAGCTGCGAGTGGGGGATGTCAGTCCTGTGTCACGTGTCTGTCCTGTACATGTCATGTGTCCTCTACATTACCCTGCAGCTACCAGGATGGGCTAGTGACTGATCAGGCCCGGCTCGCTCCGCCTCCTAAGAAGAGCAGGAGCAGCAAGCAATGCCTGCTGCTCTGCTCTCACCAGCCGGTCACCGTCTCAGCTCAGCTGATCGCGCCCGCAGCAGGAGTAGCGCGATCAGCTGAGACCGGCTGGTGGTGTCACCCCAAGCAGAGGCGTCACCCGGTGCGGCCCGCACCCCCCGCACCCGGGTCGCTACGCCACTGCTAGTCCAGTGTCTGTGGCGCACCTGTGGAGTACGAGCGATTCGAACGACACCGTATCATCCACAAACAAATGGACTTTGTGAACGATTTAACAGCACTCTGAAGAATATGCTGAGGGCCTTCACTGACAGAGATTCAGACTGGGAGAAGTACCTACCCCATCTCTTGTTTGCCTATCGGGAAGTTCCTCAGGAGTCCACCAGGTTTTCCCCCTTTGAACTCCTCTATGGGAGAAAGGTCCGAGGACCCTTAACTCTGCTCAATGAATACTGGGCGGGGCAAGTTGAAGAAACAGGAGCCCCTGTTGTCCCTTATGTCCTAAAGCTGCGAGAAACCCTGGCTCAACTTGCTAGTTTAGCCCAGAGTCATGTGTGTATGGCTCAAACCCGACAGAAGACCTGGTATGACCGTAATGCACGCTAACAGGTCTTAATGATTATTCCCCATCCACAAAATAAACTGCAGACCACGTGGGAGGGTCCCTTCTGGGTTCTCAAGAAACTAAATGATACCAATTACCTTCTTGCTTTAGATGATCAGGGACTAAGACAAAAGACTGTTCATGTGAATATGATTAAGGAATACCACTACCGGAACCTTCCAATGATAGCAAGCTGTCGGCTAGCTTCAGAAGATAGTCACGAGGAAGAGGACTCCCTACCTGATCTCGTGGAAGCCACGAGAGCCCCTTCCACTGTGGAACAGGTTCCTCTGGGAGATAAACTGGACCCCTTACAGAAAGACAAGATGCTGGGAGTGCTTCAACAGAGACGGGCTGCCTTCTCATCTCAACCAGGTCGAACTACCGTCACTAGTGTTGAGCATTCCGATACCGCAAGTATCGGGTATCGGCCGATATTCGCTGTATCGGAATTCCGATACTTAGTTCCGATATTTTTCCAATATCGTATACCGGAATCGGAAGTTCCCATAATTCTTTGAGAGGCAATGTGATTTTAGTCAGCCAATGAGGAATCTTATGAAGTATGGGCACATCCTGTAATGCTGCGGTCATCTTAACTAATGGCATGGCTGTGATTGGCTGCTGAAATGATGTCAGAATGCACTATAAAAGGCGCCGCCGCCATTTTAGCGTCACTGTCCTGTGAACTCAGTTAGGGACAGAACGCTGCTGTGCTGACTCTGAGGGACAGTTAGAAATTGCGATTTAGTGTACTGTGCTGTAGGCAGGCTAGCACCAACCGCTGTGTAAAGCTTCCTTTTGCCTTGCAGTGTTGTTTTAACAGCTCTGTGCAAGGTGTGTGTGAGAGTGCAGGTGACGCTGCAGTTTGCTTTGCATCCACCGCTGTTTGTAGGCATCTGCACGTGTCACTCACTGACTCTTTTTTTTATTTTATTTTGTGGAATTGGTGCAGCTCCATTATATTTGAAAAAAATCTAATCTATTAGTGTGACGCGCTTCCATCCGTATACAATACATTGGTTGCAAACACTATAGAAGTACAGAAAGGAGCCTTTCACAGATAGTGAACAGTTGTGTTTCAGTGTTCACTGCAGTCTGTGAGGTTTTGATTTTTTGAGTGCAGATCACGCTCCAGTTAGTTCTTCAACCACTGCTGGTTGTAGTCTGCTGAGCGTGTGTCACTGCCTCATCCTTCACATTTTTCTCTAATTGGTGCTGCTCCATTATATTTGAAAAAAATCTAATCTATTAGTGTGACGCGCTTCCATCCGTATACAATACATTGGTTGCAAACACTATAGAAGTACAGAAAGGAGCCTTTCACAGATAGTGAACAGTTGTGTTTCAGTGTTCACTGCAGTCTGTGAGGTTTTGATTTTTTGAGTGCAGATCACGCTCCAGTTAGTTCTTCAACCACTGCTGGTTGTAGTCTGCTGAGCGTGTGTCACTGCCTCATCCTTCACATTTTTCTCTAATTGGTGCTGCTCCATTATATTTGAAAAAAATCTAATCTATTAGTGTGACGCGCTTCCATCCGTATACAATACATTGGTTGCAAACACTATAGAAGTACAGAAAGGAGCCTTTCACAGATAGTGAACAGTTGTGTTTCAGTGTTCACTGCAGTCTGTGAGGTTTTGATTTTTTGAGTGCAGATCACGCTCCAGTTAGTTCTTCAACCACTGCTGGTTGTAGTCTGCTGAGCGTGTGTCACTGCCTCATCCTTCACATTTTTCTCTAATTGGTGCTGCTCCATTATATTTGAAAAAAATCTAATCTATTAGTGTGACGCGCTTCCATCCGTATACAATACATTGGTTGCAAACACTATAGAAGTACAGAAAGGAGCCTTTCACAGATAGTGAACAGTTGTGTTTCAGTGTTCACTGCAGTCTGTGAGGTTTTGATTTTTTGAGTGCAGATCACGCTCCAGTTAGTTCTTCAACCACTGCTGGTTGTAGTCTGCTGAGCGTGTGTCACTGCCTCATCCTTCACATTTTTCTCTAATTGGTGCTGCTCCATTATATTTGAAAAAAATCGAATCTATTAGTGTGACGCGCTTCCATCCGTATACAATACATTGGTTGCAAACACTATAGAAGTACACAAAGGGGCCTTTCACAGCTACTGAACAGTTGTCTGCAGTGTTCACTGCAGTCTCTGAGGAATAACCACACTTAGGCCTTATAACTTTTCTGACTTTCTTTATCAATCTACCAAGATGAAGAAGGCAGGGAGTAAGGCACGTGGTCGTGGCCGTGGAGTTTCAGCAGGGAGAGGACGTGGGGATTCTGTGGCTGCTGCCGCACCCAGTGACACAGCATCCACCAGTTTTCCCCGTGAGCGTTCCTTTATGCGCACTTTTGTAGGAGCTCAGCGTACCCCCCTGCTGCGGGAAGAACAAATTGAAGCCGTTGTTGGTTGGATGGCAGCCAATGCATCGACTTCAATTGCTTCCACCTCCTCTCAGGACCACAGCACTGTTGAACAACCATCTGTCTCTTCACCGCCTGCCAAATTGCCCAGGCAGTCAGAGAGTTCTGAACTGGAACCAGCTGAGTCTCTGCTTCTGTTCTCAGAATCTGTTGGCTTGCAAACAGGGGCCCAGCCAAGCAGCATTCTGGAATGTGAAGAAGAGGCAGTATACAGCGATGCGCAACAGCTGTGTCTCTCTGAATGTGAAGAGGCGGGTGAGCCAGTGCCGATGGTCAGCACACCGCAGAACGCATCTGATGATGATGAGACTCAGGTGCCAGTTTCTGTTGAGCATGGTGCTGGCCAGACCACCCAACAGCAGCAGGTGTTGGAAGAGGGTAGTGGAGATGATGAGGTCCAAGACCCAACATGGCGTGAGGAACAGGAAGGTGGTGGTAGCAGCTCTGAGGAAGAGATTGCCCCAACGGTCCAAACAGTAGGGAGAGGTAGGCTGCAGACTCAGTTGCCTGTAGCCTCCAGTTTGGCACCCGTTCGTAGCAGTTCTCTTCCAACAGCCAAAACGGGCGCTCCCAGGACTTGCACTGCGTGGTCCTTTTTTGACACACTTGCAGATGATATTTGCTATGTCAAATGCCTAGCTGTGTAATCAAAAAGTAAAAAGAGGTAAAAGTGTCAGTAACCTTAATACCACAAATATGTGGAAACATGTGCGGTCAAAGCACGTGGTTGAGTTACAAAGACACACTGGAGATGTAGGCCAACCTACAGCAGCACCTACATCTTCAGCTCGTGTTGGAGCCTCTTCCTCCAGCTCAAACACAGCTGGTTCGGCTTCCTCACAGGATCGCCATGGAAGAACCTCTGTCACTGTTGTCCAGAGACCCAGTGTTATTCCACCCACAGCTGCAAGTTCCCTGTCATCCTCACACTCCCAGGCCACAAAACAGCCATCGGTAGCACAGGCATGGGATAAAAGACGGCCATACTCGGCAAACCATCCACGAGCACAGGCTCTGAATGCTGGCATTGCAAAACTCCTGTCCCTTGAAATGCTGTCATTCAGGCTGGTGGAGACTGACAGTTTCCGTAACTTAATGGCATTGGCAGTCCCACAATACAATGTGCCCAGCCGATTTTATTTCAGCAGGCAAGCCGTCCCTGGTCTGCAAAAGCATGTTGAGGGAAAAATTAAACATGCGCTAGTAAACGCCGTCAGTAGCAAGGTCCACCTGACCACCGATGCGTGGACCAGTACCCATGGCCAGGGACGATACCTTTCCCTCACTGCCCATTGGGTCAATGTTGTGGAGCCGGGTACAGATCTTGCGAGTGGCGCTGTACGTGTTCTGCCAACTCCAAGGATTGCAGGAATCAAGTCTGTCCACATTGACTCCTCCTCCTACTCCAGTTCCTCAGAATCATCGCTGCAGGAGCCGTCACGGTCTACCTCCACATGGACCCGTGAACGCTTACCTGATGCGACCGATATGAGCACAGTCGTGGCCAAACGTCAACAGGCCGTCCTGAAATTAATTTCCATTGGGAATCGAAGCCACACAGCGCAGGAGGTCTGGAATGCTATCAAGCAGGAGAGCGACGTGTGGTTTTTGCCAGCGAATCTCCAGCCAGGCTTGGTAGTGTGTGACAATGGCCAAAATCTGGTGGCAGCTCTGGGCCTTGGCAACCTCACTCACATACCATGTCTGGCACATGTGCTCAACTTGGTCGTGCAGAGTTTTTTGAGGGACTATCCGGATCTTGATGCACTGCTGCACAAGGTCCGCCTAGAGTGCGCTCACTTGCGACATTCCAGCATCGCCAGATCGCGCATTGCAGCTCTGCAACGCAGATTTCGCCTTCCTGAACATCGCATCATATGTGACGTACCCACCAGGTGGAATTCCACGTTACATATGTTGGAGCGGTTGTGTGAGCAGCAGCCAGCAGTAATGGAGTATCAGCTGCATCAGGCGCAATCAACTCGCAATTTGCGCCGTTCACACTTCACCACTACTGAGTGGGCCTCTATGAAGGACATCTGCCACGTTTTGCGTGCGTTTGATGAGTCAACGCGGATGGCGAGTGCAGATGATGCACTAGTCAGCCTGACTGTCCCCCTTATCTGCCTGCTTCAAAAAACACTGCAAGCACTAAGGGATGAGGTTCTAGAAGAGGTGGAGGATGAGGAGTCACAAATTCCATCACCTTCTGGACAGTCAGCGCAACGTGGTTCCTCACAAAGGGCTGGGCAGGGCTCACTTTGTGAGGAGGATGAGGAGGAGTCAATGGAGGAGGAAGACATCGCTCCAGAGGGAGGTACACAACGCTCTAGTCAGTATGTAGAGCAAGGGTGGGGTGATGCAGAGCAGGCAGAGATGACGCCTCTTGCAGGGGACAGCGTTTCTTGGCCAGTTGGGAGTCTGCAGCACATGGTTGATTTCATGCTGCAGTGCCTGAGAAACGACCGCCCCACATTCTCACCACGTCTGATTATTGGGTGTACACCCTCCTAGACCCTCGCTACCGGGACAACTTACAAAGCCTCATCACACCGTTGAACCGGGAGCGTAAAATGCGGGAGTACCAAGACACACTGGTGCAATCCATAATGTTCTCCATTCCAGCCGAGAGCACTGCTGCTGCTGCTACTGCTTTACAAAGCAGCTCTGTGCGTCGAGGCAGTGGAGACAGCTCTGCAACAAGAGGGAGCACAAGCAGCGCCTCTTCAAAAGGCAAGACCAGTATGTTCCAAATGTGGCGAAGTTTTGTGGCAGCGCCACAAATGTCTACACCATCCGAGACAGCTCCAGTCAGCAGGAGGCAACGTTTCCGTAAGATGGTGACAGACTACATGTCTTTCCCTCTCAGTGTACTCCCAGATGGCTCTTCCCCATTCAAGTTTTGGGTCTCTAAGCTGGATACATGGCCAGAGCTTAGCCAGTATGCATTGGAGGTGCTGGCTTGCCCTGCTGCCACTGTATTATCGGAGCGCGTCTTTAGTGCTGCAGGTGGTGTACTAACAGACAGTCGCATGCGACTATCCTCCGATAATGTAGACCGGCTTACTTTTCTGAAAATGAACAAGGCATGGATCTCGCCAGAATTTGTCTGTCCGTTTTCAGATTAAATAACTGGTTCGCAACGTTATCCATGTCTCCTGTTATGTTCATCTTTCTACCACCTGAACTCTACTCCCTGGGCTACAACACTGCCAGTTGCTGCTCAGAAGTGTCGTGTCCACAGACCAATACACAAGCTATAGTGTTAGTGGGGTTCAGTAACGCCAGCTGTTCCCTGCTGTGTGTCCGGCAAGAAGTCTCCTGTTCCCTACACATGCACAGAAAAACCCATGTCGAACATGCTCCAAATAGGGAAGAGCCGTCACCCTGATTGTTATGCTTAAAACATGAAATTGTGAAGTTTTCCAGGCCTAGAATGATACATTTTTATGACAAATATGGACAAATAATAATTTGTCATCACAGCGCATATCTGCACATGTCTATTAGAAATGGTAACAAAAACTAAAACATAGTGTTCACTTTTTGAAATTAATGCATAAAAGTACATTTCATACTTATCAATTAATGCTTTTTAAGGAACTTTATCTGTACCTGTAAGATAATGCAGTCAATGGATGTACGAATCATAAAATCCTCATCATCATCATCACGAGTTTTATTTATGACAGACATTATAAAATACACATACTGATGCCAACTGTAACTTCACACACCATATATGAAATGGCCAGCATGTAAACCTGGTAATAATGTGCAATAATAAATTATTACATCTAGAAAGTGCATCATGCATACTGACAATAGGTAGTTATACCTGCAAGTGCTGTTGAAACAACCACAACAGATATAAATTAATAATGGTATATAGGTATCACAGTGCATAGTTACTCATGGACAATGTCGATATAATACTGTACCTCAATAAAGTCAGCGTCAACCATTATGGTTGTTAGTCTTGTAGATTGTTAAAGAGGGAACATTCTTTTTTTGTTGGTCATAGGTGGAGTATTAGACAGTAAATGATTACTGCTGTCGTATTTTTGGCGTCCCTAGGGCGCAATAACGCTGCGTAACGTCACATTTTATAGAGTCATCTAATTGACACACGCTACCCTACCCTACGCGTGACAGTAGGAAGGTAGTGTTGACGAATAAAGCCTTGCGCAACCAGACATGCTTTTACCCTCTTCAACACTGTACAAGCAAAAAATGCATGATTGCAGCCGCAGACTTTATTGACGTACAGTATAACATCGCCATTACCCATCAGAGGCTGTCCACTGTCTGATACAGACATAGAATATACCTTTGCTATCCGTAGCCTTTGTTTCACCTACACTTGCAGGCACACACTTAAATTGTGACAATGCATTAAGTTTTTTTAAATGGTTATTTTTTATCGTACATTATTGTGTCATCACATTGATGAGTCCATGCTGGACATGTCATACATGCTGTACAAAGTAACGATTTTATTAACTTAAATAATTGAAATGTCTGTGACTGTCACATCTAAATTGCAATGATGATGATGATGAGTGACTATTACAAAATCCATTGTCTTCACTATGTTATGGTTTAACATAGCGTTCCTTAAGCATTATTCATAAATACAAAAATGGACTTTTATTGTTAAATTTACAACACTATATTTTGTAACCAATTTTTTGGGTGGTGTGTTGTTCCATTTCTTGTTGGCATGTGCATATATGCGTTTATATTTGCAGTGTCTTTATTTTTATTTTTGAAGTTAGGAAACATGTGTATCTTCGTACCGTGTTAGCCAGTAGATAGAAAAATATTTAGACTTGAGAGTCCGCAGTGGTTGTTACCTTTTAATGGATAACTGAAAAGATGGTAACAAATTGCAAGCTTTTGAGGCTACTCACGTCTCTTCATCAGGCAAAGACTAAAACAAAAAATGAAGCATCACATATTTCTATACACAACAGGACACAGGAATAGTGAAATAGGTAAGACAAGTAAGTGACGTGTAGCAGAACTCTCATTATCACAGAGGGATGAACATAAATATTGTAACAGTTCCTAGATAAGGATAGAAAGTTTTATTGCCCTCTGATTGGGGTCTGGTTTTGTGTTTTCATGCCCCTGGAAGGGCAGAGACGCAGATTCCTTAATTGATATAGAATGACATAAATCCGTGTGATCTATTCATTCCATCACTAACAGTGTCAAAGGTCATGATGAGCTTATATTCTGAAACCTTTGTATCTTTCTCATATTTGAAGTTATATTTTAATACCAGTAATTCCATATCCATCATGCTATGACCGGGCATACAAAATTGTTTTGCCACAGGTAAATCCATTATTTTTTCTCTTATTGTGTGGCGCTGATAATTCATCCTTGTTCTCATTTTTTGGCCGGTCTCCCCTCACTTGTCCCTCCCTCACTTGTCTTACCTATTCCTGTGTCCTGTTGTGTGTAGAAATATGTGATTCTTCATTTTTTGTTTTAGTCTTAGCCTGATGAAGAGACCTGAGTAGTCTCGAAAGCTTGGAATTTGTTACCATATTTTCAGTTAGCCATTAAACGGTATCAACCACAGAGGACTCTCAAGTATAAATATTTTTCTATTCTTGGAATTGAAATTCATCATTTTATTGTCCTAGTAAAACTTCATTTATTCTTGTTTGAAGTACATACATTTGCAATGGCCACGTAACAAGGCAATAACTCAATATTTTATGCCTACACCCTCCTTGACCCTGGGCTTCAACACCGCCAGTTGCTGCTCAGAAGTGTTAGATGCACAGATGAAAACAATCGCTGATGTGTTTGTGGGGTTCAGTAACGCTGCTGTTCCCCTGCTGTGTGTCTGGCAAAAATTACTGCTGCTAACTACAACTTCAACTTCAAACATCTCATACTAGGCCTCTGCCTACACCCTCCTTGACCCTGGGCTTCAACACCGCCAGTTGCTGCTCAGAAGTGTTAGATGCACAGATGAAAACAATCGCTGATGTGTTTGTGGGGTTCAGTAATGCCTGCTGTTCCCCTGCTGTGTGTCTGGCAAAAATGACTGCTGCTAACTACAACTTAAACTTCAAACATCTCATACTAGGCCTCTGCCTACACCCTCCTTGACCCTGGGCTTCAACACCGCCAGTTGCTGCTCAGAAGTGTTAGATGCACAGATGAAAACAATCGCTGATGTGTTTGTGGGGTTCAGTAACGCCTGCTGTTCCCCTGCTGTGTGTCTGGCAAAAATTACTGCTAGCTACCTAATCATGGTGAAAAAAACATGACATGTCAAAGTGTCTAGTGCTACACATAGATATGAGGCTACACCCTGATTTCTAAGCTGTAAACATTTGAAACTTCAACTATAAAACCATAAAATGATTAGTCTTTGTCACAAATCTGTTACAAAATAATTGTGACATATTATTACAGATATGCACATGTCGAAAACAAATGCAAACACAAAAGCCTACTTATGCTATAGGATACTGATGGTCAACCTTGCCACTCCATAGCTTAGACAAATCCAACTCACATCATGACTCAAATTCTGCAATGTTGGAAGTGCATAATGTGGGTTGAACTTTGACAACTGCTGCAGTGCGAAGGTTATACTTCAGTGTTCTTGCCTTTTAAATAAAAGCATACAAGTAAATATAATAATCCAATGTTGATTAAGGGACGTGATGTACACCTGTAATATTGTGCAAACAATGCATGTAGGAATAGTCCTCTTCAACATTACTTATATTTGTGTCATTTTAAAAAATACATATTTAATTAGAAAGTTAACAGCCCATATCATAAAGGTCCTTCATGTAAACATGATAATCGCTAACAAAAATCATGCATTACCTTGGTAAAGTCAATAGTGCATAGTCACAATACCAAAATATATACCTGTAAGTGGTGCTGAAAGAACGACAACTGATAGAATAGGTGAATGATATCTATTTATCAGACTGAATAGCGACACCTGTACAATGTCGATATAATACTGTAACTTAACAAAACAGCTGTGTCACACCTCACACTCGTTTTTCTTGTAGCTTGTTATGTAATAGGGCACATGCGTGTATGTTTCATCATAGGTGCATGTTTACTGAGTAAAGCAGTCATGACAACGCCTTTGTGTTGTCGGTACGCTTGCGATGATGAACGATGCGCACCGTGAATGTTAGTCTGCGTCATAAGACGTACAGACGCTCCAATACCCAACGCATCACAGCAGGAAGCCAGTCTGTGCGTCCAAACAAAGGCGCAACCATACATGCACGTAACCTTTTATAAAGCTATATAAAAAAAAGGATGTAGTAGTAACGCACACTTTATTGAGGTACAGTATTACATCGCCATTCACCATCTGTGGCTATGCAGTCTCATCTATATATACCTTATCTATCCGTTGTCATGCTTGCAAGTCCACAGTCAGGCATAAATATCTGTTTTCACTCTGCACTATGCACTTTTTAAATTTTTTGTTTGTTAATATAAATGATTGGCACATATTATCAGTATTACATGATGGAAATTTTAGATATTTTTAAAAAAATTTTAGTGATATTATTCACCAAATGTAAAGTTTTATGAATGTCAAAGATAACTTGTAATGCTGATTATGTTTTTAAGTCAGCCATTCATTGTCTACACAATAAAAATGGTGTACATACTGTTACTTAGCCATCATTAATGGATTCTGATATGTACTTGTATGCTTTTATTTTAAACCGTATAGCAGATTATTTAACCTATTTTAATTGTGGTTTGCATTGCTTTTCAACATGTTAATGTATGCGTTTATGTTTGTAAATTATTAATTTACATATATTTTTTTAAGTAAAATCATCATCTTATGGTACTAAAGGTTATATTTCTCTTGTTTGGAGTATAGACATTTTTAATTGACACGTAACAAGGAAAATACTTGATATAGTATTTAAACATCGTCCTTGACCCTGGGCTCCAACACCGCCAGTTGTTGCTCGGAAGTGCTGTTAGCACAGTCAACACTTGCTCCTGTGTTACTGGGGTTCAGTAATGTCAGCTGTTCCCCTGCTGTGTGAACGGCAAAAAGTCCTGCTGCCTCCACCATGTTCTCTTCTCATCCCTGGGCTCCAACACCGCCAGTTGTTGCTCGGAAGTGCTGTTAGCACAGTCAACACTTGCTCCTGTGTTACTGGGGTTCAGTAATGTCAGCTGTTCCCCTGCTGTGTGAATGGCAAAAAGTCCTGCTGCCTCCACCATGTTCTCTTCTCATCCCTGGGCTACAACACCGCCAGTTGTTGCTCGGAAGTGCTGTTAGCACAGTCAACACTTGCTCCTGTGTTACTGGGGTTCAGTAATGTCAGCTGTTCCCTGCTGTGTGAATGGCAAAAAGTCCTGCTGCCTCCACCATGTTCTATTCTCATCCCTGGGCTACAACACCGCCAGTTGTTGCTCGGAAGTGCTGTTAGCACAGTCAACACTTGCTCCTGTGTTACTGGGGTTCAGTAATGTCAGCTGTTCCCCTGCTGTGTGAACGGCAAAAAGTCCTGCTGCCTCCACCATGTTCTATTCTCATCCCTGGGCTACAACACCGCCAGTTGTTGCTCGGAAGTGCTGTTAGCACAGTCAACACTTGCTCCTGTGTTACTGGGGTTCAGTAATGTCAGCTGTTCCCCTGCTGTGTGAACGGCAAAAAGTCCTGCTGCCTCCACCATGTTCTCTTCTCATCCCTGGGCTACAACACCGCCAGTTGTTGCTCGGAAGTGCTGTTAGCACAGTGAACACTTGCTCCTGTGTTACTGGGGTTCAGTAATGTCAGCTGTTCCCCTGCTGTGTGAACGGCAAAAAGTCCTTCTGCCTCCACCATGTTCTATTCTCATCCCTGGGCTACAACACCGCCAGTTGTTGCTCGGAAGTGCTGTTAGCACAGTGAACACTTGCTCCTGTGTTACTGGGGTTCAGTAATGTCAGCTGTTGCCCTGCTGTGTGAACGGCAAAAAGTCCTGCTGCCTCCACCATGTTCTCTTCTCATCCCTGGGCTCCAACACCGCCAGTTGTTGCTCGGAAGTGCTGTTAGCACAGTCAACACTTGCTCCTGTGTTACTGGGGTTCAGTAATGTCAGCTGTTCCCCTGCTGTGTGAACGGCAAAAAGTCCTGCTGCCTCCACCATGTTCTCTTCTCATCCCTGGGCTACAACACCGCCAGTTGTTGCTCGGAAGTGCTGTTAGCACAGTGAACACTTGCTCCTGTGTTACTGGGGTTCAGTAATGTCAGCTGTTCCTCTGCTGTGTGAACGGCAAAAAGTCCTGCTGCCTCCACCATGTTCTATTCTCATCCCTGGGCTACAACACCGCCAGTTGTTGCTCGGAAGTGCTGTTAGCACAGTCAACACTTGCTCCTGTGTTACTGGGGTTCAGTAATGTCAGCTGTTCCCCTGCTGTGTGAATGGCAAAAAAGTCCTGCTGCCTCCACCATGTTCTCTTCTCATCCCTGGGCTACAACACCGGCAGTTGTTGCTCGGAAGTGCTGTTAGCACAGTGAACACTTGCTCCTGTGTTACTGGGGTTCAGTAATGTCAGCTGTTCCCTGCTGTGTGAACGGCAAAAAGTCCTGCTGCCTCCACCATGTTCTATTCTCATCCCTGGGCTACAACACCGCCAGTTGTTGCTCGGAAGTGCTGTTAGCACAGTCAACACTTGCTCCTGTGTTACTGGGGTTCAGTAATGTCAGCTGTTCCCCTGCTGTGTGAACGTCAAAAAGTCCTGCTGCCTCCACCATGTTCTATTCTCATCCCTGGGCTACAACACCGCCAGTTGTTGCTAGGAAGTGCTGTTAGCACAGTCAACACTTGCTCCTGTGTTACTGGGGTTCAGTAATGTCAGCTGTTCCCCTGCTGTGTGAACGGCAAAAAGTCCTGCTGCCTCCACCATGTTCTATTCTCATCCTGGGCTACAACACCGCCAGTTGTTGCTCGGAAGTGCTGTTAGCACAGTCAACACTTGCTCCTGTGTTACTGGGGTTCAGTAATGTCAGCTGTTCCCCTGCTGTGTGAACGGCAAAAAGTCCTGCTGCCTCCACCATGTTCTCTTCTCATCCCTGGGCTACAACACCGCCAGTTGTAGCTCGGAAGTGCTGTTAGCACAGTCAACACTTGCTCCTGAGTTACTGGGGTTCAGTAATGTCAGCTGTTCCCCTGCTGTGTGTACAGCAAAAAGTCCTTCTGCCTCCACCATGTTCTCTTCTCATCCCTGGGCTACAACACCGCCAGTTGTTGCTCGGAAGTGCTGTTAGCACAGTGAACACTTGCTCCTGTGTTACTGGGGTTCAGTAATGTCAGCTGTTCCCCTGCTGTGTGAACGGCAAAAAGTCCTGCTGCCTCCACCATGTTCTCTTCTCATTCCTGGGCTACAACACCGCCAGTTGTTGCTCGGAAGTGCTGTTAGCACAGTCAACACTTGCTCCTGTGTTACTGGGGTTCAGTAATGTCAGCTGTTCCCCTGCTGTGTGAACGGCAAAAAGTCATGCTGCCTCCACCCTGTTGTCTTCTCATCCCTGGGCTTCAACACCGCCAGTTGTTGCTCGGAAGTGTCATTGGCACGTGTACTCACTCCTGCCCAGACTGGTTACAGCACGCCATCTGTTTCCTGTCAGTGTAAACGTCACTTAGCCTCCAATAAGTTGTCCTGTCGTGTTGCGGTCGGGTTAGCCGACTCTATGGTGCTTGGAGTTTAGGTGCTTCCTGTGTGTGCTGCGGGATATGCAAATAAAGGCTGTTTCCGTTGTGACAATAGGACAATCACCCACTGTAGTACTGTGGGATTCGGTAACTGCGGCCGGCTCGCGGCCTGTCAACTTAAATTTCCATGGGTACCTTCTGCTACCCGTCCGGGTTCCAGTACCGTCAGCTGGTTCTCCGCAGTGCCTTTGGCCTAGGTGCCTCCATCTCGGTATCCGAGTTCCAGCAACGTCTGCTGGTCCTTGGTAGTGCTTTGGAGCACAGGTACCTCCTGCTTAGTAACCGTGTCCCAGTAACGTCAGCTGGTCCTCGGTTGTGCCATTGGCTCTTTTCCTTCTGCTGCCCCTCCGGGTTCCAGCACAGTCAGCTGGTCCTCGTTACTTGCATTGACTCTTGTACCTTCTGCTACATTTACAAATTGAAGATTTTTTCAATGCTTTTTTGGGTAATCACTCTGGATCTCCAACAATTAAGACGACGACCCTGATGACCACCCCGAAGAAGATGACGACCACAAGGACGACGAGCATCAAGCCAACCAGCCTAAACACCATCACAAAGAAGAAATAAAAGATTACCAAACAGGACTAAGAAGGTTAAGACAAACTACAAGATACAGAACAAGAGACTTAAGAACAATAAGCAGAAGATCAAAAAGCAGAAGAACATGAAGTATAAGACCAAAATGAAGAGCAAAATATATGCTCTAAATTATAAGCAGAAGAAGACTAAGCAGTGTATGGGGGTGAGTCCGTTCCTCCTCGTGGTGCCCCTGGAAAATGCCTGCTGCTGCAGGCTAAACTGAACACGGACAAATACTGTTGTAATTTAAATCTTTTGTGACAGCAAGAACGGAAGGATGAAAAATTCATACTTTGACAGATTACAAGTACAGGATTCTCTGTCACAAATAAGAATATGATGAAGAAGATGAAGTACAATATGAATAAGAATAATAGTTTAATAAGAAGAATATGAGTAATGTTAACAAAAAGATGAATAGCAAGAAGTTTAAGAAGAAGATAAAGAAGGTGAAGATGAAGAATAATTTGATGAAAAAGATGATGCTGCTGAAGATTATGAAGGAGAAAGTGTGTCAAAAGTTAAAAAGGTGAAGAGCATGGAAGTTGTGAAATATACATATTTGCCAAAATAGAAAAAACGTTAACAACATTGTCAATTTCTTCGTCAATCCGAACATCTTTAAAAAAAAAAATATTTATGCTATTCCATTTGATTGGGTTAAACATATATGCCTTTAATGTCTCCTCAACCTTCCCCAATACATTGTACATTACTCTTTGTTGTTTTCCTTCATGTACAATTAACCAACAAAGCAAGAATGGGGTTTTTTTAATTCCGATATTTTGTTCCCATAGACTTACATTGGATTTCCGGTATCGGTATCGGGTATCGCCGATATTTTTTGGGTATCGGCGATACCATTCCGATTCCGATACTTTTGGATATCGGAAAGTATCGCTCAACTCTAACCGTCACCCAACATCATGTGGACACCCAGGGTATCCGTCCCATACAACAGGCTCCTTACCGGGTACCTGAATCAGTTTGAAACACCATGCAGCACGAACTAGAGGAGATGTTACAGCTTGGGGTAATCCAGGCCTCTCATAGCCCTTGGGCCTCTCCTGTGGTGTTAGTACCCAAGAAGGATGGGAGTACTCGATTTTGTGTGGACTACAGACGACTTAATGACCATACTGTCAGTGATCCTTACCCAATGCCCCGTATTGACGAACTTCTAGACCGACTGGCTGGGTCCCGATATGTCACTACCTTAGATCTCAGTAAGGGATTCTGGCAAATTCCTCTGACGGAGCAAGGGAGAGAACGGTCCGCTTTTATAAACCCCTTTGGTCTGTACGAATTTTTATGCATGCCTTTTGGAATGAAACATGCCCCCGCAACCTTCCAGAGAATGGTAGACCAGATCCTCCGGGGATGTGGGGACTTGGCTTGTGCCTACTTAGATGATATCGCCATCTTCAGCCAGACGTGGGAGGAACATCTGAATCAAGTAGCCGTTGTTCTTGACCTGATTCTTGCAGCCGGCCTAACCATTCGGCCCGATAAATGCCAATTGGGGATGGGTGAAGTTCAGTACCTAGGGCATAGAGTAGGGGGCGGGAAGCTCCGTCCGGAACCTGCAAAAATCCAGGCTATTAGAGACTGGCCTGTACCCCAAACTAAGAAACAAGTTATGGCTTTTTTGGGCACTGCCAGCTATTACCGAAAATTTGTTTCTCATTTTAGCACTGTGGCTAAGCCTCTTACCGACCTGACCAAGAAAACGATGCCCAGGCTGGTAACCTGACCAAGAAAACGATGCCCAGGCTGGTAATCTGGACTCCAGCCTGTGAGGAGGCTTTTAACCGGCTGAAGGACTCCCTGGTCTGTGACCCTGTTCTGGCTGCTCCAGACTATAAGAGGCGATTCATTGTGCAGACGGACGCCTCTGCTTATGGATTGGGAGCTGTACTCAGACAGGTGAATGCAGCGGGGGACGAGCACCCCGTCGCCTACCTCAGCAGGAAACTGCTGGACCGAGAAGTGGCCTATGCAACTGTGGAAAAAGAATGTCTGGCTATAGTGTGGGCCCTCCGAAACTAAAGCCGTATCTGTATGGACGAGAATTCTCTGTGGTTACTGATCACAATCCTCTCACCTGACTGAACAGAGCTTCTGGGGACAATGGACGCCTACTACGATGGAGCCTGGCTCTGCAGCCCTATAACTTTACCATACAGTATAGAAGAGGCAGCCAACACCAAAATGCAGATGGACTGTTCAGGCAGGAGAAGCCCTGAGTCCGGTCAGCCCTGCCTGTGTGTACTTAACAAGCGACCTGTAGAGGTCCCTCGTACGTACACAAAATTGGAGGGGAAGGAATTATCATGATACATAGTTTGCCCTGTCCTGCATTTCTGTATAACTTTGTTCCTCCATCATCATTTAACTTAGGCTTATGTCAACACAGCTAGAGGACTCCCCATTGTTCTCCTAAGCCGGGGGAGAACTCACAATACACATTCATATAGACATATCGGAGCCATGCAATGGACCAAACCATTGACTAGGAGGTGAGAACCTCTCTTTCCCTACCCTTGGGCTGTTCCCAGTAGCCCAAGACAAGGGACTTATGCGTGACCAGTGTTGTGTTGGGAGATCTCTAGAGAAAAATGGTGAGGGCTCTTAGCTACGGCAAGACCTCACGTCGGTCTGTGATTTTGGACTTATTATGGACATCAGGAATAACATGGATATTTGATTTGGTATGCTGCCTGCCTCAATAAATCCCGTTGGATTGTTCTTAGCCCGGTGGTCTCTTCTTGCTCTGCCGCATACCCCGTCACAGTGCCCCCATTTTGGAAACTAAACCCCCAAGGAACTTATCTAAATGTGTGGTGAGCACTTTGAACCCCCAAGGGCTTCACAGAAGGTTATAACGTAGAGCCGTAAAATTAAAAAAATCATATTTTTTCCACAAAAATGATCTTTTCACCCCCAATTTTTATTTTTCAAAGGATAAAAGGATCCCAAAAGTTATTGTGCAATTTGTCCTGAGTACGCTGATACCCCATATGTGGGGGTAAACCACTATTTGGGCGCATGGCAGAGCTCGGAAGGGAAGCAGCGCCATTTGACTTTTTTGGCTGGAATTGAGATGGGACGCCATGTCGCATTTGGAGAGCCCTTGATCTGCCTAAACAGTGGAAACCCCCACAAGTGACACCATCTTGGAAACTAGACCCCACAAGGAACTTATCTAGATGTGTGGTGAGAGCTTTGAACCCCCAAGGGCTTCACAGAAGGTTATAACGTAGAGCCGTGAAAATAAAAAAATCATATCTTTTCCACAAAAATGATCTTTTCACCCCCAATTTTTATTTTCCAAAGGGTAACAGGACCACAAAAGTTATTGTGCAATTTGTCCTGAATATGCTGATACCCCATATGTGGGGGTAAAGCACTATTTTGATGCATGGCAGAGCTCGGAAGGGAAGGAGCGCCGTTTTCAAATGCAGACTTTGATGGAATGGTCTGCGGGTATCATGTCACGTTTAGAGAGCCCCTGATGTGCCTAAACAGTAGAAACCCCCCACAAGTGACCCCATTTTGCAAACTAGACCCCCCATGGAACTTATCTAGATGTGTGGTGAGCACTTTGAACCCCAAGTGCTTCACAGAAGTTTTTAAGGTAGAGCTGTGAAAATAAAAAAATCATATTTTTTTCCACAAAAATAATCTTTTTGCCCCCAAATTTTTTATTTTATAAGAGTAACAGGAGAAATAGGACCCCAAAAGTTGATTTTCAATTTGTCCTGAGTACGCTGATACTCCATATGTGGGGGTAAACCACTATTTTGACACATGGCAGAGCTCGGAAGGGAAGGAGCACCGTTTTCGAATGCAGACTTTGATGTCATGTCGTGATTGGAGAGCCCCTGATGTGCCTAAACAGTAGAAACCCCCACAAGTGACCCCATTTTGCAAACTAGACCCCCCAAGGAACTTATCTAGATGTGTGGTGAGCATTTTGAACCCCAAGGGCTTCACAGAAGTTTATAACGTAGAGCCGTGAAAATAAAAAAATCATATTTTTTTTCCACAAAAATTATCTTTTTGCCCCAAATTTTTATTTTTATAAGGGTAACAGGAGAAATAGGACCCCAAAAGTTGATGTGCAATTTGTGCTGAGTACGCTGATACCCATATGTGGGGGGGAACCACTGTGATCGCCTTACTGCGACCTTTGGGAGGCAGAATGAACAAATCCACAAAAGGTGAAGAATTGGTTTTCTTTTTTACTCCGTTCCTCATGCGGTATTAGTGATTAGGCAACTTTATTCTTCGGGTCGGTGCGATTACAGCGATACCAGATTTACATCATTTTTTCATGTTTAGCTTCTGTCACACACTAAAAGAGGCTTTTTTTTGGAAGAATTTTTTGTAAGAAATTATGGCATCGCTGTAATTTGAGAGCTATAATTTTTCCATATATCGGCCGACAGAGTTATCTGCGGGCTTATTTTTTGCGGGAAGAGCTGACGTTTTTATTGGTACCATACTCGGGCACATAACGTTTTTTGATCGCTTCCTATTCTGATTTTTGTAGAAGCAGAATGAACAAAAACCAGCAATTCAGAAATTGCTTTTTTGTTTTGTTTTTTCTCCGTTCCGCGTGTGGTAAAATTGATAAAGCAGCTTTATTCTTCAGGTCACTACGATTACAGCGCTACCTCATTTATATATTTTTTTATGTTTTGGCGTTTTTTACACAATAAAAAATGTTATAGAAAAAATACCGTATATACCCATGTATAAGCCGAGATTTTCAGCCCATTTTTTAGGGCTGAAAGTCCCCTCTCGGCTTATACACGGGTCATATACGGGGGTTGGCGGGGGAGGGGGAGCGGGGGTGTCGGATCATACTCACCCCTCCGCCGGCGCGGTCTCTGCAGCCCCCCTGCTTCTCCCACGATCTCTGGCTCCTTCCTGCAGCGGTCACATGGCACCGCTCATTAAAGTCATGAATATGCACAAATTCATGACTTTAATGAGTGGTAGCACGTGACCGCTGCAGGACTGAAGTGCTGCGGAGAGCGCCGGGAGAAGAGGAGAGGCTGCAGGGACGCGCGGCGGGGGGGTGAGTATAGCGATATTTACCTGTCCCCGTGCCACCGTTGTGCGCTGCTCCCTCGGTCCTGGCTGTGAATGTTCAGGCAGAGGGCGCGATGACGTCGTTAGTGTGCGCCCCGCCCCCTGCTAGATCATTCACAGCCAGAGGAGCCAGACCGAGGGAGCAGCGCAGAGAGGACAGGTAAATATCTCAGGTGCCGGGGTCCTGAGCGAACGGTGACACCGGCACCTGTCCCCATAGCGCGCCGCTGTCACCGCCTGCTCAGGACACCGGCACCTGGCCCCCAGCGACGAGAGGTGAGTATGTCTTTTTTTTTTTGCAGCAGCAGCAGCAGCATATGAGGCCTATACTATGGGGCATAATTGTGCAGCATATGGGGCATAATATGGAGCATATGGGGGCATAAGCTGTGGAACATATGGGGCATAATCTGGAGCATATGGGGCATAAGCTGTGGAACATATGGGGGCATAATCTGGAGCATATGGGGCATAAACTGTGGAACATATGGGACATAATATGGAGCATATGGGGGCATAAGCTGTGGAACATATGGGGCATAATCTGGAGCATATGGGGGCATAATCTGGAGCATATGGGGGCATAATCTGTGGAACATATGGGGCATAATCTGGAGCATATGGGGGCATAATCTGGAACATATGGGGGCATAATCTGGAGCATATGGGGGCATAAACTGTGGAACATATGGGGCATAATCTGGAGCATATGGGGGCATAATCTGGAGCATATGGGGGCATAATCTGTGGAACATATGGGGCATAATCTGGAGCACATGGGGTCATAATCTGGAACATATGGGAGCATAATCTGGAGCATATGGGGGCATAAGCTGTGGAACATATGGGGCATAATATGGAGCATATGGGGCATAATCTGGAACATATGGGGGCATAATCTGGAGCATATGGGGCCATAAACTGTGGAACATATGGGGGCATAATCTGGAGCATATGGGGGCATAATCTGGAGCATATGGGGGCATAAGCTGTGGAACATATGGGGGCATAATATGGAGACTATGGGGGCATAATCTGTGGAACATATGGGGCATAATCTGGAGCATATTGGGCATAATCTGGAGCATATTGGGCATAATCTGTGCAGCATATGGGGGCATAATCTGTGGAGCATCATATGGGGGCATAATCATTTTTCACCCTAAGCTTATACGCGAGTCAATAAGTTTTCCCAGTTTTTTTGTGGCAAAATTAGGGGGGTCGGCTTATACACGGGTCGGCTTATACATGAGTATGTACGGTAATTATTTTTCATCAGTTTATTCCGCGAGCTATAACTTTTTTATTTTTTCGCTGATGATGCTTTTTAGCGGCTTATTGTTTGCGGGACAAGATGACGTTTTCAGCGGTACCATGTTTATTTATATCCGTCTTTTTGATTGCGTGTTATTACACTTTTTCCAAGCGGTATGATGATACCGCTTTAAAAAGTATAATTTACTACTTTTTTGTTTGTTTTTTTACGGCTTTCACTAAAGGGGTTAACTATGGATACGCTTTTATAGATGGGATTTTTATGGATGCGGCGATACCAAACATGTGCAATTTTTTTATTATTACATAAAAATGTGTATTTTTTAGGGGAATTTTTTTTTATTATTATTTTTTAATATTTTTTTTACAAATTTTTTTAAAAATGCTTTTTTTACCTTGTTCCTTTATGGGACTTTCACTTTTTTACTTTTTATTGCAGTTACAATGCATTGCAATGCTCCAGCATTGCAATGCATTGTACCTATGGTGAAAGCTGCTGTGACCATGGTCACAGCGGCTTTCAGTAGCTAGATGACCCGGAGGTTGTCATGACAACCCCCAGGTCATCAAGGCAGAGATCGGGCCCTGCAAATACATCACAGGGCGCCGATCTGAGGCAGAGGGAGCTCCCGACCCTCTGCCTCTCCCCCTGAGCGCTGCGATCACGCTCGATCACAGCAGTCAAGGGGTTAACAGCCAAGGGCGGTGGGGCGCCGCTCCTGGCTGTCAGTGCAGGAGGCTCGGTCACTGCAGCGCCGAGCTCCTGCACTGATCGGGCAGAAGAGGCTGAAATTTCAGCCTCTTCTGCCTGATCGCTGCTGTGTTTGGTCAGTCACATTGACTGACCAATCACAGCGCTGTGGGTGCGGGGATCGACGGCAAAGGTCCCCGCACCGCTTGCTGTGCCTGTCAGCTGTCTGTGACAGCTGTCAGCACTGAACTGTCACTGTGTGTTTACACGCAGTGGTAGTTCAAAGGCTGGACGTGCACAGTCCGTCAACGTGCCAAAACTGACACCTTGCCATGACGGACTGTGCACGTCCATGGACATTAAGGGGTTAAAATTACATACATGTCATAACATTAAAAAGAACATTAAAATAAAGAAGGCCAAACAACAAAAAAACATTGCAATATTATTTTTAAAAAACTGAAACTGTTAAAAAGTGTTAAAGTTTTGTATTTTATAGCCCAAGCAGCGCTCTAAAAAAAGAAAGCAACTTGAGGTTGATGAGGAGCCGCTGGAAATTGTAAAAGAGACACTGATAACACTAGTGGAAGCGAATCCGTGGATATGGGATCAAAGTGACAGCTTCCACAATGACATAATTAAAAAACGAAAGTTGTGGGAGAAGATTATATGCCACTTTGACCCGCGATATATAGAGAAGTCCGCCTCCTCTAAAAAAAAAAATTGGTAATTAAGACTCAACTTAAATTTGTAAAACATAACGATTTTAATAGAACTAAACATTATTTGTTTGCTTTTATTGTAGCTGATGCAGTCCATACCCGGAGGAGATCTATTAGAGATAGATTTGTAAGGGACTTCCGCTTCAGCCAAAACACCCCAAGTGGGTCTGGTGGCAAACGAGTCACCCTGTATGTCCATTATGACCAATTGATTTTTCTGCAGAAAACGTTGTCACAGCGCTCGTAAGTAAACTAGAATGTAAAAATGGTTTAGAGCAGGGATGTCAAAGTCAAACACACCGAGGGCCAAAAAAAAAAATTTGCTACAAGCCGAGGGCCGGACTGACGCCGGCCCTGCTACCGGTGCATTGTGGGAAATGTAGTGTTGGTGCCAGGGCCGGCTCCAGGTTTTTATGGGCCCCGGGCGAAAGAGCCTCAGTGGGCCCCTTTAACACAGACCACGATTCATGATGCACAGATACGGCAGAGAAATATGGGTATAGTACAATGCCAAATACTTCACTTCTTCCATTACATGAGTGATATCTATTGTAAATTGTACAATAGCTCAAAAACCGCCAAATCCTCACAGCGCACAGTACAGACTGGACAGTACAGTCCTCCATACAATATTATGGGCACCACAGTCTCCCCTCATCACCCATATAATACCCCATGCAGGATGTCACCCCCCATATAATGCTCCATACAGAATACTGGACCCAATATAATGCTCCATACAGGATACTGGACCCAATATAATGCTCCATACAGGATACTGGTCCCCATATAATGCTCCATACAGAATACTGGACCCAATATAATGCTCCATACAGGATACTGGACCCAATATAATGCTCCATACAGGATACTGGTCCCCATATAATGCTCCATACAGGATACTGGTCCCCATATAATGCACCATACAAAATATGGAGCTCTCCTCTGCGCTGTACTGCGTTCTGCACTGTTACAGCTCAGGAAAGGGCGCTGTGGAAAGACTCCCCATTATCATCATCATTGCCCCCCCATCATCATCATGGCCTCCCCATTATCATCAATGCCTGCCCATTATCATCATCTTCTCCCCATCATCATCAATGCCTCCCCATTATCAGCAATGCCTGCCCATCATCATCTCCTCCCCATCATCATCATCAATGTCTGCCCATCATCATCTTCTCCCCATCATCAATGCCTGCCCATTATCATCATCTTCTCCCCATCATCATCAATGCCTCCCCATTATCAGCAATGCCTGCCCATCATCATCTTCTCCCCATCATCAATGCCTCCCCATTATCATCATCTTCTCCCCATCATCATCAATGCCTCCCCATTATCAGCAATGCCTGCCCATCATCATCTCCTCCCCATCATCATCAATGTCTTCCCATCATCATCTTCTCCCCATCATCAATGCCTGCCCATTATCATCATCTTCTCCCCATCATCATCAATGCCTCCCCATTATCAGCAATGCCTGCCATCATCACACACAGACAGCACACAAGCACTCTCTCACATACATACATACACACACACACACACACACACATACATACACACACAAAGCACCGCACTACATATACACACACAGAGACACACACACAGAGACGTCTTACCTGTTCAGCGTCCCCGCGCTCTGTGCCACAGCCGGCCGCTGAATGATGACGTTATTCAGCGGCCGGCTGTGAGAGGAAGCGCCGGCGCCCCCTGGAGCCCGGAGCTGCGGCAGCGGAGGCACGGAGAGGTAAGTATTGTTGCCAGCTGCTGCCGGGGCCCTGAGCAGGCGGGGGGGCCCAGTGGCGGCGCTGACACCGCTCTCCTCCGCTAACGGGCGCGGGGGTGCCAGACTGCGAGTGGGCCCCCCGCCTGCTCAGGGCCCCGCCTGTCAGGGGGCCATAGATAATCAATTCAATCTGGCCCGCGGGCCTTGACTTTGACATATGGGGTTTAGAGCAACAAGTCTTTATTAAAATCTCTAAAATAATATTTTCCTTTTTTTGGGATAGAACAATATGTAGTACCGCTGCGCCTCGAGAGGCTGAGGCTTCGGAGCCATGTCGACAGGAACCAAGTCAACAGATGGGCACTGAAGATGTGTCTGTCCTTAGCGAGCCACGATCAATGGACAGCAGTACTGTGGCTCCTGTTGTTAGTGCCCGTCTGCAAACACAGCGCGGACGCAAGAAAACAGCAGCCAATAAAGAAGTCGATGCCATAATTGTCGAAGGACTGCAACGACTAGAGGATCTGTGAAAACAGAGATATAAGGCGGGAAATTGTGGAATTGCAATCTCGAGAATCTGTGTATGCAGCCAATGAGTGGAAGCTCCTGTTTTTGTCATATGTGCCTGTAGCCCAAAAGATACCGGCGCACAGAAATTTACAGTTTAGGCAATGATTTCATGATCTATTTGAGAAATTTTTGGCCCTCAGGAACCCACTTCCTTGAGACAAAGAACCATGAACATGCCGTAATACCAAGCCCAATCTAGAACCCATGGTGAAATGGGTATGGAAATGCAAAGGCAATGTAGCAGTCCAGGGTACAGTTGGGCCGACAACACGCCGGCCCAATATCAAAGTCTCGAACAGCATTTAAATTGTGTGTGTAAACATTTGGTTTTCCAACGTAATTTTTTTGCTTTGGTTGGTCATCCCTATGGGATCGTATATGCCAAAAATGTATATCAACATTCAGAGAGGAAGACAAAAAATATTTAAGTAAAATTTTATATTATTCTACATTTAATTGTATGTATTTTTTTTTTCAAATGTATTTCAACATTATATACAGTTCAACAAAAAATCAAAACACACATAGAACATAAACCAATCAAATAAACAGTCAATTTTCACACATGCATCTCTTGCCAGGAAACAACACCTTCTTGCATGAAATAATTAGCAAAGTTATCACGAATCCTCATTATCTCCGCTGTAGAACGAACAGAAGTGGAATCTATGCTCATGAGATTCGAATCACAGTCATCAGGGTCAACCACTATGGGTTCATGTCTGCACACAAAATTGTGAAGGCAGATGCATGCCTTCACTACACGGTTCACATTTTCAGGTTGTAGTTGCATGCAAGTAAGTAATATATGCCATTTAGAGGTTAGAGGTTAAAATACCAAAAGTACATTCCACATAACGTCTTGCCCGGCTCAAGCGATAATTAAAAATGCATCTTGTGTTGTTTAGAGTACTGCTTGAGTACGGCTTTACTAGATTTTTGCCGAGTTGGAACGCCTCATCTCCAACTAAAACATAGGGCAAACTTGGGCCTTCGGTCCCCGGAAGTGGTCGTGCTGAGGGAATGTTGAAGCTGTTGTTGTACAAACATTTCCCCATATTGGACTCTTTGAAGACTCTGGAATTGTTCGTCCGTACATATGCACCGATATCCACAGCTATAAACCTGTATCTAGTATCCGCAATAGCCATTAATACAATTGAAAAGTATTTTTTGTAGTTATAGTACAGGGATCCACTATGCGCGGGTTTCTGAATCCGAATATGTTTCCTGTCCATGGCACCAATGCAATTGGAAAAATTAGCCACATCCTCAAATTTTTGGGAAATAGATAGCCACGTTTCTGTAGTCGGGGTTGGTAGCACAAGTGGTTGCAAGTTGTTCCAAATGGCATCACATGTTTCCCGAACTAGCTGGCAAATAGTCGATTTTCCCAGACGAAATTGAAAATGCAGTGACGCAAACGTTTCACCAGTAGCCAGATATCTATCGACAAAGCAAAAAAAAAAAATATTTAGCACTATGGACATATTTAACATATTTTTACAGACACCCAATAAAAAAGGCAAGTTAACATTGACTATGACAATTGGCAACGTGTACAAAATTAAAAGACATGCACCACAATAAATTACATCCTGTCTTTGTCAATAGAACAATGTTAACAAAAGGATATATACCTCAGGGTCACCACTAAATGTTGCTTTGCACGAATACTCTCACGGAAAGTGCTGCGCTGATGATGTATGTCATCCTTCACATGTGAGAGCAGAATATCAAAGGTTTCGAAGGACATCCGCAGGTAATGTTAAAATTTAAAGGGATGATCCCAAAGCTGAACATACAGGGTGTGAAAGGCACCATATGTATCCCGTAAAAAATTCACTTCATGGATCCAATATCTCCTTTGAGAAATATGCCTTCTCTGCTGACGTCGCAGATACTTCAAGCGAAATCGCACCAGCTCAGACACAAACATCTTGCTAGCAACAGAAGTTCACTCGATGCTCTCAAAATGGAGAATGGGTGTCGACTCCCACACCACGCAGACAAAAGGCAAAAAAAAAAAAAATTAACAACTTTATTGACAGTGCCTGGAAGCAGACAAACGGATGCTTCAAGAACAGACATCAAAATGACATAACGCAGTCACATGCGTTAACGCAAGCGTTAACGTGAAGCCAAATTTACACAAAATAACGGATCCGTTAAATAGATTGTACTAAACGCAATGTGAACCTAGCCTAAGAGAAGAAAATGTGGCAATAGCCCATATGTGTATGGAAACTTCTGTTTCGACACACGGCAGGGCTCGGAAGAAATGCTTGCTAACTTTTGAATTGCAAATTTCTCTGGATTCTACTTGCAGAGCCCTGTAACGCTAGAACATCAAAAATAAAAACAAAATAACCCCATTTCAGAAATTCACTCCTCAACAACATTTTGATCCCCCGCTGCCTCACAGAATTTTGGAATCTTGGGTCTTCAAACAAAAAATAATAATTTTTTCTCTTTTCACAAGATCAGAAAACTCACAAAGTCACTTCATTTTAGAATCTACACTCCTTATGGAATTTATCTGAAATTGAAACTTTGTTCTTACATATGTTTCACAAATTTCTTTACCATTGTAAAAATGAACAAATACATTTGTCACAATAATAGAAAGATTTAGATCACAATGTTTCATCTTTACAATGGCTAATAAGAAAAAAAATACCTCAATTTATTAAGCTATTTCTCCCAATTACAATACCCTATATGTGGTCATACACTTCTGTTTGGGCACACATCAGGACACAAAAGAGAGGGAGTGCCAATTGTAATATCTGAGTGTCATTTTCATAGCTCCAAAGCTGCCAGAACAGCAGAAACCCCAAATAAGTAATTTTTCCATTTTTCAAATTACTGTGAAACATCATCAATGAATATAGAGACTATTTTGACAAAACTAATACATTTGCCAGATAGAGCACGGTGGATGCTTGAAAATTGAAAATGTGCCATTTTAGTGTCTACTACAGAGTGCCCAGCTAGTGCATCTTGAGACTTTCACCTTGTAAAATTTTAACTGGGTTTTCCAGGACGTAATAATAGATTACTCAGTTCAATGAGAGATTCGTGAGGGTCTGATACAATCAACAACAAAAACAGCAGCGGCCTGAACTAAGCAGTGTAAAAGTCGAATACAGCAGCCTCTTGATGGCCGCTGCCTGGTACTGCAGTATATTCACTTCACTTTGAGATAAAGGGCAGTACTAAGCAATGTAAGGGCTATGGTATTCCGCTTGTAATTTGCTTAGTTTCATCTGCTTTCAGACTAGTTTTCAGCTGATCGATGAGTGTGTCAACTGTCAGACCCCCACCAAACCTGCTATAAGGTGAATAGTTATCAATGATTAGACCCAGAGAACTCCATTAAGTGGGTTCTCCCTTCTTTAGAAATGCCATACATGTTGACGGTAACTGTGGATTGAGTACACTACAGGGCTTAGAAGGACCATTTAGCTTTCCAAGCAAGGATTTTATTGGTTTTTTTTTGGTGCCATGTCACTTTACCGGTGACTTTGAGCTACTAGTAGCATGGAAGACTTCAATTTCCCGATTAACAGATGGCTGATATGAGTAGGGGCTTGTTTTTTTGGAATGAGTTAGTTTTTATCTGTGCAATTTTGAACTACATTTCATTTTTTATTGCGTTTTTTCATTATTTTTGGGTTGCAAAGTGAAGAAAAGCTAGAAATTCATAAAATGTTTTTATTATCTTTTTTCATGCCTTTCCATGTGCAGGGAGGGTTGAGTCGGGATTTGGACTACCAGACTTTAGCAAAAGTCAAGTCCAACGAAATCGGCCGACTATCGGAAAAAGTCGAAGGTCCGACTGAAACTCGAACCGACCCTAATGCAAGTCAATGGGGAAGAAAAGTCGGCAGTCAGTGGAGGACAGTAAACACACCTACAATGCCCATTTCAATGCCAACGACATCAATTCTTATTACTTAAGCTTGTCAACCTTAATTTACTTTATAATAATAGTAACGCATTGAAAACTGGGGTTATTTGGCTAAAGTTGTGGGGGGGGAGGGCTGGCTCCAGGTTTTCGTGGGCCCTGGGCGAAAGAGTCTCAGTGGGCCCCTTTAACACATACCACAATTCATGAAGCTCCGATACGGCAGAGAAATATAGGTATAATGCAATGCCAAATACTTCACTTCTTACATTACATGACTGATATCTATTATAAATTCTACAATAGCTCAAAAACCGGACAGTATAGTCCTCCATACAGTATTATGGGCACCACATAGTGCGCCATACAGGATGGGCTCCATATAATGCTCCATACAGAATGAGCCCCATATGTGCTCCATATGATGCTCCATATATAATGGGCTTCATGTGATGCCCCATAAATAATGAACCCCATATGATGCTCTAGTATATGATGGGCCCCATATATGATGCTCCAGTGTATGATGAGCCCCATAAAATGCTCCAAATATAATGGTCCCCATATTTAATGCTCCATATATAATGGGCTCCATGTGATGCCCCATAAATAATGAACCCCATATGATGCTCCAGTATATTATGGGCCCCATGGATGATGCTCCAGTGTATGATGGGCCTATATAATGCTCCATATATAATGGGCCCCATATGATGCTCCAGTGTATAATGGGCCCCGTATATGATGCTCCAGTGTATGATGGGCCCCATTTATAATGATCCAGTGTATGATGAGACCCATATAATGCTCCAAATATAATGGTCCCCATATATAATGCTCCATATATAATGGGCTCCATGTGATGCCCCATAAATAATGAACCCCATAGGATGCTCTAGTATATAATGGGCCTATATAATGCTCCATATATAATGGGCCCCATATGATGCTCCAGTGTATAATGGGCCTATATAATGCTCCATATATAATGGGCTCCATATGATGCTAAAGTGTATAATGGGCCCTGTACATGATGCTCCAGTGTATGATGGGCCCCATTTCTAATGCTCCAGTGTATGATGGGCCCCATATGATGCTACAGTGTATAATGGGCCCTGTATATGATGCTCCAGTGTATGATGGGCTTATATAATGCTCCATATATAATGGGCCCCAAATGATGCTTCAGTGTATAATGGGCCCCGTACATGATGCTCCAGTGTATGATGGGCCCCATTTATAATGCTCCAGTGTATAATGAGCCCCAAATAATGCTCCAAATATAATGGTCTCCATTTATAATGCTCCATATATAATGGGCTCCATGTGATGCCCCATAAATAATGAACCCCATATGATGCTCTACTATATGATGGGCCCCATATGATGCTCCAGTATATGATGGGCTCCATGGATGATACTCCAGTGTATGATGGGCCTATATAATGCTCCATATATAATGGGCCCCATATGATGCTCCAGTGTATAATAGACCCCGTATATGATGCTCCAGTGTATGATGTGCCCCATATATAATGCTCCAGTGTCTAATGGGCCCTATCTATGATGCTCAAGTGTATGATGGGCCCCATATAATTTTCTCCAGTGTATAATGCTCCCCATATATTGCTTCAAACAATAAAAAATGAAATACTTCTCCTCGCTGGGCACTGCTCTACTCTGGACTCCTCAGTGTCACCATCTTCCAGCTCTCTGCACTGTGACTGTTCAGGCAGAGGGCGCACAGACGTGACGTCAACAAGCTCTCTGACCTGAATGTCACTGTCAGGAAACGCGGAAGACGTCACAGCGGTGGAGCAGGGAGAGGTAAGTATTGCAAGTGCTGGGGCCCTGAGCAAGCAGGGGGGGCCGGCTCGTGGGCGCCAGCACTGGCACAGGGCACCTCATAGTACGCCGGTGTCTCTGACGGTGAGTGGGCCCCCTCACCTGCTCAGGGCCCCGGCACTTGCCCAGGTGCGCCAGGTGCTGATGCCGGCCCTGGGGGTACAGCCCATTTAGGGAGGTGGAAAAACTGGCATATGTTGATGTGTAGGCTGGACGTTCAGCAGCTGCAAATGGAGAAATTGGAGAAGTCTGAGGAAGAGGAGGACAAAGCGAGACATTTTGCTGGCAACCTATGTGTCATCAGGGGAAGGTGGTACAAAATCCTTTGAAACCCAGGCATGGTTCATTTTAATGAAGGTGAGATCATCAACATTTTGGGTCGACAGCTGGATCCTTCTATCTGTCAGGATTGATACAGCAGCACTGAAGAATCTTTCTGATAGCACACTGTTATGTTTTGGTAGCTGAGTAGAGCAGGCAAAAACGGCAATACACCAGAGAGGTTGGAATCTGCTGGATTGCATTACCCTGACTAACCACCACAACTAAAGGCAGCCGTGGAGCGTTCCTACGTTGGTCCTAGATGCCTCGTCACAGCCTGAGAGGTTAACTACACCTAAAGATAGAAAGAGGAAAGCTATCTGCCCCGGAGCAGATCCCCAAAGAACATAGGAAGCCCCCGAACATGTAATGATGGTTAGACAAGAGGAAATACAGACACAGACAGAAAATAGTATGAGCAAATGTTGGGGCCCAATCTGCCTAGACAGAAAAGGATAGGAAGGATACTTACTGCAATCCAAAAAAAACCCTAAAAAAAGCCAACGCTACTAATTGCAAAAACACCTGAGATCACACGACCTCTACCACCTAAATTAGTTCTCTGGTGTAACAAAACTAAGCCACAGCCACTGAAAAAATTGGAAAAGGCAATTGAACAAATAACAGTGGCTCCAGAGGAACTGAGAGAAGCCCAAGCCCCCCGGGGAGGGGGACCTGGCTAACTTCACAGAAATGCAGAGAAATATGCAAATGGAAAGCACAAAATCAAAAAAACAGAAAATATCTTATCTGAGAGCAGGAGTAGAGGCAAGACTCAGCAAGCTTCCAAGTGAACCAGGAAACAACGTTGAGACAAGAACAATTGATCACCGGCAACCATGATGGGAGGGAACCTCCCTTATATCCAGCCAGTCTGTAATTCCTGATTGCCAATCCTCATTGAATGGTTCAGTACTGTTTGTAACCACCAGAGGGAGCTTCTGCTCAGAATTCATTTCTAAAACATTCACAACAGTACCCCCCCCTTGAGGAGGGGTCACCGAACCCTCATTTGTGCAACCAGGTTGGTCAGGATGAGCTCTGTGATACGCACGGATCAGTCTCCTAGCATGGATGTCCGAAGCAAACACCCAAGAATTGTCCTCCTGACCATAACCTCTCCACTTAACCAAATACTGGAGTTTCCGTCTAGAAAAACGAGAATCCAATATTTTCTCAACCACATACTCCAGATTGCCCTCAACCAAAACAGGGTCAGGAGGCGCAGCCATAGGAACCACTGGCTCGACAAACCTCTTCAATAAGGACTTGTGGAACACGTTATGGATCTTAAATGTCCCTGGAAGAAGTAAACGAAAGGAAACAGGATTAAGAATCTCCATGATCTTATAAGGTCCAATGAACCTAGGCTTAAACTTAGGAGATGCAACAATCATAGGGATATTTCTTGAGGACAACCAGACCAAGTCCCCCACTTTAAACCGAGGACCATCAGTCCTATGCCGGTTGGCAAACCGCTGGGCCTTCTCCTGAGAAAGGGACAACCTCTCCACTACCTGGTCCCAAATCTGCTGCATACGCTCCACAACAGAGTCAACACCCGAACAGACAGAAGCCTCCGTCTGTCCCGAAGAAAATCGAGGGTGAAACCCAAAATTGCAGAAAAATGGAGACATCAAAGTCGCAGAGCTTGCCCTATTATTAAGAGCAAACTCAGCCAAAGGCAAAAAAGAGACCCAGTCATCTTGATCAGCAGACACAAAGCATCTCAGATAAGTCTCCAATGTCTGGTTTGTTCTCTCAGTTTGTCCATTAGTCTGAGGATGAAAAGCAGAGGAGAAAGACAATTGAACACCAAGTTTAGAACAAAAAGTCCTCCAAAATCTGGAAACAAACTGGACTCCTTTGTCAGACACAATGTTCTCAGGAATGCCGTGTAACCGAACCACGTGCTGAAGGAACAAAGGCACCAATTCGGAGGAGGAAGGCAACTTAGATAATGGCACAAGATGTATCATCTTGGAAAACCTATCATAAATCACCCAGATAACGGTCATTCTCTGAGAAACAGGGAGGTCGGAAATAAAATCCATAGAGATATGGGTCCATGGTCTCTTGGGCACAGGCAATGGCATCAACAAACCACTAGAGCGAGAGCAAGGCTTGGAGCGAGAGCAAGACCCACAGGATTGCACAAACTCCCTGACGTCACGAGACAAAGTAGGCCACCAAAAGGACCGACTCACCAAGTCTCTGGTACCAAAAATTCCGGGAAGACCGGCCAACGCGGAACAATGAATCTCAGACATCACACTCTTCTTCCACTGGTCTGGACAAACAATTTCCCAATAGGGCAGCGCTCGGGTTTATCCTCCTGACACCATTCCAGAGCCAGTCTCAAATTGGGCGAGATGGCCGAAAGAACTACACCCTCTTTCAAAATAACAGCAGGATCAGATAACTCAGGAGAGTCCGCAAGGAAACTCCTCGAGAGGGCATCCGCCTTAACATTCTTAGTGCCAGGAAGAAAGGAAACCACAAAATTAAAACGTGTGAAAAACAAGGCCCACCTGGCCTGTCTAGGATTAAGTCGCTTGGCTGATTCCAGATAAACCAGATTCTTATGGTCCGTGAGGACCACCACCTGATGTTTGGCTCCCTCCAGCCAATGTCTCCACTCTTCAAAAGCCCACTTCATGGCCAATAACTCCCGATTACCCACGTCATAATTACGTTCAGTTGGAGAAAATTTTCGAGAGAAAAAAGCACAAGGGTTACTTTTAGAGGTCTCAGGATCTCTTTGGGACAAAACGGCACCTGCCCCAATTTCAGAGGCATCAACCTCCACCTTAAATGGCAGAGAAACATCAGGCTGCCGTAGAACAGGAGCAGAAGTGAATCTCTGCTTAAGTTCCTGAAACGCAGAGACTGCCTCAGGAGGCCTATTCACCACATCAGAACCCTTTTTGGTCAAATCAGTCAATGGTTTAACAATAACAGAGAAATTACCAATAAATTTACGATAAAAATTGGCAAAACCCAAGAATCTCTGAAGAGCCTTTAATGAAGTAGGTTGGACCCAATCACAGATGGCCTGAACCTTGACCGGGTCCATTTCAATAACAGATGGAGACAAAATGAATCCCAGAAATAACGTCCTCTGTATGCCAAAAAGACACTTTGATCCCTTCACATACAGAGCATTCTCTCTCAAAATCTGGAACACAGTCCGAACATGTTTCACATGAGAGTCCCAGTCATTGGAAAAAAATCAAGATATCATCCAAATAAACAATCAGAAATTTATCCACAAAATCCCTGAAAATGTCATTTATGAAGGATTGGAAGACGGAAGGAGCATTAGTGAGCCCAAAGGGCATCACTAGGTACTCAAAATGCCCCTCTAGGGTATTAAATGCCGTCTTCCATTCATCCCCGTGCTTAATGCGAATAAGGTTATACGCCCCCCTGAGGTCAAGCTTGGTAAACCAAGTAGCACTTTTCACCCTGGAAAACAGGTCAGAAATCAAGGGTAACGGATATTGATATTTCACAGTGATATTGTTCAAAAGACGATAATCAATATACGGCCTTAATGAACCATCCTTTTTGGCCACAAAGAAAAAACCGGCACCCAAGGGTGAAGAGGATGTTCTGATATGACCATTCTCCAATGACTCCTTGATATAAGACCGCATAGCGTCATGTTCAGGTACAGACAAGTTAAAAAGGCGACCTTTAGGGAATTTACTACCAGGCACTAATTCAATAGCGCAGTCATAGCTCCTATGGGGGGGCAAGGATGCAGATTTACTTTCGCTAAATACATCAGTAAAATCAGTCAAAAAGTCAGGAACATCCTGAGCCTGGGGAGAGGCAGAAAAAACAGAAGTGTTGGCATTAACACATTGGCAGCCCCAACTGGTTACAGACACAGATTTCCAATCCAAAACAGGATTATGAGACTGTAACCAAGGGAAACCTAGTACAATAATGTCATGCAGATTATACAGCACCAAATTTGCAACTCTCCTAATGATCAGGTTCAACCCTCATTATCACCTGAGTAGAGAACTGGGGTTTATTCTCAGCCAAAGGGGTAGAATCAATCCCCAGTAGGGGAATAGACTTCCGTAGGGGTATCAAGGGAAACCCGCAACGTTTAGCAAAATCAAAATCCATCAGGTTAATAGCTGCTCCCGAATCAACAAAAGCCTGAGCAGAAAATGTGGACAGGGACAAATCAGGGTAACAGTCAACAGAAATTTAGTCTGAACACTACCCAAAACAACTGAGCGTGCAAAACGTCTTCCCCGCTTAGGGCAGACTGAAATAGCATGAGAGGCATCACCACAGTAGAAACATAACCCATTGCGTTTTCGAAACTCATGACGCTGTGCCCCAGAAGCCACTCTATCACACTGCATGGGTTCAGAAGCTGGTTCACAAGGCAACACTATTCCATGCATACTTCTACGCTCACGCAAACGTCTGTCAATTTGAATCGCTAATGACATAGAATCATTGAGACCAGAGGGAGTAGGGAAACCCACCATAACATCTTTTACATTCTCTGACAGACCCTTCCGAAAAAGGGCTGCCAAAGCATCATCATTCCATTTGGTCAGGACTGCCCACTTTCGGAATTTCTGACAGTACAACTCAGCGTCCTCAAGCCCCTGATTTAATGCCAACAAGGTTTTTTCAGCTTGATCAGTGACATTAGGTTCATCGTACAATAACCCCAGAGCCAGAAAAAATGCATCAACATTACTCAAAACAGGGTCCCTAGGTGTCAGGGAAAAAGCCCAATCCTGAGGATCGCCGCGCAGGAGAGAGATGACAATTTGAACCTGCTGTGCTGCGTTCCCTGAGGACTTAGGTTTTAAGGCAAAAAACAACTTACAGTTATTTTTGAAATTCAGAAATTTAGCTCGATCCCCCAAAAACAAATCTGGCATGGGGATCCTGGGTTCCACAACTGGCAACCTATCAAGATAGGTAGTAATACTCCGAACCTCAGTGGCAAGCTGATCCACACGGCCAGACAACTGTGCAAACTCCATTGAAAGAGAAAAAAAAATCTCCTCAGCACCCAGAGAAAAAGAGGGAAAAAATGCAACAAACAGAAGAAAAAAAAAATCTCTGACAACGCTGACAACCTTTTTTCTTTCCACACTATTTTTCCCTTCTGTAAGTACCATATAATTTTCAGTTTGGCCGGTGATACTGTTATGTTTTGGTAGCTGAGGAGAGCAGGCAAAAAACGGCAATACACCAGAGAGGTTGGAATCTACTGGATTGCAGTACCCTGACTAACCACCACAACTAAAGGCAGCCGTGGAGCGTTCCTACGTTGGTCCTAGACACAGACAGAAAATAGTATGAGCAAACATTGGGGCCCAATCTGCCTAGACAGAAAGGGATAGGAAGGATACTTACTGCAATCCCAAAAAAAACCTAAAAAAATCCAACGCTATAATTGCAAAAACACCTGAGATCACACGACCTCTACCACCTAAATTAGTTCTCTGGTGTAACAAAACTAAGCCGCAGCCACTGAAAAAAAACTGGAAAAGGCAAATGAACAAATAACAGTGGCTCCAGAGGAACTGAGAGAAGCCCAAGCCCCCGGGAAGGGGGACCTGGCTAACTTCACAGAAATGCAGAGAAATATGCAAAGCACAAAAACGAAAAACTGAAATATCTTATCTGAGAGCAGGAGAAGAGGCAAGACTCAGCAAGCTTCCAAGTGAACCAGGAAACAACGTTGAGACAAGAACAATTGATCACCGGCAACCATGATGGGAGGGAACCTCCCTTATATCCAGCCAGTCTGTAATTCCTGATTGTCAATCCTCATTGAATGGTTCAGTACTGTTTGTAACCACCAGAGGGATCTTCTGCTCAGAATTCATTTCTAAAACATTCACAACAGCACAATACCAGCAGGGCAAGCGAGCTCCTGTAAGGCATATTGTGCCAATTCAGGCCCGGTGTCTAGTTTACAGGCACAGTAATCAAAGGGGAATGAACTGTGAGGGAGAACATAAGTAGGGGAGGAGAGGTAATTTTGAACCATAGTTGACAACTGCTGTCTCTTGTCTGTTGCAATCGATTCAGTATTAACAGTCGTGTGAGCGGTACTCGAGAAATCAGTCCAACTTGGTCATGAAACCCCTGTCTCCAATGCCACTTCAGCTGTGTGCACCATGAACACCTCTTCCATGTTGCCCACTACGCCTCTTGGTAGAACCTGCACCACTGCTGTGTGCTGGGAATGCCTCTAACAAACGGTTTACCAGAGTTGCTTGTTTGTTTGCCAATATTAGCTCTAGGTTCTCCTGTGGCATGATGTTCTGTAATTTGCCTTTTTAGCATGGATCGAGGATGCTGGCCAACCAGTAGTCATCATCTTTCATAATTTTGGAAATGCGGGGGTCCCTTTTTAGGATCCGCAAGACATAATTACACATGTGGGCCAATGTTCCATGTGTCAATGATGCACTGCCAGTGGTGGGTGGAAGAGCACTTTCTGTCAAATCCACATCCCTCCAGTCATGCACAAACCCTGTACCAGACCTTGGCAAGCCAACATTTTCTCTTGCCCCCTGAGAAGCATCCTCCTCCCCAAAATAATCATCCCTCTCATCATCCTCCTCTTTCTCTTCTCCCTCCACCTCATCCAGGACAGTTCCCTGAGCAGACAATGCCTGACTGTCATCAAGGCTTCCCTCCTCCTCCTCCTCTTCCTCCTCCGCTGCAGACTCCTGATCCTTAATGTGCGTCAAAGTTTGCATGAGCAGACGTATAAGTGGGATGCTCATGCTATGATGGCGTCATCTGCGCTTACCAGCCATGTACATTCCTCAAAACACTGAAGGACTTTACAGATGTCTTTCAGCTTTGACCACTGCACACCCGACAACTCGATGTCTGCCCTTAAACTGCCTGCCCGTGTATCCTCCCACAAATGCATTACAGCCTGCCTCTATTTGCACAGCCTCTCAACCATGTGCATGGTGGAGTTCCACCTTGTTGCAACGTCTATTATTAGGCGGTGCTTGGGGAGGTGGAGTGATCGCTGCAGCCTCTGCATACAACTGGAGTCTACGGGCGAGCGACGGATGTGCGAGCACAGTCTTCGCACCTTATGGAGCAGGGCTGGTAACTCCGGATAATTATTTATGAAGCACTGCACTACCAGGTTCAAGGTGTTAGCCAGGCAAGGTATGTGTCTGAGTTTTGCCAGGGCTATGGCCGCCACAAAATTATGGCCGTTATCACTGACTACCTTGCCTGGCTCAAGCTGTAGACTGCCCAGCCATAACTCAGTTTCTCGCTGCAAGTAGTCGGCCAGTACCTCCGCGTTGTGTCTGTTGTCGCCCAAAGACATCATCTTTAAAACAGCCTGCTAACTCACTAGCTGTTTGATAGTGGGACACCTCATGTGCAACACTGGCAGCTGTGGATGGAGTGTTAGTGCCACTGCGCTCTGTAGACGAGCTTTCGCTTCTGGGGAGGAGGGTCGAATGCCTACAGCCAACTGTTGCCTATACCGTGGGCTAGGCAGCACTGTCCCACCGCCGCTGTCCCCTGTGGACCCTGCATCCACCACATTAACCCAGTGCGCAGTGATGGACACGTAATGGCCCTGGCCATGCCTACTGGCCCATGCATCTGTTGTGAGATGCACCTTTCTACTCACTGATTGTTTCAGTGCATGGACAATGCGGTCTTTCACATGCAGGTGGAGGGCAGGGATGGATTTTCTAGAAAAGAAGTGCCGACTGGGTAAGTCATAGCGTAGGACAGCGCTTTCAACCAAACGGAAGGGCATCATCTCTAATGAGATCAGTTTGGCAATGTAGGCGTTCAAAGCCAGTGTACGCGGATGAGAGGATGAGTACTTTCTTGTCCTACTCAGAGTGTCTGCTAGGGTGAGCTGGACTTGAGAGCTGCATATGGGGGAACTAGCGGTGGACATGATGGACTGAGAGGGGGTTGGTGATGGTGATGGTGTTGGTGGTGATGGTGGTGATAGCCTAGATTCATTCTTTTGTTGGAAAAACGTGATTCCCAGACTGCTTTTGCCTTGCGACGACACCTTATTATTTGCTGCTGGTGGTGTGCTAACCGGTGGGCTTACAGTGGGGGAAGTGATGTTGCGTTGCTGGCTACCTTCAGTCGAAGCAGGTGCACATGTGCTACCTGAGGTTTTGTAGTCCGTCCACGCTTGCAAGTGCATGGTGTTTAAATGTCTAAGCATGCAACTGGTATTCAAATTTCGGAGATTTTTCCCTCGGCTAAAGGTCCTTCCACACTTCTTACAGATAACCTTTGCCTCACCAATAGGATTTTGGTCAAAAAAGTGCCACACTGCACTCTTCCTACTATGGGATAAATTTTCAGGGCTTGCGCGCTCTGCTATTTTAACAGTCTGGCAAAGCTGTCGTGCAACTCTTTTTGTTTTTTTAATATGTTTTTGGACTGCAACACACCTGCCAGATAACCGCAGCTGCGATGTCGATGCCTGATGCGGATCCTCCTACTCCTCTGAGCTATTGCCAGCGGCACCCTCTTCCCCCAATGGATGCCAATCCGGGTCAACAACTGGGTCATCCATCACCTCCTCTTCAATTTCATCTGCACCTTCCTCTGTGTCACCGTGTAAGGTGGTATATTATGCGGGAAGGGGCACCTGAGTTTCATCAGGGTCAGATTCTGGCTCAGTATGGATTAGACCAGAATATAAAAAGCAGAAAAAGGGTACTGTATCAGAAGCGTACAGCTGTATACAGTGTAGGGGAAATTGTAAATCTCCGTATAAATTTCCGGAGTCACACACAGACGCTCACAGGCTCAGTATGGATTAGACAAGAATATAAAAAGCAGAAAAAGGGTACCATATCACAAGCGTACAGCTGTATACAGTGTAGAGGAAATTATAAATCTCAGTATATATTTCCGGATTCACACACAGACGCTCACAGGCTCAGTATGGATTAGACTAGAATATAAAAAGCAGAAAAAGGGTACTGTATCAGAAGCTTATAGCTGTACAGCTGATTCGGCCTTTCTGTGGTTGGGGGAGATCTGGAGGGAGGTTCAGAGAAATATTGGGGAGGCTCAGGGCAAGTATAAATTTTTTTGCAGATAAACGATGTTCTGTGGGGCCAGCTTTCCAGGTTGGGGATAAGGTATGGTTATCCTCCAAGAATATTAGATTGAGGATTCCCTCTGCTAAGTTGGGTTCCAAGTTTATTGGCCCTTATGAAATTTTAGAGGTGGTTAATCATGTGGCCTTTCACTTGCTCTTGCCTCCATCATTGCAGATCCCTAATGTATTCTACAAGGTTCTTCTGAAGCCGTCGGCGCCTTCCTCAGGTAAGTCTTCCTTGCACCCGCCGCCTGTTGTGGTGCATGGTCAGACCGAGTATGAGGTGGAACGGGTGGTGTATTCTCATATGCTCAGTATTAGGGTTCTAGAAGCAGACCCAGAAGTAGACCCTCTGGGTCGCAGCTCCAGAGCTCCAGAGGGCGAGTGGCGAGACACAGGACGGACAAGCAAGGACGCGCCACCGGACTGGCCGGCATGACTGGGACACAGACCTGGCAGGCACGAGCGGCTCAGGACCGGCTGGAATGAAAGAGACTCTGTATGGGCAGTAACGAGTGAGACCCAGAGCTGAGAGACACGAGCGCCCCTGGAGAGGCAGGCAAGGAAGACACAGGACTGACCGGGACAGGTGACACAGATCTGGCAGGTACGGACACCACAGGACTGACAGGCACAGATGAGACAGATCTGGCTGGCATTGATACCACAGGACTGACAAGCACAGATGAGACAAAGATGCAGGACCTGGGAATCTGAGAGGGCACCAACAAGAACGCTAGCGCCAAAGCATAGACACACAGGCGTCTGCCCTGGGGAGATGCCACTCTGAAATACCCGGTGGGCGCCGCCATGATGGGGTGGAGCCGCCGGTCACGACCTCCCAGGAAGCCTGGCGACGGAGAGAAGCGCGACTGCACTGACCACCGACGCGCCGTGAGCCTGAGAAGTCAGACTGAGAGCGGCGAGAGACCCCGCCTGGAGCGCGCTGGGGGACGGAGCCGGCAACATAAGATGTAACACTCCGTTGTTCACTTCAGTACTAGAAGATTGGTCATGGGTGCCGGAGCGTTCGGCCCATGCGGATTGATTGGTTCAGGCCTTTCACGCTCATTGTCCATGGAAGTCTGGGGGTCCTGTGGCCCCCATTGAGAGGGGGGTACTGTCATGATCCAGAGTTTGTTTTCTGCTGTCTTCTCTCTGGACTGGTCATGCAGGGGTTAATACCCTCTGCCTCGTTTTGGAGCTGGCTGGGCTATTTCAGTCCTCTGCAGCCTGGAGGCAAGTGACAGCTATAGTTCAAGCTTCCAGGCTAGAGCCGCTGACCCGCATACCCTGCTGATCCTTCTGCCTCTGACTTCCCGTACTTGTGTATGACACGGCCTGATCTCTGGACTCTTCCTTTTGTTTTCCATCTCTCATACCACACTCCCCGACTGTCTCTGACTCACTGGCTTGTACCCTGACTACGTCTTATGTCTCACGTTTTGGATACTACATTCCTGGCAGACTCTGACTTCTGGCTTGTCTCTGACTACGTGCATTGCTGTGACCTGTGGTACTTCTGATCCTGACAGTTTCTGACTTCGGCTTGTCTGACCACTCTTTCGCTATCTGTGACACCTGTGCCGCTGCTCTGTGTTACTACACTTTGTGTGTGCAACCTCTCTTCCCTCACCAGCACCCCCTGGTGGAGGTTTTGCTATACTGCACTACTGCAGAACATTACATTAGGTCAGAGCGCATAACTCATTCCACAAAAGGATATAAAAGGCCTAATCTGATTGTGGTGTACTACTTCAGTGCTGAATTACATTGGAAATGGGAGTGGCAGTCTGAGTCGGCGAATAATAATCCAATGATTCAAGTGATATATAGGGAAGTTCTATACCTCTATAGCCACTCAGTGTGACTGTGAAGCAATTGATCTGTTATATACTGCAGTAACAACACTTTAATAGCCTTTTTGTGCTCTTCATACACAGCAAACAAAGAGGGCAATATTAACCCCTTAATGTCCACTGACGTGCAGAGTCCGTCATGGCAAGGTGTCAGTTCCGGCACCAGGACGGACTCTGCACGTCATGGCTTTGATCTACCACTGCGTGTAAACACGCAGTGGTAGATCAGTGCCGACAGCTGTCACAGACAGCTGACAGGCACGGCAAGCGGTGCGGGGACCTTTGCCGTCGGTCCCCGCACCTACAGCGCTGTGCTTGGTCAGTCAATCTGACTGACCAAACACAGCAGCGATCGTGCAGGAGAAGCTGAAATTTCAGCTTCTCCAGCGCGATCAGTGCAGGAGCCGGCGCTGCAGTGGCCAGGCTTCCTGCACTGACAGCCAGGAGCGGAGCCCCCACCGCCCCTGGCTGTTAACCCCCTGACTGCTGCGATCGAGCGCGATCGCAGAGCTCAGGGGGGGAGGCAGAGGGTCGGGAGCTCCCTCTGCCTCAGATCGGCACCTGCAATGTATTTGCAGGGGCCGATCTCTGCCTTGATGACCCGGGGGTTGTCATGACAACCTCCGGGTCATTTAGCTACGGGAAGCTGCTGTGATCATTGTCACAGCAGCTTCCACTATAGTTGCAATGCATTGCAATGCCAGAGCATTGCAATGCATTGTAACTGCAATAAAAAGTAAAAAAAAGTGAAAGTCCCATAAAGGGACAAGTTAAAAAAAATCATTTTTTAAAAAAAATTGTAAAAAAAATATTAAAAAATAATTAAAAAAAATCCCCTAAAAAATACACATTTTATGTAATAAAAAAAATAAAAAACAAAAAACATACACGTTAGGTATCGCCACGTCCGTAAAAATCCCATCTATAAAAGCGTAACCCTAGTTAACCCCTTCAGTGAAAACCGTAAAAAAAAAACACAAAAAAGTAGTAAATTATACTTTTTCCAAGCGGTATCATTATACCGCTTGGAAAAAGTGCAATAACACGCGATCAAAAAGTCAGATATAAATAATCATGGTACCGCTGAAAACGTCATCTTGTCCCGCAAAAAACAAGCCACTATACAGTATCATCAGCAAAAAAATAAAAAAGTTATAGCTCACGGAATAAACTGATGCAAAAATAATTATTTTTTCTATAAAATTTTTTATTGTGTAAAAAACGCCAAAACATAAAAAAAAATATATAAATGAGGAATCGCCGTAACCGTAGTGACCCGAAGAATAAAGCTGCTTTATCAATTTTACCACACACGGAACGGAGGAAAAAAAAAAAACAATTCCTGAATTGCTGGTTTTTGTTCATTCTGATTCCACAAAAATCGGAATAGGAAACGATCAAAAAACGTTATGTGCCTGAATATGGTACCAATAAAAACGTCAGCTCGTCCCGCAAAAAATAAGCCCACAGATAACTCTGTCGGCCGAAATATGGAAAAATTATAGCTCTCAAAATATGGCGATGCAAAAATTTCTTACAAAAAATTATTCCAAGAAAAAGCATCTTTTAGTGTGTGACAGAAGCTAAACATGAAAAAAGGGTGTAAATCTGGTATCGCTGTAATCGCACCGATCCGAGGAATAAAGTCGCCTAATCACTAGAGTTGAGCGATACTTTCCGATATCCAAAAGTATCGGAATCGGAATGGTATCGCCGATACCCAAAAAATATCGGCGATACCCTATACCGATACCGGAAATCCAATGTAAGTCTATGGGAACAAAATATCGGAATTGAAAAAACCCCATTCTTGCCTTGTTGGTTAATTGTACATGAAGGAAAACAACAAAGAGTAATGTAGAATGTATTGGGGAAGGTTGAGGAGACATTAAAGGCATAGATGTTTAACCCAATCAAATGGAATAGCATAAATATTTTTTTTTTTAAAGATGTTCGGATTGACGAAGAAATTGACAATGTTGTTAACGTTTTTTCTATTTTGGCAAATATGTATATTTCACAACTTCCATGCTCTTCACCTTTTTAACTTTTGACACACTTTCTCCTTCATAATCTTCAGCAGCATCATCTTTTTCATCAAATTATTCTTCATCTTCACCTTCTTTATCTTCTTCTTAAACTTCTTGCTATTCATCTTTTTGTTAACATTACTCATATTCTTCTTATTAAACTATTATTCTTATTCATATTGTACTTCATCTTCTTCATCATATTCTTATTTGTGACAGAGAATCCTGTACTTGTAATCTGTCAAAGTATGAATTTTTCATCCTTCCGTTCTTGCTGTCACAAAAGATTTAAATTACAACAGTATTTGTCCGTGTTCAGTTTAGCCTGCAGCAGCAGGCATTTTCCAGGGGCACCACGAGGAGGAACGGACTCACCCCCATACACTGCTTAGTCTTCTTCTGCTTATAATTTAGAGCATATATTTTGCTCTTCATTTTGGTCTTATACTTCATGTTCTTCTGCTTTTTGATCTTCTGCTTATTGTTCTTAAGTCTCTTGTTCTGTATCTTGTAGTTTGTCTTAACCTTCTTAGTCCTGTTTGGTAATCTTTTATTTCTTCTTTGTGATGGTGTTTAGGCTGGTTGGCTTGATGCTCGTCGTCCTTGTGGTCGTCATCTTCTTCAGGGTGGTCATCAGGGTCGTCGTCTTCATTGTTGGAGATCCAGAGTGATTACCCAAAAAAGCATTGAAAAAATCTTCAATTTGTAAATGTAGCAGAAGGTACAAGAGCCAATGCAAGTAACGAGGACCAGCTGACTGTGCTGGAACCCGGAGGGGCAGCAGAAGGAAAAGAGCCAATGGCACAACCGAGGACCAGCTGACGTTACTGGGACACGGTTACTAAGCAGGAGGTACCTGTGCTCCAAAGCACTACCAAGGACCAGCAGATGTTGCTGGAACTCGGATACCGAGATGGAGGCACCTAGGCCAAAGGCACTGCGGAGAACCAGCTGACGGTACTGGAACCCGGACGGGTAGCAGAAGGTACAAGAGCCAATGCAAGTAACGAGGACCAGCTGACTGTGCTGGAACCTGGAGGGGCAGCAGAAGGAAAAGAGCCAATGGCACAACCGAGGACCAGCTGACGTTACTGGGACACGGTTACTAAGCAGGAGGTACCTGTGCTCCAAAGCACTACCAAGGACCAGCAGACGTTGCTGGAACTCGGATACCGAGATGGAGGCACTTAGGCCAAAGGCACTGCGGAGAACCAGCTGACGGTACTGGAACCCGGACGGGTAGCAGAAGGTACAAGAGCCAATGCAAGTAACGAGGACCAGCTGACTGTGCTGGAACCCGGAGGGGCAGCAGAAGGAAAAGAGCCAATGGGACAACCGAGGACCAGCTGACGTTACTGGGACACGGTTACTAAGCAGGAGGTACCTGTGCTCCAAAGCACTACCAAGGACCAGCAGACGTTGCTGGAACTCGGATACTGAGATGGAGGCACCTAGGCCAAAGGCACTGCGGAGAACCAGCTGACGGTACTGGAACCCGGACGGGTAGCAGAAGGTACAAGAGCCAATGCAAGTAACGAGGACCAGCTGACTGTGCTGGAACCCAGAGGGGCAGCAGAAGGAAAAGAGCCAATGGCACAACCGAGGACCAGCTGACGTTACTGGGACACGGTTACTAAGCAGGAGGTACCTGTGCTCCAAAGCACTACCAAGGACCAGCAGACGTTGCTGGAACTCTGATACCGAGATGGAGGCACCTAGGCCAAAGGCATTGCGGAGAACCAGCTGACGGTACTGGAACCCGGACGGGTAGCAGAAGGTGCAAGAGCCAATGCAAGTAACGAGGACCAGCTGACTGTGCTGGAACCCGGAGGGGCAGCAGAAGGAAAAGAGCCAATGGCACAACCGAGGACCAGCTGACGTTACTGGGACACGGTTACTAAGCAGGAGGTACCTGTGCTCCAAAGCACTACCAAAGACCAGCAGATGTTGCTGGAACTCGGATACCGAGATGGAGGCACCTAGGCCAAAGGCACTGCGGAGAACCAGCTGACGGTACTGGAACCCGGACGGGTAGCAGAAGGTACAAGAGCCAATGCAAGTAATGAGGACCAGCTAACTGTGCTGGAACCTGGAGGGGCAGCAGAAGGAAAAGAGCCAATGGCACAACCGAGGACCAGCTGACGTTACTGGGACACGGTTACTAAGCAGGAGGTACCTGTGCTCCAAAGCACTACCAAGGACCAGCAGACGTTGCTGGAACTCGGATACCGAGATGGAGGCACCTAGGCCAAAGGCACTGCGGAGATACCAGCTGACGGTACTGGAACCCGGACGGGTAGCAGAAGGTACAAGAGCCAATGCAAGTAACGAGGACCAGCTGACTGTGCTGGAACCCGGAGGGGCAGCAGAAGGAAAAGAGCCAATGGCACAACCGAGGACCAGCTGACGTTACTGGGACACGGTTACTAAGCAGGAGGTACCTGTGCTCCAAAGCACTACCAAGGACCAGCAGACGTTGCTGGAACTCGGATACCGAGATGGAGGCACCTAGGCCAAAGGCACTGCGGAGAACCAGCTGACGGTACTGGAACCCGGACGGGTAGCAGAAGGTACCCATGGAAATTTAAGTTGACAGGCCGCGAGCTGGCCGCAGTTACCGAATCCCACAGTACTACAGTGGGTGATTGTCCTATTGTCGCAACGGAAACAGAATTTATTTGCATATCCCGCAGCACACATAGGAAGCACCTAAACTCCAAGCACCATAGAGTCGGCTAACCCGACCGCAACACGACAGGACAACTTATTGGAGGCTAAGTGACGTTTAAACTGACAGGAAACAGATGGCGTGCTGTAACCAGTCTGGGCAGGAGTGAGTACCCGTGCCAATGACACTTCCGAGCAACAACTGGCGGTGTTGAAGCCCAGGGATGAGAAGACAACAGGGTGGAGGCAGCATGACTTTTTGCCGTTCACACAGCAGGGGAACAGCTGACATTACTGAACCCCAGTAACACAGGAGCAAGTGTTGACTGTGCTAACAGCACTTCCGAGCAACAACTGGCGGTGTTGGAGCCCAGGGATGAGAAGAGAACATGGTGGAGGCAGCAGGACTTTTTACCGTTCACACAGCAGGGGAACAGCTGACATTACTGAACCCCAGTAACACAGGAGCAAGTGTTGACTGTGCTAACAGCACTTCCGAGCAACAACTGGCGGTGTTGGAGCCCAGGGATGAGAAGAGAACATGGTGGAGGCAGCAGGACTTTTTGCCGTTCACACAGCAGGGGAACAGCTGACATTACTGAACCCCAGTAACACAGGAGCAAGTGTTGACTGTGCTAACAGCACTTCCGAGCAACAACTGGCGGTGTTGTAGCCCAGGAATGAGAAGAGAACATGGTGGAGGCAGCGGGACTTTTTGCCGTTCACACAGCAGGGGAACAGCTGACATTACTGAACCCCAGTAACACAGGAGCAAGTGTTGACTGTGCTTACAGCACTTCCAAGCAACAACTGGCAGTGTTGGAGCCCAGGGATGAGAAGAGAACATGGTGGAGGCAGCAGGACTTTTTGCCGTACACACAGCAGGGGAACAGCTGACATTACTGAACCCCAGTAACACAGGAGCAAGTGTTGACTGTGCTAACAGCACTTCCGAGCAACAACTGGCGGTGTTGGAGCCCAGGGATGAGAAGAGAACATGGTGGAGGCAGCAGGACTTTTTTCCGTACACACAGCAGGGGAACAGCTGACATTACTGAACCCCAGTAACACAGGAGCAAGTGTTGACTGTGCTAACAGCACTTCCGAGCAACAACTGGCGGTGTTGGAGCCCAGGGATGAGAATAGAACATGGTGGAGGCAGCAGGACTTTTTGCCGTTCACACAGCAGGGGAACAGCTGACATTACTGAACCCCAGTAACACAGGAGCAAGTGTTGACTGTGCTAACAGCACTTCCGAGCAACAACTGGCGGTGTTGGAGCCCAGGGATGAGAAGAGAACATGGTGGAGGCAGCAGGACTTTTTGCCGTACACACAGCAGGGGAACAGCTGACATTACTGAACCCAGTAACACAGGAGCAAGTGTTGACTGTGCTAACAGCACTTCCGAGCAACAACTGGCGGTGTTGGAGCCCAGGGATGAGAAGAGAACATGGTGGAGGCAGCAGGACTTTTTGCCGTACACACAGCAGGGGAACAGCTGACATTACTGAACCCAGTAACACAGGAGCAAGTGTTGACTGTGCTAACAGCACTTCCGAGCAACAACTGGCGGTGTTGGAGCCCAGGGATGAGAAGAGAACATGGTGGAGGCAGCAGGACTTTTTGCCGTACACACAGCAGGGGAACAGCTGACATTACTGAACCCCAGTAACACAGGAGCAAGTGTTGACTGTGCTAACAGCACTTCCGAGCAACAACTGGCGGTGTTGGAGCCCAGGGTCAAGGAGGATGTTTAAATACTATATCAAGTATTTTCCTTGTTACGTGTCAATTAAAAATGTCTATACTCCAAACAAGAGAAATATAACCTTTAGTACCATAAGATGATGATTTTACTTAAAAAAATATATGTAAATTAATAATTTACAAACATAAACGCATACATTAACATGTTGAAAAGCAATGCAAACCACAATTAAAATAGGTTAAATAATCTGCTATACGGTTTAAAAAAAAGCATACAAGTACATATCAGAATCCATTAATGATGGCTAAGTAACAGTATGTTACCATTTTTATTGTGTAGACAATGAATGGCTGACTTAAAAACATAATCAGCATTACAAGTTATCTTTGACATTCATAAAACTTTACATTTGGTGAATAATATCACTAAAATTTTTTTAAAAATATCTAAAATTTCCATCATGTAATACTGATAATATGTGCCAATCATTTATATTAACAAACAAAAAATTTAAAAAGTGCATAGTGCAGAGTGAAAACAGATATTTATGCCTGTCTGTGGACTTGCAAGCATGACAACGGATAGATAAGGTATATATAGATGAGACTGCATAGCCACAGATGGTGAATGGCGATGTAATACTGTACCTCAATAAAGTGTGCGTTACTACTACATCCTTTTTTTTATATAGCTTTATAAAAGGTTACGTGCATGTATGGTTGCGCCTTTGTTTGGACGCACAGACTGGCTTCCTGCTGTGACGCGTTGGGTATTGGAGCGTCTGTACGTCTTATGACGCAGACTAACATTCACGGTGCGCATCGTTCATCATCGCAAGCGTACCGACAAAACAAAGGCGTTGTCATGACTGCTTTACTCAGTAAACATGCACCTATGATGAAACATACACGCATGTGCCCTATTACATAACAAGCTACAAGAAAAACGAGTGTGAGGTGTGAAACAGCTGTTTTAAGGTACAGTATTATATCGACATTGTACAGGTGTCGCTATTCAGTCTGATAAATAGATATCATTCACCTATTCTATCAGTTGTCGTTCTTTCAGCACCACTTACAGGTATATATTTTGCTATTGTGACTATGCACTATTGACTTTACCAAGGTAATGCATGATTTTTGTTAGCGATTATCATGTTTACATGAAGGACCTTTATGATATGGGCTGTTAACTTTCTAATTAAATATGTATTTTTTAAAATGACACAAATATAAGTAATGTTGAAGAGGACTATTCCTACATGCATTGTTTGCACAATATTACAGGTGTACATCACGTCCCTTAATCAAGATTGGATTATTATATTTACTTGTATGCTTTTATTTAAAAGGCAAGAACACTGAAGTATAACCTTCGCACTGCAGCAGTTGTCAAAGTTCAACCCACATTATGCACTTCCAACATTGCAGCATTTGAGTCATGATGTGAGTTGGATTTGTCTAAGCTATGGAGTGACAAGGTTGACCATCAGTATCCTATAGCATAAGTAGGCTTTTGTGTTTGCATTTGTTTTCGACATGTGCATATCTGTAATAATATGTCACAATTATTTTGTTACAGATTTGTGACAAAGACTAATCATTTTATGGTTTTAAAGTTGACGTTTCAAATGTTTACAGCTTAGAAATCAGGGTGTAGCCTCATATCTATGTGTAGCACTAGACACTTTGACATGTCATGTTTTTTTCACCATGATTAGGTAGCTAGCAGTAATTTTTGCCGGACACACAGCAGGGGAACAGCAGGCGTTACTGAACCCCACAAACACATCAGCGATTGTTTTCATCTGTGCATCTAACACTTCTGAGCAGCAACTGGCGGTGTTGAAGCCCAGGGTCAAGGAGGGTGTAGGCAGAGACCTAGTATGAGATGTTTGAAGTTGAAGTTGTAGTTAGCAGCAGTAATTTTTGCCAGACACACAGCAGGGGAACAGCAGGCGTTACTGAACCCCACAAACACATCAGCGATTGTTTTCATCTGTGCATCTAACACTTCTGAGCAGCAACTGGCGGTGTTGAAGCCCAGGGTCAAGGAGGGTGTAGGCAGAGGCCTAGTATGAGATGTTTGAAGTTGAAGTTATAGTTAGTAGCAGTAATTTTTGCCAGACACACAGCAGGGGAACAGCAGGCGTTACTGAACCCCACAAACACATCAGCGATTGTTTTCATCTGTGCATCTAACACTTCTGAGCAGCAACTGGCGGTGTTGAAGCCCAGGGTCAAGGAGGGTGTAGGCAGAGGCCTAGTATGAGATGTTTGAAGTTGAAGTTATAGTTAGCAGCAGTAATTTTTGCCAGACACACAGCAGGGGAACAGCAGGCGTTACTGAACCCCACAAACACATCAGCGATTGTTTTCATCTGTGCATCTAACACTTCTGAGCAGCAACTGGCGGTGTTGAAGCCCAGGGTCAAGGAGGGTGTAGGCATAAAATATTGAGTTATTGCCTTGTTACGTGGCCATTGCAAATGTATGTACTTCAAACAAGAATAAATGAAGTTTTACTAGGACAATAAAATGATGAATTTCAATTCCAAGAATAGAAAAATATTTATACTTGAGAGTCCTCTGTGGTTGATACCGTTTAATGGCTGACTGAAAATATGGTAACAAATTCCAAGCTTTCGAGACTACTCAGGTCTCTTCATCAGGCTAAGACTAAAACAAAAAATGAAGAATCACATATTTCTACACACAACAGGACACAGGAATAGGTAAGACAAGTGAGGGAGGGACAAGTGAGGGGAGACCGGCCAAAAAATGAGAACAAGGATGAATTATCAGCGCCACACAATAAGAGAAAAAATAATGGATTTACCTGTGGCAAAACACTTTTGTATGCCCGGTCATAGCATGATGGCTATGGAATTACTGGTATTAAAATATAACTTCAAATATGAGAAAGATACAAAGGTTTCAGACACTGTTAGTGATGGAATGAATAGATCACACGGATTTATGTCATTCTATATCAATTAAGGAATCTGCGTCTCTGCCCTTCCAGGGGCATGAAAACACAAAACCAGACCCCAATCAGAGGGCAATAAAACTTTCTATCCTTATCTAGGAACTGTTCCAATATTTATGTTCATCCCTCTGTGATAATGACAGTTCTGCTACACGTCACTTACTTGTCTTACCTATTGCACTATTCCTGTGTCCTGTTGTGTATAGAAATATGTGATGCTTCATTTTTTGTTTTAGTCTTTGCCTGATGAAGAGACGTGAGTAGCCTCGAAAGCTTGCAATTTGTTACCATCTTTTCAGTTATCCATTCAAAGGTATCAACCACTGCGGACTCTCAAGTCTAAATATTTTTCTATCTACTGGCTAACACGGTACGAAGATACACATGTTTCCTAACTTCAAGAATAAAAATAAAGACACTGCAAATATAAACGCATATATGCACATGCCAACAAGAAATGGAACAACACACCACCCAAAAAATTGGTTACAAAATAGTGTTGTAAATTTAAGAATAAAAGTCCATTTTTGTATTTATGAATAATGCTTAAGGAACGCTATGTTAAACCATAACATAGTGAAGACAATGGATTTTGTAATAGTCACTCATCATCATCATCATTGCAATTTAGATGTGACAGTCACAGACATTTCAATTATTTAAGTTAATAAAATCGTTACTTTGTACAGCATGTATGACATGTCCAGCATGGACTCATCAATGTGATGACACAATAATGTACGATAAAAAATAACCATTTAAAAAAACATAATGCATTGTCACAATTTAAGTGTGTGCCTGCAAGTGTAGGTGAAACAAAGGCTACGGATAGCAAAGGTATATTCTATGTCTGTATCAGACAGTGGACAGCCTCTGATGGGTAATGGCGATGTTATACTGTACGTCAATAAAGTCTGCGGCTGCAATCATGCATTTTTTGCTTGTACAGTGTTGAAGAGGGTAAAAGCATGTCTAGTTGCGCAAGGCTTTATCCGTCAACACTACCTTCCTACTGTCACGCGTAGGGTAGGGTAGCGTGTGTCAATTAGATGACTCTATAAAATGTGACGTTACGCAGCGTTATTGCGCCCTAGGGACGCCAAAAATACGACAGCAGTAATCATTTACTGTCTAATACTCCACCTATGACCAACAAAAAAAGACCGTTCCCTCTTTAACTATCTACAAGACTAACAAGCATAATGGTTGACGCTGACTTTATTGAGGTACAGTATTACATCGACATTGTCCATGAGTAGCTATGCACTGTGATACCTATATACCATTATTAATTTATATCTGTTGTGGTTGTTTCAACAGCACTTGCAGGTATAACTACCTATTGTCAGTATGCATGATGCACTTTCTAGATGTAATAATTTATTATTGCACATTATTACCAGGTTTAGATGCTGGCCATTTCATATATGGTGTGTGAAGTTACAGTTGGCATCAGTATGTGTATTTTATAATGTCTGTCATAAATAAAACTCGTGATGATGATGATGAGGATTTTATGATTCGTACATCCATTGACTGCATTATCTTACAGGTACAGATAAAGTTCCTTAAAAAGCATTAATTGATAAGTATGAAATGTACTTTTATGCATTAATTTCAAAAAGTGAAGACTATGTTTTAATTTTTGTTACCATTTCTAATAGACATGTGCAGATATGCGCTGTGATGACAAATTATTATTTGTCCATATTTGTCATAAAAATTTATCATTCTAGGCCTGGAAAACTTCACAATTTCCTGTTTTAAGCATAACAATCAGGGTGACGGCTCTTCCCTATTTGGAGCATGTTCGACATGGGTTTTTCTGTGCATGTGTAGGGAACAGAAGACTTCTTGCCGGACACACAGCAGGGGAACAGCTGGCGTTACTGAACCCCACTAACACTATAGCTTGTGTATTGGTCTGTGGACACGACACTTCTGAGCAGCAAACTGGCAGTGTTGTAGCCCAGGGAGTAGAGTTCAGGTGGTAGAAAGATGAACATAACAGGAGACATGGATAACGTTGCGAACCAGTTATTTAATCTGAAAACGGACAGACAAATTCTGGCGAGATCCATGCCTTGTTCATTTTCAGAAAAGTAAGCCTGTCTACATTATCGGAGGATAGTCGCATGCGACGGTCTGTTAGTACACCACCTGCAGCACTAAAGACGCGCTCCGATAATACAGTGGCAGCAGGGCAAGCCAGCACCTCCAATGCATACTGGCTAAGCTCTGGCCATGTATCCAGCTTAGAGACCCAAAACTTGAATGGGGAAGAGCCATCTGGGAGTACACTGAGAGGGAAAGACATGTAGTCTCTCACCATCTTACGGAAACGTTGCCTCCTGCTGACTGGAGCCGTCTCGGATGGTGTAGACATTGGTGGCGCTGCCACAAAACTTCGCCACATTTGGAACATACTGGTCTTGCCCTGTGCAGATGCGCTGCTTGTGCTCCCTCTTGTTGCAGAGCTGTCTCCACTGCCTCAACGCACATAGCTGCTTTGTAAAGCAGTAGCAGTGCTCTGGGGTGGAATGGAGAACATTATGGATTGCACCAGTGTGTCTTGGTACTCCCGCATTTTACGCTCCCGGTTCAACGGTGTGATGAGGCTTTGTAAGTTGTCCCGGTAGCGAGGGTCTAGGAGGGTGTACACCCAATAATCAGACGTGGTGAGAATGTGGGCGATGCGGCGGTCGTTTCTCAGGCACTGCAGCATGAAATCAACCATGTGCTGCAGACTCCCAACTGGCCAAGAAACGCTGTCCCCTGCAAGAGGCGTCATCTCTGCCTGCTCTGCATCACCCCACCCTCGCTCTACATACTGACTAGAGCGTTGTGTACCTCCCTCTGGAGCGATGTCTTCCTCCTCCATTGACTCCTCCTCATCCTCCTCACAAAGTGAGCCCTGCCCAGCCCTTTGTGAGGAACCACGTTGCGCTGACTGTCCAGAAGGTGATGGAATTTGTGACTCCTCATCCTCCACCTCTTCCAAAACCTCATCCCTTAGTGCTTGCAGTGTTTTTTGAAGCAGGCAGATAAGGGGGACAGTCAGGCTGACTAGTGCATCATCTGCACTCGCCATCCGCGTTGACTCATCAAACGCACGCAAAACGTGGCAGATGTCCTTCATGGAGGCCCACTCAGTAGTGGTGAAGTGTGAACGGCGCAAATTGCGAGTTGATTGCGCCTGATGCAGCTGATACTCCATTACTGCTGGCTGCTGCTCACACAACCGCTCCAACATATGTAACGTGGAATTCCACCTGGTGGGTACGTCACATATGATGCGATGTTCAGGAAGGCGAAATCTGCGTTGCAGAGCTGCAATGCGCGATCTGGCCATGCTGGAACGTCGCAAGTGAGCGCACTCTAGGCGGACCTTGTGCAGCAGTGCATCAAGATCCGGATAGTCCCTCAAAAAACTCTGCACGACCAAGTTGAGCACATGTGCCAGACATGGTATGTGAGTGAGGTTGCCAAGGCCCAGAGCTGCCACCAGATTTCGGCCATTGTCACACACTACCAAGCCTGGCTGGAGATTCGCTGGCAAAAACCACACGTCGCTCTCCTGCTTGATGGCATTCCAGAGCTCCTGCGCTGTGTGGCTTCGATTCCCCATGGAAATTAATTTCAGGACGGCCTGTTGACGTTTGGCCACGGCTGTGCTCATATCGGTCGCATCAGGTAAGCGTTCACGGGTCCATGTGGAGGTAGACCGTGACGGCTCCTGCAGCGATGATTCTGAGGAACTGGAGTAGGAGGAGGAGTCAATGTGGACAGACTTGATTCCTGCAATCCTTGGAGTTGGCAGAACACGTACAGCGCCACTCGCAAGATCTGTACCCGGCTCCACAACATTGACCCAATGGGCAGTGAGGGAAAGGTATCGTCCCTGGCCATGGGTACTGGTCCACGCATCGGTGGTCAGGTGGACCTTGCTACTGACGGCGTTTAGTAGCGCATGTTTAATTTTTCCCTCAACATGCTTTTGCAGACCAGGGACGGCTTGCCTGCTGAAATAAAATCGGCTGGGCACATTGTATTGTGGGACTGCCAATGCCATTAAGTTACGGAAACTGTCAGTCTCCACCAGCCTGAATGACAGCATTTCAAGGGACAGGAGTTTTGCAATGCCAGCATTCAGAGCCTGTGCTCGTGGATGGTTTGCCGAGTATGGCCGTCTCTTATCCCATGCCTGTGCTACCGATGGCTGTTTTGTGGCCTGGGAGTGTGAGGATGACAGGGAACTTGCAGCTGTGGGTGGAATAACACTGGGTCTCTGGACAACAGTGAGAGAGTTTCTTCCATGGCGATCCTGTGAGGAAGCCGAACCAGCTGTGTGTGAGCTGGAGGAAGAGGCTCCAACACGAGCTGAAGATGTAGGTGCTGCTGTAGGTTGGCCTACATCTCCAGTGTGTCTTTGTAACTCAACCACGTGCTTTGACCGCACATGTTTCCACATATTTGTGGTATTAAGGTTACTGACACTTTTACCTCTTTTTACTTTTTGATTACACAGCTTGCATTTGACATAGCAAATATCATCTGCAAGTGTGTCAAAAAAGGACCACGCAGTGTAAGTCCTGGGAGCGCCCGTTTTTGCTGTTGGAAGAGAACTGCTACGAACGGGTGCCAAACTGGAGGCTACAGGCAACCGAGTCTGCAGCCTACCTCTCCCTACTGTTTGGACCGTTGGGGCAATCTCTTCCTCAGAGCTGCTACCACCACCTTCCTGTTCCTCACGCCATGTTGGGTCTTGGACCTCATCATCTCCACTACCCTCTTCCAACACCTGCTGCTGTTGGGTGGTCTGGCCAGCACCATGCTCAACAGAAACTGGCACCTGAGTCTCATCATCATCAGATGCGTTCTGCGGTGTGCTGACCATCGGCACTGGCTCACCCGCCTCTTCAGATTCAGAGAGACACAGCTGTTGCGCATCACTGCATACTGCCTCTTCTTCACATTCCAGAATGCTGCTTGGCTGGGCCCCTGTTTGCAAGCCAACAGATTCTGAGAACAGAAGCAGAGACTCAGCTGGTTCCAGTTCAGAACTCTCTGACTGCCTGGGCAATTTGGCAGGCGGTGAAGAGACAGATGGTTGTTCAACAGTGCTGTGGTCCTGAGAGGAGGTGGAAGCAATTGAAGTCGATGCATTGGCTGCCATCCAACCAACAACGGCTTCAATTTGTTCTTCCCGCAGCAGGGGGGTACGCTGAGCTCCTACAAAAGTGCGCATAAAGGAACGCTCACGGGGAAAACTGGTGGATGCTGTGTCACTGGGTGCGGCAGCAGCCACAGAATCCCCATGTCCTCTCCCTGCTGAAACTCCACGGCCACGACCACGTGCCTTACTCCCTGCCTTCTTCATCTTGGTAGATTGATAAAGAAAGTCAGAAAAGTTATAAGGCCTAAGTGTGGTTATTCCTCAGAGACTGCAGTGAACACTGCAGACAACTGTTCAGTAGCTGTGAAAGGCCCCTTTGTGTACTTCTATAGTGTTTGCAACCAATGTATTGTATACGGATGGAAGCGCGTCACACTAATAGATTAGATTTTTTTTCAAATATAATGGAGCAGCACCAATTAGAGAAAAATGTGAAGGATGAGACAGTGACACACGCTCAGCAGACTACAACCAGCAGTGGTTGAAGAACTAACTGGAGCGTAATCTGCACTCAAAAAATGAAAAGCTCACAGACTACAGTGAACACTGCAGACAACTGTTCAGTAGCTGTGAAAGGCCCCTTTGTGTACTTCTATAGTGTTTGCAACCAATGTATTGTATACGGATGGAAGCGCGTCACACTAATAGATTAGATTTTTTTCAAATATAATGGAGCAGCACCAATTAGAGAAAAATGTGAAGGATGAGGCAGTGACACACGCTCAGCAGACTACAACCAGCAGTGGTTGAAGAACTAACTGGAGCGTGATCTGCACTCAAAAAATCAAAACCTCACAGACTGCAGTGAACACTGAAACACAACTGTTCACTATCTGTGAAAGGCTCCTTTCTGTACTTCTATAGTGTTTGCAACCAATGTATTGTATACGGATGGAAGCGCGTCACACTAATAGATTAGATTTTTTTCAAATATAATGGAGCAGCACCAATTAGAGAAAAATGTGAAGGATGAGGCAGTGACACACGCTCAGCAGACTACAACCAGCAGTGGTTGAAGAACTAACTGGAGCGTGATCTGCACTCAAAAAATCAAAACCTCACAGACTGCAGTGAACACTGAAACACAACTGTTCACTATCTGTGAAAGGCTCCTTTCTGTACTTCTATAGTGTTTGCAACCAATGTATTGTATACGGATGGAAGCGCGTCACACTAATAGATTAGATTTTTTTCAAATATAATGGAGCTGCACCAATTCCACTAAATAAAATAAAAAAAAGAGTCAGTGAGTGACACGTGCAGATGCCTACAAACAGCGGTGGATGCAGAGCAAACTGCAGCATCACCTGCACTCTCACACACACCTTGCACAGAGCTGTTAAAACAACACTGGCAAAAGGAAGCTTTACACAGTGGTTGGTAAACTAGCCTGCCTAAAGCACAGTACACAAAATCGCAATGTCTAACTGTCCCTCAAAGTCAGCAGAACAGCGTTCTGTCCCTGAGTTCACAGCACAGTGACGCTAAAATGGCGGCGGCGCCTTTTATAGTGCATTCTGACATCATTTCAGCAGCCAATCACAGCCATGCCATTAGTTAAGATGACCGCAGCATTACAGGATGTGCCCACACTTCATAAGATTCCTCATTGGCAGACTAAGATCACATTGCCTCTCAAAGAATTATGGGAACTTCCGATTCCGGTATACGATATTGGAAAAATATCGGAACTAAGTATCGGAATTCCGATACAGCGAATATCGGCCGATACCCGATACTTGCGGTATCGGAATGCTCAACTCTACTAATCACTAATACCGCACGAGGAACGGCATAAAAAAGAAAACCAATTCTTCACCTTTTGTGGATTTGTTCATTGTGCCTCCCAAAGATCGCAGTAAGGCGATCACAGTGGTTCTCCCCCACATATGGGGTATCAGCGTACTCAGGACAAAATGCACAATAGCTTTTGGGGTCCTATTTCTCCTGTTACCCTTATAAAAATAAAAATTTAGGGGCAAAAAGATTATTTTTGTGGAAAAAAATATGATATTTTTATTTTCACGGCTCTACGTTATAAACTTCTGTGAAGCACTTGGGGGTTCAAAGTGCTCACCACACATCTAGATAAGTTCCTTGGGGGGTCTAGTTTCCAAAATGGAGTCACTTGTGGGGGGTTTCTACTGTTTAGGCACATCAGGGGCTCTCCAAACGTGACATGACACCCGCAGATCATTCCATCAAAATCTGCATTTGAAAAAGGCGCTCCTTCCCTTTCCAGCTCTGCCATGCGTCAAAATAGTGGTTTACCCCCACATATGGGGTATCAGCATACTCAGGACAAATTGCACAATAACTTTTGGGGTCCTGTTACCCTTTGGAAAATAACAATTGGGGTGGAAAGATCATTTTTGTGGAAAAGATATGATTTTTTAATTTTACTGCTCTACGTTATAACCTTCTGTGAAGCCCTTGGGGGTTCAAAGCTTTCACCACACATCTAGATAAGTTCCTTGGGGGGTCTAGTTTCCAAAATGGGGTCACTTGTGGGGGTTTCCACTGTTTAGGCACACAGGGACTCTCCAAATGCGACATGGCGTCCAATCTCAATTCCAGCCAAAAAAGTCAAATGGCGCTGCTTCCCTTCCAAGCTCTGCCATGCGCCCAAATAGTGGTTTACCCCCACATATGGGGTATCAGCGTACTCAGGACAAATTGCACAATAACTTTTTGGGTCCTTTTACCCTTTGGGAAATAAAAATTGGGGGTGGAAAGATCATTTTAGTGGAAAAGATATGATTTTTTAATTTTACAGCTCTACGTTATAACCTTCTGTGAAGCCCTTGGGGGTTCAAAGCTCTCACCACACATCTAGATAAGTTCCTTGGGGGGTCTAGTTTCCAAAATGGGGTTACTTGTGGGGGGTATCCACTGTTTAGGCACACAGGGGCTCTCCAAATACGACATGGCGTCCAATCTCAATTCCAGCCAAAAAAGTCAAATGGCGCTGCTTCCCTTCCGAGCTCTGCCATGCACCCAAATAATGGTTTACCCTCACATATGGAGTATTAGCGTACTCAGGACTAATTGCACAATAACTTTTGGGGTCCTTTTATCCTTTGGAAAATAAAAATTGGGATGAAAAGATCATTTTTGTGGAAAAAACATGATTTTTTAATTTTACGGCTCTACGTTATAACCTTCTGTGAAGCCCTTGGGGGTTCAAAGCTCTCACTACACATTTAGATAAGTTACTTGGGGGGTCTAGTTTCCAAAATGGGGTCACTTGTGGGGGGTTTCCACTGTTTAGGCACACAGGGACTCTCCAAATGCGACATGGCGTCCAATCTCAATTCCAGCCAAAAAAGTCAAATGGCGCTGCTTCCCTTCCGAGCTCTGCCATGCACCCAAATAGTGGTTTACCCCCACATATGGGGTATCAGCGTACTCAGGACTAATTGCACAATAACTTTTGGGGTCCTTTTATCATTTGGAAAATAAAAATTGGGATGAAAAGATCATTTTTGTGGAAAAAACATGATTTTTTAATTTTACGGCTCTACGTTATAACCTTCTGTGAAGCCCTTGGGGGTTAAAAGCTCTCACAACACATTTAGATAAGTTACTTGGGGGTCTAGTTTCCAAAATGGGTCACTTGTGGGGGGTTTCCACTGTTTAGGCACACAGGGACTCTCCAAATGCGACATGGCGTCCAATCTCAATTCCAGCCAAAAAAGTCAAATGGCGCTGCTTCCATTCCGAGCTCTGCCATGCGCCCAAATAGTGGTTTACCCCCACACATGGGGTATCGATGTACTCAGGAGAAATTGTACAACAAATATTGTGGTTCATTTTCTACTGATACCCTTGACAAAATTTTAAAAAATTGTGTCGAAAGAAAAATTTTGGGAAAAAAAGTTAAATGTTAATTTTTTCCTTCCACATTGCTTCAATGCTTGTGAAGTACCTAAAGGGTTAATAAACTTCTTGAATGTGGCTTTGAACACGTTGAGGGGTGCAGTTTTTAGAATGGTGTCACTTTTGGGTATTTTCTGTCATACTGACCCCTCAAATTCACTTCAAATGTGAGGTGGCCCCTAAAAAAAATGATTTTGTAAATTTTGTTGGAAAAATGAGAAATTGCTGGTCAACTTTTAACACTTATAACTTCCTAACAAAAAAAAATTTTGGTTCCAAAATTGTGCTGATGTAAAGTAGACATGTGGGAAATGTTATTTATTAACTAAGTTTTGTGACATATCTCTCTGATTTAATGGCATAAAAATTAAAAGTTTGAAAATTGCAAAATTTTCAAAATTTTTGCCATATTTCCGTTTTTTTCATAAATAAACGCAAGTTATATTGAAGAAATTTTACCACTATCATGAAGTACAATATGTCTCGAGAAAACATTCTCAGAATCGCCAAGATCCGTTGAAGCGTTCCAGAGTTATAACCTCATAAAGAGACAGTGGTCAGAAATGTAAAAATTGGCCTGGTCTTTAACCTACAAAATGGCTTGGTCGTTAAGGGGTTAAGCCCCTCAGTGATGATTTTGATAATAAACCCAAATCTTGAAATCAAGGTTTACATATCACAAAAAAATGTGCTTATATGTTTTTAAATGGCTGAAAATGTATCCCAATTAGTCTTTTTTGATCAGGCAGAACATTCTGTTGCTACTTGTATGTTTAATGGAACGACTGAAATTTCCTGTGCAGGGGCCTACTAACAATTCACCTGTCCACTTGGTTAATTATGCATTTTATAAACAATGCACCCAGTGTCCTGAACATGATGATGACCATTCATTCTTATTTGACACTGTGTGTTCACTTTATATATTACATTCTGTACCTAACATAGTGCCCAAAGCATAGGTAAAATAGATATAGTAGTAGAGCACGAAACTCCTGACAGCAGGTGCACAAGTAGGAGCCCAATCCGTTGTATAACATCTATGAAGAACTTGGCACTCAATTGATGTAGAAAAAAAAAATTATTTGAAATCCACAGTGAACATATACGACATTTTGGTCTCAGTTTATACCTTCGTTAGATATGGATTTCCCTCCGTATGTCTAAAGAAGGTCTAAACTGAGGCCGAAACATCATATATGTTCACTTTAAATTGCAAATAAGTTATCTATTTTCTACATCGAGTGCCAAGTTCTTCATATATATCATAAGTAAAATAGAGTCTGGATTCAATTCCTTGCTTGAGCACCATCTTTAACCGTGTGAATTAGTGTAGGGGCCAAATACTGCACAGGGATGTACCAGGGGGAACTTCACACCAGTCAAAACAAATGAGAATTTGGTTTAGCAAAACTGCAATTATGAAAGATCAAGAATTTTGTTAGAAAAAATATTTGCCTTTTGTGCCCAGCTTTGTACAGTGGCCCAATACTATACAGCTTCATACTGAAGTAATTAACCCCAGTTGATGTTCAAAAACTTTTTATTTTGTTTAAAAATGATGGTGAAGCAGATGATTCATCTGTGCTAGCGGTGACGGAGCCTCAGACGCTGCAGGCCGCGCCCGAGGCTCCATCACTGAATGACGGCACATTGCGAACGCATGCCACTTTATGGCATCTGTCGCGATGCGCCACATAACGGGGGTCAATGGCAGCGTTAATGGACTGCGTTATGCTGCGGTGTAACGCTGTCCGTCTAATGGACTGCCTAAACGCAGTGTGACCCCTGCCTAAACAATCCTGGCAATCAAAAAGTTGCAGGGCCGTGGATAATCCACTCCATCAGATAACCAGACTGCTTAATTTCTTGCGCCAGACAAACAATCCAGAAAATGTATCAGTCATTCTTAAGCCAAGGAAGGTATCTGGAAATCGGGGGAATACCAAGTGCACTTTGGAAATGATATATTTGCTTATGTAATGAAATGGTCGTTCAGCTTGAATTGTAGATTATACATTTAAGAAGTATTTAAGAAGTGTGTAACTTACTTATCAACATTTCATCATCGTCAATAAAAAAAGTTAACATAACAGAAGAAACTAGCACAAGGATAAATATCAGATTATGTTTACAACAATTCTTTAAAGGGAACCTACCATGTAAAAAAATGCTACTTTCAGATATGGGGTTAATCTACAGGTTAATAGCTTTGTGAAGTAGTGCAGCTGCCGCCTTCAGAGCCTCGCTTGCAGGGAAGAAATTAACTTTATTCTCCCTGCAGCCTCCGGCTTTCAGTCACAGGGATGCAGCTGGTGCAGCTTTAGTCAGTGAATAGTAAATTGCGACTGTAGTAGCACACCCAGCATTGACTGACATTCGGCTCTAATGCATTTTACATGACAGGATCTTTTTAACGAGTTTTAGATTTAAAAACCTTTATACTGTATGTATTTTTACAAATGTGTTGGGGATGTGATTTTGTGACACTTAATTATACAGTGCCTTGAAAAAGTATTCATACCCTATGAAACCCCACACATTTTCATGCTACACCCACAAATTTACATGTATATTATAGAAATGGTATGTGATATACCAAAACTAAGTTGCAAATATTTGTGAAGTGTAAAAGAAATGATACATGGTTTTCTAAATATTTTAAAAATATAAATCTGAGAATTGTGATGTTCATTTGGATTCAGCCCTCTCGAGTCAATACTTTGAAGGACCAGGTTTCACTGAAATTATCGCTGAAAGTCTTTTGGGTTATGTCCCTAACAGTTTTGTACATCTAAAAAACACTGCACATCACCCTGAAAACACCATCCCTATAGTAAAACATGGTGGAGGTAGCATCATACTGTAAGGATGCTTTTCTTCAACAGGGACAGGGAAGCTTGTCAGAGTTGATGGAAAGATGGATGGCACTAAATACAGGGCAAATCTGGAGGAAAACTTGTTAGAGGATGCAAAAGACTTGAGACAGGGATGTAGGTTCACCTTCCAGAAGGACATCAACCCTAAATATACTGCCAGAGCTACAATGGAATGGCTTACATCAAAATAAATTCATGTGTTGAAATTGCCCAGTCAAAACTCAGGCCTAAATCCTATTGAAAATATGTGGTAAGATTTGAAATTTGCTGTTCAGATACCTCTATCCAATCTCACTAATCTAGAGAAAGTTTTCAAAGAAGAATAGGCAAAAGTTTCAACCTCTAGCTCTGAAAAGCTGGTAGAGACAGGCCCCAACAGATTTACAGCAGTAACTGCAACGAAATGTGGTCCTACGAAGTAGTCAAAGAAAAGAGAGAGACACAAAAGCGCAAATAGTGTCTGTTAGGGTCTGCGGAACGCACCAAATATAAGATGTGGAGAGGTGCGTTCGCAGCCCGGGGTCCACCGTGCAGGCGGAGCCTGCTGCTAGTAAAATGGCGTAAGAAGCAAACTCTGTTATCCCGCAGAGTCGCCAACATAAACGCCGTAATGCGCTGTGGCAATGTGTGCGAACTCTGTTACTCCACAGAGCCGCTAGAAGGAGAGCCGCAGCGCTATATGGCGATGTGTGCGAACTCACTAAACACAACTGAGTCGCAAAGAAAACACGCTAGGGCGCTGTCTAGCGTTGAAAGCGAACCCTGTTACGTCACAGGGCCGCTGAGAAAAAGTGCTGTGTCCTGTCAGGCTCTCAGGTACACAGTTAAGTGCTAAGCGTACATAAAGCGTGATCATGTGCTAATGTCCTCGCGGGAGTCACCCGCAATCTATGGCGTCTGAACGCCAGACCCTGAATACGGCAATCAAAACTCCTCACCGGTTATGCCGGTAATCTAGGGCATCTAGGACGCCGACCCTGACCAGCTAGCACACCAAACTCCTCACCGATTAAGTCGGTATTCTAGTGGCTTATTTCAGCCGGGTCCCTAACCACACACACACATGACCACACTGGCGCATAGCATACAATGGTTGATATTAGCGCATGGCGGCCCAGCCATGCTACCCTTTTATAGCAACAGCTACAGGACCTTCCAGGAACAAGGACCAATGAGAAACTGTTACAAACACATGTAGCTACATGACCTTCCTGGCGGACCAATAGGAGCCGCTGCAGCACCTGAACATGTGACCCCGATCTCCAATGAGAGATCTCACTCTGGGCATGCTCAGAAGGGAAAACGCAGGACCCCGTCCCAAAGACGTCTGCTCCAGCACTGGCTACAATAGCAGATCCAGGAAAGGCAGCAGCAAGTCACTGCACAGTAGTGGAGTGGGCAAGATGCTTGGACCGACGTCTCTGCTGAGCATGCTCCACTGCGGCCGGAGATGAATGGGAGACCGCAGCGGGACAGGTTCGAGACTCCCCTTGTGCAGCAGCGGGAAATCGAACCCTAACATTACCCCCCTCCTAGGGACCCCCCTTCTTTGGGCCTCGCTGCGCTCAAAGGCAGCGATGAGCTGCGGAGCGTGAACATGCTCGGCAGGCTCCCAGGATCTATCCTCAGGCCCATAACCCCTCCAATCCACCAAATAAGATTTTTTGCCTCGTACCACCTTGCACCCAACAGTGGCATTCACCTCATGATCGTCGGCAGATGAACCCGACGTCCCGGCAGAGGACTCGGAAAACCGGGAAATGGCCACGGGTTTCAAGAGGGACACGTGAAAGGTGTCAGTGATACCAAGGCGAGGTGGAAGGGCTAGGCGGTAAACCACCGGGTTCACCTGCTCAAGAACTTTAAAGGGGCCCAAAAAGCGAGGTGCCAACTTGGTGGACTCTACCCGCAGCCTGATGTTTCGGGCAGAAAGCCACACCAGGTCACCCGGAGCAAATGTAGGATCGGGGCGCCGATGGGCATCGGCCGAAGACCTCATCCTCTCTTTGGAGGCCTGAATAGCATCCTGAGTGCGGTCCCAAAAGTCCCGTGCCTCCACAGCCCAGTCTGCCACCCTGGAATCGGCGGAAGACACGGGCATAGGCACTGGTACCCGCGGATGCTGACCGTAGTTCAGGAGGAATGGGGTCTGTCCGGTGGAGTCAGCCACAGCACTATTTAGAGCGAACTCAGCCCACGGTAGCAAGGATGCCCAGTCATCCTGCCTGGCAGAGACAAAATGTCGCAAGTATGTGACCAAGGTCTGGTTGGCCCTCTCTACCAACCCATTCGTCTCGGGATGGTATGCAGAGGAGAGATTCAACTCAATGCTGAGTAGACGACACAGCTCTCTCCAGAACCGAGACGCAAACTGGGGATCTCGATCACTGACAATTTTGTCTGGCATACCGTGTAGGCGGAAAATATGCCTAATGAATAATGCTGCCAAGGCCCGTGCAGACGGTAACCGTGGTAACGGCACTAAGTGCACCATTTTGGAGAAGTGGTCGGTTATCACCCAGATGATGGTGCAGCCCCGAGACTTGGGTAAGCCCACCACAAAATCCATCCCGACCATCTCCCAAGGCCTGTCTGCCACCGGTAAAGGAAAAAGTAACCCAGCTGGCCGTTGTCGAGGGGACTTATTCTTGGCGCAGGAGACGCACGCCTGAACGTATTCCCTGACGTCACGGGCCATCTGCGGCCACCAGTATGTCCTCGCCAGCAACTCAGAAGTCCTTTTGGTCCCAAAATGTCCACCCACCCTGGACGAATGTGCCCAAGAGAGTACTTCCGGTCGCAAATTGGTGGGCACAAAAGTCTTGCCCGAAGGCACAGACGCAAGCGAATCCGGAGCCACCGTTCTTAGGCTTTCTGTGGGGACAATCAGCCGAGGATCCTCCTCCACCTCCTCAGAGGACACCACGGAGCGGGATAGAGCATCTGAGCGAATGTTCTTCTCACCGGAGAGGAAATGGAGGGTGAAATGGAACCGGGAGAAAAACAAGGACCATCTGGCCTGACGGGAATTTAGCCGCTGGGCTGTCTGCAAATACACCAAGTTCTTGTGGTCCGTGAATACTTGGAAGGGGAAGCGAGCCCCCTCCAGAAGATGTCTCCACTCGGAGAAGGCCAACTTCATAGCCAGTAACTCCCTGTCCCCGATGGAATAATTCCTCTCTGCTGGTGTAAAGGTCTTGGAAAAGAAGAAGCAGGGATGCTTCCGACCCTGGGCATCCTTTTGAAAGAGGACTGCTCCAGCACCAACAGAAGAGGCATCCACCTCTAAGATAAACGGTTTATCGACATCGGGGCGATGTAAGATGGGAGCACTGGCGAAATGCGACTTGATGGAGGAGAACGCCTTTGTGACCTCCTCTGACCACAACTTGGGATTAGCTCCCTTCTTGGTGAGGGCTACCAAGGGAGCTACCAAAGTAGAGAAGTGGGGAATGAACTGGCGATAGTAGTTAATGAACCCCATAAAGCGCTGCACCGCCTTAAGGGAGTGGGGTTCTTGCCAATCCATCACAGCCTGTAGTTTGGTAGGATCCATAGCCAATTCCTGGTTGGAGATGATATAGCCCAGGAAAGGTAGAGACTCCTGCTCAAACATGCACTTCTCCAACTTCGCACATAGGGAATTTGCTCGCAAGAGGTCGAAGACCTTGCAGACATCTCTCCGGTGGGAGGCCATATCTGGAGAAAAGATGAGAATGTCATCCAGATAGACTACCACCGAGGTGGTCAACATATCCCGGAAGATGTCATTCACAAAGTCTTGGAAGACAGCTGGGGCGTTACAGAGCCCAAAGGGCATTACCAGATATTCATAATGCCCATCACTGGTGTTAAATGCCGTCTTCCATTCGTCCCCCTCACGGATGCGAATCAGGTTATACGCACCCCGCAGGTCTAACTTAGTAAATACCCTTGCTCCCCGAAGCCTGTCAAAGAGCTCAGAGATTAGCGGCAAAGGATATTTATTTTTCACGGTGATAGCGTTGAGACCCCTATAATCAATGCACGGACGTAATTCTCCGTTCTTCTTCTGCACAAAAAGATATATGTGGCCGACATATCACATACCAATGGCTTGTATCTTATTTATACTTATATTAGACCAATTAGTGTAGGCATGTGAATACTGGACTAGATAGAGAGACCAACTGTACTAAATACAGAAATGCCACACGAAACACAGCCATGTGGTCTCAAAACAACATCTTTATTAATACAAAAAGACATAACAGAATAAAATTGGAACAGGACAAATTGGAACAATAATAATGAATTATTATTATTATACCTTTTTGACTAGTATATTTTACTATCATGCCGTGTATCCTCTGACCTTTGGTCCCATATTTACCTCGTATCTTCTTCATCATGTATTATGTCCTTTTTTATAGATTACATATTTAGAGAGCATTGTTTGTTTTCTCAACCGTGCTATTTTTTACTGTTATGATGTTTGCCGTCGCAATTGCGCACTTCTCCCTTGTTCCAATTTGTCCTGTTCCAATTTTATTCTGTTATGTCTTTTTGTATTAATAAAGATGTTGTTTTGAGACCACATGGCTGTGTTTCGTGTGGCATTTCTCTCCCTTCTTCTGCACAAAGAAGAACCCCGCTCCCGCTGGTGACACCGACTTCCTAATGAATCCCCTTGCCAAGTTCTCCTGAATATATTGGGACATGGCCTCTGTCTCAGGAAGAGAGAGGGGATAAACCCTTCCTCTAGGAGGCTCAGCTCCAGGCAAGAGGTCGATAGGACAGTCATAGGGGCGATGAGGCGGAAGAGTGTCCGCAGCCTTCTTCGAGAAAACGTCGGCATAAGACCAATAGACCTTGGGAAGAGGAGAGAGGTCTATGGGTATCTCAGTGGTGTTGACCTGCACGCTGTCCCTAATGCATCTGCCTTTACATAAATTACCCCAACCCAGAATTCTCCCTGAAGACCACTCAATATGGGGAGAGTGGTGGCGGAGCCAGGGTAATCCCAACAAAACCTCATCTATACCCTCAGGGAGGATAAAAAATGATATATTCTCCTGATGGGAAGGAGACATAGACAAGGTGAGTGGGACAGACTGATGGGTGATTTGTGAGGGCAGAACTGCTCCGTTCAATACCCGTACCGATACTGGTTCAGCCAGCAACACCAAAGGCATGGTATGGCGAGAAGCAAAGGAGGATGACATAAAATTCCCCTATGAACCAGAATCCACACACAGCTTGACGGGTAGGATGGTAGAACCGTGGGTAATTATCCCCTTGAGGAGCACTTTAGGGGCAAAACTCATGGAGTCCAGTGACCCTGTTCCTACGGTTACTGGGCGCGACCGTTTATTCAGCCGCTGTGGACATCGGTTGGCAAAATGTCCCTGCTGCTGGCAAATATAACAAATCGGGGATGGACGAGTGACCCGAGATTTAGATCCTGCAGGAGCAACCTCCTGAAGGTCGGGCGCCTGAACGGGCGACTCCAGAGGGGTGGTGAAGGTTGGAGCCAACCGAACCCTCTGCCTACACTGGGCACGTTCCAGCCTCCGCTCGTGGAAACGGAGGTCGACGCGGGTGGAAATAGCGATAAGCTTCTCCAGTGTGGCAGGAATCTCTCTGGTAGCCAAGGCGTCTTTCACATGACCCGCCAGTCCTCTCCAGAACACGGGAATGAGGACTTTATCTGGCCACTCTAATTCCGAGGCCAGAGTCCGAAATTGGACAGCAAACTGGCTGACCAAAGCCGAACCCTGGGTACTTGCCAGCAGTTTGAGTGCCGTATCGTGGGTGATCTGAGGTCCTAGAAAAACCTTTTTCAGAGCCTTCAGAAAACGAGAAGCACTCCGCACCACACGGTCGTCGCGCTCCCACAGCGGCGTTGCCCACTCCAACGCTCTGCCCGACAGAAGAGCTATCACAAAGCCCACTTGTGCCCGATCCGTGGGGAAACGTGCAGCCAGAAGCTCGAGGTGTATGGAGCACTGACTCATGAATCCCCGACATTGCTTGCTGTCACCAGCAAACTTGTCTGGAAGCGGGAGGTGGGACAATGTAGGGACAGAGGTGGCAGAGGACAAACTGGCTGCAGCTACGCTAGCAGCCTGAACAGCGACTGCGGTAACATCCACAGCTGAGGTTGTGCGCTCAAGAGCCGCCAACCTACCCTCCAGCTACTGGATGTACAGCTGTAAACGCTGTTCATCCGCCATTTTACTAGCCAGACCCTGGCGCTAATATTATGTTAGGGTCTGCGGAACGCACCAAATATAAGATGTGGAGAGGTGCGTTCGCAGCCCGGGGTCCACCGTGCAGGCGGAGCCTGCTGCTAGTAAGATGGCGTAAGAAGCAAACTCTGTTATCCCGCAGAGTCGCCAACATAAACGCCGTAATGCGCTGTGGCAATGTGTGCGAACTCTGTTACTCCACAGAGCCGCTAGAAGGAGAGCCGCAGCGCTATATGGCGATGTGTGCGAACTCACTAAACACAACTGAGTCGCAAAGAAAAGACGCTAGGGCGCTGTCTAGCGTTGAAAGCGAACCCTGTTACGTCACAGGGCCGCTGAGAAAAAGTGCTGTGTCTTGTCAGGCTCTCAGGTACACAGTTAAGTGCTAAGCGTACATAAAGCGTGATCATGTGCTAATGTCCTCGCGGGAGTCACCCGCAATCTATGGCGTCTGAACGCCAGACCCTGAATACGGCAATCAAAACTCCTCACCGGTTATGCCGGTAATCTAGGGCATCTAGGACGCCGACCCTGACCAGCTAGCACACCAAACTCCTCACCGATTAAGTCGGTATTCTAGTGGCTTATTTCAGCCGGGTCCCTAACCACACACACACATGACCACACTGGCGCATAGCATACAATGGTTGATATTAGCGCATGGCGGCCCAGCCATGCTACCCTTTTATAGCAACAGCTACAGGACCTTCCAGGAACAAGGACCAATGAGAAACTGTTACAAACACATGTAGCTACATGACCTTCCTGGCGGACCAATAGGAGCCGCTGCAGCACCTGAACATGTGACCCCCGATCTCCAATGAGAGATCTCACTCTGGGCATGCTCAGAAGGGAAAACGCAGGACCCCGTCCCAAAGACGTCTGCTCCAGCACTGGCTACAATAGCAGATCCAGGAAAGGCAGCAGCAAGTCACTGCACAGTAGTGGAGTGGGCAAGACGCTTGGACCGACGTCTCTGCTGAGCAGGCTCCACTGCGGCTGGAAATGAATGGGAGACCACAGCGGGACGGGTTCGAGACTCCCCTTGTGCAGCAGTGAGAAATCAAACCCTAACAGTGTCTTATCAAATGTTATACAAAGGAGCCCACCTGGTGAGAGTGAAGGATGGACATATATTAATGGCAGCTGCTACAGATCCACAGGTCAGTACAAGACCAGATTAAAACATACACTTAGGTAGGAAAAAAGAATCATCCCTGCGCTGCCGCTGTGAAGGACTAAACTAAGAAAGATCAAAACTGAATGCTCCATTTTGTGCTTGTACCTCCATCTTGTCTTTATGAGATAAGTTCTGTTACTAGGCAATATTTTCTGGCTGGTAAAGAGCCAAATAGTTTTTTTCTGATTTTAAGTAGAGTAAAGGTTATGGGCTGTAATAAAACCGGACTGCTCCAGTTTGGACAAGATATGAGACCTTGAGTGGTATCACTGTAGAAATGTTTTGAGAACTGAGTATGATATTGTTCTTTCCTATGTTACGTAGACATGACTATATATGTAGTTTCCTATTTTCTTGTATTCTTATAGGTTAATTATCCTGTAATTCTTATAGGTCAATTTTCTTGCATTTTCATAGGTTAATTGTTGTAGGTGTAGTTTTATACTATTGGTTGAAATACAAACTTACTGAATACTATAAAAGATGATGATATAATACATGGGTTAGAAATCTACTTTGATTCTCCCAAATAGAGACAAGTCTCTGTGTGGTCATTGCCGGCAATACCCTGTGAAATAATTTGGAAGTCACTTGGTCAACCGTGAAGGGTCACTTCAGATCCTCCCTCAACACCGCAAGAAGAATTCCAAATATTGTAGAGGCTTCAAGGTGGTTTATTCTACACGTTTCAGGGTACAGGTGACCCCTTCATCAGGACTTACCACAAATACCAATATTTGTGGCAAGTCCTGATGAAGGGTCACCTGTACCCTGACACGCATAGAATAAACCAGGTTGAAGCCTCTACAATTTTTGGAATTCTTCTTGCGGCAGCGCGGGAAGATCCTTTTTTCCTACCTAAGTGTATGTCCTACAAAGTATTGACTTAAGGGGGTGAATAAAAATGAAAGTCAAAATTTGCAGATTTATATTTTTAACCCCTTTATTCCATCTGACGTACTATTCCGTCCATGTGACTTGGGACTTAATTCCCAAGGATGGAATAGTACGTCACATGCGATCATGTAGTTTCCTATTTTCTTGTATGCTTATAGGTTAATTATCCTGTTATTCTTATAGGTCAATTTTCTTGCATTTTCATAGGTTAATTGTTGTAGGTGTAGTTTTATACTATTGGTTGAAATACAAACTTACTGAATACTATAAAAGATGATGATATAATACATGGGTTAGAAATCTACTTTGATTCTCTCAAATAGAGACAAGTCTCTGTGTGGTCATTGCCGGCAATACCCTGTGAAATAATTTGGAAGTCACTTGGTCAACCGTGAAGGGTCACTTCAGATCCTCCCTCAACAGTTGGCGCCAAACGTGGGGCCCCCATATAGGGACGCTTCTACCCCCGGAGGACAACAAGATAGAGGACTCTCAGACCGGACACAGGCACTGGAAAATTGGGACTGATCACCCCCCACAAACTACGGTAAGTTGGCAGATATACTGTTCAGACTGACCATTTGGTGTGGTTTTCCTGTGTTTGTTGCTGGAAAGAGGATCTGAGGTTTGTCCCCGATGGTGGGGTGATTCTCGGGTGGAATCATATAGAGGTGTAGTTCCGTTGGGGGCCCAGTGTTCGAACCGTACCTCATAAGGGATGGACACCCCGGATTGACCAGTGATTGTAACTCTCTTTTTAGTCAAAATATCCTGAAATCCCGATCACTGTTAGAATCGGGCGTGGTGAAGTGATCGAAGATTGGTTAGGACACCGGAAATATATTTATATATATATATATATAACCAGAGGTGTCCGGAGGGATAGTCTAAGACACCCTCCTCCTTTCACTGAGTACCATGTTGTGGGGCCATCCCTGTGGGGGATAGATAGGCCCGGTGCGACAGACTATACGGCCGCTTTAGGACTGGGCACAATTTAAGTACGGATATTTAATTAAAAGAGAATGTTTCCGTGGAAGAAAAAGAAGAGTCTGGATATGTGTAATGAATCAGATATTGTTAGTCTTATGGTTCAAAGACGAGGAAAGAAATCTATCAAAAATGCAAGGAAAATATTTTCGATTGTGGGAATTCCTGAGGGGGGGAGACTACAGCCTTCGCAATGGGACGAAGGTATTAGGAAGAACAAAGGCAGGTTGATGGATGGCGGTTTGCTTAAAGATGCTGAAGAATTCAGTGGCTTGGCACATGAATTGTGTGATGAAGGTTATATGGAGGTGGAAGAGGAAATGAATTTGGGTAGTTTTTGTTATCGCTATGTTGAAAAAGAAAAGCTGTCTACTACGACAAAGAATGGATGTTTTGTGATGCAAGAAGGAACTGTGAAAATTACTGAAAATAATGTACCAGAAAAACAAATAATTAAAAATGATGATCTTGAACAAGGGGTCTCTCTGCTAGATAATGAGGTCCCTCCCCAGGAAATTAAGCCTCTTCTCCCGATAGTAAGCTCTGTGCCCCTCAACCCCAGGGCACCAATGTATCCTGAGTTGCCAAAACCCAGTGCGCCTCCACCCTATGATCCTGCCAGGTGGATTTGTGATGTATGTGGGGTTACTAATCCTCAGTGGAGAGAGACCTGTTACAGTTGTGGAGCAAGGAGACCTGGAGTTGTAGTCCCAACTTTTCCCTTGGTAAATGCTGACGGCACTTATTATCAGCCACCGCCAGCACCTGCTATGCCTAGTATTGCTAGCGGTCATGAGTATCCACCCCCTCCTACGTTATTCACCCGGTCAGAGACAGGATACACAGAGGAAAGAGAAGATTTTCAGGAAATATATTCCAATGTCATTCCTGGACCCCAATACCATGATGTGCTCTTTAGGATAGGGACAGGGGATCTTACGAAGCAGCATGTTGGGGCCATAGTAAATGCTGCAAATAATCAACTCCGCCATGCCGGAGGACTGTCCGCAACAATTTCACAGAAAGGAGGACCCATGATACAGGACGAATCTAATTCGTATATACAGACGTATGGCCAAGTAGAAACAGGACAGGTCGCAGCAACCAGAGCAGGACAGCTGCCGTGTCAATATGTAATACATGCAGTGGGACCACAATATAATTCTACCAACATTCCTAGGTCCCAACAATTGCTTACTGAAGCTGTCCAGAACGCAATCCTGTATGCCTCCTTTGTCCCCTGCAGTACAATGCCTCAACGTACAATGGCCATACCATTAATCTCTGCCGGTATATTCCAATATCCCAGGAAGGATGCCGCCACGGTCATAGTATCAGCAATAGAACGATGTATACAGGAAAATCCCATAAAATTAGAGGAGGTCCGATTTGTCCTTGACAGCCGCCTAACGGCCCATCAGGCAATACAATCTCTAACTGTAACGGAGCCTCCAGCCCCGTACCCAGATGCCTCTTGTGCCCGCACTACCACCACCTCATCCCACCCCTGAGTCAGTAATATCCGAATTTGAGGAGGATGATGTGGAAACTACTCCCGACCGGCCAAAGTATACCCCCTTTTCTCCATCCCAAATAGGCACCCTTTGCAATCAACTACCTGATCCAGAGACTTCCACCATGGCTTTCTACAGGCAAATGGCAGCGAATCGAGAGATTTATTCCACTCCCCGAAGAGATCTATTACACTTAGTTCGTGTAAAAGCTGGGGAGGGGTATTTTCCAATTATTGAGGATGCCATAGTGTATAATGTGAACCTGGATGGGGGAAGCTATGAGAGTGGTGTTGATTTCTGTAATGCTTTAAAGGTTTGGGCACAAGACAGACTAGCGGACCAAGCTACCTCTCTCACAGATGTCACACAAGACAAGGGGGAGACTACCGAGAAATTCTATGGGCGTCTCATGGTAGTATTTAAAGATTTGGGTTTTTCATTATATAATAAAGCCCACACACGTCTTTTTGTGGCAGCTTTGATGTCCGGCCTTAAATCTGAATTGAAGGAGGCAATAACGTCAGTCAGACCTGATGTCGAGAATTCCACTCCGGACGATGCATTAAAAGTAATTAAAAGTTTTCAGATAAATCTAGCTCGCTCTACTTCAGCAGGGAAATCGAAACCCAAACCAGCCGCAGAGGCTCTCACTCCAGTATCAACCCCCCCAGTTACTTATCAGCATCAGTGTCCTTCACAGCAAATTCCATCTCCTGCTCTCCAGCAATATACCAGCTTAACCCCTTACTCTGTTCCTGAGAATATTGCTTCCCAGATCCGTCGCGCCAATTCTCGTCTACAATGCTGGCGCTGTGGCCGACTCGGTCACTTTCAGAGAGATTGTCATACCCCCGCTGACAGGTGCTACCCTCAAGTTCCTCCAAAATCTAGAAGAAACCCTGATTACAGACAGTCTCAAAATTCTGATAATCGCCCATACTGAAGTGGTGGCCAACCAGGGTCTGCCATCATAATGTCCTCCACCAAACCTGGGGCATGCTCATCTGTCACGCTTCCTGTAGGGGACACCCTTGTTAAGTTCATGGTAGACACTGGGTCGGCCAATTCCATAATCAAGTCATCAGATGTACCTACGGATATCCCTATTCAATTCTCGGATCAAGAGCTTGTTTTAATTGGAGTAGATGGTAGACCCAATAAACATACTCTTACAAAACCCATCCCTGTGGGACCTTTCCCTGAAGTTACAGCTCAGTTCGTGATCTCTCCCACATGTCCAGTAAATTTACTGGGGGCAGATTTATTATCACAGTTCCGCTCCAGAATAGAATTCCAAGATGATGGTCAGATGGTTTTTACGTTATATAACCCTTATACAGATGAAGGTAGCGAGGAAATCTGTATTTTACATGCCCTTCCTACGGTTATGATGGCCCTGATAAGCCCAGACCCTCCCCCGATGGTGCCTGATGATCAACGACTTGCCCCATATCTCTCAGAGATACCATCTAAACTCTGGTCAAAAGGGCCAGATGATATAGGGAAAATGCCTGTAGAACCAGTAAAAGTGTTTCTCAAACCTGGTGCCCCTTTTCCCAAAGTTCATCAATATCCTTTGAAACATGATCAGGAGCGGGGCCTCAAGGGACAAATACAAACGTTACTCGATAATGGTGCTCTGGTACCATGTGTTTCCCCATGTAACACGCCCTTGTTTCCCATTAAGAAAAAGACCCCACCTGGCCAACCCCCTGTATACCGGCTGGTACAAGATCTACGGGCAGTTAATGCAGCTACTGTTCTGGAAACTCCGGTGGTGCCCAATCCACATACTCTCTTATCCCAGATACCTCAGGATGCTGCTTGCTTCACAGTCATCGATCTTGCGAATGCTTTTTTCAGCATACCATTACACCCAGATTGCCAGTTTCTGTTTGCATTTACTTTTCAGGGAAGACAATTGATGTGGACAGTTCTACCACAAGGGGCCCAAAACAGTCCTAATCAGTTTGCAAAAAATATGGGCGAGTGTCTTTTACCCTGGCAATTGAACCACCCCCATGTCACGCTGCTCCAATATGTGGATGATCTTTTGTTGTGTGCGCGGACGGAGCAGGAAGCCATTGTTGCCACTGTTAGCCTTCTGAAGCATCTGGCAGATCTGAACTGTCGGGTTTCGGCCTCGAAACTTCAGTTCTGTCTTGGTCAAGTGATATTTTTGGGTCACTGTCTCCTTCAGGGTGTCAGACACCTCACAGAAGAAAGAAAAATAGCTGTCATCTCCCTTCCTTTCCCAAAAGATGAAACTGAACTCCAGCGTTTCCTTGGACTATGTACTTATTGTCGTCAGTGGATACCGGATGCATCCCGGATAATGCAACCCCTTTACAATGCCTTAAAAGACGGTATAATGAACTATAAGGAAAGATCACCGATTTGTACGGAAAGCCTTCGTTGTGCCTTCTCTGAATTAAAGCGGCTTATTGCTTCCGCCCCTGCCTTGGGCATCCCGGACTATACTCAACCGTTCCATTTGTATGTGTCTGAGAATGAAGGACACGCTGCAGGGGTACTCACACAATCACATGGCGATAGGCAACGACCAGTGGGCTATTATTCGGCCCGCCTCGACCACGTGGCCCGAGCATCACCAAGTTGCATGAGAGCAGTTCACGCCACTCACTCGTTGCTTGACAAGACTGCGGACATAATTCTTGGACATGAAACGCACATTTATGCCCCGCATGATATTGCAGCAATACTAACACTCCAACAGCCAAGACATTTGACTGTACAACGACACTCCTTTTACCTGACTATGTCAAGTTGCATCGCTGTACTACAATCAACCCCGCTACTTTACTGCCGGTCCCCAAGAGAGATGGCAGTAATGAGGATTATCTCCAACATGATTGTCTCCAACTTCTGACTGAAGAAACAGCTACTCCACCAAATGTCAGTGAGAATCCACTTCCAAATCCTGATCTGGTGTTGTACACGGATGGTTCAAGATATGCTGATGAGTTTGCAAGATTCCACACGGGATATGCTGTCACCACAGAGGACACTGTAGTGCACGCAGCTGCGCTCCCACCATCACAGTCAGCACAAGAAGCAGAACTTCAGGCTCTGTCTACTGCATGTACTTTGGCCAAAGACAGACTCACGGTATGCATTTGGTATTGCTCACGATTTTGGAGCTCTATGGGCCAATCGAGGGTTTATTACTACTGCCGGAACTCCAGTGAAAAATGCTGAAGCTGTTAAAACCCTCATGGATTCGATCAAATTGCCTACTCAGGTGGCCATTATCAAAGTCAAGGTGCACGGTCCTAGGAACAGTCCACAGACTATTGGCAATGCATTTGCGGATATGCAAGCAAAGGCCGCAGCTCTTCTGCCCGTTGAACTAACCATACCAACTATGGTGACCACACGCTCCCAGCGTAAACAGTTGCAAGAGATCCTGACTCTACAAGAACCTGATGATCTCCAACAGACTGAGGTTTTCTGTCGGACCCCGCGAGACCGCTTATTGACGATGCAGAGAATGTCTCCAAAAGAAGAGGTGAGGCAGTGGAAGGCTGATGGAGCACGTATGGACAATGGTCTCTGGAGAAAGGATCAACTTATGTGTCTTCCTAAGCGGATGTACCCTGCTAGTGCCGCATGGGCACATGGACCTACACATCGAGGAAAAAACCAGGCCCTAGCTCTGGTACAAAAATTCTACTGGGCTCCAGGTATTTCTACAGTCCAGACAGCACTCAACCGTGCATGTAATATCTGCCTGACCTGCAATCCCGGTCAACTTCAATGTGTACCTCCAAAGCATCTTGCTAAGCCTGACTATCCTTTCCAAAGGCTCCAAGTGGACCATATCACGTTGCCTAAGTCTGGAAGGTATGAATACTGTCTGGTGGTTGTCGACATGTTCTCCAGTTGGCCAGAAGCATTCCCCGTTACCAACATGACTGCAAAGACCACAGGAAAGAAACTGGTGATGGAAGTCATCTGCAGATATGGAGTTCCAGAAGTCGTTGAAAGTGATCAAGGTCCGGCTTTTTCTTCTCATGTGTATCAGGAGGTTCTGACAATGCTTGGATCCACTGTAGCCCTCCATACTCCGTACCACCCACAATCCAGTGGGAAAGTTGAGAGGTTGAACGGCACACTGAAGAGACAATTGACCAAAATGATGCAGGAGACTACGGCTCCATGGCCAGAGCTCCTACCCATTGTACTATACCACATTCGCACGACCCCTATTGCAAAACATGGCCTGTCCCCATATGAGATATTGTTTGGTGCTAGGCCCCCAGTTGCAAATTTCCAGCCTCAGCAGTTATCAGAAGAAACTGATCGTGTTGTTCAATATGTTATACAGCTTAGTAAAAATCTTGCTAACACCCATGCTCTAGTTTCTTCTTCTCTTCCAGATTCAGCAGAAACCGACACTTGTCACAATTTGAAGCCTGGTGATTTTGTGGTTGTGAAAAGGCATGTCAGAAAACACGGACTAGAACCCTTGTATGACGGTCCCTATCAAGTCCTGCTCATCACCCCTACGTCAGTGAAACTGGAAGGAAGACCGACTTGGATCCACGCATCGCACTGCAAGCTGGTTAAACAAGCCAATGGCAAATAAAGGGGACATAATGTTTTGGTTTTTCACATTTTCCATGTTATTATTGGTGACCACATGGGACAACCTAAATTCCCCAACGTCCTTGAATAATAAGTTTATACAACATCATGAAAAATTACTGAGAGATTTGTTGGACAATTCCCAGCCTCTGGCAAACTATTGGATCTGCACGTATTCACCAGTGTCAGCCACGAGCATCCCCTTTTTGGCTATCCCTGTCCCACCTGAGGAGTTATTTGCTTGGACTAACTGTTCTGATACACTCGCTAATAATGCCACAGATAATGCTAAGTTATGGAATACTACTGTCGGTATACCTATTGTGGGATGGGTGGGGTACCCCTGGTGGCAAGGTAACCTTTCAGGAAGCGATACACACCTTCAATATTTGGTCTATAAAGGAGGGGCTTGGGTACCTAAGAATAGGACTAGTCTAACCAATCTAGGGCAAGTTCCAACGTATGGTTTACAAATTAGTTTTAATGTGACTTCACACTCTACTGATGCCTTCAAACCAATATTGTTAGAGAGAATGATACATAATACGTCATGGAAATTTTCTAGTCTGTTTTTACAAGGTTCTAAAAATATCTGCGCTAGTATTCCTGGAAATATACCTTGCAATGAGTCCTCTGAATATGTGCCAGGAACCCCCACCTGTGGAAATCCTAATGTGGGTTATTGTAGTCCTTTAGGACAATCTCCAGCTTGGTGCATGCTTCAGAATGTGTCTGCATTCATAGACTTAGTTCATAGATTGGTACTGCAACATTCAGCCCTATGGGATTTACTTAATGATATGTTCTGGGTATGTGGAGATAATGCTTATAAATGGTTGCCAGTAGGGGTAAGAGGTACATGTACTCTGGCTCGCTTGACCCCAGCCACCTTTGTCCTCTCAAATAAACAGTTGGATACACAGGCTATACCTAAACATACATTATATAAAAGAGCTGCAGACAACTCACCCCGCCCTTCAGGGAGACCACATATAGTACAGATGAGTGTGGCCAATAAAGTTGTCAGTTCTATTTTCATTTACCCTATGATTACGCAAATGTGGGATAAATTGGTTAGGGCCACAGACTATCTAGATGATCAAATTTTGGATATATTGGATATACTTAATACAAGTGTTGCTGTTCAAAACCAACTCATTATAGTTACCAATCAACATACTATAGTACTGGACTACTTAACAGCAGCACAAGGCGGTATGTGTCAGATTATTGGACCCACTTGCTGTCATTATATAGATCCTAACAGTACTATGAAGTTAAAGTTAGAAGATATTCAAAGACTCAGAGATCAATATGATAAGGATAATAATCGTAATAAGGACAGTTGGTGGGCAGACACTTTCTCCTTTCTTAATCCAGCCAATTGGTTCAAAGGAATTGGGGGCTGGATAGCTGGAATCTTACAAAGTTTGTTACACATCGTTGCCTTTATCCTTGTTATGTATGTAATACTAAAACTTGTTTTTTGGTGTATCTCTGTATGTATTAGGAAATTCTGCAATAGAACAGCTAATGATGATACCAAAGACGTTGTCACCCCTGCTCTTCTCTACACTGATTTCAAGAAGTTACCTGATGAAGATATTGAAGTCAAGCGCATGGCTACCTTCAAAAGACTCCCACCATCGTTATCAAAAATTGTTATTCGTAAATTGTAGCATACAGGGGGGATGGGTACGCCGCAACAGACATGTCTGGTAACATGGCATCAGACATGTGAATACCAGTACCCCTCGAGCTTATAGCTTGGGATAGTACCTCTGATGCTGCACATAAGTTAACAAAATTTATCTAGGGGGGAATGTGAAGGACTAAACTAAGAAAGATCAAAACTGAATGCTCCATTTTGTGCTTGTAACTCCATCTTGTCTTTATGAGATAAATTCTGTTACTAGGCAATAGTTTCTGGCTGGTAAAGAGCCAAATAGTTTTTTCTGATTTTAAGTAGAGTAAAGGTTATGGGCTGTAATAAAACCGGACTGCTCCAGTTTGGACAAGATATGAGACCTTGAGTCGTATCACTGTAGAAATGTTTTGAGAACTGAGTATGATATTGTTCTTTCCTATGTTACGTAGACATGACTATATATGTAGTTTCCTATTTTCTTGTATTCTTATAGGTTAATTATCCTGTAATTCTTATAGGTCAATTTTCTTGCATTTTCATAGGTTAATTGTTGTAGGTGTAGTTTTATACTATTGGTTGAAATACAAACTTACTGAATACTATAAAAGATGATGATATAACACATGGGTTAGAAATCTACTTTGATTCTCCCAAATAGAGACAAGTCTCTGTGTGGTCATTGCCGGCAATACCCTGTGAAATAATTTGGAAGTCACTTGGTCAACCGTGAAGGGTCACTTCAGATCCTCCCTCAACACCTCAAGAAGAATTCCAAATATTGTAGAGGCTTCAACGTGGTTTATTCTACACGTTTCAGGGTACAGGTGACCCCTTCATCAGGACTTACCACAAATACCAATATTTGTGGTAAGTCCTGATGAAGGGTCACCTGTACCCTGACATGCGTAGAATAAACCAGGTTGAAGCCTCTACAATTTTTGGAATTCTTCTTGCGGCAGCGCGGGGAAGATCCTTTTTTCCTACCTAAGTGTATGTCCTACAAAGTATTGACTTAAGGGGGTGAATAAAAATGAAAGTCAAAATTTGCAGATTTATATTTTGAACCCCTTTATTCCATCTGACGTACTATTCCGTCCATGTGACTTGGGACTTAATCCCCAAGGATGGAATAGTACGTCACATGCGATCAGCTCCCCCGGGAGCACAGCTGATTGCGGCCGGGTGTCAGCTGATTATCACAGCTTACATCCGGCACTATGTGCCAGGAGCGGTCACGGACCGCTCCCTGCACATTAGCCCCTGGCACACTGCGATCAATGATGATCACAGTGTACCGGGGGCACAGGAAAGCATCGCGCAGGGAGGGGGCTCCCTGTGAGCTTCCCTGAGACCCTCAGAACAGCGCGATGTATCGCGCTGTTCCGAGGGACCCTCCTCCCTGCAGGACCCCGGATCCAAGATGGCCACGGGGTCCTTCCGGGTCCTGCAGGGAGGCGGCTTCCTCAGTGCCTGCTGAGAGCAGGCGCTGAGAAAGCCTGCAGCACTGCCAGTCAAATCGCTGGTCTCACAGAGTGCTGTGCACAGTGTCAGATCTGCGATCTGATATAATACAGTGATGTCCCACCCTGGGACAAAGTAAAAAAGTAAAAAAAATAAAAATCACATGTGTAAAAAAAATTCATAGATAAAAAAAAAATTCCCCAATAAATTCCTTTATTTATGTAAATAAAAAAAACAAAAACAATAAGGCCATGTGCACACTTTGCATTTTTAGATGCGTTTCCGCTGCGTTTTTCAACGTGCGGAAATGCATGCAACCCGCAGCACAGTGCACTACCAATGTAATCTAATGGGAACTGCATGTCTGCTGTGCACATGCTGTGGAAAAAAACGCGAGGTTTAGCCGCGTTTTATTTTCCGCAGCATGTCAATTCTTTGTGCGGAACTGCAGCGGTTCGGCGCCCATTGACTTGCATTGAGTCGGGCAGTTCCGCAGCAAAACCACAGATCTAAAAACCGCTAAAGTTCGGGAAGAGGGAAGTGTGTGGGCGGTGCGTGGGCGTGTATAGTGTGCGGCGCTATGTGTGTGGGCGGTGCGTGGGCGTGTATAGTGTGTGGGGCTATGTGTGTAGGCGGTGCGTGGGCATGTATAGTGTGCGGGGCTATGTGTGTGGGCGGTGCGTGGGCGTGTATAGTGTGCGGCGCTATGTGTGTGGGCGGTGCATTGAGTCGGGCACTTCCGCAGCAAAACCGCAGATCTAAAAACCGCTAAAGTTCGGGAGGAGGGAAGTGTGTGGGCGGTGCATGGGCGTGTATAGTGTGCGGCGCTGTGTGTGTTGGCGGTGATTGTGTGCCGGTGTCTGCGTGATCGGTGTGCGGGCCTATGTGCGCGATCGGTGTGCGGGGCTGTGTGTGGGATCGGTGTGCGGGATCGGTGTATGTGCGGCGGTGTGCGGGGCTGTGTATGTGCGGCCGTGTGCGGGGCTGTGTATGTGCGGCGGTGTGCGGGCCTGTGTGCGTGTCTCCGTGTATGCAGGCATCGTCGGATGGGACTACAAGTCCCATCCGGCTATGCCTGCTACAGTGACTGACACATTAGCCAATGATGGGACAGTAGTAGTCCCATCATCCGGCTAATGTGCTGAATGTAAAAAAAAAACATTACATGACATACAACATATAACATACACATGACATACAGAACATATAACATACACATGACATACAGAACATAAAACATACATGACATACAGAACATATAACATACATGACATACAACATATAACATACACATGACATACAACATATAACATACACATGACATACAACATATAACATACACATGACATACAACATATAACATACACATGACATACAACATATAACATACACATGACATACAGAACATATAACATACATGACATGACATACAACATATAACATACACATGACATACAGAACATAAAACATACACATGACATACAACATATAACATACACATGACATACAGAACATATAACATACACATGACATACAGAACATATAACATACATGACACACAGAACATACAACATACATGACATACAGAACATACACATGACATACAACATATAACATACACATGACATACAGAACATACAATGACATACAACACATAACACAGAGTACATACTCACCTCTTCCCCGACGCCATCGATCTGTGTACCGCTCTGCCGCCGGTAGAGAATGACGTCACTACAGTTCATTCACTCATGGCAATGCTGAGTGAGAAAATTCCCATGCAGCACTGCCATAAAGTGAGAGAATGAACTCAGTGATGCACTGCAGGAGCCATTGTCTCCTGTCAGTGCATCACTGGGAGGCCCTAAAGAGCAGTGGCATCACCTGATGTCACCGTTCTATAGGGGAGACTGTCGTGGGACATTCGTTATTAATTAGACTGCGTCGGACAGGGAGTATACGGTTGATTTATTTTTTTACGTTTTATTACAGGAGATCGAGGGCGTCGCTTGGATCTGAGCGTATAATAAAGATATGAAAACTGTGTTGTATTTTATTTCATTAAAATAATTTATTCTTATGCGTGTGTTTTTTTTAACCCTTTATTAATATAAGATTAATAATGGATAGGCGTCTTATTGACGCCTCTCTATTATTAACCGGGCTTAATATCACCTTACAATAGCAAGGTGATATTAACCCCTTATTACCCCATATCCCACCGCTACAGGAGAGTGGGAAGAGAGGGGCTAAGTGCCGGAATTGCCGCATCGTACAGATGCGCCAACTCTGGGGCGGCTGGGTGTTGGTATTTTTAACCAGGGGGGGCGCCAATATCCATGGCCAATTCCTAGGCTATGAATATCAGCCCGCAGCTGTCTGCCTAGCCTTTCTGGCTATAAATTATAGGGGGACCCCAGGTCATTTTTTTGGGGGGTACCCCTATTTTAATAGCCAGTGAAGGCTAGCTGCGGGCTGATATTCATAGCCTGGGAAGATCCATGGGTATTAACCCCTTCCCAGGCTAGAAATATTGGCCCCGGCTGTCGGCTTTCCCCCTCTGGCGCAGAAAATTGCGCGGGAGCCCACGCCATTTTTTTTTTCCTATTTTTTTTTTTATTAACTATTGCGTTATTTTGTGTATGTGTACGTGTGTGTGTCCTTAACTATTTATGTACCATTCTATCTACCTATATATCTTTCTGTCTATCTATATATCTATCTTTCTATATATATTTCTAACTATCTATTATCTATGTATTTTCTATCTATCTATCTATCTATCTATCTATCTATCTATCTATCTATCTATCTATCTAACTACTGGTATCTATTATCTATCTATGGCCGGCATCACAATTGCGAGTGTGATGCGAGTAAGTAGCATGACTTTCTCGCATCAACACCCTGCACGGCCGCCCGCTCTCGGACCTGAGTGTGTGGCTGCATAGAAATACATGCAGCCGCACACTCGAGTCCGAGAGCAGGCGGCTGTGCCGGGTGTTGATGCGAGAAAGTCGTGCGACTTACTCGCATCACACTCGCAAGTGTGACGCCGGCCTATCTCTATCTGTGTGTGTGTAATGGAGTGTGGGTTGGACAAATGTAAAAGAGGAGGTTGGACAAGAAATGACATCACAAATCTTTTTTTTTTGCTAAACAACATATCTTTATTTAGCTGTAAAAACCGCATACAAAACCGCATGAGAAAAACCGCGTCAAAACCGCGCCAAAAACCGCATCAAAACTGCGCCAAAACCACGTCAAAACCGCGCCTGCGGTTTCTGCCAAGAGGTGCGGTTTCGGCGCGGAAAAATCCGCAGGCAAATCCGCAATGTGTGCACAGGCCCTAAAAGTACACATATTTAGTATCGCCGCGTTCGTAACAACCCGCCTTATAACTCTGTCCCAATAGTTAACCCCTTTAGTGAACCCCTTAAAAAAAAAAAAACAAGACTAAAAATCAATGCTTTATCATCATACCACCGAACAAATAGTGGAATAACACGCGATCAAAAAGACAGATATAAATAAACATGGTACCGCTTAAAATATCATCTTGTCTCGCAAAAAGCGAGCTGCGATATGGCATCATAAGCAAAAAAATAATAAAGTTAAAGCTCGCAGAATAAAGCGATGCAAAAATAATTATTTTTTATATATAATCGTTTTTATTTTGTAAAAGCGCCAAAACATAATAAAATGATACAAATGAGGTATCGCTGTAATCGTACTAACCCGAAGAATAAAACTGCCTTATCAATTTTACCACATGCGGAACGGTATAAACGCCCCCCCAAAAGAAATTCATGAATTGCTGGTTTTTGTTCATTCTGCCTCGCAAAAATCATAATAAAAAGCGATCAAAAAATGTCATGTGCCCAAAAATGGTACCAGTAAAAACATCAACTCGTCCCCCAAAAAATAAGATCTCACATGACTCTGTGGGCCAAAATAAGAAAAAAATATAGCTCGCAAAATGTGATGATGCAAAAAAATATTTTTTGCAATAAAAAGCGTCTTTTAGCGTGTGACAGCTGCCAATCATAAAAACCCGATATAAATAGTAAATCAAACCCCCTTTATCACCCCCTTAGTTAGGGAAAAATAATAAAATTAAAAAAATGTATTTATTTCCATTTTCCCATTAGGGTTAGGTTTGGGATTAAAGTTAGGGTTAGAATTGAGGCTAAAGTTAGGGTTAGGTTTGGGACTAGGGTTACGGGTGTGTTAGGGTTAGGTTTGTGGTTAGGATTATGATTAGGGTTGGGATTAGGCTTAGGGGTGTGTTGGGGTTAGGGTTGGAGTTAGAATTGGGGTGTTTCCACTGTTTAGGCACATCAGGGGCTCTCCAAACGTGATATGGCGTCTGATCTCAATTCCAGCCAATTCGGCATAGAAAAAGTCAAATGGTGCTCCTTCCCTTCTGAGCTCTGCCATGCGCCCAAGCAGTAGTTTACCCCCAAATATGGGTTATCAGTGTACTCAGGACAAATTGCACAATAACGCTTGGGGTCCAATTTCTTCTGTTACCCTTGGGAAAATAAAAAATTGGGGGCGAAAATATCATTTTTGTGGAAAAAACTATGATTTTTTATTTTTATGGCTCTACGTTATAAACTCCCTGACAGAAGTTATGTTGCTTATCCATGTTATGTAAATAAAAGCTTATAACCTGATGTTAAATTCACCCATTGGTTGTATAAATTATTCTTTTGAAAGCTGAAACCCTCCGAAATGTGGTTCAGGTTAAGAAAATAAATTGGCAACAATGCTGAAATATTGATCATTTAATGGACACAGAATCGTCAGAATATGGCAAGACAAAAGTTTTGTCGCCTGGTCATATAATGCACCCAATCCTAGTTTACATCCTCACCTGTGCTCAGTAAATGATCAGTTAATTAGTGGGTGTGCATAAAAAGAAACACAGCAACCCTGACCTTCACTTGAACTGCAACTTCAGCTCTGACAACATGCCAAAAATCCACCCTGCGACCAAAGCCTGGATTATCAAGAGGCTGAAGACCAGATCCACTGCAGAGGTGGCTGACAACTTTAATGTGTCTCAGCGTCAAGTACAAAGAATTAAAAAAAGATTTATAGAGACTGGAGATGTGTTTGACAAGCCCAGGTCTGGCAGACCCCGCAAGACAACTGCTCAGGAGGAATGTTTGTTGGTTAGAAAATCCAAAGCAAGCACCTCATCCACTGCAGCAGAGCTCCAACAGGCCTGGTCACCTCAAGTCCCTGTGTCAACTAGAACAGTTTGTAGGATTCTGTCTCGAAATGGCCTCCATGGTTGAATCACTGCCCATAAGCCGGCACTAAACCAAAAGCAAATAAAAAAACATGTGGCATTTGCAAAGTCCCACAGCCTGCTAAACAGATGGACGCTGGAAAAGTGGCAGAACATAGTTATTAAGATTGAAGGAAGACTTTAAGTCCATCTAGTTCAACCCAGAAGGTGGATTTCTCTGATGAATCTTCAGTAGAATTACACCACAGCCGCCGCAAATACTGCAGGAGACCTACTGGAGCCCGTATGGATCCAAAATACACCCAGAAAATAGTTAAAATTGGTGGTGGAAAGATCATGGTCTGGGGATAAATTCAGTATGAGGGTGTTTGCAAACATTTGCAAGGTGGAAGGCAATATCAATAGCCTAAAATATCAAGAAGTATTAACTACCTCTTATATTACAAATCATAAAAGGGGTCAAATTCTGCAGCAGGATGGTGCTACATCTCATACATCCATCTCTACAACAAAGTTCCTCCAGGCAAAAAGATCAAGGTGCTTAAGGACTGGCCAGCCCAGTCACTAGCATGAACATTATTGAGCATGTTTGGGGTAGGATGAAAGAGGAAGCTTGGAAGACAAAACCAAAGAATCTAGATGAACTCTGGGAGGCATGTAAGACTGCATTCTTTGCTATTCCTGATGACTTCAATAATAAATTCTAGGAATCATTGTTGAACCGCATGGATGCAGTACTTCAAGCACATGGAAGTCACACAAAATATTAAATATGACTCTAATAGCACAACAACTTCATTCACCAATGTTATGCAACATATATTTGTATTTTAAGTTAATTATTTGTTTGAATATCACATTACTTTCTGTGGGCGACAAAACTTTTGTCTTGCCATATTCTGACCATTCTCTGTCCATTAAATGATCAATATGTTAGGGCAGGTTAGGATAGGATATGGGTTGAACTAGATGGACTTAAAGTCTTCCTTCAACCTTAATAACTATGTTTATATTTCTGCATTGATGCCAATTTATTTTCTTAACTTAAACCACATTTTGGAGGGTTTCAGCTTTCAAAAGAATATTTTATACAACCAATGGATGAATTTAACGTCAGGTTATAAGCTTTTATTTACATAACATGGATAAGCGACATAACTTCTGTCAAGGAGTGTAAACTTCTGTGAAGCACTTGGGGATTCAAAGTGCTCACCACACATCTAGATAAGTTCCTTTGGGGGTCTAGTTTCCAAAATAGGGTCACTTGTGGGGGTTTCCACTGTTTACGCACATCAGGGGCTCTCCAAACGCGACATGACACCCGCAGACCATTCCATCAAAGTCTTCATTACTAAACGTCACTACTTCTATTCCGAGCCCTGACGTGTGCCCACACAGTAGTTTACTCCCAGATATAGAGTATCAGCTTGGTCAGGACAAATTGTACAACAACTTTTGGGGACCAATTTCTCCCCTTACCCTTGGGAAAATAAAAAATTTGGTGACTAAAAGATCATTTTTGTGGGAAAAAAATAGGATTTTTTATTTTCATGCCCGGGCATTATAAGCTTGTGTGAAGCACTTGGGGGTTCAAAGTGCTCACCACAGATTTAGATAAGTTCCTTAGGGGATCTAGTTTCCAAAATGGGGTCACTTCTGGGGGGTTTACACTGCTTAGGCACATCAGGGGCTCTCCAAACTGAACATGACACCCATCAAAGTCTGCATTCCAAAATGTCATTGCTTCCTTTCCGAGCCCTGCCGTGCGCCCAAACAGTATTCCCCCACATATGGGGTATCAGCATACTCAGGACAAATTGGACAACAACTTTAGGGGTCCAATTTCCTTGGGAAAAATCAAAAATTGGAAAATTGGGGGCTAAAAATATAATTTTTGTGGAAATTTTTTTTCCACACCCAGGCATTATAAACTTTAATGAAACACTTGGGGGTTGAATGTGGTCACAACAGATCTAGATAAGTTCCTTAAGGGGTCTAGTTTCCAAAATGGTGTCACTTGTGGGGGGTTTCCACTGTTTAGGCACATCAGGAGCTTTCCAAACGTGACATGGCAAACAGCCAATTCTGCGTTGAAAAAGTCAAACTGCGCTCCTTCCCTTCTGAGCTCTGCCATGCACCCAAACAGTGGTTTACCCCATTATTGGGTATTAGCGTACTCAGGACAAATTGTACAATAATTTTTGAGGTGTTGTTACCCTTGGGAAAATAAAAATTGAGGTGAAAAGATCTTTTTAGTGGAAAAAATATGATTTTTTTATTTTACGACTCTACGTTATAAACTTGTGTGAAGCACTTCCGACAAATTGGACAACAATTTTTATGGTCCAATTTCTCATGTTACCCTTGGGAAAATATAAAATTGGTGACTTAAATATCATTTTTGTGGGAAAAAAATAGGATTTATTTTCATGCCCGGGCATTATAAACTTGTGTGAAGCACTTGGGTGTTCAAAGTGCTCACCACAGATCTAGATAAGTTCCTTAGGGGGGTCTAGTTTCCAAAATGGGGTCACTTCTGGGGGGTTTACACTGCTTAGGCACATCAGGGGCTCTCCAAACTGAACATGACACCCATCAAAGTCTGCATTCCAAAATGTCATTGCTTCCTTTCCGAGCCCTGCCGTGCGCCCAAACAGTATTCCCCCCACATATGGGGTATCAGCATACTCAGGACAAATTGGACAACAACTTTAGGGGTCCAATTTCCTTGGGAAAAATCAAAAATTGGAAAATTGGGGGCTAAAAAAATAATTTTTGTGGAAATTTTTTTTCCACACCCAGGCATTATAAACTTTAATGAAACACTTGGGGGTTGAATGTGGTCACAACAGATCTAGATAAGTTCCTTAAGGGGTCTAGTTTCCAAAATGGTGTCACTTGTGGGGGGTTTCCACTGTTTAGGCACATCAGGAGCTTTCCAAACGTGACATGGCAAACAGCCAATTCTGCGTTGAAAAAGTCAAACTGCGCTCCTTCCCTTCTGAGCTCTGCCATGCACCCAAACAGTGGTTTACCCCACTTATTGGGTATTAGCGTACTCAGGACAAATTGTACAATAATTTTTGAGGTGTTGTTACCCTTGGGAAAATAAAAATTGAGGTGAAAAGATCTTTTTAGTGGAAAAAATATGATTTTTTTATTTTACGACTCTACGTTATAAACTTGTGTGAAGCACTTCCGACAAATTGGACAACAACTTTTATGGTCCAATTTCTCATGTTACCCTTGGGAAAATAAAAATTGGTGACTTAAATATCATTTTTGTGGGAAAAAAATAGGATTTATTTTCATGCCCGGGCATTATAAACTTGTGTGAAGCACTTGGGTGTTCAAAGTGCTCACCACAGATCTAGATAAGTTCCTTAGGGGGGTCTAGTTTCCAAAATGGGGTCACTTCTGGGGGGTTTACACTGCTTAGGCACATCAGGGGCTCTCCAAACTGAACATGACACCCATCAAAGTCTGCATTCCAAAATGTCATTGCTTCCTTTCCGAACAGTATTCCCCCCACATATGGGGTATCAGCATACTCAGGACAAATTGGACAACAACTTTTGGGGTCTAATTTCCTTGGGAAAAATCAACAATTGGAAAATTGGGGGATAAAAAAATCATTTTTGTGGAAATTTTTTTTCCACACCCAGGCATTATAAACTTTAGTGAAACATTTGGGGGTTGAATGTGGTCACAACAGATCTAGATAAGTTCCTTAAGGGGTCTAGTTTCCAAAATGGTGTCACTTGTGGGGGGTTTCCACTGTTTAGGCACATCAGGAGCTTTCCAAACGCGACATGGCAAACAGCCAATTCTGCGTTGAAAAAGTCAAACTGCGCTCCTTCCCTTCTGAGCTCTGCCATGCACCCAAACAGTGGTTTACCCCCACTTATTGGGTATTAGCGTACTCAGGACAAATTGTACAATAATTTTTGAGGTGTTGTTACCCTTGGGAAAATAAAAATTGAGGTGAAAAGATCATTTTTGTGGAAAAAATATGATTTTTTTATTTTACGACTCTACGTTATAAACTTGTGTGAAGCACTTCCGACAAATTGGACAACAACTTTTATGGTCCAATTTCTCATGTTACCCTTGGGAAAATAAAAATTGGTGACTTAAATATCATTTTTGTGGGAAAAAAATAGGATTTTTTATTTTCATGCCCGGGCATTATAAACTTGTGTGAAGCACTTGGGTGTTCAAAGTGCTCACCACAGATCTAGATAAGTTCCTTAGGGGGTCTAGTTTCCAAAATGGGGTCACTTATGGGGGTTTCCACTGTTTAGGCACATCAGGGACTCTGCAAACTGAACATGACACCCATCAAAAGTCTGCATTCCAAAACTTCATTACTTCCTTTCCGAGCCCTGAGGAGCGCCCAAACAGTACTTCTCCCCACATATGGAGTATCAACGTACTCAGGACAAATTGGACAACAATTTTTGGGGTCCAATTTCCTTGGGAAAAATCAAAAATTGGGGACTAAAAAATCATTTTTGTGTATTTTTTTTTCACACCCAGGCATCATAAACTTTAGTGAAACACTTGGGGGTTCAAAGTGCTCACCACATATCTAGATAAGTTCCTTAGGGGGTCTAGTTTCCAAAATGGGGTCACTTGTGTGGGTTTCCTTTGTTTAGGCACATCAGAGACTGTGCAAACTGAACATGACACCCATCAAAAGTCTGCATTCCAAAATGTCAATACTTCCTTTCCGAGCCCTGCCGTGCGCCCAAACAGTATCCCCCCCACATATGGGATATCAGCATACTCAGGACAAATTGGACGGCAACTTTTGTGGTCCAATTTCCTTGGGAAAAATCAAAAATTGGAAAATTGGGGGCTAAAAATCATTTTTGTGGAAAAATTTTTTCCACACCCAGGCATTATAAACTTTAGTGAAACACTTGGGGATTGAATGTGGTCACAACAGATCTAGATAAGTTCCTTAAGGGGTCTAGTTTCAAAAATGGTGTCACTTGTGGGGGGTTTCCACTGTTTAAACACATCAGTGGCTTTCCAAACGCGACATGGCATACAGCCAATTCTGCGTTGAAAAAGTCAAACTGCGCTCCTTCCCTTAAGAGCTCTGTCATGCACCCAAACAGTGGTTTACCCCCATTTATTGGGTATTAGCGTACTCAGGACAAATTGCACAATAGCTTTTGAGGTGTTGTTACCCTTGGGAAAATAATAATTGGGGTGAAAAGATCATTTTTGTGGAAAAAATATGATTTTTTAATTTTACGACTTGTGTGAAACACTTGGGGGTTCAAAGTGCTCACAACAGATCTAGATAAGTTCCTTATGGGGTCTAGTTTCTAAAATGGGGTCACTTGTGGGGAATTTCCACTGTTTAGGCACATCAGGGGCTATCCAAATGCGACATGTTGTCCAATCTCGATTCCAGACAATCTTGGTTTGAAAATGTCAAATGGAGCTCCTTCCCTTCCGAGCTCTGCCGTGCACCCAAACTGTGGTTCCCCCCACATATGGGGTGTCAGCGTACTCAGGACAAATTGGCCAACAACTTTTATGGTCCAATTTCTCATGTTACCCTTGGGAAAATAAAAATTGGTGACTTAAATATCATTTTGTGGGAAAAAAATAGGATTTTTTATTTTCATGCCCGGGCATTATAAACTTGTGTGAAGCACTTGGGTGTTCAAAGTGCTCACCACAGATCTAGATAAGTTCCTTAGGGGGTCTAGTTTCCAAAATGGGCTCACTTGTGGGGTTTTCACTGTTTAGGCACATCAGGGACTCTGCAAACTGAACATGACACCCATCAAAAGTCTGCATTCCAAAACTTCATTATTTCCTTTCTGAGCCCTGAGGTGCGCCCAAACAGTACTTCTCCCCCACATATGTGGTATCAGCATACTCAGAACAAATTGGACAACAACTTTTGGGGTCCAATTTCCTTGAGAAAAATCAAAAATTGGGGACTAAAAAATCATTTTTGTGGAATTTTTTGTTTTTTCACACCCAGGCATCATAAACTTTAGTGAAACACTTGGGGGTTCAAAGTGCTCACAACAGATCTAGATAAGTTACTTAGGGGGTCTAGTTTCCAAAATAGTGTCACTTGTGGGGAGTTTCCGCTGTTTAGGCACATCAAGTGCTCTCCAAAGTGACATGGCGTACAATCTCAATTCCAGCCAATTTTGGTTTGAAACAGTCAAACGGCGCTCCTTCCCTTCTGAGCCCTGCCGTGCGCCCAGACAGTGGTTTTCCCCCACATATGGGGTATCGGCGTACTCAGGAGAAATTGCATAACTTTTTCTGTCCATTTTCTCCTTTTACCCTTGTTAAAATAAAAAAATTGTAAAAGATCATTTTTGTGACTAAAAAGTAAAATGTTCATTTTTTCCTTTCAAATTTCTTCAGCTCCTGTTAAGCACCTGAAGGGTTAATAAACTTCTTGAGTGCGGTTTTGAGTACCTTGAGGGGTGCAGTTTTTAGAATGTTGTCACTTTTGGGCATTTTCTGCCATATAGACCCCTCAAAGTGACTTCAAATGAGATGTGGTCCCTAAAAAAATGGTTTTGTACAATTTGTTGTAAAAATGAGAAATCGCTGGTAAACTTTTAACCCTTATAACTTTGTAACAAAAAAAAATTGTGCTGATGCAAAGTAGACATGTGGGAAATGTTATTTAGTAACTATTTTGTGTGACATATTTCTCTGTTTTAAGGGAATAACAATTCAAAGTTTTAAAATAGCTAAATTTTCAAAATTTTCGCCATATTTAAATTTTTCTCATAAATAACCGCAAGTTATATCGAAGAAATTTTACCGCTATAATAAAGTACAATATGTCTCGAGAAAACATTCTCAGAATCGCTAAAATCCATTGAAGTGTTCCAGAGTTATAACCTCAAAGAGACAGTGGTCAGAATTGTAAAAATTGGCCCCGTCATTAACGTGCAAACCACCCATGGGGATTAAGGGGTTAAATCACAAAAAAATGCACGATTTAACACACTGCTGAATACTGGATTACAGCAGCCAGAGAAGGGGCTTATGACATTAGTCATGGTGTCACTGACTTCCTGATATTGTCTTGCAAATAACACATCACATGGTCTAGCATGGCCAGTTAGGTGAGTCTATCACAGCCAGAATAAAAGATGAGGGCCACCTAAGCAACAGCATTTTAGGATATTATATCTTAGGCATAGGAGGTCAGAGCGCACAGCTCATTACACAAATCGATAGAAAAAGGCCCAATCTGATTGTGGTTTACTACTAAAATGCTAAATGGGAGTGGCTGTCTCAGATTGTGAATAACAGCTAAAAGCTTTAAGTGATAGGGAGGTGCTGTACCTGTATAGTCAGTGTAGCTATGAATTGATTGATTTGTAGCATCATTTTTTTTATTCTTTGCAACCAAGGAGGGCATTTTAATACTACTTTTTGCTTATTTTACTATTAAGCAAGCCAAGGCTTGTGTGCCACAGAAAAAGTGCTTCCACATTTCAAAAATGTAAATGCAACTGTCTAGCTCACAGAATTACAAACACAATTATATGTTTGCACACTTGTTGCAGTAGTCCCATATTAGACCAGTACACACCACCTGAATGCAGCTGTTGGTTACCAAAGGTTAATATTTGTTTTCCCTAGCCAGATAGGTTGAGGTCACTTTGACATTGACAAGGCTATGCTATGAAAGGTGTTCAATAAAGTTCTAAGAGACCTTAGAATGAAATACACAAATTTACCAGGCAATTAGAAACTTTGCCATAGGCTACAGTCACATGGGCATATGTTGTCTTGCGCGACAGAATCAAGGCCAATTATGCAATTTACACTATGCTCTAATTCTCTTGCATGAACAAAACACAGGTTCGGAGGAAACGGAGAAAGTAATTTCTCCATCTCCTCCATTGACAACATCTGCGGTAATCGGATTGCACTTGGATCACATCTGAGTGCAATCCAATGTTTCAAACGCACCCATAGAGTTTTATGGGTGAGTGCAATCCAATTCTCAGATGATATTTCAGCATTCTCTGATTGTTTTCTCATGCTGTCAGTGAGCCAAGATCTAAATCTGCGCATGCGCCACCTCCAGCGACTATTTTCCTGAAGCCCACCACAGGGAAAACAATGAGTAGAGCGGGTACTCAACGCCGACATCTTGTTGAAAAAGAGGGTCCACAACCTAGCACCACCAGGACAAACTCTCCTCCGAGTTCAGGGCCCACAGCATTGCTCCCAGTTGTGTTATTGCCGGCTTCCTGCAGCAGCGATCCTGCTACCTGTGACCCCACTCACTACTCACCCCGGTAAGCTACATTTGGACTATAAGATATGACCCCATTTTCCTTCCAACTTTTGGAGAAAAGAGGTGCATCTTATAGTGCAAAAAATACAGTATATGTGGTCGGAAGCTTCTTTTCAGGCACAGTAAAACTCTCAGAAGGGAAGGAATGTCAAGTTCAAGTGGAGATTTTGCAGGAATGATTTGTGGTTGTCATGTCACATTGGAAAATGTGTAGTCATGATTTTGACTCTAGGGATGTTTTCCAGAAATAAACATGCAGTTTAAAATTCAGAGTAGAAATTGCAAATATAAAATGTAGTGCCCAATATTTTGTAGTGCCGAATACATTGTGCTCAGCTTGTGCTTCTCGAGCCGTGCAGTACCTGTAAATTAAGTGGGCTCTCCTCACTACATTCAGGCCAAACATGTAAAGGATAACTGCAGTTTAGTGCTCATAAGGGAGGGGGGCATTTGGATTTGGAAGCGCAGATTTCACTGAATTTCTTCTGGTGAAAGCCATGTCACTTTTCCAGAATCTTTGTGCTACCAGTAATGGGGACCCATTATTAGCAACAGAAATCCCAAAAACATTTTTAAATGCCAAAGGGATTTTAGATGATACTAACCACCTCCTCAGACAAACTACATCAACTCCAACAACATGGAAAAACCGGAGGAAAGGAGCAAAAGATGATATTTTGTTAAAATCATCAATCAATTTATTAGGCAATATACAATGGTAAAAAGTGCATACAGTAATAACAATAAAGTTCCAAGCAAATGCAGAGACAAAAACACCCAAAGAAACCACCCCACTCCCAAAAGATGGTAAACCACCTGAGGCAATATCCCCTATAAAAGCGTAAGAGACCAATAACAGATCCCTTGTGTGCGCATGTTAGTCCAGTGACTCAACAGGAACAATATAAAGGTCCAAGGCAGCTAATGGGGACATGTAAGAACACTAACATGTAACCATGTGTGTTCCTGCCAAAAGTGACAGCCCCAACAAACTGCCCCATAGAAAGTCAATAACTTAAAAGCTTTACCAACAGGTTGACAGTGAGAAGAGGGGCCGGGCAGTGTACCCTCGACGCGCGTTTCGCGGCAGCAAGTAGCCGCTTTCTCAAAAGGATGTTGTTGTTGCAGTAATGAGGACCCAGCCTGTATTTTTGTTAACAGGAGATAGATTCGAGTGGGGACTCGTTTTTTGTTTATTGAGTTTTATTGATGGCATTTTGGAGTACAGAACATTTTGGTCTGTTTACATGTACCTGTTCTCTCCGCTGAGCACTTACATCAGGGTTTTCATCTAAATCACTGAAATGCTTTAATCAGATGAAATCCTCAATGGATCCATTCACTAATAAAACAGGCAGTGTTACTCTGGACTCCATTTGGCATTTTTTCATCGGTGTTTTTCTTTTCTGAGGGGCACAAAACTGTGGCTGACTGTTTTTCTGCACTCCCAAAAAGACAATTAAAAGATGGACACAGTCAGATCATAGGCCAGACGGGGTCCAAAATAACTTCATCTGACCCATTATAGGAAACGTTCTGTTTTGGATTTTGTGTAAATCACGTATTTCAGAGATTTACACGGTACCCCGATGTAAATGTGAATTGAGCTTCACTGCAATCATTGGGAGGCAGAATGAACAAATCAACAGCAGTTCAAGAATTGTTTGTTTTTTTAATGCCATTCACCTAGAGTTATTAGTAATAAGACAGATGTATTCTTCAGATCACTATGACTACAGTGATATCAGATTTGTATAGTTTATTTTAGATTTTGTTACTATCACACACAAAAAACACTTTTTGCAAAAAAAAAAACGTTTTTGCATCAACTTATTTTGAGTGCTATAATATTCTATTTTTCTGCCGATGGATGATTGGATGATTTAGAGTTTTTATTGGTGCCATTTTTCGTCATATTTTAGTCACTTTCTACTCTAATTTTTGGGAGGCAGATTTAGGAAAAAAGATCTATTTAGGAATAATTGCCCTGTTGTGTTTTTTTTATGTCGTAAAAGTGTGGTAAAAGTGACAGTACGTCACTTGTCAGTACGACTGCAGCTATACCACTTTTATTTAGCTTTTTTTTGTTTTAATTTTTCTATACAATAGATACTATGTTATAGAAAACATTTTTTGCATGCCTTATTTTTCCGTTGACAGAGTTAAATGAGAGCTTGTGTTTTGGGAGATAAGATAGAGATTTCAGAGATATAATTTTTATCTACCTATGCCTTTTTCATTGCATTTTATTATACATTTTATTCAGCTGTATGAAGAAAAAGCATCATTTTTGTAACTTTTTTTTTTACTAAGTTCACTGGAGGGGAAAATAATGTGACAGTTTTATAGATTGGGTTGTTCCATATGCAGCGATACCAAGTTTAGGTACTTTTTTTTAGTGAATTTTGATTTTATATGAATATGTGTATTTATTGGCTTAATATTTTATTGACAATTTTTTTGTTGCTTATTTTGTGTTTTTTATATTTTTATAAAAAAAATAACACATGTACTGCAATGTATTATGCCTGTCAATGTTACACTGACAAAACATATTTTAGACCATGCTCCTGACATGGTCTAACAGGCTACAGTAGCTGGCAGACACAGAGGTCATATTTTGATCTCCAGTTGCCATGATTACCATTGACAGCCTGTGATTTTGTCGTGGTGGTGCTGATCTGGTAAGAGAAGGAGCCACCTCTCTCTGCAATCCTTTTAAAGGAAATTTATCAACAGGTTTTTGCTACCTCGTCTGAGAGCAACATAATGTATCACTTAGTTTACTGGATGCAACAGTTGTGACAAAATCAGAGTTCTTAGATGTATCATCTAGCACAGTTCAAATAGAAAACCCCACCCACAGCAGGCTCTCTATTTGCATTGTCTATTAAAAGTGAGCTGCTTATAACAGGAGGGGGTGTGGTTGCATGGCTTAGCACAAGGCAACTAGTCCCAGCAATGATAATATCCTAGTAATTAAACCTTCATTGTAAGTAAACAACAGCACACAACTTAACAATTAGGAATAGTAATGTTTTGGAAGCGGCGTATTTTTTCTGCATCGAAAACGCTGTGTTCCAATTGCCGCACTTGTTTGAGAGTACAGTCATGGCCAAAAGTTTTGAGAATGACACAAATATTATATTTTCACATGATCTGCTGCCCTTGGTTTTTATGTGTTTGACAGATGTTTTTATCACAGACAGAAATATAATAATTGCAATTATATGAGTAACAAAAGCTTATATTGACAGTTAGAATGAGTTAATGCAGCAAGTCAATATTTGCAGTGTTGACCCTCTTCTTCAGGACCTCTGCAATTCTCCCTGGCATGCTCTCAATCAACTTCTGGACCAAATCCTGATTGATAGCAGTCCATTCTTGCACAATCAATGCTTTCATTTTGTCAGAATTTTTAGATTTTTGTTTGTCCACCCGTCTCTTGATGATTGACCACAAGTTCTCAATGGGATTAAGATCTAGGGAGTTTCCAGGCCATGGACCCAAAATCTCTATGTTTTGTTCCCTGAGCCATTTAGTTATCACCTTTGCTTTATGGCAAGGTGCTCCATCATGCTGGAAAAGGCATTGTTGATCGCCAAACTGCTCTTGGAGGGTTGGGAGAAGTTGCTCTAGGAGGACATTCTGGTACCATTCTTTATTCATGGCTGTGTTTTTAGGCAAGACTGTAAGAGAGACGATTCCCTTGGCTGAGAAGCAACCCCACACATGAATGGTTTCAGGATGCTTAACAGTTGGCATGAGACAAGAGTAGCACTCATCTTGTCTTGTCCGAATGAGGCGTTTTCCGGATGTCCCAAACAATCGAAAAACGGATTCATCAGAGAAAATAACTTTACCCCAGTCCTCAGCAGTCCACTGCCTGTACCTTTTGCAGAATATCAGTCTGTCCATGATGTTTTTTTCTGGAGAGAAGTGGCTTCTTTGCTGCCATCCTTGAGACCAGGCCTTGCTCCAAGAGTCTCCGCCTCACAGTGCATGCAGATGCACTCACACCTGCCTGCTGCCATTCCTGAGCAAGCTCTGCACTGCTGGTTGCCTGATCCCGCAGCTGAAACACTTTTAAGAGACAGTCCTGGCGCTTGCTGGTCTTTCTTTGCAGGGTCGGCGTCAGCACCCGGCACACCCGGGCAAGTGCCGGGGCCCTGAGCAGGCGGGGGGCCCACTCGCAGCCTGGCACCCCCGCACCCGTTAGCGGAGGAGAGCGGTGTCAGCGCCGCCACCCGCCCCCGCCTGCTCAGGGCCCCGGCATCAGCTGGCACAATACTTACCTCTCCCGTGCCTCCGCTGCCGCAGCTCCGGGCTCCAGGGGGCGCCGGCACTTCCTCTCACAGCAGCGCCGCTGAATGACGTCATCATTCAGCGGCCGGCTGTGGCAGACAGCGCGGGGACGCCGGACAGGTAATACGTGTGTGTGTGTGTGTCTCTGTATGTAGTGCGGTGCTTTGTGTGTATGTATGTGTGTGTGTGTGTGTATGTGTGTGTGTATGTATGTGAGAGAGTGCTTGTGTGCTGTCTGTGTGTGATGATGGGCAGGCATTGCTGATAATGGGGAGGCATTGATGATGATGATGGGGAGAAGATGATGATAATGGGCAGGCATTGATGATAATGGGCAGGCATTGATGATGGGGAGAAGATGATGATGGGCAGGCATTGTTGATCATGGGGAGGCATTGATGATGATGGGGAGAAGATGATGATAATGGGCAGGCATTGATGATAATGGGCAGGCATTGATGATGGGGAGAAGATGATGATGGGCAGGCATTGCTGATAATGGGGAGGCATTGATGATGATGGGGAGAAGATGATGATAATGGGCAGGCATTGATGATGATGGGGAGGCATTGATGATGATGGGGAGAAGATGATGATAATGGGCAGGCATTGATGATAATGGGCAGGCATTGATGATGGTGAGAAGATGATGATGGGGAGGAGATGATGATGATGGGGAGGCAATGATGATGATAAGGAGGCAATGATGATGATGGGGAGACAATCATGATGATAATGGGGAGTCTTTCCACAGCGCCCTTTCCTGAGCCGTGCAGAACGCAGTACAGCGCAGAGGAGAGCTCCATATTTTGTATGGAGCATTATATGGGGTCCAGTATTCTGTATGGAGCATTATATGAGGACCAGTATTCTGTATGGAGCATTATATGTGGTCCAGTATTCTGTATGGAGCATTATATGTGGTCCATTATTCTGTATGGAGCATTATATGGGGTCCAGTATTCTGTATGGAGCATTATATTGGGTCCAGTATTCTGTATGGAGCATTATATGTGGTCCAGTATTCTGTATGGAGCATTATATGGGGTCTAGTATTCTGTATGGAGCATTATATTGGGTCCAGTATCCTGTATGGAGCATTTTATTGGGTCCAGTATTCTGTATGGAGCATTATATGGTGGATGGGGGGTGACATCCTGCATGGGGTATTATATGGGTGATGAGGGGGAGACTATGTGGTGCCCATAATATTGTATGGAGGACTGTACTGTCCAGTCTGTACTGTGCGCTGTGAGGATTTGGCGGTTTTTGAGCTATTGTACAATTTACAATAGATATCAGTCATGTAATGGAAGAAGTGAAGTATTTGGCATTGTACTATACCTATATTTCTCTGCAGTATCTGTGCATCATGAATCGTGGTCTGTGTTAAAGGGGCCCACTGAGGCTCTTTCGCCCGGGGCCCATAAAAACCTGGAGCCGGCCCTGTTTCTTGGGCACCCTGGAGCCTTTTTGGCAACAATGGAACCTCTCTCCTTGAAGTTCTTGAAGATGCGATAGATTGGTGACTGAGGTGCAATCTTTCTAGCTGCGATACTCTTCCCTGTTAGGCCATTTTTGTGCATTGCAATGATGACTGCACGTGTTTCTTTAGAGATAACCATGGTTAACAGAAGAGAAACAATGATGCCAAGCACCAGCCTCCTTTTAAAGTGTCCAGTGGTGTCATTCTTACTTAATCATGACAGATTGATCTCCAGCCATGTCCTCATCAACACCCACACCTGTGTTAATGGAGCAATCACTGAAAAGAGGTTAGCTGGTCCTTTTAAGGCAGGGCTGCAATGATGTTGAAATGTGTTTTGGGGGATAAAGTTCATTTTCTAGCCAAATATTGACTTTGCAAGTAATTGCTGTTAAGCTGATCACTCTTTATAACATTCTGGAGTATATGCAAATTGCCATTAGAAAAAGTGAAGCAGTAGACTTTGTAAAAATTAATATTTGTGTCATTCTCAAAACTTTTGGCCATGACTGTACATGCTGATTCACCACATGTAACGGCATTCAACTGGTCAAAATCTGCAGTGGAGACTAGCATTTACTCTACAGAAATTGACATGCTGTGGCTTGTAAACACACACCACGAGTGAGTTTACGCAGCGGTGAATAGAAGCATGGAGAAGGCAGCATTCTGAACGCAGCACAAATGCACTGCATGCAATATGCTGCTGTTCCTGAACATGGGCACACTGCTTAGTAAGTGATACATCCTTGAACTCCGTGTTTTAACCTGTACCTCATGATGTCCTCACATTATAGAGCAAAAACCTGCTGACAGATTCCCAATCCAAGTGTTGTGATCAAAATTTATCAGGGCATTTAGGGGGTTGAACAGCAAGGGGCAGAGCAGGCATCTCCCTTGGCTGTGAAAGAGTTTGACTATCACTTAAGTCGTGCTCCTGGCAGCAATTGTGCTGGCACAGCTTATGTGCCCAGATGTTCACCATGACGTAACTGTATGTCATTTTGCGTGAACATCTTTCCGATCATGAAGTACAGTTGCATCAAATGTCGTGAAGGGGTTAGTAAACTGTACGCAAATAATTTCATCCTGTAGGAATTATTTGCCTTATTATTTTTAATATGTTTTAGTACTTACCCTTAAAAAATTATTGTACACTGCTCAAAAAAATAAAGGGAACACTCAAATAACACATCCTAGATCTGAATGAATGAAATATTCTCATTGAATACTTTGTTCTGTACAAAGTTGAATGTGCTGACAACAAAATCACACAAAAATCATCAATGGAAATAAAAATTTATTAATCAATGGAGGCCTGGATTTGGAGTCACCCACAAAATTAAAGTGAAATGTAATATCCTTAAAACAAGTCAAAATGATGCTGAGTAGTGTGTGTGGCCTCCACGTGCCTGTATGACCTCCCTACTGTACAACGCCTGGGCATGCTCCTGATGAGGCGGTGGATGGTCTCCTTAGGGATTTCCTCCCAGACCTGGACTAAAGCATCCGCCAACTCCTGAACAGTCTGTGGTGGATGGAGCAAGACGTGATGTCCAAGATGTGCTCAATCGGATTCAGGTCTGGGGAACGGGCAGGCCAGTCCAAAGCTTCAATGCCTTCATCTTGCACGAATTGCTGACACACTCCAGCCACATGAAGTCTGGCAATGTCCTGCATTAGGAGGAACCCAGGGCCAACCGCACCAGCATATGATCTCACAAGGGGATCTCATCTTGGTACCTAATGGCAGTCAGGCTACCTCTGGTAAGCACATGGAGGACTGTGCGACCCTCAAAAGAAATGCCACCCCACACCATTACTGACCCACTGCCAAACCGGTCATGCTGAAGGATGTTGCAGGCAGCAGATCTCCACGGCGTCTCCAGACTCTGTCACGTCTGTCACATGTGCTCAGTCTGAACCTGCTTTCATCTGTGAAGAGGACAGGGAGCTAGTGGTGAATTTTCCAATCCTGGTGTTCTGTGGCAAATGCCAAGCATCCTGCACAGTGCTGGGCTGTGAGCACAACCCCATCTGTGGATGTCGGGCACTCAGACCATCCTCAAGGAGTCGGTTTCTAACTGTTTGTGCAGACACATGCACATTTGTGGCCTGCTGGAGGTCATTTTTCAGGGCTCTGGCAGTGCTCCTCCTGTTCCTCCTTGCACAAAGGCGGATGTAGTGGTCCTGCTGCTGGGTTGTTGCCCTCCTACGGCCCCCCACATCTCCTGGTGTACTGGCCTGTCTCCTGGTAGCGCCTCCAGCCTCTGGATACTGTGCTGACAGACACAGCAAACCTTCTTGCCACAGCTCACATTGATGTGCCATCCAGGATGAGCTGCACTACCTGAGCCACTTATGTGGGTTGTAGAGTCCGTCTTATGCTACCACGAGTGTGAAAGCACAGCCAACATTCAAAAGTGACCGAAACATCAGCCAGAAAGCATTGGTACTGAGATGTGGTCTTGATAATTGCCAATAATTTCCATCTGTTGTCTATTCCATTTGCACAACAGCATGTGAAATAGGTTGTCAATCAGTGTTGCTTCCTAAGTGGACAGTTTAATTTCACAGAAGTTTCAATTACTTGGAGTTATATTCTGTTGTTTAAGTGTTCCCTTTATTTTTTTGAGCATTGTATTTTTAAACATTTTGAAGCAAGTGTAAATTAATGAATTTGGATCCAGCAAAATCACATGTGTTGTTGAGGAGGTTCCGAAAACTTTTAGCTTAACAATGTCAAGTAAACATAAAACTTCAGCTTAAAGAAGCACTCCCAACAAAGTTTTTATCCTCTTAATATATTGCAATCATCATATAATATAGAAATGTGCACTTACAATTGCTAATATTGCCTTTCTAACCAGTACATTCTTCTGCTTTCTCTGCTCTATGTAGAAACTGGAAGTATCTTTTCCCTGCATTTATCATTCCCTCTTCAACTTCTTACACAGCTGCTTCACTTCTCCCCTCTGCCCCTCTGCCATAGACTTTTGCAGTGACTCATGACTTGTGCAAACAAAATTGACCTCTTGTTTCTACCTGGAGCTTAGAAGGATTCAGCTAGTCAGTTTTTAATCATGTGATATCATAGACCTAATGGAAAACAGAATAATTAGCTGGGTAGAAAGGCAAAATGTGCACTTGTAAGTACACAGTGCTATATTATATGATCATTGCAGTATATTAAGAGGATAAAAATTTTGATGGGAGTGATTCTTTAAAATTACTTGCTTTTGAGCTTTAACCCCTTTCTGCCATGCGATGTACTATCCCGTCCATGGTACCTGGGTCCGTATGACCAGGGACGGGATAGTACGTCGCATGCGACCGGACGCGCTTCCGGGGGAGCGCAGCCGATCGCGGCCGGGTGTCAGCTGATTATCACAGCTGACACCCGGCACTAGTGCCAGGAGCAGTCACGGACCGCTCCCGGAACAATAACCCCTGGCACACCACGATCAAACATGATCGAGGTGTACCGGGGCACAAGGAAGCATCGCGCGGGGAGGGGGCTCCCTGCGTGCTCCCCTGAGACCCTCAGAACAGCGCAATGTGACCGCGCTGTTCTGAGGGTCTCTTCCCTGCAGGATCCCGGATCCAAGATGGCTGCCGAGTCCTGCAGGGAGGCGGCTTCCTTAGTGCCTGCTGAGAGCAGGCGCTGAGGAAGCCTGCAGCACTGCCTGTCACATCGCTGGTGTGACAGAGTGCTGTGCACACTGTCACACCAGCGACCTGACCCTATACTGTGATGTCCCACCCTGGGACAAAGTAAAAAAGTTTAAAAAATAAAATCACACATGAAAAAAAAAATATTCCCAATAAATTCATTTCTTCATGTAAATAAAAAAAAACAAACAATAAAAGTACACATATTTGGTATCGCCGCGTCCATAACGACCCGCCCTATAAATCTGTCCCACTAGTTAACCCCTTTAGTGAACCCCTTAAAAAAATAAAAATAAAAACAAAGCAAAAAACAATGCTTTATCATCATACCGCCAAACAAAAAGTGGAATAACACGCGATCAAAAAGACGGATATAAATAAACATGGCACCGCTGAAAACGTCATCTTGTCCCGCCAAAAACAAGCTGCCATACAGCATCATAAGCAAAAAAATAAAAAAGTTATAGCTCGCAGAATGAAGCGATGCAAAAATAACAATTTTTTATATAAAATTGTTTTTATTGTATAAAAGCGCCAAAACATAAAAAAAGATACAAAAGAGGTCTCGCCGTAATAGTACTAACCCGAAGAATAAAACTGCTTTATCAATTTTACCACACGTGGAACAGTATAAACGCCCCCCAAAAGAAATTCATGAATTGCTGATTTTTGCTCATTGTAATCTCTCAAAAATTGTAATAAAAAGCAATCAAAAAATATCATGTGCCCAAAAATTGTTCCAATAAAAACGTCAACTCGTCCCGCAAAAAATAAGACCTCACATGACTCTGTGGGCCAAAATATGCAAAAATTATAGCTCTCAAAATGTGGTGATGCAAAAACTATTTTTTGCAATAAAAGCGTCTTTTAGCGTGTGACAGCTGCCAATCATAAAAACCAGATATAAATAGTAAATCAAACCCCCCTTTATCACCCCCTTAGTTAGGGAAAAATAATAAAATTAAAAAAATGTATTTATTTCCATTTTCCCATTAGGTTTAAGGTTAGGGTTGTGGCTAAAGTTAGAATTAGGCTGGAGTCACAAAGAACATTTAAAAAAAGGTCCGATTTTGTAATGCGATAATCGCATAACAGTTCTCCGTATGTTGATCCGTATGTAATCCGTTTTCAATGCGATGATGCGATTTCCTCGCATGTCAGGATCCGTGTGACATCCGTATGGCGTCCGTATGGCGTTATTTTATCGCAGTAATGCAAAATGAGCATATTATGAATTTCGGAGCTGAAAGTAATTAGGAATTAATGTTGAAGGCTATTTATTGGCTGAGAAGCAATTCTCCTCTTCCTACTACTTTCCTGTTGTGAAAACAAGGAGAACAAAAAGAGTCTTTGGTGATAATAATAATAAAAAATGATTTATTATATAATTAAACAATATCACATAAGTCACCCATAATATCAAAATATATGTGCAAATCAAGAACTAGGACAGACGGAAAAGGGACCACAGCACCTCCAAATAATGTATTAATCACATGTGTGCAATAGTAAACTCCACCATAGAAATAACCCCAGGGCAACCCATGCAGAGAACTAAATCTCTAATGAACCGTAACAACACTGCATATAATGAGGGCTTACCTAAAGAAATGGTGGAAGGAAGGAGGGGACGGGTCCCAGGAGTGATGTCCACTTTCCTGTTGTGTTTGTTTAGCTGACTTGTGTGCATCATGTCATACAGGCTCACCTTTAACACCACAGAGCAGTTGTTTTCCACTGGGTTTTGGCTCAGCGTTTGGGGGAGCCTTACCCTGTCATTCTTGATCCGAGGAGGTGTAGAAGAATGTGGGTTCATCCACTTGTGAGACGCCGGGTGACAAAAGGACATTTTCACCGTCTTTATGCTTCACTACGCAGCCATCCCGACAAATTCTATCAATATTGTCGTATGAGCCTGGCCACTTTTGACATTCTTCTGAGACACACAAGGATGGTAACACCCTTGACCTGGTCTTTGTCCGCCTCTGTTCAATCTCCCACCTAAATAACTCACCGCTTCCACTCTCTGACCACAACATTCTCTCCTTCACGCTCACAAATCCTCGACCACCCCAGCGCACTCCTACCTACCACACATTCAGAAATCTACAAGCCATTAACCCTCAGACACTTTCAGACTCCCTACACTCATCGCTGTCCCCAATCTCCTCTTTTTCTTGTCCTAATCTGGCTGTTCATCACTACAATGACACTCTTAGAAGCACCCTTGACCAAGTAGCACCACTCACCCTCAGAACTTCCAAACACACAGTAAAACAGCCCTGGCTCACATTGCAAACTCAACTTCTTCAGCGATGCTCTAGGAGTGCTGAACGCCTTTGGAGAAAAACCCGCACACCAGAAGACTTCATCCACTTTAAATTCATGTTAAGAACATATAATGCAGCCCTTCACCTCGCCAAACAGACCTACTTCACCACCCTGATCTCCTCACTAGCCAACAACCCCAAGAAACTTTTGACACTTTTCACTCCCTCCTCAGGCCAAAAGCACAAGCCCCTATCACAGACATTTGTGCTGACGACCTGGCCTCCCATTTTACAGAAAAAATAGATACTATCCGTCAGGAAATCTGTGACTCCCATCCCACCCTGCTGTTCCCCTGGCTCACTTTCAACATTTGATCCCATCACAGAAGAAGAAGTCTCCAGACTCCTCTCTTCCTCTCGTCCGACTACATGCACTACCGACCCCATTCCCTCACATCTCCTCCAGTCTCTCTCTCCAGTTGTCACAACTCACCTAACTAAAATCTTTAATCTCTCACTCTCCTCTGGCATTTTCCCATCCTCCTTCAAACACTCCATCATTACTCCACTACTAAAGAAACCCGCTCTCGACCCTTCCTGCACAAACAACTACAGACCGGTCTCCAATCTCCCCTTCATCTCTAAACTTTTGGAGCGCCTAGTCTACTCCCGCCTTACCCGTTACCTCTCCAATCACTCCCTCCTAGACCCTTCACAGTCCGGCTTCCGCCCCCTACATTCGACCGAAACTGCACTCATTAAAGTGACCAATGACCTTCTTACAGCAAAACGTAACGGTGACCACTCTCTGCTCATTCTTCTCGACCTTTCTGCAGCTTTCGACACGGTTGACCACCGTCTCCTACTGTCTAGGCTCCAGTCACTAGGTATTAAGGACACTGTTCTCTCCTGGTTCTCCTCCTATCTTTCTGACTGCTCCTTCAGTGTTTCGTTCTCTGGCTCCACGTCATCTCCTCTTCCTCTCACTGTCGGTGTACCCCAGGGCTCAGTCCTTGGCCCCCTTCTCTTCTCTCTCTACACGGCCCCAATTGGACAGACCATCAGCAGATTTGGCTTTCAGTACCATCTTATGCTGATGACACACAACTATACACGTCATCCCCCGACCTTACCCCTGCTGTACTACAGAACGCCACTGACTGTCTGTCCGCAGTCTCCAACATCATGTCCGCTCTCTATCTGAAACTCAACCTCTCCAAAACTGAACTTCTTCTGCTCCCGCCGTCTACTAACCTCCCTAAATTTGACATATCCCTCTCCGTGGGCGGCACCATAATAACACCCCGGCAGCAGGCTCGCTGTCTGGGTGTTATGTTTGACACCAATCTCTCCTTCACCTCCCATATACAATCTCTTGCCCGCTCTTGCCGCCTACACCTAAAGAACATCTCTAGAATCCGCCCTTTTCTCACCTTGGAAACAACAAAAACCCTCACTGTAGCATTGATCCACTCCCGCCTGGACTACTGCAACGCTCTATTACTTGGCCTCCCCATTACTCGACTATCCCCTCTCCAGTCCATCCTTAATGCAGCAGCCAGGTAATCCATCTGGCTAATCGGTACTCGGACGCGTCCGCTCTTCGCCAGTCCTTACACTGGCTGCCCATTCATTATAGGATACAATTCAAAGTACTGGTTCTCACCCACAAAGCTCTCCACAGTGCAGCACCCCCCTACATCTCCTCCCTCATTTCTATCTATCAGCCTAACCGACTGCTGCGCTCTGTAAACGACTTTCGACTAACCTCTGCACTAATCCGTACCTCCCACTCCCGACTCCAAGACTTCTCCCGCACTGCGCCAATCCTCTGGAATGCTCTACCCCAAGAAATTAGGACTATCCACAATTTGCATGGTTTCAGGCGCTCCCTCAAAACACATTTGTTCAGAGCGGCCTATCACATTCACTAATCAAAGTCATTCTATGTGTAAGTGTGTGTGTGTGTAGCCCATTCACTATCTCCATCCATCCCTCACTCCCTCAAGATGGCTGGACCATCATTGTAAATGCACCATTGTATATACACATCTGTACTTTGTATCTCCCCCACCTCATTGTAGATTGTAAGCTCTCACGAGCAGGGGCGGCTTATTTTGCTTTAATTATTGTATTAACGTTGTTACTTATGACTTGTGTTCTGAAACTGTTAAACTGTAAAGCGCTGCGGAATATGATGGCGCTATATAAATAAAGATTATTATTATTATTATTCTCGAGACGGTCCGCCCTGGGATCACGTATAAGGATACGGTGATGCGCAAGTCTATTTCCGCGGAGGAGCGTCTTCTACTGACTATACGGTATGTCATATACCTTAATGGTGGGTGTAATACAGAAAATGTTATGTGTTTAGGCCTTAATATTTATTTTCCTTTTTGCCTCTAGGTTTCTGTCCACTGGCCTGTCATATGCGGCCCTACACCTTGAGTTTTTACTCGGCAAATCCACTATTTGTGGGATTGTCCGCTGTACCTGCCTTGAAATTTGGTCAAGACTACATAACTCGGTGATGCCTGTGCCAAAACTAGCAGATTGGGTGCGTATAGCCTGTGGGTTTGAGGAGACGTGCCAGTTTCCGAACTGTATAGGGGCACTAGATGGGAAGCACATTCGTGTACGTAAGCCCCCCAACTCTGGCTCACAATACTATAATTACAAAGAGTATTTTTCAGTTGTTCTGTTGGCCCTGGTAGACAGTGCTTACATGTTTACTTTAGTAGATATTGGGGCCTATGGCCGAACTGGAGACTCCAGAGTGTTTAATACCTCAATTATGGGTCGGCGTATGCGGAGCAATCAGTTGGACCTCCCACCCCCACGTCAGCTCCCAGGGTCTCATCTGGAACCAGTGCCTTATGTGATGGTTGGTGATGAGGCATTTCAGCTAACCAGGAACCTGATGAGGCCCTATCCACGGCGAACCCTGGACAACCGGCGGCGCATTTTTAATTTCCGCCTCGTCGAGTGTGCCTTTGGCATACTCACAGCCAAATGACGGGTTCTGCAGTCTGCAATACAACTAAGCGAACAAAATGTCAATCAAGTAATAAAAGCATGTGTGGTACTACACAATTTTACCTGAAAACATGACTGTCTTGCAAATGAATGTTATGATGTTGTAGATGCAAATAATGTGCTCCCAACTCTGCATGGACATCAACCACGTCGCTCACCATCTGGACTTAAAGTGCGGGACGTGTTTACCAATTATTTTGTTTCCCCAGAGGGATATACTCCTTGGCAAGAAAATGCATTGTCTATGTTATGATTTTATGTATGTGTGCGTGATAACCTGAAACTAATTTTACATGTACCGTTTTGGAAAAATGCAATATAATGTGTGAAATAACACATTGATAGCATCAGTTACACCTAAAAAAATTTAAACAATCACAATTTGAGTTTGTGCTTTTTATTAGAAACACTTTGGGGCCATAAGATACCATATTTGCATCATATGGCAATGATGGCCTTTATTGGCGGCCACAAACCCACATTCATGAAAAAAAATTATCATACCAACATGGAAAAATAAAATATAAAAACTAAATATAAAAACAAAAGTATTCACAAATTCTGATATGTATGTGGTGGAGAAGGAGGAGCATCAGGCTGAGTGGCTTGGTTACTTTGTTGCGGCAATTGCCCATGATGCTGAGGTGTGGCTGAGGTGCCATGAAGGATCATGGAAGGTACTTGGGGTGCAACGTGGTGGTACTGTCCACTTTGGTAATGAGGGACATAATCAAGGCTATTGACAGGGCCCATGTGCGGATACATCCCAGAATGTCCATGTCGACCATACCCATGTAGTGGCCAATCTCCTCCACTGGGTATGGTCAAGTGGCCATACTGGTGATGTACTGCTGGCGGATATATCTGACCATGTTGTGGACGGTGTTGACTAACACCTTGAGGTTGGTGTGGGGATGGACTATGTGTGGAAGGGGGATCACTTTCAGGTCTTGGATTATCATCAGGTGACACAGGCATTTGGAGACGGTTTGCCCCTGACAGTTGCCATCTTTCTAGATAAGCCAAGATCTGCATTGGGTTATTGGGTGGGGTGCAAGCATCTATGACTATTTGAATGGCACCTCTGGCGCGCAGCCTTACTTCTCGTGGGATAGTGCATAGATTGCGAGCCAGACTCCTTGCATAGGCCTCTTCCCCATCATCATTTGCCATGCGGGACAGATAATTTAATACCCCTGTATCCACTTGGCGTTTGGTCCCAGTGGTGTTCAGCTCCCTTCGGCGGCGTCCCCGTCGGGACACTACTGCAGCCTGTGGTGAGGTATCAAGGCAGAGGGTTGGGCTACTACTCTGGGCACGTCCTGCAGAAGACTCCTCCTGTCCTGCAGAAGACTGTGCTGTTGTGGGTGGTTGTTGGCTGGAAACTGTTTGGGAAGATGGACCAGCCTCTTCTTCCGCATCAGCAACTGGGTCCACGTGGATCTCTGAGTCCGAGCCGGTCTCCCGCTCGGTTATATTGGATTCAGTTCTATTTAGCATGGAAAAAATTAACATTAAAATCATACCTTAAGGCAAGTAGGCAAAGGTGTGCAGAGTTGAAGCATGAACTTACGGACGCAGATCCATAATTGGTGCCAGAAAGTTCAACCATCATAATAAATGTATTTTCGCTATTGGAGTCTCTCTGACCCACTCCTGGCCCGATTCTGCCGCTCTCTGCGTACTGGTCACGGCAGCTCCGCCAGCGTCTAGTGACATCACCCACTGCAAAGCAATGCAACAAATGTTTGACATTAGGATCACAGTATAAGCATTGTGACATGTATTTTTTAAATGCATGCTATTTCACAAGTGCCAAATGCCAAACATGCAGGCTACCAAGCAGATTATGACATAGGATCGTGTTTGCAACAATGGTGCAGTAAGGTTATCACTTACTCATTTCCTGCTGTACTTCAGGTGAACTTTCTGCATAGTTGGGAAAAATTTGGCTGCATATACGCTTCCAGGACGCATCTTTTCGCAAACGGTCTGCGTAATGTGCATCACGTACATCCCACAGTTCTGGGGTCTCCTGAACAAGAACAATGAGGAGCTCCACATTAATTTGTCTAGCCATCTTGCTGGACTCCGTGGAGGCGTGCTACTTCCTGGTTTAAGACCTTCACAGGCTAATTAGCATGTGAAACCTTCATGGTTTGATGTCTGAGGCAATTTCCTGTCACCTGCCTAATGCATGCGTATTTATCGCAATTCACACGCATGGTCTGTGTGCAATCCGTTTTTTTTGCGCTCCCATAGACTTGCATTGGCGACTCTCGGCCGACATACGAGTACAATCGCAGCATGCTGCGATTTCACTCGCACGTACAACACGTCCGATAAAAAATCGGATGATGCGAGCTGCCCCATAGATTAACAGGGGGACGAGCGCAATGTGATTTTTTATCGCCTCGCGCTCATCCGTATTAAACGGTAGTGTGACCCCGGCCTTAGGGTTAGGGTTGGGATTAGGGTTAGGGGTGTGTTAGGGTTAGGTTTGTGGTTAGGGTTATGATTAGGGCTGGGATTAGGTTTAGGGATGTGTTGGGTTTAGGGTTGGAGTTAGAATTGGGGGGTTCCCACTGTTTAGGCACATCAGGGGCTCTCCAAATGTGACATGGCATCTGATCTCAATTCCAGCCAATTCTGCGTTGAAAAAAGTCAAGCGGTGCTCCTTCCCTTCTGAGCTCTGCCATGAGCCCAAACAGTAGTTTACCCCCAGATATGTGGTATCAGGTACTCAGGACAAAGTGCAAAATAACTCTTGGGGTCTAATTTCTTCTGTTACCCTTGGGAAAATAAAAAATTGGGGGTGAAAATATCATTTTTGTGGAAAAAAATTATGATTTTTTATTTTTATGGCTCTACGTTATAAACTTTTGTGAAGCACTTGGGGGTTCATAGCGCTCACCATACATCTAGATAAGATCCTTGGGGGGGTTTATTTTCCAAAATGGGGTGACTTGAGGGTGGTTTCCACTGTTTAGGTATGTCAGGGGCTCTCCAAATGCGACATGACGCCTGCAGACCATTTCATCAAAGTCTGCAATCCAAAATGTCACTACTTCCCTTCTGAGCCCCGACGTGTGCCCATACAGTAGTTTTCTCCCACATATAGGGTATCAGCGTACTCGGGACAAATTGGACAACAACTTTTGGGGTCCAATTTCTCCTGTTACCCTTGGGGAAAATAAAAAGTTGGGGACTAAAAGATCATGTTTGTGGAAAAAATATGATTTTTTTATTTTCATGCTCGGGCGTTATAAACTTTAGTGAAACAACTGGGGTTCAAAGTTCTCACCACACATCTAGATAAGTTCCTTGAGGGGTTTAGTTTCCAAAATGGTGTCATTTGTGGGGGGTTTCCACTGTTTAGGCACATCAGGGGCTCTCCAAACACGACATGGCGTCCAGCCAACTCTGCTTTGAAACAGTCAAACGGCGCTCCTTACCTTCTGATCTCTGCCATGCACCCAAACAGTGGTTTACCCCCACATATGCGGTATCAGCGTACTCAGGACAAATTTCACAATAACTTTTGGGTCTTGTTACCCTTGGGAAGATATAAATTGGGGTGAAAAGATCATTTTTGTGGAAAAAATATGATTTTTTAATTTTACGGCTCTGTTATAAACTTGTGTGAAGCACTTGGGGGTTCAAAGTGCTCAGCACAGATCTAGATAAGTTCCTTATGGGGTCTAGTTTCCAAAATGGGGTCACTTGTTAGGGGTTTCCACTGTTTAGGCACATCAGGGGCTATCCAAATGCAACATGGCATCCAATCTCGATTCCAGCCAATCTTGGTTTGAAAATGTCAAATGGCGCTCCTTCCCTTTCGAGCTCTGCCGTGCGCTCAAACTGTGGTTCTCCCCACATATGGGGTATCAGCATACTCAGGACAAATTGGACAACAACTTTTGTGGTCCTTTTTCTTTTGTTACCCTTGGGAAAATAAAATATTGGTGACCAAAAGATAATTTTTGTGGGAAAAAATAGGATTTTTTATTTTTATGCCCGGGCATTATAAACTTGTGTGAAGCACTTGGGGGTTCAAAGTGCTCACCACAGATCTAGATAAGTTCCTTAGGGGGTCTAGTTTCCAAAATGGGGTCAATTGTGGGGGTTTCCACTGTTTAGGCACATCTGGGGCACTGCAAACGAAACATGACACCCATCAAAGTCTGCATTCCAAAACGTTATTACTTCTTTTCCAAGCCCTGCCGTGCGCCCAAACAGCTCCCCCCCACATATGGGATATCAGCGTACTCAGGACAAATTGGACAACAACATTTGGGGTCCAATTTTCTTGGGAAAAATCAAAAATTTGGTGACAAAAAATCAGTTTTGTGGAAAATTGCTTTGTTTTTTTTTCACACCCAGGCATTATAAACTTTAGTGAAACACTTGGGGGTTCAAAGTGCTTACAACAGATCTAGATAAGTTCCATAGGGGTCTAGTTTCCAAAATGGTATCACTTATGGAGGTTTTCCACTGTTTAGGCGCATCAGGGGCTCTCCCAATGCGAGATGGCGTCCAATCTCAATTCCAGCCAATTTTGGTTTGAAAAAGTCAAATGGTGCTCCTTCTCTTACGAGCTCTGCCGTGCGACCATGCAGTGCTTTTCCCCCACATTTGGGGTATTGGCATACTCAGGAGAAATTGTAAAACAACTTTATCTGTCCATTTTCTCCTTTTACCCTTGTGAAAATAAAAAAAAGTTTGTAAAAGTTCTTTTTTGTGACTAAAAAGTTAAATGTTCATTTTTTCCTTCCACATTGCTTCAGCCTCTGTGAAGCACCTGAAGGGTTAATAAACTTCATGAATGTGGTTTTGAGTAGCTTGAGGGGTGCAGTTTTAAGAATGGTGTCACTTTTGGTATTTTCTGCCATATAGACCCCTCAAAGTGACTTCAAATGTGAGTTGGTCCCTAAAAAAAATGGCTTTGTAAATTTTGTTGTAAAAATGAGAAATCGCTGTTCAAATTTTAACCCTTATAACTTCCTAAAAAAAAAAAATTTTGGTTCCAAAATTGTGCTGATGTAAAGTAGACATGTGGGAAATGTTATTTATTAACTATTTTGTGTGACATATTTCTCTGTTTTAAGGGAATAAAAATTAAAAATTTGAAAATTGCTAAATTTTCAAAATATTCGCCATATTTGCGTTTTTTTTGAAAAATAAACACAAGTTTTATCGAAGAAATTTTACCACTAACGTGAAGTAAAATATGTCACGAGAAAACATTTTCATAATCGCAAAGATCCGTTGAAGCGTTCCAGAGTTATAACCTCATAAATAAACAGTGGTCAGAATTGTAAAAATTGGCCCGGTCATTAACGTGCAAAGCACCCTTGGTGGTTAAGGGGTTAAAATCATTTTATTTAATGGCAGTATAACACGTCACATCAAGGAAAAATAGGTAATAGGTAAGGATGTGGCATATTTTGAGCAGGTCACATCAAGTTGAAAACTTTAACAGAAAGGGGCGTGGCTTGAGCTCTGGAAGATGGTGGCAGCTTGAGCTTTGAGCTACTGCATACTTACCCTAAAAAAGCAACTTTTAAAGCACAGCAGAGGATTAAAGCTCAAGAATTCCTCTGGAAACTGCTGCTATCCACTTTGGGATCAACTGACATCGTTTTCAGAAGTTTTGGAAGACCCTTATTGGAATTATAGCCCTCTGGAAACAGCGGTGGGAGAGCAGTGGAAATGGGTGGGAAGCACTTGTTTACCAGCTGAGTGCAGGAGTTCCTTCTGCAGCAGCGATCTCCATCCTGAGCCTGTAGGAGCTCGTTATCCCTGCAGCCTGTGACGGTTTGTGAAGGCTTTCCCAACGGTCCTTGGTCCTGTAAGAAGAAGAAAGAGTCGGGAAGCTGTCAGCTGTAAAAGACGGTCAGCTGCGACGATGGAGGAGAGGAAGAGAAGAGAGGCGATTACACAAGCTGATTGCAGAGATGGCAGGAAAGCAGGAAGAAGGACCAAAGGGGGAACAGCTAGCAGCGAATCATCAGAAGAGTAGCTTTATCTGCACATGACCAGTGGTGAGGGCAATCGCTGCAACAAAAGAGAAGTGTCAGCTGGGAGTCAAGTGCGCGGTGTGAGGAGGACATCGGGGATCACCCAGGCAAAGATGCTGGCAACACCAAACAGTAGAATACTCACATAGGTGTCTGAACAGCGGTGAGGATCATCAGCGTAAGAAGAAAGAAGAGTTGGTGGGAAGTCGAGTCCGCGGTGAGAGGAAAACATCAAGGACTACCAAAGGAAAGGCAGCTTGCTGGTTAATGACGTCAAGCAGTGCAAGCATCAGAAGGTGAAGTAGTCAACCTTGGAGCAGCCGTTGCGGTGAAGGGAAGATCTTGTAATGGGTACTTGGCTTGGTGTACAATTATTTTTTTGCCCGAGCTGAACACTGAATAAAAGTCTGATATTACTCTGTGCCTAACTCAATGTTCTGGGACATTGGTGGTGCCCTATAAGACTTGCAAGGTAAACAGCGGAGCCAGGACAGAGAAGTTGGACTGCCAGGAATAGCGTGCTGTAATAGGTATAAGTTGTTAATTGAACAGACCCTGCTCCTGTATCTTGTAATTATTATATGTTCCTATGGCTTTTCTTTTTTGCTTTTTATTCCTCTTTCATCCTGTCCATACCTGCTAATTTACTAGCTGGAGGTAGCGTTTTGAGATTATAGTGGAATTCTTTAACATAGACAAACAGAGCTTAGTCTTTTATTCATATTAGCCTGATATAATCTTTGTCATACAACTAAGAGCATATTTGATATACTCCTAACTAAAAGTACTCAATTATTCATTCTTTTAAATTATCTCAGCTGGTGAGGCTATACAACAATTTACTCTTGTACTACTCTCTTATGGAAATATTGTAAATATTTTTCAGATCAGACTTACGCTTTGCTATAGGTTCCTCACATTAAAGTGTGCTTACACATCTTCCTGTTATGTTTTGGTAGCTGAGGAGGACAGGAGCAAAAACCCGCAAAGGCGGCCAAACACGAGAGGGATCTAATAGGTTGCAGACCCCTAAACTAATTGCACAACTAGAAGCAGCCGTGGGACGTTCCTACAGTACCCTAGACGCCTGGTCACAGCCGGAGAGATTAGCTACCCCTGAAGATGGAAAGAGGAAAGCTAACTGCCCCGGAGTAGAGCCCCAAAGAAATAGGAAGCCCCCAAACATATAACGGTGGTTAGACAAGATGAAAACACGAACACAGACAGAAAATAGATTGAGCAAATGCTGGGGCCCAAACTGTCTAGATAGGATAGTACAGGAGAGAATACTGTCTGCAACCCAACAAAACTCTAGGAAAAACTCCAACACTTCTGATCCCAAAAATGCTGAGACCACACGGTCTCGACCACCTATATCAGATCTCTGGTGTGGACACACAGCTACCCAGCAGTAAAAAATCACAGAACAGAGCAAATGAACAAATACAAAAAGAGAACAGAGACCAGCACAGGCCCCCAAAGGGGACTCGGCTGAACTCAAAAGCAAGGCAGCAGAAAACAAGGAAAATCAAACCACAGAAAAAATAACAGAAAGTAACTTATCTGAATGATAGCAGGAGACAGCAGAAAAGCAAGCTGAATTCCAACCAAGACCAGGAAGAACAATTGATCACCAGCAAGGATCATGGGAGGTCAGCTCACTTATATTTGGCCAGTCCGTCCCACCTGATAACCATTCATCAATTGCAGATAGTGGACTTTTGCTGTTCAAAATAGGTTCAATACCCTCAGCAACCGCCAGAGGGAGCCCCAGCTCCAAAGTCGTCTCCAACACGTTCACAACATCTTCCTGTATGTTATTGATATATACTAATTGGATGATTAAGCATTAGCTAAGGCTGAGAGTTAATAGACCTATTCCATTTAAGACTCTGTCGGAGGTCCTTTTACAAAAATAAATGGAAACTGGGACAGTAAAAGGTAATTCCTCCAAAAAGGTGAATCATCCGCTATTAGGACACAGAAAATAAGAGATCCTATAAATACAAGATCATCACACGACTCTCCAAATTTGAGCAGCCCCATTAAGTCACGATCTCCCTTGAAAAAGAGGCTACAAACACCAACCCCTCTAAAAATATTCCTACGACATCATATAGTAAAGTGGTGCAAGGAGGGACTGATCATTGACTCTCAATTCTAAACATCAAACGGAGGCTCAAAACATAGATCTTATGTCTAAAGATCAGTTACTAAAAGAAGAATAAATGGACAGTTCACAATCAAATAAAAGAAAGGGCCAGAGGCTAGGAATACTGGGAAAAACAATTCATCCCCTGGGTCAGAAAATGTACCTGAGGACATGTCCCACAATGATAACCCCATTATGCCGCAATCCAAGAAGGGTTGCCTAGAGGTTTCTCACTCTGCAGGAACATCATCCCTCCCAGTTAATTATAACTATGATGACTACCTAACTTCAGAGAAAGTTGCCACAGAAGGGTTTATGGCCAACTTTTGTAAGGCTTTAAGCGAATCTATCAGACTCGGATTTGAGTCCCAAAAAAACTCACTGCAAGATGTATGTAAGGGATTTACACAAAGATTTGAAAAGAATAAATCTTGAATTACAAAAGTAGAAGATAAAACAGATTCTCTTGTAAAGCAAAATTCAGATTTAAAAGCAGAACTTCTATCCCTGAAGTCAAAACTTATTGACTTAGAAGATAGAAATAGAAGGAGCAATCTCAAAATAAGAAGGATCCCAGAAAATGTTTTACAGAATGATCTACTACACTAAAACTCTCTTTAAGGAAGCTGCTCCTTCTTTAACAGATTTGCAAGTTACTATTGATAGAATTCACTGCCACGTCCGATGGGTATCCCTGCTGATAAGCCTAGAGATACTATCCTGCATCTACATTTTTTTGAAATTAAGGAGATGATCTTGAAATTTATTAGAGAGAAGCGTTATTCCTGGCCCCATATAACTACATCAAAATTTCTCTGATTTTTCAAAAGCCACGATGGAAGCTAGAAAGACCTACAGAGAAGTTACTACTAAGCGTAGGGACTTGGAAGTCCCCTATAGATGGGGATTTCCTACCAAACTAATAGTATTGCACAAAGGTAAAAATATCCCTCTTTTCACGCCTGATGAAGGCATAAACTTTGTACTCTTCCTTCAGGAAGAATTAGCTCATAAATACAAAGGATATTGATATAATATCACTTTAATTGTATTTGCTTATATATACAGTAGTAGGGTGGTTATGCAGGACCTTTGCTACAAAATTTTCTTTTTTTCCCTCCAAACCAAGGAGAGATACCACAGAAGGTGGAGTCCTCCAGTGGAACTCTATTGAGTTAAATTTTTATTTTTATTCTCTATTCTTATTTTTACTGTTGAGTATTTACAGTTGATTACTACTAATAGTTTTTTACTTTAATAAAATTTGATTGTTTCTCTTTTTTCTGTTCTGTTGTTTCAAGACTAAATACTAATTCCTTACAGGAACTCAAACAGTAGATATGAAAGTAAAAAATCCTCTCGTATAACGTCAGGGGGCTAAATAGTCCCCATAAACGTTTCACCACATGAAAATAAATAAAAAAAATCTAAAGCAGACATCATCTGTTTACAGGAGTCAAACTGGCCAGAGACGGCCACCCTTTCTCCCAGCATAACAATTACCCCTATATGGTATGCAATCTGAATTTTAAATTATGTACAATAGTTAACGTCTATGCCCCAAATAAGAAACAATTCCCTGTTTTCAACAAACATAAAAAAATAAACGAGGTCAAGAAGTGAGAGCTAATAATAGTAGGCCATTTTTAACATGGTTCCAGACAAGTTATGTGGACTCCTCTTCATCTGCGCATCATTCAGCCCAATCTCTTAACAATTGGATTAACCAAAATGAGCTTTTTGATGTGTTTCGGTGACTCAACACGACTTCACGAGAATATGCGCATTATTCAGACATACATAGATCGTCATCTAGAATTGATTTATTTTTGACTCAACGTTTTTTCTGTATCCAAATTTTAAAAAATTGAAATATTAAATAAATCCATCTCAGATCATTCCCCGGTCATGGGAGAATTTGGTTTGGGTCCCCCAATGGAAAATAGATTTTTTTCGAAAACAAGCTTGACGTTGCTTAAAATTCCTGAGTACAGGGAGATAATAAGAATTGCTATCAAAAAATATTTTAATGAAAATACCTCTCAAGACACTGAATCCATTTATATTGTTGAAGGCCCAAAAAGCGGTCCTCAGGGCTGCCTGATGCAACTCTAATCTAGATATAAAAAGGGTAAAAGAGAAAAAATATGCAACCACAATCCCAAACAAAGGTAAGAGAGGATCAACAAAATAATCTTACCTGCCCATCTCATGTCATTCACCTGGAGTTATTAAAATTAAGGCAAGAACTTAGAGTCGAGATTATGGCTGAATTTGACTCAGTTATCCGGGCCTCAAAATGTAACGCCTATTCTTCTATTAATAAGCCGACTAGGTACATTATGAATAAAATAAAGCAGTAGCGCATTAACAGAAGAATTGTAAAGATCAGATCATCCTCAGGGAAAATTAAATTTCATCCATCAGACTTTTGCAAACATATTTGCGAACTTCTTCAGCACCTTTATAATTTGAAAAAAGACCCCTTAACTTTTTTCTCCAATTCAAAATGACATAAGACTCTTTTTTTTCTGGTTTGGTCTTACCACGTATAGACCCCTAGATTTATAAATGCTAAATTCACCCTTCAGTGTTGAGATTTCAGATGCAATAAATAAACTTGAACCATTTAAATCCCCAGGACCCGATGGATTTATAAACGAATATTTAAAAAAAATTTCGGAAATCATTTCTCTGCATTTAAAGACCCTATTTGATCATGCTTCAGCAATAGGCTCATTCCCCAAGGATATGCTAGAAGCTTCCATAATAATAACTCCAAAGGATAAAGGGAACCCAGAAAGGTCCAAAATTAAAGGCCTATCGCCCTCATAAATTGTGGCATCAAAATATATTCTAAAATTCTCGCAGAACGTTTAAAAAAATATCATGCCGTACTTGGTTAAAGATGACCAAATTGGATTTATTCTGGCAGACAGGCTTCTGACAGGACAAGAAGGATTATGACTTAATCAACTTAACTAGATCATTAAACATTCCTTCTTTATTTGTAGCCCTTGATGCAGAGAAAGCCTTTGATAGGTTAAATTGGCAGTACCTAAAAACAACCCTATTTAAGTTTGGCTTTGATAGTAGATTTGTTTCCTCCGTTTTTTCCTTGTACTCAGAACCTAATGCAAAAATATATTAATATTCATCTTTCCAACAATTCTATATTACAAACGGCAAAGGCAAGGTTGCCCTTTGTCACCTAATACTATTTGCCCTTGCAATTGAACCCTTGGCCGAGAAAATCAGGATGAATAATCTGATATCTGGATTAAAACACAATAACGTCACCATAAGATAAGCCTTTTTGCCGACGATCTCTTGATGTCTTTGACAGACCCGGTAATTTCAATTAAGGCTCTTACTTCGGTTCTGGATCAATTTACGAAAATCTCCTACTTCAAGATTAATCCTAACAAATCTTAAATCTTACACCTCAATTTGAATAATACTACGATTGAAACAATCAAAAAACAAATCAACTTCCAGTGGGAGGAGAAGGAAATCACATATTTGGGTATAATTGTTACAATAAATTAAATTCCATTTCCCTACAAATCTAGAAAATCTCATTAAAGTTATTGCTAAAGATTTTTCTAGATTTAATCTTTTGACTTGACCCTGCAAGGAAAGATTTTAGTGTAAAAGTTTTTATTCTCCCGAAAATCTTATATTTATTTAGAACTTTTTCCCCTATATATACATATATCATTCATAACAAGAATCCAGAACCTAATAAAGTAATTTATATGTAAAAGTAAAAAAGCAAGAGTTGCAGCTGACCTTTTATATAAAGAAAAAGAAATGGTGGACTGGCATTACCTAACATTTGGTCATACGCCAGGCGACTCTTATTAAATTCAGCCAATATGATTTAGAGAAAGTTCTCCTCCTGCGTGGATGGATCTGGAAAGAGCCCAAAATACATATAATCCCATACAAAATACTTTTTTTAAGGTAATCTACTGGAACCCCCGTGAAGAACACCACCACCCAATCTTCAGGCCATTTTCTCGGCATGGAAAATTTTTTAAAAAATTCAGTAAGAAAGATAACAGAAAAGACTTAATTAGAAGTTTTCCTCTTTCTTTACTGCCTCGATTTAAATTCTCAATTCCTGATATTTGGTTTGAGTCAAAAGTTAAGAAAAGTAAGGGGACTTATATACGTCCGGCCTTCATACCTTTTAGTGAGGTTAAGAATAAATTTCATCTGCCCTCTTCAAATTTTCTATCTTTCTCAATCTTGAAAGAAAATATTTGTAAGTTGTTACGATGCGGATCTTTGAATCTGGAATTTATCTCCTCAATGCTAACTAACACTAATCAAAGTTCCAAATGGAGTATTAAAAATATCTACTTACATCTTAAAAAGACACCTTTTTTTCTACAAACAGTTATACATGAAGATGGGAATCAATTTAGATATTAGAATACAACCAGACCAATGGGAACATGCTATTAAATACTTCTATAAATCAACCATCTCCATGACTCTACAAGAGTCCTTCTACAAGGTAATATTAAATAGATAGTACTATACCCAATAAGGTTATCCCACTCAATCCGGAAATATCTTGCTATTGTTGGAGAGATGTGGGATACCGGGCAATTTATATCACATCTTGTGGAGTTGCCCCGAAGTTTAAGAGTCTATGGAAAGATGCTGTAACTCATATAAATATACTAACTGAGGATGAGTGGCTATCACTCACCAGATGGCACTCCTATCTCTTGAATCTCGAAAAATGTTCACCCTTCGATAATATGTTTATTCATATTTTCTAACAATAAAAATGTACTGCATTTGGTGGAAAAGGACAGATATTCTAGTTTCACAGATATCTTAGATAAATTACGAATACATAGTTCAATGAAGAGAGGTTCGCTTTCAATGTAAATTCCTTGGAAAAATATCACAAAAAATGGGATTTGTGGAATTCAAAATTTTCATTGTTATAGAATAATCTAGTTTGATTCTAAAAGGTCATTATCAAAATTAAGCTTTGAGTCTGGATTACCAGAATTTGGTTAAATAAGCTTTAAAAGATTTAGCATTATAAATTTTGTAAATTTTGTAAATATAAAGTATACTTTTTTGGATTGTAAGAGTGGAGTTTCTCTAGATTTTATTTATCCCTATTCTTTTATTTATCCCTATTCTTCCCTTTGGTTTACTCCTCTATCGTGTAAAATTTTAAACTCAAGAAAAATTATTTGAAAAGAAAACTTAAACAGAACCACAAAAAAAAATTTTGTTTAGTTATTACTACATCATCAAAATGTGATGTCCGCTCACGGCAGGTCTGAACTGCAGGTAAGACAGCACCCCGAAAACTCCGAGACCCTTTACCCCTATCCAGGATCTCTGGAATTACAGCGAAGCCCAGGGAGTAGCTGCCTATGAGAGCAGTGGACCGAGTAGATGGACGCTAGGAAGGGAAATAAAAAGCGAGCCCAATTGCGAAGTCAGAAGTCCAAAGATCAAAACAAAGGAGGGGGCAAAGGTACAAAATCGGCAGGCAGTATAACAGTCAGAAATCCAGCAAAGTCAAAATGCAATAGCAAAACAAACTAGCACACTGGGGAAACCAAGACTATATCTGGTGGCTTGCAAGCCAGGCTCCAAGGCATTTTAAGGGCATGGCTACCTCTCACAGCTCAGCCCAGAGCCAGGCCAGATGGTGATACATGATGATACCAACCCACTTCACCTCTGACAGGCAGAGCGAAGCCTACGCCCACCAGACGCCTGAGTCCGGGGCCTCCCAGCGCCGAGTCAGGAACACCAGCCACTGAATCCAACGGCGACATGACACAAAAGAAACAATAGTTAAAAATTTGAGATGAGCAAATATGCATAGAGGAATTGAATTCTGTTTGAATATTACAAAGGTCTGCAATAACCAAAATGCAGATATCTTTGGAATTTGCTAATACTCGTTTTAGCTAAATGGCAGCTGCTGGCTGCCATAATTTGAACTGAAAGGGCCATGAAAAGGAATAGAAAAAATACAATGAGCTTCCTCACGCTAGGTCAAGCTTCAGGCTCTGACAAGCCCAGAAGGTTCTACCCGTTCCCACAAGATCACTATGCAAATCATGACATCAATGTTTTGGGCCTTACACCCACGTTCGCAGAACTTTTCTGAGCACTGCAAAGGAGGCACAGGGATTCGGCACTCACAGTGGAATACAAACAAATGACAAGACAAAGGAGGTGAAGTGAGGAGCGAGGGGGCTGGAGATGTGATAGTGAGAGAGTATTAGTATTTTTTAAATGTTCTCGGATATGGAGACATCTAGAGCATATAAGGACATTAATTAGAGGAAATGACTTTTCTGCAAATTGAATTTCCCAGAAAATCTATGCGAATAGCGAATTCAAATTTTGCCTGATCAGCTCATCTCTACTTCTAATGCCTAAGATTCCTCCTTTCACACTATCTATTATAATAGTGTAGCAACCACTCAGGAAAATAAGTAACACAATAAAAACTGCAACTGACCCGCCATTCCTATACAGACTAGAGATCCTAACCCCTCATGGTTTCCTCAGAGCTGAGAAAGCCCTAACCACAGACAAGACAATGGCAACTTGGACCGATGCGCCTGTAAGGTTGTTGATGCTTCACTTCCTCCTAAAGAATGGGGCAAAAGAATTAAATTACCACAAATCGAAAGTGCGAAATAGGAAGCGCTCCCCCAAGTAAGATTATAAGTACTGTTAGAGAATTGCCACCTACTTCCTAGAAAAAAAACGGAAGATAAATGCAGTGAAAAAAACATAAAAACAAGAAGAAAACCCACGGCCCTTCACTGACTGGCTTAAACTACATAGAATGGCTGGACATTCAAATAAGCATCAAGAAAAAATACCAGCAGGGGAAATAAAAAGCCACACCAAAAGTATAGGGCAGACAATAAGTAAATAAAACACTGTTACCCTAAAAAGACGGAACAAGGAAACAGAAACAAACATCCAGAGAAAAAGTGTATCTCTGTGGCTTATTGACAAGAAGCAAACCACAAAGCACAGGTTCAAAGGTTTGAACCCAGAGCCATGACAAACCCCCCTTCTACAAAGAATCACGGGAGCCACTAAGCCCAACTGCTAGCCATGACAAAAAAACCCCTCACTGGGGATCTGCATAAAATTTTACTGCCTAAACCCTTCTATTTAACAGAGTTGCAGTCAATGTCTGACAGTCAAACCCAAAAACTAAAACCACCTCATACCCTTGTCCTCCTCTAATAAACTTAAGTTACACGAAAACCTGGCTCCAAAAAGTTTTTAAGAAAGAAAATGGAAGAATTTTTAATCCCTACACAGTCAGTGACAGTCCCCGGATCATATATTTATTACCTTTACAAACCCAACAAAAATAAACAAATTTCCTTGAGGGGACTTTAAGACAAATTCTTTTGGGGAAAAGCCAAACAAAAATGGGGGCCCCCTACACTGCATTCTCATTTTTTAGGAAACTATTAACGTTGTAAGAAAAACCCTTTTTAGCCGTAACTTTTTTAGTGGGGGAAACCCAATGAACCTCTGCTCAAATAGCCCACTACCAACCCAAGCCCCCCCCTACCCAAAATTTAGGGCCCCCGGGCCCCCTTTCCCCCCCATTTTCCCGGGGAATCCCCTAACCACCCCTCCAACCAATGCCTCCATTTCCCCAAAAACTCTCTTAACTGCCAGAGTTCCAAAACCCTATTTCATATTTGGGTCTGCTTTGGAATTTCAATACAAAAAAGCAGAAGGGTGAAAAATAACTTTTCTCTTTATGAAAACAGCTCCCATCCCCGCAAAAAAGGCACTACCCAACCACAAAAGGAAAAGCAACATCCAGTTGCCTGAGACAGGATCTTTAGAAAAGGCTGTCTTTATACACAAACATCAGCACCCCCGTAAAACCCAAAGTAAAATTCAGCACCCTTCTTGGTCAAATCATTAAGAGCTTGAGGTTCTTAAAAAAACAATGAAAATTTGCAAAACCAAAGAACCCCCCCAAAGCTTTTAAAATTATAGTTTGCACCCAAAAACGGGGAAGGTCTGTAACATAAAGGATCCTTTAAACCTTTAGAAAACCAAATGACCCAAAACTGAATCCTGCCCTCAAATTGACACTTCTCTAGATTGCAAAAAACAATTCTAAAACAAAAGTACCAGAAGCACCTTCGAATAAGCCCCAATTCCCCACAACTCTTACTAAATCAAAATATATCTAAGTACCGATATACTCGGTATCCCAATTTTCAGCCCATTTTTTGGGGAAACCCCCCCCCTTTTATCCAAAAAGGGGGGGGGTGGGGGGGGGGGGGGGGGTGAAAAAAGGGGGGGGCGGGTTTTCCCCCCTTTTTTTTCCCCCCGGGGGGGGGGGGAAAAATTCCCCCCTTTGGAAAAAATTAAAAACCCCAAAAAACCCACTACCGCTTTGGGGGCCCGGGGGGGGCGGGCTCAAAACCCGGGGGGTTTTTTTTCCCTTTCCCCCCTTTCCTTTATTTTTTGGGTTTTTTTTTTTTTTTTTAAATTTTTTTTTTGGGGGGTTTTTAGGGGGCCCCCCCTTAACATTTTAAACCCAAAAAACCCTTTCAATTGGGGGGGAAAAAAAGGTTCCGGGGAAGGCCCCCACCCCCCCAAGGGGGGGGGGGCCCCCCCCAAAAACCCCAAAACCGCCCCCCAAAAATTTTTTTTTTTAAATTTTTTTTTTTATTTTCACAAGGGGGCGCAAAAAGGGGCCCCCTTTTTTTCCTTTTAAATGTGGGGCATAAAATTTTAACATTTAAAAAAATTTAAAAATTTTCTTGAACATTGGGCATTTTGGGGTAGGGAAAAAAAAACAAACAAATACACCCCCAAAAAGGGAAAAAAACCCCGCTCCCCCCTCGGCCAACCCAAAAGGGCGCTTTGGGGGGAAAAAAGGGGACAACACGGGAAAACACAGCAAAAAAAAAAACAAAAAAAAAAAACCCCTTGGGGCTAAAAGGGAAAAAAAAGGGGCCCAAAAAAAGGTAAAATAGGGGGGCCCCCAGGGGCCCCCCAAAAATTTAAAGGGCACAAATGGGGGAAAACGGGGCCATACCCAAAACAAATTTCTATTTTTTCCTATTTAAAAATTTTTTTTTGGATCATTTTTTAATTTTAAAAATTTACATAGCTGCCCATTTTCCACCCAGCTTAAAACTCGAGTCGAAATTTTTTCCCCCCCAGTTTTTTTGTGGCAAAATTAGGGGGGTCAGTTATACCGGGTTGGCTTATACTCGAGTATATCGTAAAACACCCAAAAATCTACTCAAAAAAGAAGAATAAATTTTTATTTATGAATTTCTAAAACCTGCGGAAACATTGGCAAATTAATAAAAAATCACCAAATTTTAAAATGACCTTCGCTTCCACTCATCACCGTAGCAAACATGTAAAAGGTTCATGCTCCTTTTCAAACCCATTTGAGAACCACTTGGTCCTGCTTTGTTTTTAAAGAAAACCTGTCATCTGCCCCATATAAGAAAAAGCCGTACCTTTCAGCCCTAAAAAAAGTATCTAATATCTGTAAAAGCCCCCAATAGCCTGAAAAGACAAGAAAAAAATTTTAAAACCACCTATGGGGCTCGGGCCCAAAAGGGCACACGTCTTGGTCCAGTCCCCCTCCCCCTGAGGTGCATCCTCCTTCTGTGTTTTAAAATTGTACAACGTCACCTGTCTAATGTATGAACAATGTCGTAAAATTTAATACGGAAAAACACTCTATACAACAACTATTTTACAACATCACGTAAGTATAGAATAGATTTACCCCGACACATATCGCTGAACCCCCGGGTTGATCTTAGGACTTGAGCTGAAACAGGAAAAGGTGGCCGGGGCAACCACCCAAACTGGGGGTCCTAACTATCCCTACCTTGGGGGGTAAAAGAAATTTTCAAAAGGCCAAGTCACCAACCTAAACCCCCCTCTCCATCAACCCTGAACCCTGAATCAGCCTAAGAAGGATCCTGGGCTACCACCAAAGGTAGGGCTGACTTAGCTAAATACACAGATTAGACAAAAGACAGACAGGATAACACCCCTTGCATACACACCAAAAAAACCCAAAGGGAAATTAAAGGGGCGGGGAAAAAACTCTAACCAAGTTGAGCTTAAACAACTAAGGAGCTCACAACTAAAAATCTATACAGATTCATTCCTAAACTTTGGTCGCATGAAGGTTTTCACTGGCAACCCCCAAGCAGACAACCAGGATTTAAAGGGAAAAAAACAACAAAAATCAAGCAGCCGGGGGAAACTGCACCCAGCCCCCCGCACCAGCACAGACAGAATTAACTCCCAAACTGCCAACACAAAGAAACACAGCCAGGGGTGTGAGAAGTCAAAAAAAAGTGCAACCCGCGACTTCGTGGCA
>JARQOD010000002.1:372553515-372603028 GCA_033576555.1 Oophaga sylvatica
AGGTGTCTGAACAGCGGTGAGGATCATCAGCGTAAGAAGAAAGAAGAGTTGGTGGGAAGTCGAGTCCGCGGTGAGAGGAAAACATCAAGGACTACCAAAGGAAAGGCAGCTTGCTGGTTAATGACGTCAAGCAGTGCAAGCATCAGAAGGTGAAGTAGTCAACCTTGGAGCAGCCGTTGCGGTGAAGGGAAGATCTTGTAATGGGTACTTGGCTTGGTGTACAATTATTTTTTTGCCCGAGCTGAACACTGAATAAAAGTCTGATATTACTCTGTGCCTAACTCAATGTTCTGGGACATTGGTGGTGCCCTATAAGACTTGCAAGGTAAACAGCGGAGCCAGGACAGAGAAGTTGGACTGCCAGGAATAGCGTGCTGTAATAGGTATAAGTTGTTAATTGAACAGACCCTGCTCCTGTATCTTGTAATTATTATATGTTCCTATGGCTTTTCTTTTTTGCTTTTTATTCCTCTTTCATCCTGTCCATACCTGCTAATTTACTAGCTGGAGGTAGCGTTTTGAGATTATAGTGGAATTCTTTAACATAGACAAACAGAGCTTAGTCTTTTATTCATATTAGCCTGATATAATCTTTGTCATACAACTAAGAGCATATTTGATATACTCCTAACTAAAAGTACTCAATTATTCATTCTTTTAAATTATCTCAGCTGGTGAGGCTATACAACAATTTACTCTTGTACTACTCTCTTATGGAAATATTGTAAATATTTTTCAGATCAGACTTACGCTTTGCTATAGGTTCCTCACATTAAAGTGTGCTTACACATCTTCCTGTTATGTTTTGGTAGCTGAGGAGGACAGGAGCAAAAACCCGCAAAGGCGGCCAAACACGAGAGGGATCTAATAGGTTGCAGACCCCTAAACTAATTGCACAACTAGAAGCAGCCGTGGGACGTTCCTACAGTACCCTAGACGCCTGGTCACAGCCGGAGAGATTAGCTACCCCTGAAGATGGAAAGAGGAAAGCTAACTGCCCCGGAGTAGAGCCCCAAAGAAATAGGAAGCCCCCAAACATATAACGGTGGTTAGACAAGATGAAAACACGAACACAGACAGAAAATAGATTGAGCAAATGCTGGGGCCCAAACTGTCTAGATAGGATAGTACAGGAGAGAATACTGTCTGCAACCCAACAAAACTCTAGGAAAAACTCCAACACTTCTGATCCCAAAAATGCTGAGACCACACGGTCTCGACCACCTATATCAGATCTCTGGTGTGGACACACAGCTACCCAGCAGTAAAAAATCACAGAACAGAGCAAATGAACAAATACAAAAAGAGAACAGAGACCAGCACAGGCCCCAAAGGGGACTCGGCTGAACTCAAAAGCAAGGCAGCAGAAAACAAGGAAAATCAAACCACAGAAAAAATAACAGAAAGTAACTTATCTGAATGATAGCAGGAGACAGCAGAAAAGCAAGCTGAATTCCAACCAAGACCAGGAAGAACAATTGATCACCAGCAAGGATCATGGGAGGTCAGCTCACTTATATTTGGCCAGTCCGTCCCACCTGATAACCATTCATCAATTGCAGATAGTGGACTTTTGCTGTTCAAAATAGGTTCAATACCCTCAGCAACCGCCAGAGGGAGCCCCAGCTCCAAAGTCGTCTCCAACACGTTCACAACATCTTCCTGTATGTTATTGATATATACTAATTGGATGATTAAGCATTAGCTAAGGCTGAGAGTTAATAGACCTATTCCATTTAAGACTCTGTCGGAGGTCCTTTTACAAAAATAAATGGAAACTGGGACAGTAAAAGGTAATTCCTCCAAAAAGGTGAATCATCCGCTATTAGGACACAGAAAATAAGAGATCCTATAAATACAAGATCATACACGACTCTCCAAATTTGAGCAGCCCCATTAAGTCACGATCTCCCTTGAAAAGAGAGGCTACAAACACCAACCCCTCTAAAAATATTCCTACGACATCATATAGTAAAGTGGTGCAAGGAGGGACTGATCATTGACTCTCAGATTCTAAACATCAAACGGAGGCTCAAAACATAGATCTTATGTCTAAAGATCAGTTACTAAAAGAAGAATAAATGGACAGTTCACAATCAAATAAAAGAAAGGGGCCAGAGGCTAGGAATACTGGGAAAAAACAATTCATCCCCTGGGTCAGAAAATGTACCTGAGGACATGTCCCACAATGATAACCCCATTATGCCGCAATCCAAGAAGGGTTGCCTAGAGGTTTCTCACTCTGCAGGAACATCATCCCTCCCAGTTAATTATAACTATGATGACTACCTAACTTCAGAGAAAGTTGCCACAGAAGGGTTTATGGCCAACTTTTGTAAGGCTTTAAGCGAATCTATCAGACTCGGATTTGAGTCCCAAAAAAACTCACTGCAAGATGTATGTAAGGGATTTACACAAAGATTTGAAAAGAATAAATCTTGAATTACAAAAGTAGAAGATAAAACAGATTCTCTTGTAAAGCAAAATTCAGATTTAAAAGCAGAACTTCTATCCCTGAAGTCAAAACTTATTGACTTAGAAGATAGAAATAGAAGGAGCAATCTCAAAATAAGAAGGATCCCAGAAAATGTTTTACAGAATGATCTACTACACTAAAACTCTCTTTAAGGAAGCTGCTCCTTCTTTAACAGATTTGCAAGTTACTATTGATAGAATTCACTGCCACGTCCGATGGGTATCCTGCTGATAAGCCTAGAGATACTATCCTGCATCTACATTTTTTTGAAATTAAGGAGATGATCTTGAAATTTATTAGAGAGAAGCGTTATTCCTGGCCCCATATAACTACATCAAAATTTCTCTGATTTTTCAAAAGCCACGATGGAAGCTAGAAAGACCTACAGAGAAGTTACTACTAAGCGTAGGGACTTGGAAGTCCCCTATAGATGGGGATTTCCTACCAAACTAATAGTATTGCACAAAGGTAAAAATATCCCTCTTTTCACGCCTGATGAAGGCATAAACTTTGTACTCTTCCTTCAGGAAGAATTAGCTCATAAATACAAAGGATATTGATATAATATCACTTTAATTGTATTTGCTTATATATACAGTAGTAGGGTGGTTATGCAGGACCTTTGCTACAAAATTTTCTTTTTTTCCCTCCAAACCAAGGAGAGATACCACAGAAGGTGGAGTCCTCCAGTGGAACTCTATTGAGTTAAATTTTTATTTTTATTCTCTATTCTTATTTTTACTGTTGAGTATTTACAGTTGATTACTACTAATAGGTTTTTACTTTAATAAAATTTGATTGTTTCTCTTTTTTCTGTTCTGTTGTTTCAAGACTAAATACTAATTCCTTACAGGAACTCAAACAGTAGATATGAAAGTAAAAATCCTCTCGTATAACGTCAGGGGGCTAAATAGTCCCCATAAACGTTTCACCACATGAAAATAAATAAAACAATCTAAAGCAGACATCATCTGTTTACAGGAGGTCAAACTGGCCAGAGACGGCCACCCTTTCTCCCAGCATAACAATTATCCCTATATGGTATGCAATCTGAATTTTAAATTATGTACAATAGTTAACGTCTATGCCCCAAATAAGAAACAATTCCCTGTTTTCAACAAACATAAAAAAATAAACGAGGTCAAGAAGTGAGAGCTAATAATAGTAGGCCATTTTAACATGGTTCCAGACAAGTATGTGGACTCCTCTTCATCTGCGCATCATTCAGCCCAATCTCTTAACAATTGGATTAACCAAAATGAGCTTTTTGATGTGTTTCGGTGACTCAACACGACTTCACGAGAATATGCGCATTATTCAGACATACATAGATCGTCATCTAGAATTGATTTATTTTTGACCAACGTTTTTTCTGTATCCAAATTTTAAAAATTGAAATATTAAATAAATCCATCTCAGATCATTCCCCGGTCATGGGAGAATTTGGTTTGGGTCCCCCAATGGAAAATAGATTTTTTTCGAAAACAAGCTTGACGTTGCTTAAAATTCCTGAGTACAGGGAGATAATAAGAAATGCTATCAAAAAATATTTTAATGAAAATACCTCTCAAGACACTGATCCATTTATATTGTTGAAGGCCCAAAAAGCGGTCCTCAGGGGCTGCCTGATGCAACTCTAATCTAGATATAAAAAGGGTAAAAGAGAAAAAATATGCAACCTACAATCCCAAACAAAGGTAAGAGAGGATCAACAAAATAATCTTACCTGCCCATCTCATGTCATTCACCTGGAGTTATTAAAATTAAGGCAAGAACTTAGAGTCGAGATTATGGCTGAATTTGACTCAGTTATCCGGGCCTCAAAATGTAACGCCTATTCTTCTATTAATAAGCCGACTAGGTACATTATGAATAAAATAAAGCAGTAGCGCATTAACAGAAGAATTGTAAAGATCAGATCATCCTCAGGGGACATTAAATTTCATCCATCAGACATTGCAAACATATTTGCGAACTTCTTCAGCAACCTTTATAATTTGAAAAAAGACCCCTTAACTTTTTCTCCAATTCAAAATGACATAAGACTCTTTTTTTTTCTGGTTTGGTCTTACCACGTATAGACCCCCTAGATTTATAAATGCTAAATTCACCCTTCAGTGTTGAGATTTCAGATGCAATAAATAAACTTGAACCATTTAAATCCCCAGGACCCGATGGATTTATAAACGAATATTTAAAAAAAATTTCGGAAATCATTTCTCTGCATTTAAAGACCCTATTTGATCATGCTTCAGCAATAGGCTCATTCCCCAAGGATATGCTAGAAGCTTCCATAATAATAACTCCAAAGGATAAAGGGGAACCAGAAAGGTCCAAAATTATAGGCCTATCGCCCTCATAAATTGTGGCATCAAAATATATTCTAAAATTCTCGCAGAACGTTTAAAAAATATCATGCCGTACTTGGTTAAAGATGACCAAATTGGATTTATTTCTGGCAGACAGGCTTCTGACAGGACAAGAAGGATTATGACTTTAATCAACTTAACTAGATCATTAAACATTCCTTCTTTATTTGTAGCCCTTGATGCAGAGAAAGCCTTTGATAGGTTAAATTGGCAGTACCTAAAAACAACCCTATTTAAGTTTGGCTTTGATAGTAGATTTGTTTCCTCCGTTTTTTCCTTGTACTCAGAACCTAATGCAAAAATATATTAATATTCATCTTTCCAAACAATTCTATATTACAAACGGCAGAAGGCAAGGTTGCCCTTTGTCACCTATACTATTTGCCCTTGCAATTGAACCCTTGGCCGAGAAAATCAGGATGAATAATCTGATATCTGGGATTAAAACACAATAACGTCACCATAAGATAAGCCTTTTTGCCGACGATCTCTTGATGTCTTTGACAGACCCGGTAATTTCAATTAAGGCTCTTACTTCGGTTCTGGATCAATTTACGAAAATCTCCTACTTCAAGATTAATCCTAACAAATCTTAAATCTTACACCTCAATTTGAATAATACTACGATTGAAACAATCAAAAAACAAATCAACTTCCAGTGGGAGGAGAAGGAAATCACATATTTGGGTATAATTGTTACAAATAAATTAAATTCCATTTCCCTACAAATCTAGAAAATCTCATTAAAGTTATTGCTAAAGATTTTTCTAGATTTAATCTTTTTGACTTGACCCTGCAAGGAAAGATTTTAGTGGTAAAAGTTTTTATTCTCCCGAAAATCTTATATTTATTTAGAACTTTTCCCCTATATATACATATATCATTCATAACAAGAATCCAGAACCTAATAAAGTAATTTATATGTAAAAGTAAAAAAGCAAGAGTTGCAGCTGACCTTTTATATAAAGAAAAAGAAATGGTGGACTGGCATTACCTAACATTTGGTCATACTGCCAGGCGACTCTTATTAAATTCAGCCAATATTGATTTAGAGAAAGTTCTCCTCCTGCGTGGATGGATCTGGAAAGAGCCCAAAATACATATAATCCCATACAAAATACTTTTTTTAAGGTATCTACTGGAACCCCCGTTGAAGGAACACCACCACCCAATCTTTCAGGCCATTTTCTCGGCATGGAAAATTTTTAAAAAATTCAGTAAGAAAGATAACAGAAAAGACTTAATTAGAAGTTTTCCTCTTTCTTTACTGCCTCGATTTATAAATTCTCAATTCCTGATATTTGGTTTGAGTCAAAAGTTAAGAAGTAGGGGACTTATATGACGGTCAGGCCTTCATACCTTTTAGTGAGGTTAAGAATAAATTTCATCTGCCCTCTTCAGAATTTCTATCTTTCTCAATCTTGAAAGAAAATATTTGTAAGTTGTTACGATGCGGATCTTTGAATCTGGAATTTATCTCCTCAATGCTAACTAACACTAATCAAAGTTCCAAATGGAGTATTAAAAATATCTACTTACATCTTAATAAAGACACCTTTTTTTCTACAAACAGTTATACATGAAGATGGGAATCAGATTTAGATATTAGAATACAACCAGACCAATGGGAACATGCTATTAAATACTTCTATAAATCAACCATCTCCATGACTCTACAAGAGTCCTTCTACAAGGTATTAAATAGATAGTACTATACACCAATAAGGTTATCCCACATCAATCCGGAAATATCTTGCTATTGTTGGAGAGGATGTGGGATACCGGGCAATTTATATCACATCTTGTGGAGTTGCCCGAAGTTGAAGAGTCTATGGAAAGATGCTGTAACTCATATAAATATACTAACTGAGGATGAGGTGGCTATCACTCACCAGATGGCACTCCTATCTCTTGATCTCGAAAATGTTCACCCTTCGATTAGATATGTTTATTCATATTTTTCTAACAATAAAAATGTACTTGCATTTTGGTGGAAAAGGACAGATATTCCTAGTTTCACAGATATCTTAGATAAATTACGAATACATAGTTCAATGGAAGAGAGGTTCGCTTTCAATGTAAATTCCTTGGAAAAATATCACAAAAAATGGGATTTGTGGAATTCAAAATTTTCATTGTTATAGAATAATCTAGTTTGATTCTTAAAAGGTCATTATCAAAATTAAGCTTTGAGTCTGGATTACCAGAATTTGGTTAAATAAGCTTTAAAAGATTTTAGCATTATAAATTTTGTAAATTTTGTAAATATAATGTATACTTTTTTGGATTGTAAGAGTGGAGTTCTCTAGATTTTATTTATCCCTATTCTTTTATTTATCCCTATTCTTCCCTTTGTTTACTCTCTCTTATCGTGTAAAATTTTAAATCTCAAGAAAAATTATTTGAAAAGAAAACTTTAACAGAAGCCACAATAAAAAATTTTTGTTTAGTTATTACTACATCATCAAAATGTGATGTCCGCTCACGGCAGGTCTGAACTGCAGGTAAGACAGCACCCCGAGAAACTCCGAGACCCTTTACCCCTATACAGGGATCTGGAATTACAGCGAAGCCCAGGGAGTAGCTGCCTATGAGAGCAGTGGACCGGAGTAGGATGGACGCTAGGAAGGGAATAAAAAGCGAGCCCAATTGCGAAGTCAGAAGTCCAAAGATCAAAACAAGGAGGGCGGCAAAGGTACAAAATCGGCAGGCAGTAGAACAGTCAGAAATCCAGGCAAAGGTCAGAAATGCAATAGCAAAACAAACTAGCACACTGGGGAAACCAAGACTATATCTGGTGGCTTGCAAGCCAGGCTCCAAGGCATTTTAAGGGCATGGCTACCTCTCACAGGCTCAGGCCCAGAGCCAGGCCAGATGGTGATACATGACTGATACCAACCACTTCACCTCTGACAGCAGAGCGAAGCCTACGCCCACCAGACGCCTGAGTCCGGGGCCTCCCAGCGGCCGAGTCAGGAACACCAGCCACTGAATCCAACGGCGACATGACACAAAAGAAACAATAGTTAAAATTTGAGATGAGCAAATATGCATGAGAGGAATTGAATTCTGTTTGAATATTACAAAGGTCTGCAATAACCAAAATGCAGATATCTTTGGAATTTGCTAATACTCGGTTTTAGCTAAATGGCAGCTGCTGGCTGCCATTAATTTGAACTGTAAAGGGCCATGAAAAGGATAGAAAAAATACAATGAGCTTCCTCACGCTAGGTCAAGGCTTCAGGCTCTGACAAGGCCCAGGAAGGTTCTACCCGTTCGCCCACAAGATCACTATGCAAATCATGACATCATGATGTTGTGACCTTACACCCACGTTCGCAGAACTTTTCTGAGCACTGCATAAGGAGGCACAGGGATTCGGCACTCACAGTGGCAATACAAACAAATGACAAAGACAAGGTGGTGACAGTGAGGAGCGAGGGGGCTGGAGATGTGAGTAGTGAGATGAGTATTAGTATTTTTTAATGTTCTCGGATATGGAGACATCTCAGAGCATAATAAGGACATTAAATTAGAGGAGAATGACTTTTCTGCAAATTGAATTTCCCAGGAAAATCTATGCGAATAGGCGAATTCAAATTTTGCCTGATCAGCTCATCTCTACTTCTAATGCCTAAGTTCCTTCCTTTCACACTATCTATTATAATAGTGTAGCAACCCACTCAGGAAAATAAGTAACACAATAAAAACTGCAACTGACCCTGCCAGTTCCTATACAGACTAGAGATCCTAACCCCTCAGTGGTTCCTGCATGAGCTGAGAATAGCCCTAACCACAGACAAGACAATGGCAACTTGGACCGATGCTGCCTGTAAGGTTGTTGAGTGCTTCACGTTCCTCCTAAAGAACTGGAGGGCAGAGGAGAATGTAAATTACCTACAGAATCGAAAGTGTGCTGAAATAGGAAGCGCTCCCCAAGTAAGTATTATGCAAGTACTGTTAGAGAATGTGCCACCTACTTCCTAGAAAAAAAACGGAAGATAAATGCAGTGTAAAGAACATAAAAACAAGATAGATAAGCCCTAGCTGGCCCTTCACTGACTGGCTTAAACTACAGTAGAATGGCTGGACATTCAAATGAGAGCATTACAAGAAGAAAATACCAGCAGGGGGAAAGTATATAAAGCCACACTCAAAAGGTGATAGGGCAGACAAGTAAGTAAATGAAAACATCTGTTACCCTAAAAAGACTGGAACAAGGATAACAGAAACTAAACATCCAGAGAAAAAGTGTATCTGCTGTGGCTTGATTGACAGAGAAGCAAACCACAAAGCACAGGTTCAAAGGTTTGAACCCAGAGCCATGACAATACCCCCCTTCTACAAAGAATCACTGGGAGCCACTGAGATGCCCAACTGCTGATGCCACTGACAGAACACCCTCACTAGGTGATCTGCATGAAAATTTTACTGTCCTAAACCCTTCTATTTAACTAGATGTTGCAGTCAATGTCTGACATGTCTAGAATCCAAAACTCATACCACCTCATACTCCTTGTCCTCCTCTAAGTCAACTTAAGTGATGCACTGAGAACCTGGCATGCCATCAAAGTTTTTAAGAAGAGAAGAATGGAAGAAGTTATTAATCCTCTACACAGTCAGTGACAGTCACAGGATCATATATCTTAGTTACCTTATACAAACCAACAAATATAGGAACAAATTTCCTTGATGGGACTTTAAGACAAATATCTTTTGAGGATAGCCAAACAAAAAGTAAGGGGCCCTCCTACATCTGCAGTTCTCAGTTTTTAGGAACACTATGTAACGTTGTAAGAGAAACTCTTAGCCGTAAGCAATTTTAGTGGAGGAACCAAGTGAACCATCTTGCTCAAATAGCCCACTACCAACCATACTACAGTATTACCAACAGAATTAGGCAACTTTGTGATGAAATCTATGGACAAATGAGCCCAAAGTTGATACAGAATCCTGTTAGGCAAAATAAACCCTGCCAGAGCTTGGTAAGAGGCTTTAAACCTCAAGCACTTAGTGGTGTCAACATACAGTAAATATTTGTGATCAGTAAAGACCGTTACTCTAAGCCTAGCCCCTCCAACCAATGCCTCCATTCCTCAAAAACTCTCTTAACTGCCAGGAGTTCCCAATTGCATATATCATAGTTGGACTCTGCTTGTGGGAATTTCAGATACAAAATAGCAGAAGGATGAAAGTAACTGTTCTTCTTCAGTGAAAGAACAGCTCCCATCCCCGCAAAAGAGGCATCTACCTCAACCACAAAAGGAAAAGCAACATCCAGTTGCCTGAGGACAGGATCTTTAGAAAAGGCTGTCTTGATAGCAGCAAAAGCATCAGCAGCCCCAGTACACCAAGAGTAAAATTCAGCACCATTCTTGGTCAAATCATTAAGAGGCTTGAGGTTTCTTAATAAACTAATGAAAATTAGCAAAACCTAAGAACCTCTCTAAAGCTTTAAGATTAGTAGTTTGCACCCAATCAGGGAAGGTCTGTAACATAAAGGGATCCATTTGAAAACCTTTAGGATAAACCAAATGACCCAAATACTGAATCTGCTGCACCTCAAATTGACACTTCTCTAGATTGGCAAATAAACAATTCTCACAAAGTACCAGAAGCACCTGTCGAATAAGCTCCCAATGTTCCTCACAACATCTTGACTAAATCAAGATATCATCTAAGTACCGTATATACTCGAGTATAAGCCGAGATTTTCAGCCCATTTTTTAGGGCTGAAAGTCCCCCTCTCGGCTTATACTCGAGTCATAAACCGGGAGGTCGGTGGGGGAGGGGAAGCGCAGCTGTTCTATATACTCACCTCCTTCTGGCGCGGTCTCTGCAGCCCCTGCTCTTCTCCCACAGTCTCCGGCGCCTGTGTTCAGCCATCAGTGGTACCGCTCATTAAAGTCATGAATATGCACATATTCATGACTTTAATGAACAGTACCACGTGACCGCTGAAGTTAGGCATAGCGCCGGAGACCGTGGGAGAAGAGCAGGGGCTGCAGAGACCGCGCCAGGAGTGGGTGAGTACTGTATTAGCAATATTCACCTGTTACCTTTCCACCGCTGCTCGCCGATGTGTCCTCGCATCCTCTAGCTGTGAATGTTCAGGTCAGAAGGCGCGATTACGTGATTAGTGTGCGCCGCGCCCTCTGCCTGAGCATTCACTGCTGGAGGACCCAGAAGACAGCGGCGTGCAATGGTGGAGCGGGACAAGAGAATATTGCAGGTTCCTGGGCCCTGAGCGAGCCGTCACACCGGCACCTGTCCCCCATAGCGCGCCGGTGTCCCCGCCTGCACAGGACACCAGCACCTGGCCCCAGTGACAAGAGGTGGGTATGTAATTTTTTTTTTTAGTTGCAGCAGTAGCGGCAGCATAAGGGACCTATACTATGGGGCATAATCTATGGAACATGTGGGGCATAATCTGTGGAACATATGGGGCATAATCTGTGGAACATATGGGGCATAATCTGTGGAACATATGGGGCATAATCTGTGGAGCATATGGGGCACAATACATGGGCAGCATATGGGGCATAATACATGGGCAGAATATGAGGCATAATACATGGGGCAGCATATGGGGCACAATACATGGACAGCATACGGGGCACAATACATGGGCAGCATATGGGGCAGAATATGGGGCACAATACATTGGGCAGAATATGGGGCATAATACATGGGCAGCATATGGGGCATAATACATGGGGCAGCATATGGGGCATAATACATGAGACAGCATTTGGGGCATAATATATGGGGCATAATACATGGGGCAGCAAATGGGGCATAATATATGGGGCAGCATATTGGGCATAACCTATGGGGCAGCATATGGAGCATGATATATGGGGCAGCATATGGGGCATAATCTGTGGTGCAGCATATGGGGCTCCTGATTCAATATGGCTATTTAAAAACATTTAACCTACTTTAATTTTACTTTTATTGGTATCTATTTTTAATTTTGAAATTTACTAGTAGCTGCCTCATTTTCCACCCTAGGCTTATACTCGAGTCGATAAGTTTTCCCAGTTTTTTGTGGCAAAATTAGGGGGGTCAGCTTATACTCGGGTTGGCTTATACTCGAGTATATACGGTATATCACCACAAATCTACTCAACAAAGAAGAATAAATATTATTTATGAAGTTCTGAAAACCTGCTGGAACATTGGTCAAATTGAATGAAATCACCAAATTTTCAAAGTGACCTTCGTCTTCCACTCATCACCGTAGCAAACATGTATAAGGTTGCATGCTCCTGTCAGAACCAGTTTAGAGAACCACTTGGCTCCTGCTAGTTGATTAAAGAAAACCTGTCATCATTGTCCCATATAAGATAATGCCAGTACCTTTCAGCCCTAATATAGAGTATTCTAATATGCTGTATATATGCCCCCAATATGGCCTGCAAGACAAGAAAAACATTTTATTATACTCACCTATGGGGCGGTCGGGTCCAATGGGCATCACTGTCTTGGTCCAGTGCCTCCTCTCTCCCTGAGGTGTCATCCTCCTTCTGTGCTTCATGTGTATCATACTGTCACGCTGTCTAATGATATGTATACAATGTCAGTAAACTATTAATACAGGAAAAACACTCTATACAACAACTAGTATAGCAACATCAGCATGTAAGTATAGAATAGATTTACCTGACACGATATCTGCTGAACCCAGGGTTGATCTTGAGGACTTGATGAGCTGAAACAGGAAAGAGGTGGACCGGGATCTAACCTGACCCTAAACTGGGGTCCTAACTAATCCCTCACCTTGGAGGTACTGATAATGGTTCAGAGGTCCAAGTCACCAACCTAACCCTGTCTCCTATCAGACCCTGAACCCTGTAATCAGTCCTAAGAAGGATCCTGACTACCACCAAAGGGATATGGGCTGATCTTAGCTAAATACACAGATTAGACATATAAGACAGACAGGATAACACTCGCTTGCATACACACTCAAACACCAAAGGAACTTAAATGGTCTGGGAAATAAACTCTAACCAAGTTGAGCTTAGAACAACTAAGGAGCTCACAACTAAAGTCTATACAGATTCATTCCTATCTGTGGTCTGCATGAAGGTTTCACTGGCAACTCCCCAAGCAGACAACCAGGAATTTAAAGGAAAACAATCAACAAATAATCAATTGCAGCCGGGAGAAACTGCACCCAGTCCCAGCACCGAGCACAGACAGAATTAACTCCCTAGCTGCCAAACACAAAGAAACAGCAGCTCAGCTGTGAGAAGTCAAAATGTGCAACCGCGACGATCTTCGTGGCAATGCACACATGACAGTACCCCCCCTTCTACGAGGGGCCTCCGGACCCTCAGGACCAGGCCTGCCCGGGTGAGTTCTGTGGAAGGTCCGAACCAAACGATCTGCGTTAACATCAGACGCAGGGACCCACGTCCTCTCCTCTGGACCATACCCCTTCCAATGCACCAAGTACTGAAGGGACCGGCGATTCAGACGTGAGTCAATGATCTTTGATACTTGAAATTCCAAGTTACCATTGACCAACACAGGAGGAGGAGGTAGAGGTGACGGTATGACTGGTGCCACATACCTTTTAAGTAATGACTTGTGGAACACATTATGAATTTTAAACGTAGGAGGGAGGTCCAGACGAAATGCCACAGGATTAATTATGGAACTGATCCTGTACGGCCCGATGAATCTGGGACCCAGTTTCCAGGAGGGCACTTTAAGTTTTATATTCCTGGTAGACAACCATACCAGATCGTTCACATTCAGATCTGGACCAGAAACTCTCCTCCTATCAGCCATACGTTTGTAACGGTTCCCCATAGCACTCAGATTATTCAATACACCTCTCCACACAGAAGCAAGTGACAACGAGAAACGCTCCTCCTCAGGAACCCCAGAAGAGCCCCCCCCATTGAAAGTACAAAACTGAGGATGAAAACCATATGCCCCAAAAAACGGGGACTTACCAGTGGACTCGCTCCGCCTGTTGTTAAGAGCGAACTCTGCCAGAGGCAAGAAAGAAGACCAGTCCTCTTGGTTCTCTGAGACAAAACACCGGAGATATGTCTCTAAGCTCTGATTCAGACGCTCTGTCTGACCATTGGTCTGCGGATGAAAAGCCGAGGAAAATGACAATTGCATCCCCCGACGTAAACAAAATGCCCTCCAAAATTTGGACACAAACTAAGACCCCCTATCTGACACCACATCAGAAGGCAACCCATGAAGTCTAACGATCTCCCTAATGAACACCTGCGCCAGAGTTTTAGCATTAGGGAGTGCAGGAAGAGCAACGAAATGTGCCATCTTACTGAACCTGTCAACAACCACCAGTATGACAGTATTCCCTGACGACGGAGGAAGGTCCGTAATGAAGTCCATAGATAAATGAGTCCATGGACGCTCCGGAAGTTTCAAGGGTAAAAGGGTCCCAGACGGACGGGTATGAGGGGTTTTAGAGCGAGCACACACCCCACATGACGCGACAAAAGTTATAACATCTTTATTAGCATTAGGCCACCAAAACCGGCGAGAAAGGAGATCAAAAGTAGCCTTACTCCCTGGATGTCCTGCTAGAGCAGAATTATGATGTGCCTCAATAACCTTTTGTCTCAACAGATTTGGGACAAACAGTCTCCCTGGAGGTCCTGCAGGGGCGTCCCCCTGAGCCTCTAACACCTCCTCCTCAAGCTCAGAAAATACAGCCGACACTACCACCCCCTCCTGAAGGATAGGACTCGGGTCATCCGTTTTCCCGGCCCCTGGGAAACTGCGAGACAAGGCATCAGCCTTTACATTCTTAGACCCCGGGCGATAAGTGACGACAAAATTAAACCTGGTAAAAAACAACGACCATCGAGCTTGTCTGGAATTCAGACGCTTAGCGGATTCCAAATACAACAGGTTCTTGTGATCAGTAATAACGGTAACCGGGTGGACTGCCCCTCCAAAAAGTGACGCCATTCTTCAAAAGCTAACTTAATGGCCAAAAGTTCCCTATTGCCGATATCATAATTCCTTTCGGCGGACGACAATTTCTTAGAAAAGAAGCGCACGGATGCCATTTACCAGGGACGGACCCTGGGACAATATAGCACCCACCCCTACGTCAGACGCATCCACCTCCACAATGAACGGCTGAGATGCATCTGGTTGGATGAGAACGGGTGCCGAAGCAAAACATCTCTTCAAAGAGGAAAAGGCTTGACAAGCTTTGTCCGACCATTAGAAAAATCCGTCCCTTTTCTTGTCATGTCAGTGAGAGGTTTGACGACAGATGAGAAATTACAAATAAATTTCCGGTAGTAGTTAGCAAACCCCAAAAAACGCTGCAGAGCCTTAAGATCCCCTGGCTGATCCCATTCAAGCACTGCTCTCACCTTTTCAGGGTCCATACGGAAACCGGAGGCTGACACCAAAAAACCCAAAAACTGAAGTTCCTGTACGGCAAATACACACTTCTCCAGTTTGGCGTATAATTTATTGTCTCGCAAGATCTGCAACACCTGTCTCACATGCTCCTGATGAGACACAAGATCTGGCGAGTAAATTAAAATGTCGTCCAAATATACAACCACAAACAGCCCCACAAGGTGACGAAAAATGTCATTAACAAAATGTTGGAATACTGCTGGTGCAGTAGTCAGACCAAAAGGCATGACTAGGTTCTCATAATGTCCCTCCGGCGTGTTAAACGCCGTTTTCCACTCATCCCCCTCTTTTATCCTAATCAGATTATACGCCCCCCTGAGATCCAATTTAGAAAACCATTTGGCGCCAACAATTTGATTGAAGAGATCAGGAATAAGACGGAGTGGATACGGATCTCGAACAGTAATCCGATTAAGTTCGCGGAAAACCAAGCAAGGGCGTAGGCCTCCATCTTTCTTCTTCACAAAGAAGAACCCCGCGGCTACTGGGGAAGATGAAGGTCTAATATGCCCTTTGGCCAGACTTTCAGAAATATAATCTTTCATAGCCTGCCTCTCAGGACCAGAAAGATTATACAACCTAGCTTTAGGCAACTTAGCATCAGGAAGGAGATTAATAGAGCAGTCATACACGCGATGAGGAGGCAACTCCTGACACCCCTCCTCAGAGAAAACATCCCCAAAATCCTCCAAAAAAGGAGGCAATGTACTAGGCACGACCGCACTAATGACTGTGTTCATGCAGTTGCTTTTGCAAAACTCACCCCATTGGCTTATTTCTCTGGACTGCCAATTAATCACAGGGTTATGTTTAACCAACCAAGGAAGTCCCAACACAATGGGAGTAGGTAGACCCTCCAACACATAACAAGATAATTGTTCCCTATGTATTGCCCCTACCCGAAGGTCAATGTTATGAACCTCATGAACAAAGCTACCTTGGCCGAGAGGCCTGGCGTCAATGGAGAATATAGGGATCGGTTTGACCAATACACTCAGATGCATACCTTGAGCCTGAGCAAACTGAGCGTCAACCAGATTAGCCCCGGAACCACTATCAAGAAGAACAGACAATCTCTCCACTCTCGTACCAACTACCACCTCCACTGGTACAAGGAACTGAGAAGAACTGGCGGATGAAATACATACTCCCAGGTTGTCGTCCACCACACAACCTGGGATTAACAGTTTTCCGGCGACTTTTGGCTCAACAAGGCACGGGATGGACATTCTCCAACAAAATGTCCCTCTTTCCCGCAGAAAAAACATCTTCTAGTCCTGCGGCGTACCGCCAATCCCCTCCTACGAAATGATGTCCCTCCCAACTGCATAGGCTCATCCGAACAGACAAGGGGAACCTCAACATAAGGGACTTTAGTGGTAGGAGGAGAAACAACAGGGAGTGGGGTTACCTCACCCCTCTCCCGAAGCCGTCTATCAGTACGGATAGCTAAGGCCATAGCAGCCTCCAGAGAAGGAGGAGACTCATACTGAGCCAAAACGTCTTTTAATTTATCAGAAAGCCCATGACAAAACTGGCTCCTAAGAGCTGGGTCATTCCACTGAGTATCTGTGGCCCATCTACGAAACTCAGAAGCAAATTCCTCTGCCGGACGATCTCCCTGCTGTATCTTACGTAATTTTGTCTCAGCAAGAGAGACCCGATCTGGGTCATCATATACCAATCCCAGGGCAGTAAAAAATTGATCTACAGACAGTAGAGCCGGGGATCCCGGAGGAAGGGAAAATGCCCAGGATTGAGGGTCCCCTTGCAGAAGAGATATAACAATTCCCACTCTCTGCTCCTCACTCCCTGATGATCGAGGCCGAAGCCGAAAATACAATTTACATGCCTCCCGGAAGGTGAAAAATTTGTCTCGCCCACCAGTGAACCTGTCCGGGAGAGCAACCTTAGGTTCAACTCTGGTTTGCTCCAGGGGAGACAAAACTTTGGACTTAATGTCCGTCAGCTCCATGGATAATCCCTGCAACTGCAGAGCCAGCTGGGCTACTGGATCCATGGTAACTGGAGATAATTTTTATGGCCAGTGAAAATGTCACGCTGTCTAATGATATGTATACAATGTCAGTAAACTATTAATACAGGAAAAACACTCTATACAACAACTAGTATAGCAACATCAGCATGTAAGTATAGAATAGATTTACCTGACACGATATCTGCTGAACCCAGGGTTGATCTTGAGGACTTGATGAGCTGAAACAGGAAAGAGGTGGACCGGGATCTAACCTGACCCTAAACTGGGGTCCTAACTAATCCCTCACCTTGGAGGTACTGATAATGGTTCAGAGGTCCAAGTCACCAACCTAACCCTGTCTCCTATCAGACCCTGAACCCTGTAATCAGTCCTAAGAAGGATCCTGACTACCACCAAAGGGATATGGGCTGATCTTAGCTAAATACACAGATTAGACATATAAGACAGACAGGATAACACTCGCTTGCATACACACTCAAACACCAAAGGAACTTAAATGGTCTGGGAAATAAACTCTAACCAAGTTGAGCTTAGAACAACTAAGGAGCTCACAACTAAAGTCTATACAGATTCATTCCTATCTGTGGTCTGCATGAAGGTTTCACTGGCAACTCCCCAAGCAGACAACCAGGAATTTAAAGGAAACCAATCAACAAATAATCAATTGCAGCCGGGAGAAACTGCACCCAGTCCCAGCACCGAGCACAGACAGAATTAACTCCTAGCTGCCAAACACAAAGAAACAGCAGCTCAGCTGTGAGATGTCAAAATGTGCAACCGCGACGATCTTCGTGGCAATGCACATATGACACATACGTTATCCATACAGTGCCCCCGGCATCACGCTGCTGCACAGGCGTACTTCTCTGTCCTGACTAGGGCAGAGTAAAGTGCACCAAGGTTCTTCGGCCTTTTCCCGCGCATGCGCACTGCAGTGCTTTGCTCTTCCCTTGCGATTCCAGAAACACTTTGTGGTTGATGCATCCTATGTCATCCACACGAAGCACAGCAGAAGGAGGATAACATCTCAAGAAGAGAGGAGACACTGAACCAAGACAGCGATGCCCATAGGACCCGATCAGATACTAGAAGGGGGAAAGTATATAAAGCTGCACCAAAAAGATAATATAGCAGATAAATGAGTGAATAAAAACACCTGTTACCCTAAAAAGACTGAAGCAAGGATAACAGAAACTAAACACCCAGAGAAAAGTTGTACCTGCTGATGCTCAGCGGATAGAGAAGCTGACCACAAAGCACAGGCTCAAGGTTTCAAAGACCCATGACATATCATAGCTGGGCAAGTTGTGATGTCTCCTCGTGGGTATAAACATATTCAGTGATCTCTTATGACCACTAAGCTAGAATAGCCCATAGGTCACACTTGCCACATTAAAACTGACTCTAATTATTTAGCCAAACATTCCTAAATTGCTTTGCCCAGCCATAGAAATATTCATGTAGCCATACAGCTATAGCAGCCCAGTTTTTTCATTCCCCCCTGTACTTTTTTCTATGATCAGTGCATGAAAACAAGGGAAAATTAAAGCCAATGCATCGCTGGATCCTGGACATGTGAGTAACCCTCATTGTGCTACTCTTTGCATCTGTTAAATACAATTTGCCTGGATGCTCAGAGCCTTGAATATCTGCTTGCTTCCTAGCATTAATAAGTTAATATTCATTTAATGCTGTTCTATGCTATCCAACTTACAGGGAACACTCTCAGATCCCTTACTGCCCACTCAGTAGAGATGAGCGAACCTTTCAAGGTTCGGTTCAGTTTGGTTCGGATCAGCGAAGAACAGGGGACAGTGATGTGAGCTGTCTTCTTCAACACCCGGCATGGGGAATAGCACGAACAGTACCTGTTGTGAACACTTTTAATCTGACTTCTGAGTAGGGGCTCCCTCTGGTGGTTGTTTCTGGTAATGTAGCTGCCCTGGCTAACAGAAGTCTCTCACCTGACGGGAATGATTGGAAATCAGGGGTTACTGACTGGGGAGATATAAGTGAGCAGCCTTCCCATAATACTTGCCGGTGATTTCTTTCTTCCTAGCCTTTTAGAAGTCTGCTGCTCCTTGCTGTTTCCTGCATCTTTCAGATAAGTTATTTCGCTGTTTAAATCTGTGGCTTTGGTTTACCTGTCGCTTTTCTCAGTTTTCTGTCTTGCTGGAGTTAGTTCAGCCGGGCCCCCTTGTGGGTACCTGTGCTGGACTCTTTGTTCATTTGCCACAGCCTGCTTCACTCCTTTCTGTGGTTCTAGTTCCCTGTTATTTCAGTATCTGTTGTTTCGCTTCCAGTTACACCAGAGTTGTGATTTAGCGGGGGAGAGATCGTGTGGTTTCAGTATTTTTGCATATCAGACATGTTGGAATTTTTCTTAGGGTTTTTGCAGGATTGCAGACAGTATCTTTTCTGTCCTATTCAATCTAGACAGTTTGGGCCCCAGCACTTGCTTACACTATTTTCTGTCTGTGTTTGTGCTTCATCTGACTCACTGACAATATATGTTTGGGGCTATCTATTCCTTTGGGGCTCTACTCCGGGGCAGTTAGATTTCCCCTTTCTCTCTTTAGGCTTAGTTAACTCTTTGACTGTGACGAGGCATCTAGGTCATCGTAGGTACGTCCCACGGCTAATTCTAGTTGTGTTGTCAGTTAAGGGGTTTGCAATCCGCTTAGTTACCAACCTCTCTGGGTGTCTGGTTGCTAGCCTATTTTTCCTGTTATCCTCCTCGGTTACCGAATCATAACAGAATCACCGGTCTGACACTAGATTCTAGGGAACTCTAAAGAAGGAAAGAATAGTAAAAAAAAAAGTGTCAGAATTTTTTATACATTTTTTCCTCTTTCTCTCTGGGGGCCGTAGGAGGATTTTTTTTCCTTCAATGGAGGCTAAGCATTTGTCTGATCGTGTTGAGCAGCTCGCTGCTGAAGTTCGGAGTATTTCTTCCTATCTCGCTCGGTTGTCTGCTGTAGAACCTAAGATCCCTATTCCTGATTTATTTTTTGGGGATCGGTCTAAATTTTTTAACTTTAAGAATAATTGTAAATTGTTTTTTGCCTTGAAACCTAATTCCTTGGGAACTCGATGCAGCAGGTTAAAATTGTCATCTCCCTGTTGCGCGGCGACCCTCAGGATTGGGCGTTTTCCCTGACACCTGGGGATCCTGTTTTGGCTAATGTGGATGCGTTTTTTCAGGCTCTGGGGTTGTTGTATGATGAACCTTATGTTATTGATCAAGCTGAGATAACCTTATTGGCATTGAACCAGGCTCAGGAAGTGGCAGAGTTATATTGTCAGAAATTACGAAGGTGGGCAGTCCTTATTAAATGGAATGATGATGCCCTAGCGGCTCTTTTTCAGAAAGGGCTGGCAGAGACCGTAAATGATGTTATGGTGGGATTTCTTGCCCCCTCGGGTCTCAACGATTCTATGTCATTAGCCATTCAAATTGACAGACGCTTACGTGAACGCAAAACTATGTGAGAGGCGGTGTTGCCTTTCGAACAGGCCTCTGAGCCCATGCAGTGTGATAGGGTTGTTTCTAGGGCTCAGCATTAAGAGTTTAGAAGGCGTAATAAGTTGTGCCTCTTTTGTGGGGACGTCTCTCATACTATTTCCATCTGCCATAAGCGGGGAAAATGTTTGGCTCACTTCTGTGTTTTGGGCAATGTACAGCCTAAATTCCTCATAATGGTTACCTTGATCTGCTACTTATCTTCACTTTCTGCTAAGGCTTTTGTTGATTCAGGAGCAGCCCTGAACCTGATGGATTTTGACTTTGCCAAACATTGTGGTTTTTCCATGGTACCCCTACGGACTCTTATTCCTTTGCAGGGTATTGATGCTACCCCTTTGGCGGAGAATACCCCAGTTTTGGACCCAGGTGATAATGCGGGTAGCCCCGGACCACCAAGAGAATTGTAAATTTTTGGTGTTACATAATTTACATGACATTATTGTACTGGGTTTTCCTTGGCTGCAAACCCATAATCCTGTTTTGGATTGGAAGTCTATGTCTGTGGTTAGTTGGGGTTGTCAATGTGTTCATAGTGACACTCCTGTTTTCGCTACCTTTCCCCAGTCTCAGGATGTCCCTGACTATTTGGCTGATTTTTCTCATGTGTTTTGTGAGAGTAAGTCTGCGTCCTTGCCTCCTCACAGGAGTTATGATTGCACTATTAAGTTGGTGCCTGGTTGTAAATTTCCCAAGGGTCGGCTCTTCAATTTATCTGTACCTGAACATGATGCTATGCGATCTTATATCAAAGAGTCATAGGAGAAGGGGCATATCAGACAGTCCTCTTAACCCTTAGGTGCCGGCTTTTTCTTTGTGGCCAAGAAGGATGGCTCATTGAGGCCATGTATTGACTATCGTCTCCTTAATAAGATCACTGTTAAATATCAGTATCAATTACCCCTGATTTCTGATTTATTCTCCAGAGTGAAAGGTGCTAGTTGGTTTACCAAGCTTGACCTTAGAGAGGCGTATAATCTTATACGCATTAAGCATGGTGATGAATGGAAGACGGCGTTTAATACTCCAGAGGGACATTTTGAGTACCTAGTGTTGCCTTTTGGTCTCACTAATGCCCCTTCCGTCTTCCAATCTTTCATGAACGATATTTTCCGGGATTTTGTGGACAAGTTTTTGATCATTTATTTGGACGATATTTTGATTTTTTTCCATTGATTGGGATTCTCATGTGGAACATTTTCGGATGGTATTCCAGATTTTGAGAGAAAACGTTTTGTATGTTAAGGGATCAAAATGCCTCTTTTGCGGGCGTACAGAAGGTTTCGTTCTTGGGATTAATTTTGTCTCCGTCTGCCATTGAAATGGACCCGGTCAAGGTTCAGGCCATTTATGATTGGGTTCAGCAAACTTTCTTTAAGGCTCTTCAGAAATTTTTGGGCATTGCTAATTTTTATCATAAATTTATAAGTAATTTTTCTGGTATTGTGAAACCACTGACTGATTTGACCAAAAAGGGCTCTGATGTGGTGAATTCGTCTCCAGAGGCAGTTCGGCGTTTCAGGAGCTTAAGCGGAGATTCACTTCTGCTCCTGTTCTACGACAACCTGATGTTTCTCTCCCATTTCAGGTGGAGATAGATGCTTCTGAGATTGGTGCAGGAGCCGTTTTGTCCCAAAGGGATCCTGTAACCTCTAAGATTAACCCTTGTGCTTTCTTCTCTCGAAAATTTTCCCCAGCGGAACATAATTATGATGTGGGGAATCGGGAATTATTGGCTAGGAAGTGGGCGTTTGAAGAGTGGAGACATTGGTTAGAGGGAGCCAAACATCAAGTTGTGGTCCCCACTGACCACAAGAACTTGATCTATCTCGAATCAGCCAAGCGATTATATCCTAGACAGGCTAGGGGGCCTTGTTTTTCACTCGTTTTAATTTTGTGGTCTCCTTTCTTCAGGGCACTAAGAATGTTAAAGCGGATGCCCTCTCTAGGCGTTTCCTTGCGGATTCTCTTGATGTGACTGAACCTACTGCCATTCTGAAGGAGGGTGTGGTTCTTTCCGATATCTCACCCGATTTGAGACTTGCCCTGGAGGAATTTCAGGGGGATAAACCTGAACAGTGCCCTATGCGGAAATTGTATGCCCCCGACAAATGGAGGAGGAATGTAATGTCTGAAATTCATTGCTCAGTGTTGGCTGGTCATCCCGGTATTTTTGGTACCAGAGATTTGGTGAGTTTGTCTTTTTGGTGGCCTAATTTGTCTCGTGATGTCAGCAATTTTGTGCAGTCCTGTGGGACACAGGTCCAAACCCTGTTCTCGCTCTAGTGGATTGTTAGTGCCACTGCCGGTGCCTAGGAGGCCGTGGACCAATATGTCAATAGGTTTTATTTCCAACCTCCCTGTCTCTCAGAGAATGACTGTTATCTGGGTGATTTGTGATAGATTTTCCAATATGGTCCATCTTGTACCACTTCCTAAGTTGCCATCCTCTTCCGAGTTGGTGCCCTTGTTTTTCAGCAGGTGGTTCATTTGCACGGCATTACGGAGAACATTGTATCTGACAGAGTAGTCCAGTTTGTCTCCAGATTTTGGAGAGCCTTTTGTTCTAAACTGGGAATTCAGTTGTCCTTCTCTGCGTTTCACCCTCAGACCAATGGGCAGACTGAAAGAACAACCCAGACTTTGGAATCTTATTTGAGATGTTTGTGTCTGCTGATCAGGATGACTGGGTCTCTTTTTTGCACTTGGTTGAATTTGCTCTAAATAGGGCTAGTTCTGCCACTTTGATGTCCCCTTTTTTTCTGCAACTCCGGGTTTCATCCTCTTTTTTCTTCAGGACAGGTGGAGGCTTCTGCCTGTCCAGGTGTTAATTCCATGGTAGAGAGAATGCAGCAGATTTGGAATCAAGTAGTGGATAAGTTGTCTCTCTCTCAGGAGAGGGCCCAACGGTTTGCCAACCGGCATAGGACTGATGGTCCCCGGTTTAAAGTAGGTGACATTGTTTGGTTGTCCTCAAAAAATATTCCTATGAAGGTTGCGTCTCCAAAATTTAAGCCAAGGTTCATTGGACCTTATAAGATTTTGGAAATCTTTAATCCCTTTTCTTTCCATTTGGCTCTTCCTGGAAGGTTTAAGATTCACAATGTTTTTCATAAATCTTTGTTGAAAAGGTTTGTTGAACCAGTGGTTCCTATGGCTTCTCCCCCTGATCCTGTATTGATTGAGGGCAATCTGGAGTATGAAGTAGAAAAGGTATTGGATTCTCGTCTGGCTAGACGGAGACTCCAGTACTTGCTCAAGTGGAAAGGTTATGGTCCGGAGGATAATTCTTGGGTGTTTGCTTCTGACATTCATGCCAAGAGATTGGTTCGCGCCTTTCACTGGGCCTATCCTGATCGGCCTGTTGACTCAGGTGAGGGTTCGGTGACCCCTCCTCAAGGGGGGGGATACTGTTGTTAACACTTTTAATTTGACTTCTGAGTTGGGGCTCCCTCTGGTGGTTGTTTCTGGTAATTAAGCTGCCCTGGCTAACAGAAGTCTCTCACCTGATGGGGATGATTGGAAATCAGGCGTTACTGACTGGGGAGATATAAGTGAGCAGACTTCCCATAATGCTCGCCGGTGATTTGATTCTTCCTAGCCTTTTGGAAGTCTGCTGTTCCCTGCTGTTTCCTGCATCTTTCAAATAAGTTATTTCGCTGTTTAAATCTGTGGCTTTGGTTTACCTGTCGCGTTTCTCAGTTTTCTGCCTTGCTGGAGTTAGTTCAGCCGGGCCCCCTTGCGGGGACCTGTGCTGGACTCTGTGTTCATTTGCAATAGCCTGCTGCAGTCTTTTCTGTGGTTCTAGTTCCCTGTTATTTCAGTATCTGTTGTTTTGCTTCCAGTTATACCAGAGTTGTGATTTAGCGGGGGAGAGATCGTGTGGTCTCAGTATTTTTGCATATCAGACGTGTTGGAATTTTTCTTAGGGTTTTTGCAGGATTTCAGACTGTATCTTTTCTGTCCTATTCTATCTAGACAGTTTGGGCCCCAGCGTTTGCTTACACTATTTTCTGTCTGTGTTTGTGCTTCATCTAACTCACCGACAATATATGTTTGGGGGCTATCTATTCCTTTGGGGCTCTACTCTGGGGCAGTTAGATTTCCCCTTTCCTTTTTAGGCTTAGTTAACTCTTTGGCTGTGATGAGGCGTCTAGGTCATCGTAGGTACGTCCCACGGCTAATTCTAGTAGTGTTGTCAGTTCAGAGGTCTGCAATCCGCTAAGTTACCAACCTCTCTGGGTGTCTGGTTGACTAGCCTATTTTTCCTGTTATCCTCCTTGTTTACCGAATCATAACAAGTACCCCTGATTTCCACTCACCAATACGTGCCACACTGATGACACAGGGATGTCATCCGTGTGTCATCAGTGTGCACGTGTGTAGGACATTTTGCAACCCATGCTGCTATCGGACACACTGATGTCTGAAAGCCGTTAGTGAACTCGGTCATTTACCAAACTTTGGCCAACTTTTGCAGATTTTTAGGAAAAAGCTTGGGAATCCTAACACAAATCCGAATGTGCAATGTTCATGCCATTAGCTCATCTGTACTCATTAGCTATAAAGCTGAGAGGAAACATTGCCACCTAAACAGCTGAAAGTCATGAGCGGACCACAGCCAGCAGCTGAGAAAAAAAGTAACTTAGGGCCCATAAACCTTTAGCTGCCTCCTTGAGCATATTATGTGTAAATCACACTTATCCACTCTAAGCACAGATGCTTTTATCAACAATATGTTAGAAGAATAAAGAAACATTTCATACTATGCAAACATGGATCCATTTTCTGCCCCTTTGTATTTGAGGTCTTAGTAAGTATTGTACATAGAGAGGTGAGTGAGTCACTAGAGTTAGAGATCATCATGAATGGGAACATTTTGTTGTGGTGGGACAGCTTTTACATTTCTTTATTAAAAAAAACAAAATGGTAGCTAAGCACCCTACATTTTTTACATGTAAAGCAATAGTGGTATTTTTTCATTAATTTGTTGTATTTTTATTATATGTATATAATTATTTTATAAAGCTTATATATATACCTGCTTATTACTTTAATATGTGTGATGCTTAAAGTATAATATGTTAGAGGCAGTATCCTTATGTGGGGCTGCAAGAGTGGTGCTGGTGTTGGGGAGCTACATTTCATTGATGAAGCTGAGGTACACGTGACTCCGTTCTGGAAGGTGCACAGAGAAGGATACCACTCCTGATTCGTAAAATATCAAAAAATCTGGCACTCAGATGGTTGAATATGCAATCAGTTTATGAAAGATAGAAAATTCCAATATCTTGTGGCGTTTCGGTCTTATACTCAGTCCTTCCTCAGACTGGGATGAATACAAAACAGTGTACAAAAATAATAATAATTAAACCCAATATGTCAAAGGTGTTAATATTACAAAAATGCAGAAGAAGCAATGTCAATTGAAGAAGCAATATGAATTAATTTATGCCTATGCAACATATTTGTCACAGTGATTAGAGATAATATAGTGATAAGTGATGACAATACAGTATATTTCAGTACAAAACACCTAGAGGCATGGAGGTATAGGAGTTGTAAGGTTTCATTCACTCGGCTGCTTCAGAGGTAAATCAGGACGCACTTTTCTTATCCAAAGTTGATCAGGTTTATTACATCATAAACCTCAAAGCAACATATAGTACAAGTCTTCAGTAAAGCTTCTTAAGATCTCTACAAACACACATACAGGAAGGCTTCTCCATTCCTACACAGAGACCTCTCTGTAATGTCCCGCCTGGACACATGGAAGTCTGTCCACACTGGCAGACTCCCACACACTCTCCTCACAGGTGCCAAGCACACTTCGTTACATAGGTGTAACCCCGCCCACAGGTGAGGTTAGGATCACATGGTTAGGTCACCTGATCATGACCTCATCACAGGTCCTTCAGATACACACAACCACATACAGGTTTTATCTTAGGTATTCAGACACATACCCCTTGGGTGGGTTTGTAGGTGACTGGACCCACCCAGCTCTCCTAGTCACCTGGAAGCCTCCCAATATATAGTACAACTCTCAGCAATAGATCTGCTGAGCAAAACATATCCAGGCTTCCATCACAGAGCCACCAACCTCTGCGATACATACCGTCCATCCATCACATGCCTCCATGCATATCCTGAGGGCCATACACAGTGCCCCCTAGCTGCATCAGGGGTCATTACATCACATACCTCCCCCATCTGTTCAGACTTGTGGGGTTGAACACTTGTTACCCGACCAGAGATCCTTCTCGGTCGTCTCTGCCAGTCACACCGTCTCTCTAAGTCGGGCCCTGCTACTGATCTCTTTTGTAGGCGTCTGTCCTCCGACTCTGTCACATCTGTTGCTGACGCCCCCCTGTCAGACCACCCGCATCCCCAGCGGTCAGTACGGCGTCGCAATTCTCTTGCACCCCTACATCCTGTCTGGCCTACGTCCTTTTCAATTTTTCCACTATAGGTTCTCCTACTTAGGTCACTCATCACTGAGCTAACGGAGGCATCACTACTTCTACCTCTTCTCCTCTCAATACCACGGGTTGAAGGTGGAGGCCATCTTCTTTCTTGTAAGGTTCTATGTATATATTCCTGAAACTCAGTTTGTTCGTCAGCCATTTTACTTTCTGTCTTGCTGCAGCTATCTTGCCCTCAGTCAAAATGGAGTTTCCAGCTTGCATGTTCCTGCCCTGATTCTCTCCTTTGCTTCTTAAGCAGCCACAGCTGAGCAATCAGTGCTTCAGAATCTAGCCTGCAGTGAACCTGTGACTTGACTCCTGTAAGCCTTGGACCTTGTACTCCAGCTATTCCTACTGAGGAACTCTGAAGCACTTGTGGACTCTGAACCCTGCTCTTTGAAAGACCCACGTTTGCATGGACTTACGGTAACAGAGAAGAAGATCCTGAATCTGTATTGGAGAGTGATTGCTGAGCTTGGATTACTCTGGCCTGCTGTGTCTCCTGTTTCTGTGTCTGCAAACTGTGTGACTATTTCTGCCAACTTGTATGAAGTAATACAGGACTTTTCTATATCAAACCTGTGACTCCTGTGTTTTCATCGCACCCAAGCACAAGACGCTATATGAACTGTACTACATACATTACAAGATTCTGAAGCCAAAACGTTAGTGTCTGCTGGGTCTGGAAGGCTGTGTCTGCTGTACTGTGGATATCAGACGTCCGGTTGTACTTTCTGTGATGACAGTGGTTGTGACTTCTCACAACCATTCCAGGTGAGCAATTCCCTTAAGTTTTTTCTTTTTGCAGTGTTACCACAGGTAAACACTATTGTTTTGTTTTTTTTTCCTTTCTTTTCTCTTTTTTGTCTGCTGTAACTCTGGATATCAGATGTCTGGTTGAAACTTTCTGTGATGATAGTGGTTGTGACTTCTCACAACCATTCCAGGTGAGCAGTTCCCTTATTTTTTTTTTCTCTCTGCAGTGTTGCCACAGGTGAACACTATTGTTTTTTTTTCTCTCCTCTTCTTCCAGTAATCCTGTCTTAAAAGATCTGGAAAATGGAGGCCCGCATAAAGGAACTTTGAGGAGTGACTGATAATATCCTTGCAGATTTGCAGAATATAAAGACCCGTTTTACAAATCTACAGGACCTCAATAATCACAATTTGCAAGTGGTTGGACAGACTACCCAGGATTTGCGAGCCAGGATTGAGGTTCTAGAGGGGCGAGTCCAGGCTCCTGCCGTAGCCCCGAGTGCTGGGATTCCCAAGTTGCCCCCTTTTCGTTTTGGCGGTGAACGTGAGAAATTCAGGGGATTTATTAATCAATGCAATCTTTTTTTTTCTGCACATGCTTCACAATTTCCCACTGAACGATCTAAGGTGCTTACTATAATTATGTTGCTTACCAACAAGGCTTTAATGTGGGCAAACCCTCTGATTGAGACTGAGGATGATTGTTTGAATCACCTTGATGATTTTATTTCAGCCATGGGGCAGGTGTTTGATGACCCCAATCGAGGTGCAACAGCTGAAGCAGCCATGTTAGCTTTGCGCCAAGGTAAGCACTCGGTAGCTGAATATGCCTTGGATTTCAGGAGATGGGCCCTTGATACCACCTGGGACAGTTCCGCCAAAAAATCTATTTTTCGAAAGGGGTTATCTCCACTGATTAAGGATGAACTTGCTCGTGCCGACCCTCCCACTGCGTTAGGTGACTTTATTAACTACTGCATCCGTATTGATACTCGTCTGACTGAACGCAGGCAAGAGAGATGGTTCGAAAGCAATCGTACTAACCTTTTCCTACCTTCCTCTCCAGCTAAGGAACCTTTGAGTAGGATTACACGGGAACCTGAACCTGAACCCATGCAGGTAGACTCTTTACAACGACGGGTTAGTGATGCACGCAAGGAACATCGTTTTAAGGAGAATCTATGTTTCTATTGTGGTAAGTCAGGGCACTTCATTATAAACTGCCCCAGCCGTTCTCGTAAGACTACTGCAGCACTCATTCATTGTGAGTGTTGCGAGAGGGGATCTGTCAGGTCCGAGCCTCAGGCTCCAGAGAGATCTGCAGCAACAGATCTTGATTTCTCGGACTTAAACTCCGTTACCTCTGAGGACGTTGACTGTGTAAACGCTGCCATTTTTCAAGTTTCCTCAGCGGTGTCCCAGCTGAGTTGTAAGAAAAACAATTCTCATTGCTTTCTTTCCATCAAACTCTGGGTTGACTCAGCTTGGGTGTCTAGCTCTGCTATGATCGACTCAGGGGCAAGTGGAAATTTTATGGATGTCTCCTTTGCTCTGAAACAGGGAATACGTTCAGTGAAGAAGGCTACTCCAGTACAGATGGAAACTGTGGATGGCTCCCTGCTGACCTCTGGACCAGTGGATCAGGAAACAGAGCCTTTGAGGGTTCTTATGGGTAAAGATCATCAAGAGAAACTGTCCTTTATGCTTATCTCTTCTCCCCACTTTCCCATTATTCTAGGGCTACCATGGCTGCAGGCTCAGAATCCTACCATTAACTGGGAGACCAAGGAATTACACTTTCCAGAGAAACAGATGAGTCCAAAAGTTTCAGCTTGCTCTGTACCTAAAGGAATCATGTCAGTCCCTGAACTACCAGCTGTATACCAGGACTATGTGGATTTATGTGACAAGAAGAACGCTGACCAGCTTCCTCCTCACCGTCCATATGATTGTCCAATTGAATTATTGCCTGGAGCAGAGATACCTTTTGGTAAGATCTACCCCCTGGCGGGGCCCGAGCTAAAGGCTTTAAAGGATTACATAGATGAAAATCTAGCCAAGGGCTTCATACGCCCCTCTTCATCTCCTGCAGGTGCACCCATCTTCTTTGTAAAGAAGAAAGATGGATCTCTGAGACCATGCGTAGACATAGGAACTCAATAAGGTTACTATTAGAAACCGTTATCCATTGCCTTTAATCCCTGAGTTATTGGAGAGAGTGCGACATGCCAAAATTTTTTCTAAACTAGATCTTCGTGGGGCCTATAACTTAGTCCGTATTAGACCTGGGGATGAATGGAAGACTGCATTCAGGTCACGCTATGGACACTTTGAATATCTAGTTATGCCTTTTGGTCTGAGTACCGCCCCAGCCACTTTCCAACACTTGGTGAATGACATCTTCAGGGATCTCCTAGATACATTCGTGGTAATTTATTTGGATGATATTCTAATTTTTTCTAACTCCACAGAGGAACATCATGGACATGTGAGAATGGTCTTGGAACGTCTAAGACAAAATCATCTTTACATCAAACTTGAAAAGTGTGAATTCCATAGGACCGAAATTCAATTTCTGGGGTATGTACTGTCTACACAAGGAATTAGTATGGATGGAAGCAAAACCCAAGCCATCAAGGATTGGCCAAGTCCTAGAAATGTGAAGGAGGTACAGCGCTTCATCGGGTTTGCCAACTTCTATAGACGTTTCATTAGAAATTTCTCTGAGGTAGTGTCACCTATCACTCAACTTACCCGGAAAGAGTCTAGGTTTTCCTGGACTCCCCAAGCCCAGGAAGCATTTTCCCGTCTAAAAGATAAATTTACCACTGCACCTATCCTAGTACATCCCAACCCCGAGCTTGCCTTCATAATAGAGGTGGATGCTTCAGACTGTGCCGTTGGAGCTATACTCTCTCAGAGAACAGGTGAGAAGAATGTCTTGCATCCCTGTGCCTTCTTTTCCCAGCAGTTGTCTTCGGCTGAGAGGAACTACGATGTGGGCAATAGAGAGTTGTTGGCCATTATTGCCGCCTTCAAAGAATGGAGACACCTTCTTCAGGGTGCTGCACAGCAAATAGTCGTCCTGACAGACCATCGTAACCTTGAGTTTATCAGGTCGGCTAAGTGCCTGACTCCTCGCCAGGCTCGCTGGAATCTTTTCTTAAACCAATTTAATTTTATCATCTCTTATAGACCAGGATCGCGCAATGGAAAGGCTGATGCACTCTCTAGGATTTACTCAGCAGAGACACGTCCAATTACTCCTCCTAAGACTATTCTTCCTGACTCTAGATTCCTAGGAGTAATTCATAATCAAGACCTACTTAAGGACATCAAGGAAGCATACCATGCGGATTCCTTTTTGGCACAACCCCCAAGGGACGTAAGTCTTGTCTTTAAGAATGGTGTGTGGATTCAGGGACAATGTCTGTATATTCCTGAGACAGTCAGATTGAGAGTATTGCAACTCATTCACGATTCCAAGATAGCTGGGCATAGGGGAATTCTAAAGACACAGGAATTTCTTTCTCGTTTCTTTTGGTGGCCCACTTGCAGGAAGGATGTTTTGAATTATGTCACTTCATGTGAGGTCTGTGCAAGATGCAAAACACCTCGCTCCTCACCAACTGGTCTGTTACAGCCTCTTCCCACCCCGTCCCGCCCGTGGGGATCCATTTCTATGGACTTCATTGTGGAGTTACCAACCTCTCAGGGGAAGAACACCATTCTAGTGGTGGTTGACCGTCTAACAAAGGCAGCTCATTTTATCCCTTGTGTCGGCTTACCCACTGCAAAACAGACATCAGATTTGATGATTAAAGATGTGTTTCGCTTACATGGAGTACCGGATGAGGTTATTTCGGATCGAGGGTGCAATTCACTTCTAGGTTTTGGCAAAATTTCTGTGCAGCATTGGACATTAAAGTAAACCTTTCTTCTGCTTTTCATCCCCAGACTAATGGACAGACCGAACGAACCAATCAAACCCTGGAGCAGTATCTCCGCTGCTTTATCTGCCACCTACAGGATGATTGGGTGGATCTACTTCCATTAGCCGAGTTCTCGTATAACAACTCTCAGAGTGCCTCCACTAAACAGTCTCCTTTTTACTCTAATCTAGGTTATCATCCTAACATTCTACCACGATTTCCCATAGAAACGCCTTTACCAGCAGTGGCTGAAAGAATCACGTCTTTACAGAAGAATATGGATCTTCTAAAGGAAAATCTGGAATCGGCTCAAGAAAGGTACAAGAAAGCAGCAGATAAATTTCGTAAACCTGCACCAGCTTTCAAGGTAGGAGACTTGGTCTGGCTGTCAACCAGAAATCTTAAGTTAAGGATTCCATCGTCTAAGTTGGGACATAAGTACATTGGACCCTATAAAATCAGTAAAATTATAAGTGCCGTTGCTTGTCGTCTTCAACTGCCCAGAACTATGAGAATCCACCCTGTCTTTCATGTATCCCTACTAAAGGCTGCGACACCCAATACGTTTCCTGGACGTTCCTCTCCTTGCCCTGACCCAGTGCTGGTCGATGGTCAGGAAGAATTTTTGGTGGAAAGGATTTTAGATTCCAGGTTGTATAGAAATCAGTTACAATATCTGATTAAATGGCAGGGCTACCCAGTGGAGGACAACTCATGGGAACCGGTCAATAACGTTAATGCTCCTCGCTTGCTCCGTCAGTTTCATCAGAGGTACCCACACAAGCCTGGTCTGAGGTCATCCGGAGGTTGTCCTTAAGGGGGGAGTAATGTAAGGTTCTATGTATATATTCCTGAAACTCATTTTGTTCGTCAGCCATTTTACTTTCTGTCTTGCTGCAGCTATCTTGCCCTCAGTCAAAATGGAGTTTCCAGCTTGCATGTTCCCGCCCTGATTCTCTCCTTTGCTTCTTAAGCAGCGACAGCTGAGCAATCAGTGCTTCAGAATCTAGCCTGCAGTGAACCTGTGACTTGACTCCTGTAAGCCTTGGACCTTGTACTCCAGCTATTCCTACTGAGGAACTCTGAAGCACTTGTGGACTCTGAACCCTGCTCTTTGAAAGACCCACGTTTGCATGGACTTACGGTAACAGAGAAGAAGATCCTGAATCTGTATTGGAGAGTGATTGCTGAGCTTGGATTACTCTGGCCTGCTGTGTCTCCTGTTTCTGTGTCTGCAAACTGTGTGACTATTTCTGCCAACTTGTATGAAGTAATACAGGACTTTTCTATATCAAACCTGTGACTCCTGTGTTTTCATCGCACCCAAGCACAAGACGCTATATGAACTGTACTACATACATTACATTTCTATTTCCTGCAGGTTTCTGTTGACCTGGTCCCTCTCAAGTTGTAGCAGCTCTACTTCTCTTAGGTACGACACACGATACTCCAGGAGCATCCGGATATTCCCAAGGCTCTCCCTGGACCCGATAATGAGGAACGGAACCATCCCATCTTTAGCCACTACCTGGACTTCGTCATCAGCCGGAATCCTGACTTTCGTCACACCGGACTTATTCACCATCTCCTGCATCACTTTCCCGAGTCTTCCAAGGACCTTCTTCACCAGACCTCTGGGCACTTGAATGATGTCTTCCATCAAGCCACGCTGATTTTGAGTCTTTCTTGCTTGCTCCAGACGTCGAGCGGCTTCTTTATTTCTCAACAGGATCACCTGTTTCGTGCGGAGACAATGTAGGTGCATGTCCCTCAGGATCACCACCCGCTTCATCGTGACTTCCCTAGTCGACAGTATGACCAACTGTTTCAATTCTGGCACCCAGTTCACACTGCATGCTTCTACTGCCTTTCTAAAGGCCTCATACACCTCCTCAATGGCACACACTTCTCGCCTGTCTTCGGGTATCTCTATTACACACTTGAAAACGGACCCGTCACCTTCTTGGACAGACTGTTGTACCTCCTTGTCCTGAGCATTAGTACGGTTTTCCAAGACCTCGCTTTCCTTTGTGTGGCCATCTGCATGGCACTTCCCCTGCTGGACTTCTTCTCCTGTAGATTTCTGGAGCTGGACACCAGTCTCCTCTGTCATGTGTGCATCGCCACGAAGATCGTCGCGGTTGCACATTCTGACTTCTCACAGCTGAGTTGCTGTTTCTTTGTGTTTGGCAGTTAGGGAGTTAATTCTGTCTGTGCTCAGTTCTGGGACTGGGTGCAGTTTCTCCCGGCTGCAATTAATTATTTGTTGATTGGTTTCCTTTAAATCTCTGGTTGTCTGTGTTGGGAGTTGCCAGTGAAATTCTTCATGCAGACCACAGATAGGATTGTATCTGTATAGACTTAAGTTAAAGAGCTCCTTAGTTGTTTTAAGCTCACCTTGCTTAGAGTTTAATATCCCAGATCATTTATGTTCCTTCTGTGTTTGAGTGTGTATGCAAGTCTGTGTTTTCTCCAGTCTGTCTTATATGTCTAATCTGTGTATTTAGCAGAGATCAGCCCATATCCCTTTGGTGGTAATCAGAATCCTTCTTAGGACTGATTACAGGGTTCAGGGACTGATAGGAGACAGGGTTAGGCTGGAGACTTGGACCTCTGAACCATTATCAGTACCTCCAAGGTGAGGGATTAGTTAGGACCCCAGTTTAGGGTCAGGTTAGACCCCCGGTCCTCCTCTTTCCTGTGACAGTGTATCAAGTCCTCAAGTTTAACCCTGAGTTCAACGGATATCGTGTCAGGTAAATCTATTCCATATTTACATGCTGATGTTGCTAATCTATATGTTGTATAGAGTGTTGTTCTTTTAAGAATAGTTTACTGACATCGTACACATATCATAAGACCGCGTGACATTTTCACTGGCCCATAAAATTATTCCCAGTTGCCATGGATCCAGTAGCCCAGCTGGCTCTGCAGTTGCAGGGATTATCCATGGAGCTGACGGACATTAAGTCCAAAGTTTTGTCTCCCTCGGAGCAAACCAGATTTGAACCTAAAGTAGCTCTCCCGGACAGGTTCACTGGTGGGCGAGACAAATTTTTTACCTTGAGGGAAGCATGTAAATTGTATTTTCGGCTTCGGCCTCGATCATCAGGACGTGAGGAGCAGAGAGTGGGAATTGTTATCTCGCTCCTACAAGGGGACCCTCAATCCTGGGCCTTCTCCCTTCCTCCGGGATCCCCGGCTCTACAGTCAGTAGATCGATTTTTTACTGCCTGGGTTTGGTATATGATGACCCAGATCGGGTCTCTCTTGCTGAGACAAAATTATGTAAGATACAGCAGGGAGATCGTCCGGCGGAGGAATTTGCTTCTGAGTTCCGTAGATGGGCCACAGATACTCAGTGGAATGACCCAGCTCTTAGGAGCCAGTTTTGTCATGGGCTTTCTGACAAATTAAAGGACGTTTTGGCTCAGTATGATTCTCCTCCATCACTGGAGGCTGCTATGGCCCTAGCTATCCGTACTGATAGACGGCTCCGGGAGAGGTGCGAGGTAACTCCGCCCCCTGTTGTTACTCCACCTACTACTAAAGTCCCTTATGTTGAGGTTCCCCTTGTCTGTTCGGAGGAGCCTATGCAGTTGGGAGGGAAATCATTTCGTAGGAGGGGATTGGCGGTACGCCGCAGGACTAGAAGGTGTTTCTTCTGCGGGAAAGAGGGACATTTTGTTGGGGGATGTCCATCCCGTGCCTTGTTGAGCAAAAAGTCGCCGGAAAACTGTTAATCCCAGGTTGTGTGGTGGACGACAACCTGGGAGTATGTATTTCATCCGCTAGTTCTTCTCAGTTCCTTGTACCAGTGGAGGTGGTGGTTGGTACGAGAGTGGAGAGATTTTCTGTTCTTCTTGATAGTGGGTCCGGGGCTAATCTGGTTGACGCTCAGTTTGCTCAGGCTCAAGGTATGCATCTGAGTGTATTGGTCAAACCGATCCCTATATTCTCCATTGACGCCAGGCCTCTCGGCCAAGGTAGCTTTGTTCATGAGGTTCATAACATTGACCTTCGGGTAGGGGCAATACATAGGGAACTATTATCTTGTTATGTGTTGGAGGGTCTACCTACTCCTATTGTGTTGGGACTTCCTTGGTTGGTTAAACATAACCCTGTGATTAATTGGCAGTCCAGAGATATAAGCCAATGGGGGGAGTTTTGCAAAAGTAACTGCATGAACACAGTCATCAGTGCGGTCGTGCCTAGTACTTTGCCTCCTTTTTTGGAGGACTTTGGGGATGTGTTCTCTGAGGAGGGGTGTCAGGAGTTGCCTCCTCATCGCGTGTATGACTGCTCTATTAATTTACTTCCTGATGCTAAGTTACCTAAAGCTAGGTTATATAACCTTTCTGGTCCTGAGAGGCAGGCTATGAAAGATTATATTTCGGAAAGTCTGGCCAAAGGGCATATTAGACCTTCATCTTCCCCAGTGGCCGCGGGGTTCTTCTTTGTGAAGAAAAAAGATGGAGGCCTACGCCCTTGCTTGGATTTCCGCGAACTTAATCGGATTACTGTTCGAGATCCGTATCCACTCCCTCTGATTCCTGATCTCTTCAATCAAATTGTTGGCGCCAAATGGTTCTCTAAATTGGATCTCAGGGGGGCGTATAATCTGATTAGGATAAAAGAGGGGGATGAGTGGAAAACGGCGTTTAACACGCCGGAGGGACATTATGAGAACCTTGTCATGCCTTTTGGTCTGACTACTGCACCAGCAGTATTCCAACATTTTGTTAATGACATTTTTCGTCATCTGGTGGGGCTGTTTGTGGTCGTATATTTGGATGACATTTTAATTTACTCACCAGATCTTGTGTCTCACCAGGAGCATGTGAGACAGGTGTTGCAGATCTTGCGAGACAATAAACTATACGCCAAACTGGAAAAGTGTGTATTCGCCGTACAGGAACTTCAGTTTTTGGGTTTCTTGGTGTCAGCCTCCGGTTTCCGTATGGACCCTGAAAAGGTGAGAGCAGTGCTTGAATGTGATCAGCCAGAGGATCTTAAGGCTCTGCAGCGTTTTCTGGGGTTTGCTAACTACTACCGGAAATTTATTTGTAATTTCTCATCTGTTGTCAAACCTCTCACTGACATGACAAGAAAAGGGACGGATTTTTCTAAATGGTCGGACAAAGCTTGCCAAGCTTTTTCCTCTTTGAAAAAATGTTTTGCTTCGGCACCCGTTCTCATCCAACCAGATGCATCACAGCCGTTCGTTGTGGAGGTGGACGCGTCTGACGTAGGGGTGGGTGCAATATTGTCCCAGGGTCCGTCCCCTGGTAAATGGCATCCGTGCGCTTTCTTTTCTAAAAAATTGTCGTCCGCCGAAAGGAATTATGATATCGGCAATAGGGAACTTTTGGCCATTAAGTTGGCTTTTGAAGAATGGCGTCACTTTTTGGAGGGGGCAGTCCACCCGGTCACCGTCATTACTGATCACAAGAACCTGCTGTATTTGGAATCTGCTAAGCGTCTGAATTCCAGACAAGCTCGATGGTCGTTGTTTTTTACCAGGTTTAATTTTGTTGTCACTTATCGCCCTGGATCTAAGAATGTTAAGGCGGATGCCTTGTCTCGCAGTTTCCCAGGGGCCGGGAAAATGGATGACCCGATTCCTATCCTTCAGGAGGGGGTGGTAGTGTCGGCTGTATGTTCTGAGCTTGAGGAGGAGGTGTTAGAGGCTCAGGGGGACGCCCCTGCAGGACCTCCAGGGAGACTGTTTGTCCCAAATCAGTTGAGACAAAAGGTTATTGAGGCACATCATAATTCTGCTTTAGCAGGACATCCAGGGAGTAAGGCTACTTTAGATCTCCTTTCTCGCCGGTTTTGGTGGCCTAACGTTAATAAAGATGTTTTAACTTTTGTCGCGTCCTGTGGGGTTTGTGCTCGCTCTAAGACCCTCATACCCGTCCGTCTGGGACCCTCTTACCCTTGAAACTTCCGGAGCGTCCATGGACTCATTTGTCTATGGACTTCATCACGGACCTTCCTCAGTCGTCAGGGAAGACTGTCATACTGGTGGTTGTTGACAGGTTCAGTAAGATGGCACATTTCGTTGCTCTTCCTGCCCTCCCTAATGCTAAAACTCTGGCGCAGGTGTTCATTGGGAGATTGTGAGACTTCATGGGTTGCCTTCTGATGTGGTGTCAGATAGGGGGTCTCAGTTTGTGTCCAAGTTTTGGAGGGCATTTTGTTTACGTCGGGGGATGCAATTGTCATTTTCCTCGGCTTTTCATCCGCAGACCAATGGTCAGACAGAGCGTCTGAATCAAAGCCTAGAGACTTATCTTCGGTGTTTTGTCTCAGAGAACCAGGAGGACTGGTCTTCTTTCTTGCCTCTGGCAGAGTTCGCTCTTAACAACAGGCGGAGCGAGTCCACTGGTAAATCCCCGTTTTTTGGGGCATATGGTTTTCATCCCAGTTTTGTACATTCAATGGGGGGGGCCCTTCTGGGGTTCCTGAGGAGGAGCGTTTCTCGTCGTCACTTGCTTCAGTGTGGAGAGGTGTATTGAATAATCTGAGTGCTATGGGGAACCGTTATAAACGTATGGCTGATAGGAGGAGAGTTTCTGGTCCAGATCTTAATGTGAACGATCTGGTATGGTTGTCTACCAGGAATATAAAACTTAAAGTTCCCTCCTGGAAGCTGGGCCCCAGATTCATCGGGCCGTACAGGATCAGTTCCATAATTAATCCTGTGGCATTTCGTCTGGACCTCCCTCCTACGTTTAAAATTCATAATGTGTTCCACAAGTCATTACTTAAGAGGTACGTGGCACCAGTCATACCATCACCTCTACCTCCTCCTCCAGTGGTGGTCAATGGTAACTTGGAGTTTCAAGTGTCAAAGATCATTGACTCACGTCTGAATCGCCGGTCCCTTCAGTACTTGGTGCATTGGAAGGGGTATGGTCCAGAGGAGAGGACGTGGGTTCCTGCGTCTGACATTAACGCAGATCGTTTGGTGCGGACCTTCCACAGAACTCACCCGGGCAAACCTGGCCCTGAGGGTCCGGAGGCCCCTCGTAGAAGGGGGGGTACTGTCATGTGTGCATCGCCACGAAGATCGTCGCGGTTGCACATTCTGACTTCTCACAGCTGAGTTGCTGTTTCTTTGTGTTTGGCAGTTAGGGAGTTAATTCTGTCTGTGCTCAGTTCTGGGACTGGGTGCAGTTTCTCCCGGCTGCAATTAATTATTTGTTGATTGGTTTCCTTTAAATCTCTGGTTGTCTGTGTTGGGAGTTGCCAGTGAAATTCTTCATGCAGACCACAGATAGGATTGTATCTGTATAGACTTAAGTTAAAGAGCTCCTTAGTTGTTTTAAGCTCACCTTGCTTAGAGTTTAATATCCCAGATCATTTATGTTCCTTCTGTGTTTGAGTGTGTATGCAAGTCTGTGTTTTCTCCAGTCTGTCTTATATGTCTAATCTGTGTATTTAGCAGAGATCAGCCCATATCCCTTTGGTGGTAATCAGAATCCTTCTTAGGACTGATTACAGGGTTCAGGGACTGATAGGAGACAGGTTAGGCTGGAGACTTGGACCTCTGAACCATTATCAGTACCTCCAAGGTGAGGGATTAGTTAGGACCCCAGTTTAGGGTCAGGTTAGACCCGGTCCTCCTCTTTCCTGTGACAGTGTATCAAGTCCTCAAGTTTAACCCTGAGTTCAACGGATATCGTGTCGGGTATAATCTATTCCATATTTTACATGCTGATGTTGCTAATCTATATGTTGTATAGAGTGTTCTTCTTTTAGAATAGTTTACTGACATCGTACACTTTATCATAAGACCGCGTGACACCTCCTGTATCTTGAGCTTACGGAGAACTTCATCTCGCTCCCTGCAGCGCGACACTCATCCTCCCTCCGGAGAAGCTCTGGTGGTGCTTCACTTGGGCCTCTCTGAGCTTAGAGACTTCCTTCTCCAGCTCCTCCATTCTGTGCTCAATTATTCGTCTCAGGACCCTTTCTTGCTCGACTGCCTCTTTCACTGTTTCTTTACACAGCTCTAATTCCTGGTTCTGCTCCTCTTTTAGCCAGCACTGTCGCACCATTACTTCTTTAATTACATTTTCAGATGGGCACTCTTGCCCAACGCACACTTCTGCCTCTCCAGAGTTCCGCCCGTTCCTGCATCCGCAGTTTCCACTGTCTCACGGACTCCCGGTAAACTTCAGATGAGCTCCACTCTGCACTCTCCTATCAAGGACAGTCACCTGACCGGTACCTGACCCTGACTCTTCCTCATCATTTCTCTTCTTAGAGGATGTAGCCTCAGTACCAGCTTTCCGCGGCCCTGCGGCGAGAGTGAAGATCGGCCATTTTTACTTGGCTCCACCTTTACTGCACATGCTTTCCCTTGCGGTCGAGTCACAGTCTGGACAGGAGTCACTCTCGGGGTCCTCTCCGGTTACCTCTAACCGGTGTCCGTTCTAGAGGTCTTATCGTACCACATCGTCATTGTCTACTGTCATACATTTCAAGGGACATCATGTCAGTAAGTCGGGCAGACGCATCCTTTCTCCTGTGTCAACGTCTGACTCGTCATGTTTGGGAGGTGTCACTGTCCAATGTCTGCCACCCCAACAGTAGAGAGTAGAGTTGAGTGATACTTTCCGATATCCTAAAGTATCGGAATCGGAATGGTATCGCCGATATCACTAAAATATCGGCGATACCCGATACCGATACCGGAAGTCCCATGTAAGTCTATGGGAACAAAATATCGAAATTAAAAAAAACCCATTCTTGCCTTGTTGGTTAATTGTACATGAAGGAAAACAAGAAAGAGTAATGTAGAATGTATTGGGGAAGGTTGAGGAGACATTAAAGGCATAGATGTTTAACCCAATCAAATGGAATAGCATAAATATTTTTTTTTTAAAGATGTTCGGATTGACGAAGAAATTGACAATGTTAACGTTTTTTATATTTAGGCAAATATGTATATTACACAACTTCCATGCTCTTCATCTTCACCTTTTTAACTTTTCACACACTTTCTCCTTCATAATCTTCTGCAGCATCATCTTTTTCATCAAATTATTCTTCATCTTCACCTTCTTTATCTTCTTCTTAAACTTCTTGCTATTCATCTTTGTTAACATTACTCATATTCTTCTTATTAAACTATTATTCTTATTCATATTCTGCTTCATCTTCTTCATCATATTCTTATTTGTGACAGAGAATCCTGTACTTGTAATCTGTCAAAGTATGAATTTTTCATCCTTCCGTTCTTGCTGTCACAAAAGATTTAAATTACAACAGTATTTGTCCGTGTTCAGTTTAGCCTGCAGCAGCAGGCATTTTCCAGGGGCACCACGAGGAGGAACGGACTCACCCCCATACACTGCTTAGTCTTCTTCTGCTTAGAATTTAGAGCATATATTTTGCTCTTCATTTTGGTCTTATACTTCATGTTCTTCTGCTTTTAGATCTTCTGCTTATTGTTCTTGTGTCTCTTGTTCCGTATCTTGTATTTGTAGCACAATCTTGTACCAGCTGATGTTACTGGGACACGGTTACTAAGCAGGAGGTACCTGTGCTCCAAAGCACTACCAAGGACCAGCAGACGTTGCTGGAACTCGGATACTGAGATGGAGGCACCTAGGCCAAAGGCACTGTGGAGAACCAGTTGACGGTACTGGAACCCGGAGGGGCAGCAGAAGGAAAAGAGCCAATGGCACAACCGAGGACCAGCTGACGTTACTGGGACACGGTTACTAAGCAGGAGGTACCTGTGCTCCAAAGCACTACCAAGGACCAGCAGACGTTGCTGGAACTCGGATACCGAGATGGAGGCACCTAGGCCAAAGGCACTGCGGAGAACCAGTTGACGGTACTGGAACCGGAGGGTAGCAGAAGGTACAAGAGCCATGCAAGTAACGAGGACCAGTGATGTGCTGGAACCCGGAGGGCAGCAGAGAAAGAGCCATGGCACAACCGGGACAGCTGACGTTACTGAACCCCAGTAACACAGGAGCAAGTGTTGACTGTGCTAACAGCACTTCCGAGCAACAACTGGCGGTGTTGGAGCCCAGGGTCAAGGAGGATGTTTAAATACTAGATCAAGTAATTTCCTTGTTACCTGTCAATTTTAAATGTCTATACTTCAAACAAGAGAAAGATAACCTTTACTACCATAAGATGATGATTTCATTTAAACTAATATCTAGATAAATAAAGAATTGACAAACATAAACACATACATTAACATGTTGAACAGCAATGCAAACCACAAAATAAATTAGTTAAGGAATCTGCTATACGGTTGTACATAAAAGCATACAAGTACATATCTGAATCCATTAATGATGGATAAGTAACAGTATGTACACCATTTTTATTGTATAGACAATGAATGTCTGACTTCAAAACATCATCAGCATTACAAGTTATCTGTGATTTACTAAAATGTTACATTTGCTGAATAATGTCACTAAATATTTTATACAAAATTATACAATTTCCATCATGTAATACTCATAATATGTGGCAATAATCATTTTATTAACAAACATAACCTTTAAAAAGTGCATAGTGCATAGTGAAAATTGCTATTTATGGCTGACTGTCGACTTGGAAGCATGACAACAGATAGATAAGGTATATATAGATGAGACTGCATAGCCACAGATGGTGAATGGCGATGTAATACTGTACCTCAATAAAGTGTGCGTCACTACTACATAATTTTTTTTATATAGCTTTATAAACAGGGTACATGGATGTATGCTTGCGCCTTTGTTTTGACGCACAGACTGCCTTCCTGCTGAGACGCAAATTGGGTTATGTGGAGTGAGTGCAGTTGTGTGCAGTGTTTCACTGCAGTCTCTGCGGGGAAATTTAACCACACCTTAGACCTTATAACTTTTCAGAGCTTTCTTTATCGAATCTACCAAGATGAAGAAGGCAGGGAGTAAGGCACGTGGTCGTGGAGTTTCTTCAGGGAGAGGACGTGGGGATTCTGTGGCTGCTGCGGCCCCCAGTGACACAGCATCCACCAGTTTTCCCCGCTGAGCGTTCCTTTATGCGCACTTTTGTAGGAGCTCGGAGTACCCCCCTGCTGCGGGAAGAACAAATTGAAGCCGTTGTTGTTTGGATGTCAGCCAATGCATCGACTTCAATTGCTTCCACCTCCTCTCAGGACCACAGCACTGTTGGGCAACCATCTGTCTCTTCACCGCCTGGCAAATTGCCCAGGCAGTCAGAGAGTTCTGTACAGGAGCCAGCTGAGTGTCTGCTTCTGTTCTCAGAATCTATTGGCTTGCAAACAGGGGCCCAGCCAAGCAGCATTCTGTAATGTGAAGAAGAGGGAGTATGCAGTGATGCGCAACAGCTGTGTCTCTCTGAATCTGAAGAGGCGGGTGAGACAGTGCCGATGGTCAGCACACCGCAGAACGCATCTGATGATGATGAGAACCCAGGTGCCAGTTTCTGTTGAGCATGGTGCTGGCCAGACCACCCAACAGCAGGTGTTGGAAGAGGGTAGTGGAGATGATGAGGTCCAAGACCCAACATGGCATGAGGAACAGGAAGGTGTGGGAGCAGCTCAGAGGAATAATAATAATATTTATTTATATAGCGCCATCATATTCCGCAGCGCTTTACAGTTTAGCCGTTTCAGAACACAAGTCATAAGTAACAACGTTAACAATACAATAATTTAAGCTAAATAAGTCGCCCCTGCTCGTGACAGCTTACAATGTACAATGAGATGGGGGAGATACAAAGTATAGGTGTTTATATACAATGGTGCATTTACAATGATGTTCCAGCCATCTTAAGGGACTGAGGGATGGAGATAGTGAATGGGCTAGAGACACACACACACTTACACAGAATACATAGAATGACTTTGATTAGTGAATGTGATAGGCCGCTCTGAACAAATGTGTTTTGAGGGAGCGCCTGAAACCATGCAAATTGTGGATAGTCCTAATTTCTTGGGGTACAGCATTCCAGAGGATTGGCGTAGAGCAGGAGAAGTCTTGGAGTCGGGAGTGGGAGGTACGTATTAGTGCAGAGGTTAGTCGAAAGTCGTTTGCAGAGCGCAGCAGTCGGTTAGGCCGATAGATAGAAATGAGGGAGGAGATGTAGGAGGGGTGCTGCACTGTGGAGAGCTTTGTGGGTGAGAACCAGTACTTTGGTTGAAAGCTGGGAGAGGCCTAGAGAAATGGTTAGTGATAGAAGGAAGATAGAGGAAGACATTGCCCCAACGGTACAAACAGGAGGGAGAGTTAGGCTGCAGACTCGGTTGCCTGTAGCCTCCAGTTTGGCACCTGTTCGGAGCAGTTGTCTTCCAAAAGTCAAAACGTGCGCTCCCAGGACTTGCACTGCGTGGTCCTTTTTTCACACACTTGCACATGATATTTGCTATGTGAAATGCAAGCTGTGTAATTTAAAAATTAAAAATAGCTAAAAGTGTCAGTCACCTCAATACCACAAATATGTGGAAACATGTGCGGACAAAGCACGTAGTTGAGTTACAAAGACACACTGGAGATGTAGGCCAACCTACAGCAGCACCTACATCTTCAGGTTGTGTTGAAGCCTCTTCATCGAGCTCACACACAGCTGGTTATGCTTCCTCACAGGATCGCCATGGAAGAACCTCGGCCACTGTTGTCCAGAGACAAACTGTTATTCCACACACAGCAGCAAGTTCCCTGTCATCCTCACACTCCCAGGCCACAAAACAGCCAGCGGTAGCACAGGCATGGGATAAAAGACGGCCATACTCCGCAAACCATGCACGAGCACAGGCTCTGAATGCTGGCATTGCAAAACTCCTGTCCCTTGAAATGCTGTGATTCAGGCTGGTGGAGACAGACAGTTTCCGTAACTGAATATCATTGTCAATCCCACAATACAATGTGCCAAGCCGATTTCATTTCAGCAGGCAAGCCGTCCCTGGTCTGCAAAAGCATGTTGAGGGAAAAATTAAACATGCGCTACTAAAAGCCCTCAGTAGCAAGGTCCACCTGACCACCGATGCGTGGACCAGTACCCATTGTTATGATCTGCTACAACCAGTAAGGAAAGAAGGGAATTCTGTCCCTACAATACAACTAAGCTGAATCCCTACGATGTAACGGGGAACCTGATCCTGCGACCAGACCCGCTAAAGTCCTCATCTAGTGTGAACGAAGACCTATAGTTGCGAGGGAGTAATCCCTACAAGATCTAGGGACTGTGAGAAAAGGTGGACACCTCCTAACATAAATTGTAGCATGGATAATTAAACAGAAAAATAAATACTTTGTGATCCTAACATCAAGCAAAACTGACTGATTAAGGCACCTAAGCACCCGGCTAGCTTAACAGTAGATAATACAATGAAGTCAAGCAAAGCCAGAAGGGCGGAGCCAGACTAAATAGGGAAAAAAGGTCATGTGACCAGCAAACTGAAACAAAACCTAACAAGAGGGTTCTAACACCCATGGCCAGGGACAATACCTTTCCCTCACTGCCCATTGGGTCAATGTTGTGCAGCCGGGTACTGATCTTGCGAGTGGCGCTGTACGTGTTCTGCCAACTCCAAGGATTGCAGGAATCAAGTCTGTACACATTGATTCCTCCTCCTATTCCAGTTCCTCAGAATCATCGCTGCAGGAGCCGTCACGGTCTACCTCCACATGGACCCGTGAACGTTTACCTGTTGCGACCGATATGAGCACAGCCGTGTCCAAATGTCAACAGGCCATCCTGAAATTAATTTCCATGGGGAATCTTAGCCACACAGCGCAGGAGCTCTGTAATGCCATAAAGCAGGAGAGCGACGTGTGGTTTTTGGAAGAGAATCTACAGGCAGGCTTGGTAGTGTGTGACAATGGCCGAAATCTGGTGTCAGCTCTGGGCCTTGGCAACCTCACTCACATACCATGTCTGTCATATGTGCTCAACTTGGTCGTGCAGAGTTTTTTGAGGGACTATCCGGATCTTGATGCACTGCTGCACAAGGTCCGCCTAGAGTGCGCTCACTTGCGACGTTCCAGCATGGCAAGATCGCTGATTGCAGCTCTGCAACGCAGATTTCACCTTCATGAACATCGCATCATATGTGACGTACCCACCAGGTGGAATTCCTCGTTACATATGTTGGAGCGGTTGTGTGAGCAGCAGCCAACAGTAATGGAGTATCAGCTGCATCAGGCGCAGTCAACTCGCAATTTGCGCGTTCACACTTCACCACTACTGAGTGGGCCTCTATAATAAGAATAATAATATTATTTATTTATATAGCGCCATAATATTCCGCAGTGCTTTACAGTTTAACAGTTTCAAAACACGAGTCATAAGTAACAACGTTAACAATACAATAATTAAAGCAAAATCAGCCGCCCTGCTGGTGAAAGCTTACAATCTACAATGAGGTGTGGGAGATACAAAGTACAGGTGTTTATATACAATGGTGTTTTTACAATGATGGTCCAGCCATTTTAAGGAAGTGAGGGATGCATGGAGATAGTGAATGGGCTACACACACAGAATTACACATAGAATGACTTTGATTAGTGAATGTGATAGGCCACTGTGAACAAATGTGTTTTGAGGGAGCGCCTGAAACCATCCAAATTGCGGATAGTCCTAATTTCTTGGGGTAGAGCATTCCAGAGGATTGGCGCAGCGCGGGTGAAGTCTTGGAGTTGGGAGTGGGAGGTACGGATTAGTGCAGAGGTTAGTCGAAGGTCGTTTGCAGAGTGCAGCAGTCGGTTAGGCCGATAAATATAAATAAGGGAGGAGATGTAGGGGGGTGCTGCGCTGTGGAGAGCTTTGTTGGTGAGAACCAGTAATTAGAATTGGATCCTATAATGAATGGGCAGCCACTGCCAGTGTAATGAGTGGCGAATAACTCTATGAAGGATATCTGCCACGTTTTGCGTGCGTTTGATGAGTCAACGCGGATGGCGAGTGCAGATGATGCACTAGTCAGCCTGACTGTCCCCCTTATCTGCCTGCTTCAAAAAACACTGCAAGCACTAAGGCATGAGGTTTTGGAAGAGGTGGAGGATGAGGAGTCACAAATTCCATCACCTTCTGGACAGTCAGCGCAACGTGGTTCCTCACAAAGGGCTGGAGGACTTTCAAAGTACCATGCTGTATCAACAATTGAACCTCCAGAGTCGCTGTCTATATTTTCATAACCATTACAAACTTTTAATGTATTTACAAAGCACATAATGTACATTTTTTGTCTATCCTTTTGTAATGCTATTGTGTTTCCATAAACTGATGTTACAGAATTATGATACAAAGTTTTTTAAATTTTGAGTTTTAAATTTTGTAAATTTATATGTATTTGAAGGACTTTGTGAGGAGGATGAGGAGGAGTCAATGGAGGAGGAAGACATCGCTCCAGAGGGAGGTAGACAATGCTCTAGTCAGTATGTAGACCAAGGGTGGGGTGATGCACAGCAGGCGGAGATGACGCCTCTTGCAGGGGACAACGTTTCTTGGCCAGTTGGGAGTCTGCAGCACATGGTTGATTTCATGCTGCAGTGGCTGAGAAACGACCGCCGCATCGAACACATTCACACCACGTCTGATTATTGGGTGTACACCCTCCTAGACCCTCGCTACCGGGACAACTTACAAAGCCTCATCACACCGTTGAACCGGGAGCGTAAAATGCGGAAGTACCAAGACACACTGGTGCAATCCATAATGTTCTCCATTCCAGCCGAGAGCACTGCTGCTGCTACTGATTTACAAAGCAGCTCTGTGCGTCGAGGCAGTGGAGACAGCTCTGCAACAAGAGGGAGCACAAGCAGCGCCTCTGCACAGGGCAAGAACAGTATGTTCCAAATGTGTCGAAGTTTTGTGGCAGCGCCACCAATGTCTACACCATCCGAGACGGCTCCAGTCAGCAGGAGGCAACATTTCCGTAAGATGGTTACAGACTACATGTCTTGCCCTCTCAGTGTACTCTCAGATGGCTCTTCCCCATTCAAGTTTTGTGTCTCTAAGCTGGATACATGGCCAGAGCTTAGCCAGTATGCATTGGAGGTGCTGGCTTGATCTGCTGCCCGTGTATTATCGGAGCGCGTCTTTACTGCTGCAGGTGGTGTACTAACAGACCGTTGCATGCGACTATCCTACGATAATGTAGAACGGCTTACTTTTCTGAAAATGAACTAGGCATGGATCTCGCCTGAATTTGCCTGTCCGGTTTCAGATTAACTAACTGGTTGGCAACGTTTTCCATGTCTCCTGTTATGTTCATCTTTCTACCACCTGAGCTATACTCCCTGGGCTACAACACTGCCAGTTGCTGCTCAGAAGTGTCGTGTCCACAGACCAATACACAAGCTATAGTGATAGTGGGGTTCAGTAACGCCTGCTGTTCCCCTGCTGTGTGTCCGGCAAAAATTACTGCTACCTAGCTACACATGTTTAAAAAAACATGACATGTTAAAGTGGCTAGTGCTACACATAGATATCAGGCTACACCCTTATTTCTAAGCTGTAAACAAGTGAAACGTCAAATTTAAAACCATTCAATGATTAGTGTTGGTAACAAATCTGTAACTAAATAATTGTGACATATTATGGCAGATATCCACATGTCTAACACAAATGCTAACACAAAAGCATACTTATGCTATAGGGTACTGATGGTGAACCTTCTCACTCCATAACTTTGACCAATCCAACTCACATCATGCCTCAAATGCTGCAATGTTGGAAGTGCATAATGTGGGTTGAACTTTGACAACAGCTGCAGTGCGAAGGTTATCCTTCTGTGTTCTTGGCTTTTAAATAAAAGCATACAAGTAAATATAATAATACATTGTTGATTAAGGGACATGATGTACACCTGTAATATTGTGCAAACAATGGATGTAGGACTATTCCTCTTCAACATTACTTATATTTGTGTCATTTGAAAAAATACATATTTTAGTTAAAAATTAAAAACCCATGTTCAGTAGCTGTGAAAGGCCCGTTTGTGTACTTCTATAGTGTTTGCAACCAATGTATTGTATACGGATGGAAGCGCGTCACACTAATAGATTAGATTTATTTTAAATGGAATGTAGCAGAACCAATTGGAGATAAATGAAAAGGATGAGCCACTGAGACACGCTCAGCAGAGTACAAGCAGCAGTGCTTGAACAAGTAACTGGAGCGTGATCTGCACTCAAAAAAGTAAAAAACACAGACTGAAGTGAACACTGAAACACAACTGTCCACAATCTGTGAAAAGCTCCTTTCTGTACTTCTATAGTGTTTGCAACCAATGTATTGTATACGGATGGAAGCGCGTCACACTAATAGATTAGATTTATTTTAAATGGAATGTAGCAGAACCAATTGGAGATAAATGAAAAGGATGAGCCACTGAGACACGCTCAGCAGAGTACAAGCAGCAGTGCTTGAACAAGTAACTGGAGCGTGATCTGCACTCAAAAAAGTAAAAAACACAGACTGAAGTGAACACTGAAACACAACTGTCCACAATCTGTGAAAAGCTCCTTTCTGTACTTCTATAGTGTTTGCAACCAATGTATTGTATACGGATGGAAGCGCGTCACACTAA
>JARQOD010000002.1:372603128-372727264 GCA_033576555.1 Oophaga sylvatica
GGACGCACAGGGTGCTCTCTGCTTATTTACACCAGGTAATTTAAACTTTGACATTGTCTTGATTTATATCGATATTGGTCTAAGTTATTTGCATCATCTTGCATCCAGCAATAGTCTCTAATAAGTGTTTCACCAATCTATTCCTATATGCACATTATGGCCATGCTAGCTTTTTTGATACTTTGTGACAGTGTAATACTATTGTAGAAACTCGAGGATTCTGATAGCGTGGGGCAATGAACAATCAGAGACGGGTTTCTTTGAATGCAAATAATGTATTTGTGAAACAGCAAAACACCCAAAAACAATATTCAAACAACCCGTAGTGACATGCAATGAGTCCATATATATATACACAAGTCCAGTTATATGAATCCGGATATATAAGTCCTTGAACCTCTATAGCGAGGGTGGTAAAGTTCTTACGACGGAGTCCTCACACAAATGTGACCACAAGGTAAGTCTGATGCACAGGTAACGTGGCTGGATTTACACACTGCTGGTGTGTGAAGAGTCAGATCCAGGTATGCAGAAAACACAGGGAGGTCCAGGAACAAGTTAATCTCAGTTGTGGCTTAATTCAGTGAAGTCCAACAACAAGTTCATATGTCAGTAAGGTTCCAGTAACAGTTCCAACAGCTCTCACCAGAGGTAATGCACGAAGGGTTAAACAGCAACAGTTCAGAAACACAGTTCTTATCAGATGGAGTGAACCAAGGGTTAAATTCCCAAGTCAACAGTTTAGTGATAACACAGTATGTGCAACTTACGTATGCAGAGAATGTCCAGAGCCATGGGTAGAAACTGCTGTGGCTGAGAAACACCTGAAGATAAGGTTATGCACTTTCCTGGTAAATACACAAAAGATCTGTGAGGAACAAAGCAGCTGGGTTGCAGGGAAACTGAAGCAGAATATTCCAGCAGTGAAGCCAGCACCTGAGCCGGGTTTTAAACAAACGAACAGGAAGTAGGGCACAGAAAACAGCAAACTCCATTTTAACAAAGGGCAAAATCATTGACAAAGTTACCTAGAAAACCCGGAATACTGACATTACTCCCCCCCTAAAGACGGCCTCCGGACGGTCCTGGACCAGGCCTGTCCGGGTATCTCCGATGAAACTGAGCAATCTTCAGAGGCGCATTGATGTTACTTACTGGTTCCCAAGAATCATTTTCAGGAGAGTAACCTTGCCATCTAACTAGATACTGAAGCCGGTTTCTATGAAGTCTCGAATTAACAATATCCTGTACCACGAATTGTTCTTCGCCATCAACCAACACTGGTGGAGGGGGAGGTACGATACGTCCCTGAAACGTGTTAGGAGAGACTGGTTTTAATAAGGAAACATGAAATACTGGGTGTACCTTTAAAGTCCGTGGTAGCTTCAACCGACAGGCAACAGAGCTCACAATCCCAGTGATCTTGAATGGACCGATGAATTTCTGTCCCAGTTTCTGCGAAGGAACACCCAATTTTAGATTCTTGGTGGACAACCAAACTGAGTCTCCTACCTTATACATAGGTGCTGGTTTCCGGAATCTATCGGCCGACTTCTTGTAACGCTCCTGTGCTGTGGTCAGGGAGTCCTTCAAAACTTCAAGATTACGTTGCAACGCCGTCACTCTGTCTTCAACCGCTGGTACCGAAATCGTAACCGGAGACCTAGGCAAAATACTTGGATGATAACCCAGGTTGGCAAAAAAAGGCGTTACCTTCGTGGAACTGCTTTGGGAGTTGTTGTACGAAAATTCCGCTAGAGGAAGTAGCTTCAGCCAATCGTCCTGCAAATGACTGACGTAACAGCGTAGATATTGCTCCAAGGTTTGATTTGTCCGTTCGGTCTGCCCGTTGGTCTGAGGATGGTATGCAGAAGACAAGCAAACATTAATGTGGAGCGCAGAACAAAATCCTTTCCAAAATCTAGAGGTAAATTGTATTCCCCGGTCAGAAATGATGTCATCTGGTACCCCATGCAGCCGGAAAATGTTCTGGATAACTAGATCTACTGTCTCTGTAGCTGAGGGAAGACCAGCACACGGAATGAAATGAGCAGCTTTCGTTAAACGATCTACTACCACCAAAATAGTATTTTTACCACCAGAGGTGGGTAACTCCACAATAAAGTCCATCGAAATAGACCCCAAGGGCGAGACGGTACAGGTAGCGGTTTAAGAAGACCAGTAGGTGAAACGCGAGGAACCTTGTACCGGGCACAAACTTCACGAGAGCGGACATAGTCATTCACATCCTTCAAGCAGGTAGGCCACCAAAAAAAACGAGTTAACAATTCCTGCGTCTTCTGTACCCCCCTATGACCAGCCAATTTAGAGTCGTGGACCAATTTGAGAACTCGAAGTCTTACAGCCTCTGGGACATAAATACATCGATCTCTAAGCCACACACCATTCCGAAGGACAAGATTCACATTGTCAGGTGGAGCTGCAAGAAATACGTCACCGTCATAGGCCAGCTTGATCTCCTGCCACAAGTCCCGGTTCCGGAGCACTCCAACGAAATTGGCCTCCGACAAGATGGTCTTCGACGGGGTCCCAGGCACGGAATCCACGGTATGGATTCGGGATAATGCATCAGCTTTCCTATTACGTGAACCTGGGCGGTACGAAATAATAAAATTAAACTGGTTCAAGAACAAACTCCACCTAGCTTGCCGAGGAGAAAGACACCTGGCAGACTTAAGGAATTCCAAATTGCGATGATCCGTGAGTACTACTACCTGCTGAGTTGCCCCCTGCAAATGGTGTCTCCATTCCTTAAAGGCAGAAATAATTGCCAAAAGTTCCTTATCTGCCACATCATAGTTCAGTTCTGCAGAAGATAACCTACGAGAGAAGAAGGCACACGGGTGCAGCAAACCTTTGTCTCCGGTACGTTGTGAGAGGATAGCTCCCAATGCACAGTCAGACGCGTCCACCTCCACGATAAAAGGCTGTGCAGGATCCGGATGCATCAATATTGGAGCCGTGGTAAAACAACCCTTCAGGCGATCAAAGGCTTCCTGAGCTTGCGAAGACCATTCAAACTTCTTCCCCTTCTTGGTGAGGAGAGTGATGGGACGGACAATTTCTGAAAAATTTTGGATAAACCGTCTATAAAAGTTAGCAAAGCCAATGAATCGTTGTACCTGCTTAATGTTTCCTGGTACCGGCCAGTCCAAGATTGCCTGGATCTTGCTGGACTCCATATTCAATCCCTGAGGCGAGATAACATAGCCTAAAAATTGAATTTCAGAACAATGGAACTCACACTTTTCGAGTTTGATGTACAAATGATTATCTCTCAAACGTCTAAGTACGGTCTTGACATGTTCCTGATGTTCCTGTAAGGAGTCAGAAAAGATTAAGATGTCATCAAGGTAAATTACCACATATTGGTCCAATAAATCCCTGAAAATGTCGTTGGCTAAATGTTGAAAAGCAGCAGGAGCGTTACAGAGTCCGAATGGCATCACCAAATATTCAAAATGTCCATACCGGCATCTAAAAGCTGTCTTCCATTCGTCTCCGGGCCGTATACGGAGTAAATTATATGCCCCACGAAGATCTAATTTGGTAAATACTTTGGCCTGGCGAACTCTTTCCAACAATTCTGGAATTAGGGGCAACGGGTACCTGTTACGAATGGTTACCTTATTTAACTCCCGGTAGTCAATGCAGGGTCTTAGAGTACCATCCTTCTTCTTTACAAAGAATATTGGAGCTCCCGCTGGTGAAGAAGATGGTCGGATAAACCCCTTGGCTAAATTCTCATCTATATACTCTCGTAAAGATTTTAATTCCGGAGCCGCCAACGGGTAAACATGGCCGAAAGGAATCGCTGCTCCAGGAAGCAATTCTATGGGGCAGTCATACGGTCTATGTGGGGGAAGTTGATCTGCCTTCCTTTTATCACAAATGTCTGAGAATTCCTGATAAATCAGAGGGAGAGTAGGTACCTGTATCACCTCTTCCAAGTTCTGGGTAACTGGAGCCGCCACAGTTGGACTGATGGTAGAACTGCACTTCGGGAGAAAGGTTATCTCCTTGGTTTCCCAATTGATGATTGGATTTTGTGACCGTAACCAGGGAATTCCTAAAATTACAGGAAAATGAGGAGAAGATATTAACATGAATGAAAGTGTTTCTTGATGGTCTGGTTCCATCTTACACTCCAGAGGCACTGTCTCCCGATCTACTGGTCCAGAAACTAATGGGGAACCATCCACCGTTTCCATAGTGATTGGTGAAGCTCTTAGTTGTGTCTTTATACCATGTTCCTCTGCAAAAGAAGAATCCATGAAATTCCCACCTGCTCCAGAGTCTATCATGGCAGAACTTCATATCCACTGTTCCTCCCACTGAATCTGTTTAGGAAGAGAACAATGTGAATATTTCTCCCCTTGATCTTTAGGGGAAGTCGGCATCAGTATTGGGGGAAAAACCGCATCTAGATGTAGACTGGTTTCCGAAACTTCAGACTCAGCGTCTGTGTTATCATAATCCCCTACTACCGCCAACACCTTATTGGGTCGCCTAGGACATTTAGGACAATTGATGAGGAAATGGTCCGATTGACCACAATAGAAACATAAGCGCTCACGGAGACGGTGTTCGCGGCGTTCATTATTCTCACGTCTCTGCAGTGAGTCCACCTGCATAGGCACCTCCTCAGCCTCTCGCGGGTTTTTGCCTGTGGTTTCCCTGGGCGGAAGAGAGTAATTAGTAATGCGATTTACAGCGGCCCATTTTTCTTGTCTGCGTTCAGTTAAACGGATATCAATACGTACACAGTGCTGTATAAACAATTCAAACTCCTGTGGAGACTCTGAACGAGCTAGCTCATCCTTGATTGCATTTGACAAACCTTTTCTAAAGATTGGTAATAAAGCATTGTTTTCCCACTGGGTGTCCACCACTAACCTTTTAAATTCAGTAACATATTCTATGACTGACCGTTTCCCCTGGCGTAAGGAAAGCAAGGCAGATTCAGCGGTAGCACGGCGGTTGGGATCGTCGAACATTTGCGCCATGGCTGCCAGAAAATTGTCCAAATTATTTAGACGGGTATCATGACTTTCAACCATAGGATTTGCCCAAGCCAGTGCACGTGATGTCAACAACATAATAATACATAGAACCTTAGATCTATCAGACCGGTAGTAGGAGGCATGTACATCAAAAAATAATATACATTGATTAACAAACCCACGGAATTGACTTCGGTCACCATTAAAACGGAATGGAGGCAATTTGGGCATACTGGTGGATGAGGTAGGCTCAGTAGGTAAGGCCTCCAGGACTCCTAACCTAGAACGTAGATCTTGGAGAGCCTGACCAAACCCCTGTGCATTGTGGTTAACCCGAGACTCCAAGTCTCTAATCTGATTGTGTGCAGCCGCCACCTCCTGCTGCAAGGAGTTAACTATGGTGAACAATTTGTCTGCCCGTGTCTCCGTCATTGCCCCAGCAGAATCCTCTTTTTTAGGCTGGAATATCCTGTAATACTATTGTAGGAACTCGAGGATTCTGATAGCGTGGGGCAATGAACAATCAGAGACGGGTTTCTTTGAATGCAAATAATGTATTTGTGAAACAGCAAAACACCCAAAAACAATATTCAAACAACCCGTAGTGACATGCAATGAGTCCATATATATATACACAAGTCCAGTTATATGAATCCGGATATATAAGTCCTTGAACCTCTATAGCGAGGGTGGTAAAGTTCTTACGACGGAGTCCTCACACAAATGTGACCACAAGGTAAGTCTGATGCACAGGTAACGTGGCTGGATTTACACACTGCTGGTGTGTGAAGAGTCAGATCCAGGTATGCAGAAAACACAGGGAGGTCCAGGAACAAGTTAATCTCAGTTGTGGCTTAATTCAGTGAAGTCCAACAACAAGTTCATATGTCAGTAAGGTTCCAGTAACAGTTCCAACAGCTCTCACCAGAGGTAATGCACGAAGGGTTAAACAGCAACAGTTCAGAAACACAGTTCTTATCAGATGGAGTGAACCAAGGGTTAAATTCCCAAGTCAACAGTTTAGTGATAACACAGTATGTGCAACTTACGTATGCAGAGAATGTCCAGAGCCATGGGTAGAAACTGCTGTGGCTGAGAAACACCTGAAGATAAGGTTATGCACTTTCCTGGTAAATACACAAAGATCTGTGAGGAACAAAGCAGCTGGGTTGCAGGGAAACTGAAGCAGAATATTCCAGCAGTGAAGCCAGCACCTGAGCCGGGTTTTAAACAAACGAACAGGAAGTAGGGCACAGAAAACAGCAAACTCCATTTTAACAAAGGGCAAAATCATTGACAAAGTTACCTAGAAAACCCGGAATACTGACAGACAGTATTAAATCCTGGTACCATCATTGCAGTGATATAGCTATCATATAGCAATATACTATCATGCATATTTATCCCATGTGCGTCCTTTTGTCCCACATGTGTCCATTTGGCTGAGTTTTTCACCCCTTGTTTTGCTCACTTGTTCTTGTCAAATTAATAAAATCTTTTGTACATTTAACTATTTGGGACTTTTTGGTCGTTCTTTTTTTGTCTCTCTGTTCTATCACATTTTCTAGCAACTGTCCCATAGATTTCCATAGTGCCCATATACTTATATATGATGTGATTTCATGTCTCTATATAATATATACTTTGTATTCATCATTGGTATGGGCACATGTTCTTTGAAGTGTTTTTGCTATCCTTCACTTTTGGTGGGGGTGAAGGACATAAGGAAAGGTGTTGTTCCTAACAGGAGCCTGCACTGACGACTCAATGCTTGCAGTTTTTGAAACTTCAGAAGAGGAGGCGATAGAGCTGGATGCTGTTTCCGCAATGAAAGCCAAAACCTGTTCCTGATGCTCCGGCTTTAAAAGCGTTTTACCTACTCACAGAAAAGGGAGCCTTCCAGGCCTTCAGGAGCCAGATGATGATGCAGGCTCAACACCTCCTGCCTTAGGTGCTATTGTGCTTTTGGCACTACCAGCAGATGCACCACCATCAGTACCAGCTGGCCCCCCCGCCCACGTCCGCGGCCTCTTCCACCAAACTTCCTCATGTTTGGGAAAATGTACCAAAATTACCAGCAGATATACAGTATTTTATGAGGAGCGTACAGCTGTATATTGTGTAGGTAAAATTTAAAATTCTGTATATATTTCTGGAGTCACACACAGACGCTCACTCAGTATGGATTTGACCATAATACAAAGAGCAGATATACGGTACTCTGTCAGAAGAGGACAGCTGTACACAGTGAAGGGAAAAATTTAAATCTCCATATGTGTGGCCCAGCTGCGCTTGGTGACACATGTTCCCTGGAGGATGCACGAAAAGGTAATTCACAAATACCTGATAAGCATACAACACTTCACATTTTTCCTGGTTCCACCAGAGGGAGCCCTTGAGACAGCAGTGAGATGAAGACAATCTAGCTGAACGTTAGTTAGTCGTTGGTGTTACCTCAGGAGAGGAGACACTACTTTGGAGAATGCAGTTACCTCAGACGAGCTGTGAGGGGGAAACTCCTGTCAGATTAGCCTGAGGGCTGAGGAACGGTCAGTGAGCGGTGGATAGAAGGAAGCTGACTACTACATCTACTGCTGCCTGTGCTTATATTAAGGTGTGCGTAGGACGACAGGCGAGTGGACAAAAGGGAGAGAGTGACTGAGGAGAAATAGCGACGATAGCTTATCCTCCACTCTGCACAACCGGACACCGGGTCCGAGCTTGCTAGCATCTTCACAGCTAGTGGGAAAAACCGGAGACTCTGGACTTCAAGTCGCAGAGGGGCCCTTCAGTGCTGATACGTAACCGGGGTCAGGAAGACGGGGGTCTGGCAGGTACCGCCATAGAGACACTGTTCTGTCCACAAAAAGACCTCATCACAAGATCAGCCGGGCGTAGCAAGGAGAAGGAGTTAATCTTAGCTTCATGCAAGTTAGAAACCCACACACATCGGGAAGTAAGGAGGCCTTAACCCTACACAGTGATTACTGGACGTGCATCCTCCACCCTGAGCAGCTTCCCGGGACATGCCTGCATCCATCACCAGTAAAGGTATGGAAAGAGACTGACTTGTGTGTGTCTGCCTTATTGCTTGCACCCCTGCACTGCCATATACCTCGAGGGATTAGTCTCGCCTGTGGGAGACTTAACACCTTGCTGCCCAGTAACAACCCCTCAGAGGATTCACCCTGCAGCGCTGGTCACCCTGATCAGAAACCACAGGTGGCGTCACGAACAATTCCTAAAATCCCCTGTAAATATCCCCCTTTGAATGAGCGCCCAGGGCAACGGACCGAGCTGCGCTACCCGTGACCTCTCCCCATTGAAGTGAACGGGCTCGGTGCCGAGTACCCCATAAGCCCTGGTACGTGCGACTCATTTTTGGCGTCACGAACAGGATAAGAAGCTCGCTATATGTGAGTCCCGTGTGCCTAATTGGACTGTTTTTGTGCTAGAGACTGTGTTGCTGTTTTGTGATTTTTGGCGCCAATTGTTCGCCATTGCCCGCCAAAGTACAGCGCTACAGCGCAAAGAGAAGGGGCGTACCTGCAAAAAGCAAGCGGAGTCCTGGACACGCCCCCAACGCTGACGCGGTGGCAGGTCCTGTGGAGAGCTTCAGAGTGCCGGCGACGCAGGTCCTTCCCCATCGCTGTGCCTGGCAGAGCTGCAGCCTTCAGGAGAAGGTAGGCCACACTTAACTAGGGGGGGCACAGACATGTCGCAGCCACAAACTGACAGCGCGGCCCAGGGCGACCGCTCCGGTGACTTACCCGCCGCGCTGCAGCGCAGGATGGAATCGCTGGCCCCTCACCAGGTCCGGTGGCCCCAATAGTACCGCTGACGCTCCCATACCTGCCTGGAGCAAAGTGGCTCCCTCAGTTTAGCGGTAAGCCGGATACCCTGTCAGGTTTCAAGCGCAAAATATGCAGTATAATGGACATGTACCCTATGACAGAGAAACAAAGAGCTGCAGTGGTATTAGGACAATTGACTGGTGCTGCAGAAAGGGAAGTAGAGACTTGGACAGCTGCAGACCAGGAATCAGTGCTTTCAATTTTCTTAAAGCTACAGACTATTTTTGAGGACCGCACTGAAACAGATCTCCGGATGAGGTTTTACCAATGCTCTCAGAGACCAGATGACAGTATTAGGGACTACGCCTGCCGACTACAGGGGGCCCTGCAAGCTCTCAAACAGGTTAACCCTATAAGTGCCATTAATGAAAGCAAAATGCTGAAGGAACAATTTGTACGGGGACTGAGGTCCCAAGCTGAAAGCAGGACTGTGCACTGGTGGTCCTTGGATCATCCTGACGCTACCTTTGATGCCCTAAAAAGATATGGCTATAAAAGGACTGCGACCCCTGGAGAAGCCCGAGGTGTCGACCCAGTGTCACCAGGGTGAAGCCACTCTAAAGCCGGCAGCATACACCTTTTCCCCGCTGGTGGCGGAAGCCAAAACGCAGGTGGCGCCCCCTACTGAGTTGGACTGTCTGCGCTCAGAAGTGCGCCAGCTGACTAAAAACCTGGCCGCTGTAATGAGTGCCCTGCAACTGCGGAAGGAAGAAGGAGGAAAGATCCTGCTAGCCGACTGCCCAGAGGATGTCCCTTGGATGAACCGGAGGAAAAGAAGGATGTCGCCCCACCGGAGGAGGACAACGCCACCCCCAGGAGCGACCCCTGATCAGCACAATCATCGCCGAAAGATCATCTGCTACCGTTGCAACAGGGAAGGTCATCTAGCCCGACAGTGTCATTTGAACGAGCAGATCCTGGGTCCGAGGGCCAACACCCAGGAATAGACTCATCAGGCCCCTCAGACTGGAACCGCAGGTTTGTGGGAGGAAGACCCTACCTGTCCATCATCTTGGACGGGATCGCAATCCCTTCCCTGCTGGACACTGGATCTCAGGTGACCATCATACCTGATGTCCTGTATAATAAGTTTTGGTCCATGGACAGTCTCCAGCCCCCCAGCCCTGACTTTGCTGTGTATGCCTCTAATGGTCTCCCTGTTGATATACTAGGAGCCAAAAACGTGGACGTAAAGGTGGGCAGAGTGGAGCTTAAGGACCAGGGACTCTTAGTAGTAAAGACTGTAAATGAGGAAAATGGCTTAAATGTGGTTTTAGGTACAAACATTATTAGTAACTGTCTGGGAGAAGTTGTGTTTTTGCTCCAACAGCTCGCTGAAGTTGCCAAGCCAAAGCAAAAGGGAGTGATCCAGAGGGAGATCCGGGCCCTGATGTGCCAGCAGCAAGCGAAGCTGACAGATGGTGAAATTGGTAATGTACGGGTGACAGACTCGAACCCCATTGTGATACCCCCAATGAGTGAAATGCTTATATGGTGTAGAGCAGCAATAGGTCTGAGAGGACAGAACTACCAAGCAGTAGTAGAGCCCCATTGTTCAGAGCACAGACCTACACTCTTGACTGCTAGAGGGGTAGTAGAAGTACGAAATGGGAGAGTACCAGTACGTCTTCTCAACTGGGAGAAGATGAAGTGAATTTACCACGCTATGCCACAGTTGCTAAATTACATACCGTAGATAACAACTCTATTCACACGACCGAGTCTTTAGCCTCCCGCCAACCAGCGGAGGATAATGACCCAGCAACCCAGGTGGAGGATTGGTGTCAGCAGCTCCATGTCGGGACAAACACCACTCCCGCCCACCAGAAACAGGGAGTACTACGGGTGGTACAGGAGTACACACAGGTATTTAGCAAACATCCACTTGACTTTGGGACAATTAAGGGAGTACAGCATCATATCCCTACAGGCAGTCATCCTCCCATCAAAGAGCGGTATAGGCCTATACCTCCAGCACACTACCAGAAAGCTAAGGAAATGTTGAGTGACATGAAGGAAGCAGGGGTGATAAGGGATAGCTGTAGTCCCTGGGCAGCACCTCTAGTCCTAGTTAAGAAAAAGGATGGAAGCATGAGAATGTGTGTAGATTACAGACAAGTAAATCGCATAACACATAAAGATGCATACCCTTTACCACGCATTGAGGAATCCTTAGCTGCCTTAAAAACTGCTAATTACTTTTCCACCCTCGACCTCACTAGTGGGTACTGGCAAGTAGCTGTGGCTGAGGAGGATCGGGAGAAGACGGCTTTCACCACCCCAATGGGACTCTGTGAGTTTGACAGAATGCCGTTTGGACTCAGCAGTGCCCCGGGAACGTTCCAGAGAGTGATGGAGAGTTGCCTGGGACATCTCAACTTTGAAACCGTGTTGCTGTACCTGAACGATGTAATTGTGTACTTCAAGACGTATGAGGATCATCTGAAGCACCTGGCAGAGGTATTGAGTCACTGTCCAAGTATGGGATGAAACTTAAGCCTTCAAAGTGCCATCTGCTCAAACAAAAGGTACAGTACTTGGGACATATTGTCAGCTCAGAAGGAGTAGTGCCGGACCCCGAGAAGGTCACTGCCATCCAGAAATGGCCAGGACCAAGGAATCTCAAGGAGGTGCGTCAGTTCCTGGGACTGACAGGTTACTACCGGAGATTTGTAAAGGACTACACCAAGAAAGCAGCGCCTCTGCAGGACCTCCTGGTAGGACAACCCCTCATGAGCAGAAATCCTCCATTCCACTGGGTAAAGAACAAGCTGAGGCATTCAAAGAGATGAAAGAGATCCTGACAGGCGATGAAATCTTAGCCTACCCTGACTACAGCCAGCCGTTCCTGCTGTACACTGATGCCAGCAACGAAGGATTGGGAGCTGTCCTCAGTCAGAAGCAAAATGGCCAAGAAAAAGTCATAGCATATGCAAGCAGGAAGCCCTGGCCGACTGAGAGAAACCCAGAGAACTATAGCAGCTTCAAGTTGGAGTTCCTGGCGCTGGTCTGGGCCATTACAGAAAGATTCAAGCATTACCTAGCCTCCAGAAAGTTCACTGCTTACACAGACAATAACCCCTTGACACATCTTGAAACAGCCAAGCTGGGAGCCATGGAGCAACGTTGGATGGCTCGGCTGTCGAACTATCAATTTACCATCAAGTACAGGGCGGGCCGTAAGAATGCCAACGCTGATGCCTTGTCCAGAATGCCGCATGAGTCCGACATGGAAGAGGAATCGGATGATCTAGAAGAGATTGAGCTACCTGCATTTCACAGAAATGGGATGATCCACGAGCAACGAGCCAGGAGGCAGCGTGGTAAGACGTTAAACCCTTTACCTCACCACAGCTGGAAGGAGACCCAGAACAGTGACCCGGTTGTCAGCCACATCAAGGAACTGATAACTCAGGAAGGTTCCTCCTTGGAGAAGGAAGCGTCTCAACAAGCAAAGCAGCTGTGGAATGAGAGAAGCCGTCTGTTTATCTACCGAGAGAAGCTGTGCCGAAGGTACGTCAACCCCAGAACCCATGAGATGGTATGGCAGATAGTAGTGCCAGGAGCAGACATCCAGATGGTGTTGGAAGCCTACCATGATCGAGCAGGGCACTTTGGCTGGAAGAAGCTGGAAACCCTGCTGAAGTGTCGTTTCTACTGGGTGGGAATGCGAAGTTCCATCGAGAAATGGTGTAAAAACCGTGCGTCCTGTAGCCTCCGAAGAAAAGACTACAGTAGCCAGAAATCACCCCTGCAGCCCATCAAGACGACTCGTCCCTTGGAGATTGTGGCCTTGGACCATGTCAAGTTGTCACCCAGCAGGTCAGGATACTCATATGCCCTGACAATGGTGGATCACTATTCCAGGTTCCTGGTGGTCGCCCCTGTCAAAGATCTGACAGCTGAAACAGCAGCAAAGACGTTTCAGGCGTATTTCTGCAGACCCCATGGATATCCAGAGCAAGTGTTAACTGATCAAGGTCCTGCATTTGAAGCCGAACTGTTTAAGGAATTCTGTCACTTGTACGGGTGTAAGAAGATAAGAACCACACCGTACCACCCCCAAACCAATGGTCTCTGTGAGAAGATGAATCACATAGTCATTGATCTGCTGAAGGCGGTACCAATTGAGGAGAGGAATAGGTGGCCAGACCTACTACCTGACCTGGTAGATCTGTACAATCACATACCGGTGAGTTCCACCAACTGCACTCCAGCCTACCTTATGCGAGCAAGACCAGGAAAGCTGCCCATGGACTTGGTGTTGTAGAACCAGAAGCTGATGTTACTACTGAAGATTGGGACACAAACAGACAGGAACAGTACAGGAGAGTACAAGCCTGCGTGGAAGATAGTCTCAATAAAGTAAGGAAAAGCAAGAGGAGAACTACAACAAAAGTGCGCCAGCTAAGCCTTTTATGCATGGAGAAATTGTACTAAAAAGAAAAAGAAGAATGCACAAATTGGATGATCAGTGGGAACAAGAGCCATATGTCGTGCAAATTTCCAAGTTTGACAACAGGAAAACCTGTACCATTAGCAAAGATGGAGGAAAAACGACCACCACGGTATCCAGAGACCACCTAAAACTGTGTCCAGACATGTTAAAACTTCCCGAGGAAGAACTTGTTATGGAAAAAGAGAAATCAGGTGAAGTCATACACACGGACCTAGGAGATTTTCCTGCAGATTGGCCTTGTATCGGAGACGCTGTGATTATTCCAGTACTTCAATTTTACCAACCACAAGAAGCGCTTCAACGTCCAGTTGAGCCAGTTGCCGCAGCAGAAGAAATAGTTCAAGAATAACCTGCTCCTGTAGCATCTCCAGAAGTAGTATCTCAAAGAATGGAATCTCAAAATGTGGAACCTTCAGATGTTGGGTCTCAGGTAGAAGAATCCCCTGGCGGAACAGAACCGCATCGCCCAGTCGCTAGTATGCTTGCCAGATCCCTAGAGAGGTGGAGGCAGATTTACAGTTTGCCAGCACGCAGCACAGATAGGCTAGATGCTACTATATCTGACACCACACCACGTAGGTCAGTACGCACAATGAAAGGAAGGTTACCTGTTAGGTACCAAGAGTAGTCCTAGCAAATTAATCCAGTATGACCCAGACAGGGTTTACTTAATTGTACAAAGTTATGAAGAAAATTGCATTTTATTGAGAATGTTATATGATGATAATGTTTACATGCTGAAGTAATATACCCTAGTTGGGTAATGTGATAGGTGAAATGTGTTTCTTTTTGAAGGACTGCGTGGCTGAGGACTTTGCCAGCCCAAAAACTGTGTTGTAAATAGTTGGCACTCAGTGCCCCATCTTGGTTTTAAGCAAACCATTCTACCTCAGAAGAAAAACCCGTATGGTGTGGCCTTGAGTGAGGTTTGCAGCAGAGAAGTCCTGCAGCCCACCCAGGACCCCCGTGGGAGGTTTTGTGCGGGTCCTCCACAAGAATCTTGTATTTATTTGTGAGAAAGTATTTGATATTTTTCTATTGCCATTTGTACACAATGTAACGTTTAAAGTGTCCTTACCTCCCGCAAGGGATGAGTTATGTTTGTTGTTTATTATAAAATTGTTTTCTTTTTCAGCCCGGAGTGCTGAATATAACTAGGGGGGATGTGTGGCCCAGCTGCGCTTGGTGACACATGTTCCCTGGAGGATGCACGGAAAGGTAATTCACAAATACCTGATAAGCATACAACACTTCACATTTTTCCTGGTTCCACCAGAGGGAGCCCTTGAGACAGCAGTGAGATGAAGACAATCTAGCTGAACGTTAGTTAGTCGTTGGTGTTACCTCAGGAGAGGAGACACTACTTTGGAGAACGCAGTTACCTCAGACGAGCTGTGAGGGGGAAACTCCTGTCAGATTAGCCTGAGGGCTGAGGAACGGTCAGTGAGCGGTGGATAGAAGGAAGCTGACTACTACATCTACTGCTGCCTGTGCTTATATTAAGGTGTGCGTAGGACGACAGGCGAGTGGACAAAAGGGAGAGAGTGACTGAGGAGAAATAGCGACGATAGCTTATCCTCCACTCTGCACAACCGGACACCGGGTCCGAGCTTGCTAGCATCTTCACAGCTAGTGGGAAAAACCGGAGACTCTGGACTTCAAGTCGCAGAGGGGCCCTTCAGTGCTGATACGTAACCGGGGTCAGGAAGATGGGGGTCTGGCAGGTACCGCCATAGAGACACTGTTCTGTCCACAAAAAGACCTCATCACAAGATCAGCCGGGCGTAGCAAGGAGAAGGAGTTAAACTTAGCTTCATGCAAGTTAGAAACCCACACACATCGTGAAGTAAGGAGGCCTTAACCCTACACAGTGATTACTGGACGTGCATCCTCCACCCTGAGCAGCTTCCCGGGACATGCCTGCAACCATCACCAGTAAAGGTATGGAAAGAGACTGACTTGTGTGTGTCTGCCTTATTGCTTGCACCCCTGCACCGCCATATAACTCGAGGGATTAGTCTCGCCTGTGGGAGACTTAACACCTTGCTGCCCAGTAACAACCCCTCAGAGGATTCACCCTGCAGCGCTGGTCACCCTGATCAGAAACCACAGGTGGCGTCATGAACAATTCCTAAAATCCCCTGTAAATATCCCCCTTTGAATGAGTGCCCAGGGCAACGGACCGAGCTGCGCTACCCGTGACCTCTCCCCCATTGAAGTGAACGGGCTCGGTGCCGAGTACCCCATAAGCCCTGGTACGTGCGACTCACATATATATTTCCGGAGTCTCACACAGATGCTCACTCAGTATGGATTTGACCGTAATTCAAAGAGCAGATATATGGTACTGTATCAGATGCGGACAGCTGTATACCGTGTAGGGAAAAATTTAAATATCCGTATATATTTCCGGAGTCACACACAGATGCTCACTCAGTATGGGTTTGACCATAATACAAAGAGCAGATATACGGTACTGTATCAGAAGCGGACAGCTGTATACAGTGTAGGGGAAAATTTAAATCTCTGTATATATTTCCGGAGTCACACACAGACGCTCACTCAGTATGGATTTGACTGTAATACAAAGAGCAGATATATTGTATTTTATCAGAAGCGGACAGCTGTATACGGTGTAGGGAAAAATTGAAATCTCCGTATATATTTCCGGAGTAACACACAGACGCTCTCTCAGTATGGATTTCACCGTAATACAAAAAGCAGACATACGGTACTGTATCAGAAGCGGATAGCTGTATACGGTGTAGGGAAAAATTTAAATCTCCATATATATTTCCGAAGTCCCACACAGACACTCTCTCAGTATGGATTTCACCATAATACAAAGAGCAGATAAATGGTACTGTATCAGAAGTGTACAGCTGTATACGTTGTAGGGAAGAATTTAAATCTCCGTATATATTTCCGGAGTCACACACAGACGCTCACTCAGTATTGATTTGACCGTAATAAAAACAGCAGAAATACGGTATTGTATCAGAAGCGTACAGCTGTATACGACGAAGGGAAAAATTTATATCTCCGTATTTATTTCCGGAGTCACACACAGATAGTCAGCATGTATTTGTCCGTGATACCAGCCAGTACATGGTAGTGTGTGAGGAGCATACTGCTCTATACGATGTGGGAAAGAATGAATGCTCAGTAACTGTGCAGAAAAAAAGAATAAAAGTATTAGTGCTGTGTAAAAAGCACTCTGCACCGCAGTGTACACACAGCAATACAGCTAGCAGGCAGCCTATTTACCACTGCTGCTGCACACAAGAAAATCCTCCCCTGTCACTGGCAGGCAGCCTAATAACCAGCGCTGCTGCACAAAAGAAAATCCTCCCTGTCACTGCACACTATCTGCACAGCAAAATTGTTATCAGCACAAGCACATAAGAACTTCTGTTTCCAGCCCTAAAGGGTATGCCACACTAAACAGCGTCGCTAACGAGATCGCTAAAAAACGTCACTATTTAGCGATCCCGTTAGCGACGTTGTTGTGTGCGGCATCTAGCGACGACGTGGCCCCTGCTGAGATCCTGCTGTGATCTCGTTCGTCGCTGACATCGTTCCGGACCCTATTTTTATCGTCGGCGTCCCGCTGGTAAGTATATATCGCTGAGTGTGGCACCTTTTTTTTAGCGATTTAGCGGTATTTTGTACCGCTAAAGTCGTTAAGGAGATCGCTAACCGCGACAGCGTCCTTAACGACATCGCTAAATTAGGAAGCCACTAGCGATATTATAACAAACACGCTAGCGATCTCATTAGTATGCGATGTTAACGAGATCGCTAGCGGGATTGTTTAGTGTGGCAGTACCTTAACTCTCTACCTGCTGATAAACAGCATCAGCAACATCTCCCTACTGTTAAGATCGGCAGAAGTAAAATGGCTGTCGGCGGTCAGGGCTTTTATAGACACTATGACGCCCCCTAAAGCAAGCCAATCACTGCAATGCCCTTCTCTAAGATGGTGGTGGCCGCTGCCCATGTCATCTCGTTGCCCACAGTGTACGTCCTTGCTCATTGGTTGAGAAAAGGCGCCTGCAAGCATTATGGGAAAATCGACTTTGACACTCGGGTCGACAACCGCATGGCCGACCTCACGCAATGGTCGGGTTTCGCTCGGCAAAACCCGACTTTGGCGAAAGTCGGTGACTTTTGAATCTGACCGACCTGTTTCGCTCAGCTCTAGTTGTTACCAACATCTGGTGAGAATTTTATGTCAATAGCACCTTTAGAAATAGATTTAATTAGACAAATAAGTGACGTACCTAATGCTTATTTCACCCGCTTAATGTATATATACACACGTGGTAAAAAATTTTGGTACCCCTCGTTTAATGACAGAAAAACCAACAATAGTCACAGAAATTACTTGAATCTGACAAAAGTAATAATAAATCAAAATTCTATGAAAATGAACAAATGAAAGTCAGACATTGCTTTTCAACCATGATTCCACAGAAATTAAAAAAAGATAAAACTCATGAAATAGGCCTGGACAGAAATGATGATACCCCTGAAAATAATGTGACAAAAGGGACTAGTGTTGAGCGATACTTTCCGATATCCAAAAATATCGGATCGGAATGGTATCGCCGATATCACTAAATATCGCCGATATCCGATACCGATACCGGAAGTCCCATGTAAGTCTATGGGAACAAAATATCGCAACAAAAAAAAACCTTTCTTTCGTTGTAAACACAAAATATACACACATAGAATACATATATATATATATATATACATGTCATTGTGACATATATATATACATATATGTATAGTTTATACACTTCTACATAGTAAAATAGCCTCTGATTCAATTGCCGGGTAAAGCCGGCTTCTGTGAAAAGACAGAAGCACCCGACATGAAATGACACTTGGTGTACATAGGGTTAACCATGTCTTTTCATGTCGTTTGCTATCTGATTTGCACAAACAATTACATCAGTCTATGTGTGCAAAATTTCACACCTGTAGGGGTTAATTAAAGTTGTAAATTCGTTGTAAAAAAAACGGACTTTTTTGCTACGAATTTACACCTTTAAGTAACCCCTACAGGTGTGAAATTTTGCACACATAGACTGATGTAATTGTTTGTGCAAATCAGATAGCAAAGGACATGGTTAACCCTATGTACACCAAGTGTCATTTCATGTCGGGTTCTGCATTTTCACAAAAGCCGACAATTGAATTAGCGGCTATTATACTATGTAGAAGTGTATGAACTATAAATATAAATATATATATATATGTGTCACAAATTCAATGACATGTATATATATATATATATATATATGAGGTGTAAAATTGTTGAAAAAAAATGCGTGTGCTCCCGATCTATTTTCGCAACCAGACAGACAAAGCCAGCGAATGGGGCAGATAATAATAGCCCAGAGAGGGACCATTATTTTTGCCCCCCCCTGGCTACTAACATCTGCCCCCAGACACCCCAGAAAAGACAAATCTATAATTAGATTCGCCCTTTCTGGCACTTTGCCCGTCTATTCCCATTGCCCTGTAGCGGTGGCGAATGGGTAATAAATGGGTTTAAAGCCACCTTGCAATTAAAAGGTGACCTTAAGCCAGGTTAATAATTGAGAGCTGTCAATTAGACAACTATCAATTATTAATCCTATTGCATGAAATAAAAATAAAACACACACACTTTAATTAAAAATCATTTTAATGAAATAAAGACACATGTTTTTGACCATCTTTTATTTGACTGCAAAAACCATTTCCTGTAATAAAAATAAAATAAAAAAGCAAAATTATTCTTACCTATCCCATGCACAGTCAGGTCCCACGGTGTAATCCTTCAGAAAGGGTTAATGTTTACTGCAGGGACCGCAGCTAATGCTGCAGCCTCACAGTAAACCCCCAAATGAATGAGTTCCTCTCCTGGCTGACAGGAGAGGAAGTGGAAAGCTTAACTGATTGCTTTCCACTTTCACTTCAGGTCAGCCAGGGACACAATCAGTGACGTCAGAGGGAACTGATTAACAAAAATAGGGGTTCCCTTCGAAAAAAAAATGGCGTCGGGTCCCCCTATTTTTGTTAACCAGCCTGATGAAGCAGACTGCTGAGCAGTGGCGTACCGTGAATGAAGCAGACCAAGCAGCTGCTATGGGGCCCGGACAGGTGAGGGGGCCCTCAACGGTCGGGTAGCTGTGCTGACACAGTACTACCAGGGGGTCGGCAGGGGAGGGGGAGCGCAGCTCTTCTATATACTCACCCCTCCTGGTGCGGTCTCTGCAGCCCCTGCTCTTCTCCCACGGTCTCCGACGCCTGTGTTCAGCGGTCAGGTGGTACCGCTCATTACAGTCATAAATATGCACATATTCATGACTTTAATGAGCTGTCCCGCGTGACCGCTGAACACTGGCGGCGGAGACCGTGGGAGAAGAGCAGGGGCTGCACAGACCGCGCCGACGGAAGGGTGAGTATAAGGGATATTTACCTGTCCCGTTCCACCGTTGCTCGCGTCCTCTTGCTGCAATGTTCAGATCAGAGGGCGCGATGACGTCGTTAGTGCGCCGCGCCCTCTGCCTGATCGTTCACTGCTGGAGGACCCCGAAGACAGCGGCACTCAGCAGTGGAGAGAGGACAGGTAAATATCTCAAGTGCCGGGGCCCTGAGCGAGCGGTGACATCGGCACCTGGTGTCACCCCCTGCTCAGGACACCGGCACCTGGCCCCCAGCGACGAAAGGTATGTATTTTTTTTTTTTGGTTGCAGCAGCTGCGGCAGCATAAGGGCCTATACTATGGAGCATCTATGGGGGCACAATCTATGGGGGCATAATACATTTTTTTGTTTAATGTGTCCCCTCACTGTGCTGGCACTTTACATTTACAATGGCTCTGGGTTTTTTTTTTTGGGGGGGGGCCCATTCAGACTTTTGCTATGGGGCCCCATGATTTCTATGTACGCCCCTGCTGCTGAGGCATGGTATTTAAGGCTGTTAAGGAGCCAATATCCATGGACCTTGCCAGCAGCGTCGGACTGGAGTACCTTGGGCCCACCAGAGAAAAAATATTCTTGGGGCCCACCATCATACTTCCCAACCTTTGAAGAAGGGAAAGAGGGACAAAGGCTGTGGCACGCTGTGCCTGCTGCAGCAAATTTTAGGCCATGCCACGTTGCACCACAGACTGTCCAGGAGTTGGTGGATGCTTTAGTCCAGGTGTGGGAGGAGATCCCTCAGGAGACCATCCGTCGTGCTCATCAGGAGCATGCCCAGAAGTTGTAGGTAGGTCATACAGCATACCTCCCAAATTTTGAAGACAGGAAAGAGGGTTAAAGGCTGCGGCGCGCGTAGGGCGTCGCTGCAAATTTTAGGCCACGCCCCGATCACACCCATTTAACAGCTAATCACACCCATATCCTGGCCCCAAGCGTACCCATTTAGCACTGCTGATCACACTGACTGGTAATGAGGGCACAGTGGCTGGTACTGAGGAAAAGAAAGAAAGAGCAGCGAGAGAGAAAGAACAAACAGAGAAAGAAAGAGAGGAAAGAAAGAAAAGAGAGAGAAAGAAAGAACAGAGAGAAAAAAGAACAGAAAGCGAGAAAGAAAGAACAGAGAGCGAGAAAGACTAGAGAGAGAAAGAAAGTCTAGAGAGAGAGCCAGAGGCGTAGCTAGGGTTTTGGTTTAGTGGGGGCGAAACTTCTGAGTGGGCCCCTAATCAGAGAACCTCAGCAAATGACCGCGCTGTTGCCAAAAATAATCTATATATAAAAAGACCAATATTGATATTACCGCCATATGGTCTGTGGTAAATAATACCAGTCCTACAGAACATATAATAGATTACAGCACAGGTACAGATAATGACTTACCGCTGATGTTCTTTCTAATGGAATTGTTCACTTTTCATTTCTTTTCCATCTGGCCCAGACCGACATGACGACTTCTCCAGCCAGGACTCGACTGCAGAGATTACAACAAAGACACATTTCACTTCTCATATTTTTAGCACTATCTTGGTCACCAATTGGACTATTCTCAACCTGCACAAACTCCTCATCCTGCTGATACCCCAATACTGAGCTGCTGCTGCCATATGTGTCCCTATTTCTGCACCTGATACCCCAATACTGAGCCGCTGCTGCCATATGTGTCCCTATTACTGCACCTGATACCCCAATACTGAGCCGCTGCTGCCGTATGTGTCCCTATTACTGCACCTGATACCCCAATACTGAGCCGCTGCTGCCGTATGTGTCCCTATTACTGCACGTGATACCCCAATACTGAGCTGCTGCTGCCGTATGTGTCCCTATTACTGCACCTGCTGTGTGGTTCTGTGTGACCTCTAAATTTTAAAGCACCCCTCTAGAATATAGTAATGCCGGGTGCAAGTGCCCTAGAAAACAGTGACCACATTTTGTCCCCTAGACTGTAATAATGCCCTGTGTGCCCCTTTGACAGTCACAGTAACCCGAGTTCCCTTATAACAATAAGTGTCCACTTTACATTTAATAATGTCCCAAGTCTCCCCCTGTACATCTCCCCTATACACAGAATAATGCCCCTCACTGGATATATACTGACCCCTTAATGTCCCCAAACTATTTAATGGGTCCAACACTGTATGATGGCCCCTAGATAGCATCCATACAGCATAATACACCAGATAGTCCTCAATATAGTATAATGCACCCCCATAGGCAGCCTCTATATTATAATAAACCCCCATAGGCAGAGTCTATAATATAATGCACCACCATAGGCAGCCGCTATATTATAATGCACCCCCATAGGCAGCCTCTGTAGTATAATGCATCCCCATAGGGAGTCTCTGTAGTATAATGCACCCCAATATGGAGCCTCTGTAGTATAATGCAGCCCCCATATACAGCCTCTGTAGTATAATGCACCCCCATTAAAAAAAAAAAAACAATACTCACCTCCCGGCTCCTGTGCTGCTCACTGTTTTCCCTCTCAGCGTCAGACAGCGGGCGCCGGCAGGTGATGTCATCGCGCCCGCTGTCAGACGCTGAGAGGGGAATTATGGGAGAGAAGGAGCGCTCGCTCCTTCTCTCTCTATGCGGTCAGCTGTATCGGCTGGATGCTGATACAGCTGACCCTCCGATGACGGGTGGGGGGCCCACTGCTGGCACCGGGCCCCCCCAACGCCTGTTCAGGCCCCATAGCTTCTGGGCGGCAGAGCAGGACGATCGATTCTCCCTGCTCTGCCGCAGAATGTAACTGTATCGGCGTATCGGCAGACTGCTGCGGCCTGGTATTAAAAGACTGTCAAAGCCCATGGATTTTGGCCCTCAACAGCCTGATAATACCAGGCTACAGCAGCCCCACATTTGGCGCATAAAAGATGTGCCAATTGTGGCACTTTACCCGGCTCTTCCCACTGCCCTGTAGCGGTGGCAAGTGGGGTAATAAGGGGTTAATGTCACCGTTGATTGCACGGTGAGAATAAGCCCGGTTAATAATGGAGAGGTGTCAATAAGACACCGATCCATTATTAATCCCAAAGTTTTTAAATGTATAAAAAAAGACAAAGCAAAAAAAAGTCTTTTAATGAAATAAAAGAGACAACACAGTTTTCATTTCTTTTATTATACTCTCATTCCTGCGACGCCATCGATCTCCTGTAAAAAAAGGAAAAAAACAAACCAACAGTATACCACCTGTCCAACGCAGTCCATAGTAACGAGTGTCCCACGACGATCCAGCTCTGCTACATCGCAATGACAGGCAGAGCCTAACATCCCGACGCAGCACAGCTGATTACCTGCTTCCCCGGCGGTGACGTCATCGGACTGACTGCTTTACGGCCGGGATTACCCAGCAGTCACTGCAGTTATCGCGAGAAACTGCATGTGACCGCCGGGGAAAGATGATGGTGGCCATCAAGCAGTCCAGGCCGTGACCGCCGGAGATCTTCTGCCAGGTAAGTGCCGCTGACTCCTGACAGACCCGACCGACGGACACTCACAGTGACAGTGACAATTCCGATTCCGGTATCCGATAAGACAACAATATCGGAACTCGGAATCGAAAGTCCGATACAGCTAATATCGGCCGACACCCGATATTTGCAGTATCGTATCGCTCAACACTAAAAGGGACATGTGAGTTAAAACATTAATATTGTTGTTTCTAAATGATTATGAACTTGTTTTCTTAGCATTTTTTGAGGTCTGCAAGCCAGGGGCAGACACAGACAGCTTGGGGCCCCTGCGCAAGAAATGTGTCTGGGCCCCCTTCCTTTTATGGCGACAAAGCTATAAATATATATATATATATGTATATATCCACAGGCACATACATGTATATATATTACATAGTCTCCTTTATTATGTATATTGCCATCCCCTATTATACAGTGCCCTCTCTTATTATGTACAGTACCGTCCCTTACATATTGCATTATATAGAGCCCTGCTTTTTATTACATACCATCCTGTCTTGTTAGCTGTATAATGCAATGATGGCTGATGGATCATGGGAAAGCTTCTTTTCTAGTGGAGGAGCTGATGGACTGGTAGTCTGGTCACCGGTTCCTCCATCAGCAGTCATTTTATATCTAAAAAGAGAGGGGACTGTGTAATAAAAGAGTGCCATGTTAATAACAAAATTAACAAGAATACACTATGTTAGAGACAGCACTGTACATAACAGCAGACGAAGCTATATAATAAGGGACGGCACCAAATAAAGCTAGAGTGGATTGGTTCGTAACCATGTAACTAAGGATGGTCTTATACAGAATTAGTGAGTACACTATATACTAAGGGACTGTGTTTGACATAAGTGAGTACACTATATGCTAAGGGACTGTGTTAGACATAATAAGTGAGTACACTATATACAAAGGGACTGTGTTAGACATAATAAGCGATAATAATGTCTTCCTCCACCTGTTCCTAAGTCCATTATAAGTCCCCCTTCCTCCCATCCCAATCCCCCACACCCCTCATTGTCCTCCTCCTCCCACATCCCATTATTTTCTTCTCCCCACCCCATCATTGCCCTCTTTACTGCCTCCATCATTGCATTCTCCCCCACCACCCCCATAATTGTCACTCCCCCTACTACTCCCATCATTGCCCATGCCACCACCTCCATCATTGCATTCTCTCCTACCACCTCCATCATTGCCTTTTCCACCACCTCCATCTTTGCTTTCTCCTCCAACAGCCCCATCATTGCCTCCTTCCCCAACTCTCCAATCATTGTCTTTTCCACTACCACCATCATTGCCTTCTCCCCACCCCATCATTGCCATTTCCATCACTTCCATCATTTCCTCCTCCCCCACCATCCCCATCATTACCTTCTCCCCATCATCCACACCATTGCCTTCATCAACCCATCATTGCCTTCTCCATCACCCCTATCATGGCCTTCTCCCCATCACCTCCATCATGGCCTTCTCCTTATCACCTCCATCATTGCCCTCTCCCCATCACCCCATCATTGCCCTATCCCCATCACCCCATCATTGCCTTCTCCCAATTACCCCCATCATTGCCCTCTCCATCACCCCATCATTGCCTTCTCCCCTTCACACCCATCATGGCCTTCTCCTCATCACCCCCATCATGGCCTTCTCCCCATCACCTCCATCATGGCCTTCTCCCCATCACCTCCATCAATGCCTTCTCCCCATCACCTCCATCAATGCCTTCTCCCCATCACCCCATCATGGCCTTCTCCCCATCACCTCCATCATGGCCTTCTCCCCATCACCTTCATCATGGCCTTCTCCCCATCACCTCCATTATGGCCTTCTCCCCATCACCTCCATCATAGCCTTCTCAACATCACCTCCATCATGGCCTTCTCCCCATCACCTCCATTATGGCATTCTCCCCATCACCCCATCATTGCCTCTCCCTGTCATGGCCTTCTCCCCATCACCTCCATCATGGCCTTCTCCTTATCACCTCCATCATTGCCCTCTCCCATCACCCCATCATTCCCTATCCCCATCACCCCATCATTGCCTCTCCAATTACCCCATCATTGCCCTCTCCATCACCCCATCATTGCCTTCATCCCCTTCACACCCATCATGGCCTTCTCCTCATCACCCCCCATCATGGCCTTCTCCCATCACCTCCATACATCATGGCCTCTCTCCCCATCACCTCCATCAATGGGCCTTCTCCCCATCACCTCCATCATGCCTTCTCTCCCCATCAACCCCATCATGCCTTCTCCCCATCACCTCCATCATGGCCTTCTCCCATCATCCTTCATCATGGCCTTCTCCATCCACACCTCCATTATGGCCTTCTCCCCTCACCTCCATATGCCTTCCCATCACCTCCATCATTGCCTTCTCCCCATCACCTCTCCATCGACCTTCTCCCCATCACCTCCTTATGGCATTCTCCCCATCACCTCCATCATTGCTCTCTCCCCATCACCTCCACATGGCCTTCTCCCTCACCTCCATCACATATGGCCTTCTCCCCATCACCCCCATTATGGCATTCTCCTCATCACCTCCTCATTGCCTTCTCCCATCACCTCCATCTGGCCTTCTCCTCATCACCTCCATTATGACATTCTCTCCCCATTCCCTCCATCATTGCCTTCTACCCATCACCCTCCCATCACTCTTTCTCTCCCATCACCTCCTCATGGCCTTCTCCCCATCACCTCCATCTGGCTTCTCCCATCACCTTTATGGCATTCCCCCATCACCTCATCCATAGCCTTCTCCCATCACCTCCATCATGGCCTTTCCCCATCACCTCCATTATGGCTTCTCCCCATCACCCATCATTGCTCTCTCCTGTCATGCCTTCTCCCCATCACCTCCATCTGGCCTTTTCCCATCTCCTCCATCATTGCCTTTCCCTATCCCTCCATCATACTCCCATCAGCCTCCCATCATGGCCTTCTCCTGTCATGCCTTCTCCCCATCACCTCTCATCCTTTTCCCCATCCCCCATCATTGCCTTCTCCCATCACCTCCATCATGGCCTTCTCCCCATCACCCTCCATCTAGCCTTACCCCCATCACCCCCATCATCCTCATCTCCCATCACCTCCATATGGCATTCTCCCATCACCCCATTGCCTTCTCCCGTCATCAGCCTTCTCCCCATCACTCCATCATGGCTTTTCCCCATACCTCCATCATGACCTTCTCCCATCACCTCACTCATACTCTCCCACCCTCCATTATGGCATTCTCCCCATCCCTCCATCATTGCTCTCCCCCATCACCTCCACATGGCCTTCTCCCATCACCTCCATTATGGCATTCCCCTCACCTCCATCATTGCCTTTCTCGCCATCACCTTCCATCATGCCTCTCCTCCATCACCTCCATTATGACATTCTCCCATCACCTCCATCATTGCCTTCTACCCATCACCTCCATCATGGCTTTCTCCCCATCACCTCCATCATGGCCTTCTCCCCATCACCTCCATCATGGCATTCTCCCCATCACCTCCATTATGGCATTCTCCCCATCACCTCCATCATAGCCTTCTCCCCATCACCTCCATCATGGCCTTCTCCCCATCACCTCCATTATGGCATTCTTCCCATCACCCCATCATTGCCTTCTCCCTGTCATGGCCTTCTCCCCATCACCTCCATCATGGCCTTTTCCCCATCACCTCCATCATTGCCTTCTCCCCATCACCTCCATCATGGCCTTTCCCCATCACCTCCATTATGGCATTCTCCCCATCACCTCCATCATTGCTCTTCCCATCACCTCCATCATGGCCTTCTCCCCATCACCTCCATTATGGCATTCTCCCCATCACCTCCATCATTGCTCTCTCCCCATCACCTCCATCATTGCCTTCTCCCCATCACCTCCATCATGGCCTTCTCCTCATCACCTCCATTATGGCATTCTCCCCATCACCTCCATCATTGCCTTCTCCCCATCACCTCCATCATGGCCTTCTCCCCATCACCTCCATTGTGACCTTCTCCCCATCACTCCATCCTCCAATTGGCCTTCTCCCCATCACCTCCAACATGGCCTTCTCCCCATCACCTCCATTATGGCATTCTCCTCATCACCTCCATCATTGCCTTCTCCCCATCACCTCCATCATGGCCTTCTCCCCATCACCTCCATTATGACCTTCTCCCCATCACCTCCATCATGGCCTTCTCCCCATCACCTCCAATTGGCCTTCTCCCCATCACCTCCATCATGGCCTTTTCCCCATCACTTCCATCATTACTCTCTCCGCATCACCTCCATTATGGCATTCTCCCATCACTCCATCATTGCCTTCTCCCCATCACCTCCATCATGGCCTTCTCCCATCACCTCCATTATGACATTCTCCCATCATCTCCATCATACTTTCTCCCCATCACCTCCATCATGGCTTTCTCCCCATCACCTCCATCATGGCCTTCTCCCCATCACCTCCATCATGGCCTTCTCCCCATCACCTCCATTATGGCATTCTCCCCATCACTCCATCATAGCCTTTTCCCCATCACCTCCATCATGGCCTTCTCCCCATCACCTCCATTATGGCATTCTCCCCATCACCCCATCATTGCCTTCTACCTGTCATGGCCTTCTCCCCATCACCTCCATCATGGCCTTTTCCCATCACCTCCATCATTGCCTTCTCCCATCACTCCATCATGGCCTTTTCCCCATCACCTCCATTATGGCATCTCCCCATCACCTCATCATTGCTCTCTCCCATCACCTCCATCATGGCCTTCTCCCCATCACCTCCATTATGGCATTCTCCTCATCACCCATCATCATTGCCTTCTCCCCATCACCTCCATCATGGCCTTCTCCTCATCACCTCCATTATGACATTCTCCCCATCACCTCCATCATTGCCTTCTCCCCATCACCTCCATCATGGCCTTCTCCCCATCACCTCCATCATGGCCTTCTCCCCATCACCTCCATCATGGCCTTCTCCCCATCACCTCCATCATGGCCTTCTCCCCATCACCTCCATCATGGCCTTCTCCCCATCACCTCCATCATGCCTACTCCCCATCACCTCCATTATGGCATTCTCCCATCACCCCATCATTGCCTTCTCCCTATCATGGCCTTCTCCCCATCACTTCCATCATGGTCTTCTCCCCATCACCTCCATTATGGCATTCTCCCCATCACCTCCATTATTGCCTTCTTCCTATCACCTCCATCATGGCCTTCTCCCCATCACCTCCATCATGGCATTCTCCCCATCACCCCATCATTACCTTCTCCCTATCATGGCCTTCTCCCCATCACCACCATCATGGCCTTTTCCCATCACCTCCATCATTGCCTTCTCCCCATCACCTCCATCATGGCCTTCTCCCCATCACCTCCATTATGGCATTCTCCCATCGCCTCCATCATGGCCTTCTCCCATCACCTCCATCATGGCCTTCTCCCCATCACCTCCAATATGGCATTCTCCTCATCACCTCCATCATTGCCTTCTCCCCATCACCTCCATCATGGCCTTCTCCTCATCACCTCCATTATGGCTTTCTCCCCATCACCCCATCATTGCCTTCTCCCTATCATGGCCTTCTCCCCATCACTTCCATCATGGCCTTTTCCCCATCACCTCCATCATTAATCTCTCCCCATCACCTCCATCATGGCCTTCTCCCCATCACCTCCATCTTGGACTTCTCCCCATCATTGCCCTCTCCTCCATCTACACACACAGACACACACAGCAACATTCACCTGTCTGCACATTCCCCCGAGCACTACACATGCAGGCACGCACGCACACACACACACACACACACACCACTGCTCATCTCTACACACACAACACCAACACACATACACATACAGCACATCTCATCTGTCCGCACCGCAGGCACTCCCGCAGCATCACCGGCGCCCACGCTTTCTCTCTCTCTGCCACAGCCAGCCGCTGAATGATGATGTCATCCAGGGTCGCTGCTGTCTGTGTGAGAGGAAGCGCGGGCGCCGGGCAGCAAGCAGGAAGGATCACTGCAGCTCCGCTGCTATTTTCTCTTGTAGGCAGCGGAGCTGCAGGGATGCCGGGATCCTGCCCGCCGCACATGAGGGCAATCTGGCATTTTTTGTTATTTTGACCATTTCTCATTTTCTGAAAATAAATACAAAATTTATTGCTTGAAAATTTGGTGACATGTTGTCAGTAGTTTATAGAATAAAAAAGCAATTTACATTTTACTCAAAAATATATATATATAAAGAGAAAAATCAGACAAGCTGAAAATTCTGCAGTGGTCTCTTAATTTTTGCCAGAGCTGTATATATACTTCATTTATCTGTTGCAGTCATCCCCATAAAGCTTGAACTTTCATTGCAATCAGTGCAGCATGCATTAAGGATGTATACTTCATTTGTCTGCTCTGTTTAATCACTGAGTTTGTAAGGTAATCTCACTTACTTTAACAGGTCATGATCCATGTTCATCAGCAAGATTGTTTGTTTGGTGCTGATAGAAGCCTACCTGTGCTTCTATGTGTCCAAGATCTGAAGTGTTCTCCTGGTTTTCTCCTATGGATAGGGAGACAAGACAATTTACCTTTTCCTGGATCCACTGTTGTGAATGTCTTGGAGACAACTTCGGAGCTGGGGCTCCCTCCGGTGGTTGCTGAGGGTATTGAACCAATTAAGGAATGGGTCTCAGGTGGGGCTGACTGACCTGATATAAGTGAGCTGAACTCCCATGATCCTCGCCAGTAATCAATTGTAGCTTCCAGGTCTTTGTTGGAATTTCAGCTTGCTTTCCTGCTATCATTCAGATAAGTGACTTTCTGTTTTTTTTTCTGTGATTTGATTTTCCTTGCTTTTTGCAGTCTTGCCTTGGACTTCAGCCGTGTCCCCTTTGGGGGCTTGCGCTGCCTCCTGTTCTCATTTTGTATTTGCACTTGTTCTCTGTTCCTGTGATATTTTTTACTGCTAGGTAGCTGTGTGTCACACCAGAGATCTGATATAGGCGGTCGAGATTGTGTGGTCTCAGGTTTTTTGTAATCAGGGTTTTTCTGGGTTGCAGACAGAATTTCTCTCCTGTACTTTGCTTTCTAGACAGATTTGGGCCCCAACATTTGCTCATTCTATTTTCTGTCTGTGTTTGTGTTTTCCTCATTACATTTTGGAGGCTTCCTATTTCTTTGGGGTCTCTATTCCGGGGCAGTTAGCTTTCCACTTTCTATCTTCAGTTGTAGCTAACTCTCCGGCTGTGCCGAGGCATCTAGGATCACCATAGGTACGCTCCACGGCTAGTTGTGCAGTTAGTTTAGGGATCTGCAACCCATTAGGTCCCAGCCTCTCTGGTGTCTTGCTGCTTTGGCGGTTTTTTGCTCCTGTTCTTCTCAGCTACCGAAACATAACAATCCACCCAAGGTGGTGAATTAGCGGTCCTGGATCCATTCTTGATCTTCCACCGACTGTGTAGACAGCATGCTTGCCAGTCACATCTGTCCTCACACTGATTTGTGGGAGTTTGCCATCCTGAGCCTGTGTGACATCACTCAAGCCACAAGCTCTCCTTCACGTGAGGAAGAGAAAGTACGGCTAATCATCCAACGTATTTCAGAGGTTGTGACCTTCTTCATCAGGAATTACATGCACAAGGGCAGCCAGATCTTATATAGATCCAGCATGGTGGCTCAGTGGATAGCACTGCAGCACTGGAGTCCTGGGTTCGAATCCCACCAAGGATAACATCTGCAAGGAGTTTGTATGTTCTCCCCGTGTTTGCGTGGGTTTCCTCTGGGTACTCTGGTTTCCTCCCACATTTCAAAGACATACTGATAGGAAATCTAGATTGTGAGCCCCATCGGGACAGCGACGATAATGTGTACAAACTGTAAAGCGCTGCGGAATATGTTAGCGCTATATAAAAATAAAGATTATTATTATTAATAAAGATTATTATTTATCCGTTTATCCAGTCATTGGTGGAATATAAAAATGCATTTAGAAGGCAAATAGTTCGATTTTATATGTAGTCGTTATATGGAGGGCAACGACTACAATTCCCAGAAATAATGGAGACAGCGGCGAACAACATGTTAAGGCAAGTACCTAAAACACCGCCCATCTGACATGACTGCCATCATTTAAATATCCTGCCAATTTAGGGTGACAGATTCCCTTTAACCCCTTCACCCCCAAGGGTGGTTTGCACGTTAATAACCGGGCCAATTTTTACAATTCTGACCACTGTCTCTTTATGAGGTTATAACTCTGGAACGCTTCAACGGATCTTCGCGATTCTGAGATTGTTTTCTCGTGACATATTGTACTTCACGTTATTGGTAAAATTTCTTCGATATAACTTGCGTTTATTTTTGAAAAAAATGCAAATATGGCGAAAATTTTGAAAATTTTGCAATTTTCAAACTTTGAATTTTTATTCCCTTAAAACAGAGAAATATGTCACACAAAATAGTTAAGAAATAACATTTCCCACATGTCTACTTTACATCAGCACAATTTTGGAACCAAAATTATTTTTTCTTAGGAAATTATAAGGGTTAAAAGTTGACCAGCGATTTCTCATTTTTACAACAAAATTTACAAAGCCATTTTTTTTAGGGACCACCTCATATTTGAAGTCACTTTGAGGGGTCTATATAGCAGAAAATACCCAAAAGTGACACTATTCTAAAAACTGCACCCCTCAAGGTACTCAAAACCACATTCAAGAAGTTTATTAACCCTTCAGGTGCTTCACAGGAGCTGAAGCAACGTGGAAGGAAAAAATGAATATTTAACTTTTTAGCCACAAAAATGATCTTTTACAAACTTTTTTTATTTTCACAAGGGTAAAAGAAGAAAATGGACAGATAAATTTGTTGTGCAATTTCTCCTGAGTACGCCAATACCCCATATGTGGGGGAAAAACACTGTCTGTGCGCACAGCAGGGCTCGTAAGGGAAGGAGCGCCGTTTGACTTTTTCAAACTAAAATTGGCTGGAATTGAGATTGGATGCCATATCGCGTTTGGAGAGCCCCTGATGCGCCTAAACAGTGGAAACCCCCACAAGTGACACCATTTTGGAAACTAGACCCCCTAAGGAACTTATCTAGATCTGTTGTGAGCACTTTGAACCCCCAAGTGTTTCACAAAAGTTTATAATGCCTGGGTGTGAAAAAAAAAAGAAACAATTTTCCACAAAAATGATTTTTTAGTCCCAAATTTTTTACTTTTCCAAAGGAAATTGGACCCCAAAAGTTGTCCAATTTGTCCTGAGTACGCTGATACCCAATATGTGGGGGGGGAAACTGTTTGGGCGCACGGCAGGGCTTGGAAAGGAAGTAGTAACGTTTCGTTCCGTTTGCAGTGCCCCAGATGAGCCTAAACAGTAGAAACCCCCCACAAGTGACCACATTTTGGAAACTAGACCCCCTAAGGAACTTATCTAGAGCTTTGGTGAGCACTTTGAACCCCCAAGTGCTTCACACAAGTTTATAATGCCCGGGCATGAAAATAAAAAATCCTATTTTTTTCCCACAAAAATTATTTTTAGTCACTAATTTTTTATTTTCCCAAAGGTAACAGGAGAAATTGGACCACAAAAGTTGTTGTCCAATTTGTCCTGAGTACGCTGATACCCCATATGTGGGGGGAACCACAGTTTGGGCGCACGGCAGAGCTCGGTATGGAAGGAGCACCATTTGACTTTTTCCAACCAAAATTGGCTGGAATTGAGATTGGACGCCATGTTGCATTTGGAGAGCCCCTGATGTGCCTAAACAGTGGAAACCCCCACAAGTGACCCCATTTGGGAAACTAGACCCCCTAAGGAACTTATTTAGATCTTTGGTGAGCAATTTGAACCCCCTAGTGCTTCACACAAGTTTATAACGTAGAGCCGTAAAATTAAAAAATCATTTTTTTTCCACAAAAATGATCTTTTCACCCAATTTTTATTTTCCCAAGGGTAACAAGATTCCAAAAGTTATTGTGCAATTTGTCCTGAGTACGCTGATACCCCATATGTGGGGGTAGACCACTGTTTGGGTGCATGGCAGAGTTTGGAAGGGAAGGAACGCCGTTTGACTTTTTCAATGCAGAATTGGCTGGATGCCATGTCGTGTTTGGAGAGCTCCTGATCTGCCTAAATAGTGGAAACCCCTAACAAATGACACCATTTTGGAAACTAGACCCCTCAAGGAACTTATCTAGATGTGTGGTGAGCACTTTGAACCCCAAAGTGCTTCACAGAAGTTTATAACGTACAGCCGTAAAATAAAAAATCCTTTTTTTTTTTTACAAAAATGATTTTTTCGTCCCCAATATTTTATTTTCACAAGGGTAACAGGAGAAATTGGACCCCAAAAGTTGTTGTCCAATTTGTCCTGAGTACGCTGATACCCAATATGTGGGAGAAAACTACTGTATGGGTACACGTTGGGGCTCGGAAGGGAAGTAGTGACGTTTTGGATTGCAGACTTTGATGGAATGGTCTGAGGGCGTCATGTCGCATTTGGAGAGCCCCTGATGCACCTAAACAGTGGAAACCCCCCACAAGTGACCCCATTTTGGAAAATAGACCCCACAAGGAACTTATCTAGATGTGTGGTGAGCACTTTGAACCCCGAACTGCTTCACAGATGTTTATAACGTACAGCCGTAAAAATAAAAAATATATATTTTTTTACAAAAATATTTTTTTTCGCCCCCAATATTTTATTTTCACAAGGGTAACAGGAGAAATTGGACCCCAAAAGTTGTTGTCCAATTTGTCCTGAGTACGCGGATACCCAATATGTGGGAGAAAACTACTGTATGGGTAAACGTTGGGGCTCGGAACGGAAGTAGTGACGTTTTGGATTGTAGACTTTGATGGAATGGTCTGGGGGCGTCATGTCGCATTTGGAGAGCCCCTGATGCGCCTAAACAGTGGAAACCCCCGATAAGTGACCCCATTTTGGAAAATAGACCCCCAAAGGAACTTATCTAGATGTGTGGTGAGCGCTATGAAGCCCCAAGTGCTTCACAGAAGTTTATAACGTACAGCCGTAAAAACAAAAAAAATCATTTTTTATTTTCCCAAGGGTAACAGAAGAAATAGGACTAATTGCACAATAACTCTTGGGGTCCAGAGTACGCTGATACCCCATGTGGGAGTAAACTACTGTTTGGGCGCATGGCAGAGCACAGAAGTAAAGGAGCACCGTTTGACTTTTTCAACGCAGAATTGGCTGGAATTGAGATCAGACGCCATGTCACATTTGGAGAGCCCCTGATGTGCCTAAATAGCGGAAACCCCCCAATTCTAACTCCAACCCTAACCCCAACACACCCCTAACCCTAGTCCCAACCCTAACCACAAACCTAACCCTAACACACCCCTAACCCTAATCCCAACCCTAACCCTAATACTAACTTTAGCCGCAACCCTAACCTTAACCCTAACCCTAATGGGAAAATGGAAATAAATACATTTTTTTAATTTTATTATCTTTCTCTAACTAAGGGGGTGATAAAGGGGGTTTGGTTTACTATTTATAGCGGGTTTTTATGATTGGCAGCTGTCACGCTAAAAGACGCTTTTTATTGCAAAAAATAATTTTTTGCATCGCCATATTTTGAGAGCTATAATTTTTGAATATTTTGGCCCACAGAGTCATGTAAGGTCTTATTTTTTGCGGTACGAGTTGAGTTTTTATTGGTACCATTTGTGAGCACGTGAAATTTTTGATCGCTTTTTATTTCGATTTTTGAGAGGTTAGAATGAACAAAAATCAGCAATTCATGAATTTTTTTGGGAGAGTCGTTTATACTGTTCCGTGTGTGGTAAAATTGATAGAGCAGTTTTATTCTTCGGGTCAGTACGATTACGTCGATCATCATTTATATCATTTTTTTATGTTTTGGCGCTTTTATAGAATAAAAACTATTTTATATAAAAAATTATTATTTTTGCATCGCTTTATTCTGCGAGCTATAACTTTTTTATTTTTTTGCTGATGATGCTGTATGGTGGCTCGATTTTTGCGGGACAAGATGATGTTTTCAGCGGTACCATGTTTATTTATATCGGTCTTTTTGATCGCGTGTTATTCCACTTTTTGTTCAGCGGTATGATGATAAATCACTGATTTTTTGCTTTGTTTTTTTTAAGGGGTTAACAAAAGGGGTTAACTAGTGGGACAGTTTTATAGGGGGGGTCGTTACGGACGCGGCGATACCAAATATGTGTACTTTTATTGTTATATTTTTTTTATTTACAGGAAGAAATTAATTTATTGGGGAATATATATATATATATATATTTTTATTTATTTTAGCATTTTTTTTTACACATGTTTATTTTTATTTTTTTTACTTTTTTACATTGTCCCAGGGTGGGACATCACTGTAAAATGTGAGATCGCTGGTGTGACAGGGTGCACAGCATTCTGACACACAAGCGATCTCACAGGCAGCGCTGCAGGCTTCTCAGTGCCTGAGGAAGCCGCCTCCCTGCAGGACCCGGCGGCCATCTTGGATCCGGGTCCTGGGAGGGAGGAAGCCCTCAGAACAGCGCGATCACATCGCGCTGTTCTGAGGGTCTCAGGGGAGCGTGCAGGGAGCCCCCTCCCTGCGCGATGCTCCCCTGTGCCCCTGGTACACCGCGATCATGTTTGATCGCGGTGTGCCAGGGGTTAATGTGCCGTGAGCGGTCCGTGACCGCTCCTGACACATAGTGCCGGGTGTCAGCTGTGATAATCAGCTGACACCCGGTGGCGATTAGCTGCGCTCCCCCCGGGAGCGCAGCTGATCGCTATGACGTACTATCCCGTCCATGGTCAGATTGTCACGGGTTTCATGGACGGGATAGTACGTCGGATGTCAGAGAGGGGTTAAACTCCTTTGGCATGGTTAAAAGTTATTTTTTCATTCCTATTACTTTTGGGAAATTACTAGCACTTGATTTGCCATCCAGTTTGTCCTATTGCAAGAGGATTGTGAACACCACAGCAGTATTTTTTATACTTTCCTTCGTTAAATAAGATTTTGTTCATGTGATCACCTAATCAGAAGCACATTAAGTAGAATGAGGTGTACTCTGGTTGGAATTCAACTGACACTGGAATGGAATGGCTGTCAGACATGTAGAGAGGCTGATTTTTATAAAACTGTGCAGTGGTCTCTTAATTTTTGCCAGAGCTGTATGTGTATATACAGACACACACATGTATATGTATTTATGTATCATTATTACCACCTTTTTTCCATAAATTGTGTTTTAAAGCATTTTCAAGAGTTTAAGATCAACTGTCTCTTGTCAATGGCAAGTGAAGAAATAATAAAACATTTCCTGTATAAAATATATTGAATTTAATAAATACCGTATATACCCATGTATAAGCCGAGATTTTCAGCCCATTTTTTAGGGCTGAAAGTCCCCTCTCGGCTTATACGCGGGTCATATACGGGGTCGGCGGGGGAGGGGGAGCGGGGGTGTCGGATTATACTCACCCCTCCGCCGGCGCGGTTTCTGCAGCCCCCTGCTTCTCCCACGATCTCCGGCTCCTTCCTGCAGCTGTCACATGGCACCGCTCATTAAAGTCATGAATATGCACATATTCATGACTTTAATGAGCGGTAGCACGTGACCGCTGCAGGACTGAAGCGCTGCGGAGAGCACCGGGAGAAGAGGAGACACTGCAGGGACGCGCGGCGGAGGGGTGAGTATAGTTATATTTACCTGTCCGTCGGTCAACCGCTGCGCACTAATCCCTTGGTCCGACTTCTCTGTGTGTAAATGATCAGGCAGAGGGCGCGATGACGTCGTTAGTGCGCGCCCCGCCCCTGCCAGATCATTTACACACAGAGGAGTCGGACCGAGGGAGCAGTGCGCTGCTGTGGACCGACGGACAGGTAAATATCTCAGGTGCCGGGGTCCTGAGCGAGCGGTGACACCCCCGCCTGCTCAGGACACCGGCACCTGGCCCCAGCGACGAGAGGTGAGTATGTCATATTTTTTTTTGCAGCAGCAGCATATGAGGCCTAATACTATGGGGCATAATTGTGCAGAATATGGGGCATAATCTGGAGCATATGGGGGCATAATCTGGAGCATATGGGGGCATAATATGGAGCATATGGGGGCAAAAGCTGTGGAACATATGGGGCATAACCTGGAGCATATGGGGGCATAATATGGAGCATATGGGGGCATAAGCTGTGGAACATATGGGGCATAATCTGGAGCATATGGGGGCATAATATGGAGCATATGGGGGCAAAATCTGTGGAACATATGGGGCATAATCTGGAGCATATTGGGGCATAATATGGAGCATATGGAGGCATAAGCTGTGGAACATATGGGGCATAAGCTGTGGAACATATGGGGCATAATCTGGAGCATATGGGGGCATAATATGGAGCATATGGGGCATAATCTGTGAATCATACGGGGGCATAATCTGTGGAATATATGGGGGCATAATCTGGAGTATATGGGGGCATAATCTGTGGAGCATATTGGGCATAATCTGTGGAGCACATGGGGGCATAATCTGTGGAGCATCATATGGGGGCATAATCATTTTTCACCCTAGGCTTATACACGAGTCAATAAGTTTTCCCAGTTTTTTGTGGCAAAATTAGGGGGGTCGGCTTATACATGAGTATATACGGTACATGTATTTGTGTGTTTCTACAAAGCTGTCTATGCATTTCATGTCATTTTATTGTGAAACCATAGATTATTCCCCTCGAAGGAATGAAAGAGAACATTATTAAAATTGCAATGAGCGCATCCATATTACCATTCTTTACTTAAATGACCACGGGTTAATAGCAATGTAAGAAATACTAAATATAAATGGTTTTACATATACAACAAAAGCAATCATATTTGCTGAGAATGGGCGTCTTTAGATTTTTTGCAAATACACCTTGGTGGATTATGGGAGCGAACACACAGTATAATTCCTCTGCAAACATTAATGCTGAATGACTGAACATTAGATACAGATAATAAGCCTTACAGTTTTGTGATAACCCATTTTGGCTCTACTAAGGCAAAACCTTTGGGTACACAGTAAAATATCTTTAAAATAACAACACGTACAAACAGGAGACCTCTGAGATTTGAAATGCTTTGTGCACAGCACATTAGAAGCATGGGATTGTCTTATTGGCCTTTTATCATAGCTTGCAATGAATATAAATGTGTTTTTTTCCAGAGAAATCATAGCAAGGGTTTATTTGCAAGAAGCGTGTTAGCTATCTGAAAAAAACATTTAGTAACACGCACCTCCCTGAGGGATCTTGAGTATGTTTAATTATCTTCCATGATCTTGTTTGCAACCTGAAGAAAAATACATTACTTTTGTTTTCCTCATGCACACCTTGAGCATTGACTAAACAGCATCAACACCTCTGGCTGTTGCAATCAACAGCATCCTTGAATCTCCTGGCTGCAGATTAAAGATTTTGGGCATATACTTTCTGTTCTCATGATGTTCCATCTTGTGTTGATGTGAGGCATGATAGACAAAACAGGAATTACTGACTTTCAGTTTAGCCTTAGAAACCATTCTTACTCAGAGTTGTTCATTCAGCGTGTAGCTTATTTCATACTTCATCCACTCCTCGAATGAGCTGTAACACTATTGCCTATCTATATAACTGTTCCGTGCTCATGCTTGGGCCGAGCAGGGTCATTTCTATTAAATGTAATGGACTGAGATCCTTCGCACCATCATTTTCAATTATTTTTGACCCTATAAACGATACCTAACATAGCTGGAAATTGAAGTTTTGTGAAGTGCATTTCTGAGGCCACAGTTGTTTATTAGATTGTCTTGTGATTCTCAAACGTTAGAAAGATGTAATGATAAATAAAGGTAAATTATCATTCTTTTTTAATCAATAAATGTGTAAGGTTCTATGTATATATTCCTGAAACTCAGTTTGTTCGTCAGCCATTTTACTTTCTGTCTTGCTGCAGCTATCTTGCCCTCAGTCAAAATGGAGTTTCCAGCTTGCATGTTCCCGCCCTGATTCTCTCCTTTGCTTCTTAAGCAGCCACAGCTGAGCAATCAGTGCTTCAGAATCTAGCCTGCAGTGAACCTGTGACTTGACTCCTGTAAGCCTTGGACCTTGTACTCCAGCTATTCCTACTGAGGAACTCTGAAGCACTTGTGGACTCTGAACCCTGCTCTTTGAAAGACCCACGTTTGCATGGACTTACGGTAACAGAGAAGAAGATCCTGAATCTGTATTGGAGAGTGATTGCTGAGCTTGGATTACTCTGGCCTGCTGTGTCTCCTGTTTCTGTGTCTGCAAACTGTGTGACTATTTCTGCCAACTTGTATGAAGTAATACAGGACTTTTCTATATCAAACCTGTGACTCCTGTGTTTTCATCGCACCCAAGCACAAGACGCTATATGAACTGTACTACATACATTACAAGATTCTGAAGACAAAACGTTAGTGTCTGCTGGGTCTGGAAGGCTGTGTCTGCTGTACTGTGGATATCAGACGTCCGGTTGTACTTTCTGTGATGACAGTGGTTGTGACTTCTCACAACCATTCCAGGTGAGCAATTCCCTTAAGTTTTTTCTTTTTTGCAGTGTTACCACAGGTAAACACTATTGTTTTTTTTTTTTTTTCCTTTCTTTTCTCTTTTTTGTCTGCTGTAACTCTGGATATCAGATGTCTGGTTGAAACTTTCTGTGATGATAGTGGTTGTGACTTCTCACAACCATTCCAGGTGAGCAGTTCCCTTAATTTTTTTTTCTTTTTGCAGTGTTGCCACAGGTGAACACTATTGTTTTTTTTTCTCTCCTCTTCTTCCAGTAATCCTGTCTTAAAAGATCTGGAAAATGGAGGCCCGCATAAAGGAACTTTGCGGAGTGACTGATAATATCCTTGCAGATTTGCAGAATATAAAGAGACCCGTTTTACAAATCTACAGGACCTCAATAATCACAATTTGCAAGTGGTTGGACAGACTACCCAGGATTTGCGAGCCAGGATTGAGGTTCTAGAGGGGCGAGTCCAGGCTCCTGCCGTAGCCCCGAGTGCTGGGATTCCCAAGTTGCCCCCTTTTCGTTTTGGCGGTGAACGTGAGAAATTCAGGGGATTTATTAATCAATGCAATCTTTTTTTTTCTGCACATGCTTCACAATTTCCCACTGAACGATCTAAGGTGCTTACTATAATTATGTTGCTTACCAACAAGGCTTTAATGTGGGCAAACCCTCTGATTGAGACTGAGGATGATTGTTTGAATCACCTTGATGATTTTATTTCAGCCATGGGGCAGGTGTTTGATGACCCCAATCGAGGTGCAACAGCTGAAGCAGCCATGTTAGCTTTGCGCCAAGGTAAGCACTCGGTAGCTGAATATGCCTTGGATTTCAGGAGATGGGCCCTTGATACCACCTGGGACAGTTCCGCCAAAAAATCTATTTTTCGAAAGGGGTTGTCTCCACTAATTAAGGATGAACTTGCTCGTGCCGACCCTCCCACTGCGTTAGGTGACTTTATTAACTACTGCATCCGTATTGATACTCGTCTGACTGAACGCAGGCAAGAGAGATGGTTCGAAAGCAATCGTACTAACCTTTTCCTACCTTCCTCCCCAGCTAAGGAACCTTTGAGTAGGATTACACGGGAACCTGAACCTGAACCCATGCAGGTAGACTCTTTACAACGACGGGTTAGTGATGCACGCAAGGAACATCGTTTTAAGGAGAATCTATGTTTCTATTGTGGTAAGTCAGGGCACTTCATTATAAACTGCCCCAGCTGTTCTCGTAAGACTACTGCAGCACTCATTCATTGTGAGTGTTGCGAGAGGGGATCTGTCAGGTCCGAGCCTCAGGCTCAGAGAGATCTGCAGCAACAGATCTTGATTTCTCGGACTTAAACTCCGTTACCTCTGAGGACGTTGACTGTGTAAACGCTGCCATTTTTCAAGTTTCCTCAGCGGTTGTCCCAGCTGAGTTGTAAGAAAAACAATTCTCATTGCTTTCTTTCCATCGAACTCTGGGTTGACTCAGCTTGGGTGTCTAGCTCTGCTATGATCGACTCAGGGGCAAGTGGAAATTTTATGGATGTCTCCTTTGCTCTGAAACAGGGAATACGTTCAGTGAAGAAGGCTACTCCAGTACAGATGGAAACTGTGGATGGCTCCCTGCTGACCTCTGGACCAGTGGATCAGGAAACAGAGCCTTTGAGGGTTCTTATGGGTAAAGATCATCAAGAGAAACTGTCCTTTATGCTTATCTCTTCTCCCCACTTTCCCATTATTCTAGGGCTACCATGGCTGCAGGCTCAGAATCCTACCATTAACTGGGAGACCAAGGAATTACACTTTCCAAAGAAACAGATAGTCCAAAAGTTTCAGCTTGCTCTGTTCCTAAAGGAATCATGTCAGTCCCTGAACTACCAGCTGTATACCAGGACTATGTGGATTTATGTGACAAGAAGAACGCTGACCAGCTTCCTCCTCACCGTCCATATGATTGTCCAATTGAATTATTGCCTGGAGCAGAGATACCTTTTGGTAAGATCTACCCCTGGCGGGGCCCGAGCTAAAGGCTTTAAAGGATTACATAGATGAAAATCTAGCCAAGGGCTTCATACGCCCCTCTTCATCTCCTGCAGGTGCACCCATCTTCTTTGTAAAGAAGAAAGATGGATCTCTGAGACCATGCGTAGACTATAGGGAACTCAATAAGGTTACTATTAGAAACCGTTATCCATTGCCTTTAATCCCTGAGTTATTGGAGAGAGTGCGACATGCCAAAATTTTTTCTAAACTAGATCTTCGTGGGGCCTATAACTTAGTCCGTATTAAACCTGGGGATGAATGGAAGACTGCATTCAGGTCACGCTATGGACACTTTGAATATCTAGTTATGCCTTTTGGTCTGAGTACCGCCCCAGCCACTTTCCAACACTTGGTGAATGACATCTTCAGGGATCTCCTAGATACATTTGTGGTAATTTATTTGGATGATATTCTAATTTTTTCTAACTCCACAGAGGAACATCATGGACATGTGAGAATGGTCTTGGAACGTCTAAGACAAAATCATCTTTACATCAAACTTGAAAAGTGTGAATTCCATAGGACCGAAATTCAATTTCTGGGGTATGTACTGTCTACACAAGGAATTAGTATGGATGGAAGCAAAACCCAAGCCATCAAGGATTGGCCAAGTCCTAGAAATGTGAAGGAGGTACAGCGCTTCATCGGGTTTGCCAACTTCTATAGACGTTTCATTAGAAATTTCTCTGAGGTAGTGTCACCTATCACTCAACTTACCCGGAAAGAGTCTAGGTTTTCCTGGACTCCCCAAGCCCAGGAAGCATTTTCCCGTCTAAAAGATAAATTTACCACTGCACCTATCCTAGTACATCCCAACCCCGAGCTTGCCTTCATAATAGAGGTGGATGCTTCAGACTGTGCCGTTGGAGCTATACTCTCTCAGAGAACAGGTGAGAAGAATGTCTTGCATCCCTGTGCCTTCTTTTCCCAGCAGTTGTCTTCGGCTGAGAGGAACTACGATGTGGGCAATAGAGAGTTGTTGGCCATTATTGCCGCCTTCAAAGAATGGAGACACCTTCTTCAGGGAGCTGCACAGCAAATAGTCGTCCTGAAAAGACCATCGTAACCTTGAGTTTATCAGGTCGGTTAAGTGCCTGACTCCTCGCCAGGCTCGCTGGAATCTTTTCTTAAACCAATTTAATTTTATCATCTCTTATAGACCAGGATCGCGCAATGGAAAGGCTGATGCACTCTCTAGGATTTACTCAGCAGAGACACGTCCAATTACTCCTCCTAAGACTATTCTTCCTGACTCTAGATTCCTAGGAGTAATTCATAATCAAGACCTACTTAAGGACATCAAGGAAGCATACCATGCGGATTCCTTTTTGGCACAACCCCAAGGGACGTAAGTCTTGTCTTTAAGAATGGTGTGTGGATTCAGGGACAATGTCTGTATATTCCTGAAACAGTCAGATTAAGAGTATTGCAACTCATTCACGATTCCAAGATAGCTGGGCATAGAGGAATTCTAAAGACACAGGAATTTCTTTCTCGTTTCTTTTGGTGGCCCACTTGCAGGAAGGATGTTTTGAATTATGTCACTTCATGTGAGGTCTGTGCAAGATGCAAAACACCTCGCTCCTCACCAACTGGTCTGTTACAGCCTCTTCCCACCCCGTCCCGCCCGTGGGGATCCATTTCTATGGACTTCATTGTGGAGTTACCAACCTCTCAGGGGAAGAACACCATTCTAGTGGTGGTTGACCGTCTAACAAAGGCAGCTCATTTTATCCCTTGTGTCGGCTTACCCACTGCAAAACAGACATCAGATTTGATGATTAAAGATGTGTTTCGCTTACATGGAGTACCGGATGAGGTTATTTCGGATCGAGGGGTGCAATTCACTTCTAGGTTTTGGCAAAATTTCTGTGCAGCATTGGACATTAAAGTAAACCTTTCTTCTGCTTTTCATCCCCAGACTAATGGACAGACCGAACGAACCAATCAAACCCTGGAGCAGTATCTCCGCTGCTTTATCTGCCACCTACAGGATGATTGGGTGGATCTACTTCCATTAGCTGAGTTCTCGTATAACAACTCTCAGAGTGCCTCCACTAAACAGTCTCCTTTTTACTCTAATCTAGGTTATCATCCTAACATTCTACCACGATTTCCCATAGAAACGCCTTTACCAGCAGTGGCTGAAAGAATCACGTCTTTACAGAAGAATATGGATCTTCTAAAGGAAAATCTGGAATCGGCTCAAGAAAGGTACAAGAAAGCAGCAGATAAATTTCGTAAACCTGCACCAGCTTTCAAGGTAGGAGACTTGGTCTGGCTGTCAACCAGAAATCTTAAGTTAAGGATTCCATCTTTCTAAGTTGGGACATAAGTACATTGGACCCTATAAAATCAGTAAAATTATAAGTGCCGTTGCTTGTCGTCTTCAACTGCCCAGAACTATGAGAATCCACCCTGTCTTTCATGTATCCCTACTAAAGGCTGCGACACCCAATACGTTTCCTGGACGTTCCTCTCCTTGCCCTGACCCAGTGCTAGTCGATGGTCAGGAAGAATTTGTGGTGGAAAGGATTTTAGATTCCAGGTTGTATAGAAATCAGTTACAATATCTGATTAAATGGCAGGGCTACCCAGTGGAGGACAACTCATGGGAACCGGTCAATAACGTTAATGCTCCTCGCTTGCTCCGTCAGTTTCATCAGAGGTACCCACACAAGCCTGGTCTGAGGTCATCCGGAGGTTGTCCTTAAGGGGGGAGTAATGTAAGGTTCTATTTATATATTCCTGAAACTCAGTTTGTTCGTCAGCCATTTTACTTTCTGTCTTGCTGCAGCTATCTTGCCCTCAGTCAAAATGGAGTTTCCAGCTTGCATGTTCCCGCCCTGATTCTCTCCTTTGCTTCTTAAGCAGCCACAGCTGAGCAATCAGTGCTTCAGAATCTAGCCTGCAGTGAACCTGTGACTTGACTCCTGTAAGCCTTGGACCTTGTACTCCAGCTATTCCTACTGAGGAACTCTGAAGCACTTGTGGACTCTGAACCCTGCTCTTTGAAAGACCCACGTTTGCATGGACTTACGGTAACAGAGAAGAAGATCCTGAATCTGTATTGGAGAGTGATTGCTGAGCTTGGATTACTCTGGCCTGCTGTGTCTCCTGTTTCTGTGTCTGCAAACTGTGTGACTATTTCTGCCAACTTGTATGAAGTAATACAGGACTTTTCTATATCAAACCTGTGACTCCTGTGTTTCATCGCACCCAAGCACAAGACGCTATATGAACTGTACTACATACATTACAAAATGATACATAGTAACACACAGTTCAACCTTTCTTGATTAAATCTACATTTTTTATAGTTAGATTATAACCCTTAATCAGTGTCAGCTTGGGGAACATTGGGCCACACAGAGGACTTGATTTTGAGAGTCAAACTTTCACCTTCACAAAACCAAATACATTTCAATTAGAGTGTTTTTTCAGAATTACATTTCATTACAGTGACTTGAAAAACTATTCATGCAGTAGTGCTCAAAATAATAGCTATCCAATCAGACTAACCAGATTAATCATTGTTTTTGATTAAAAACAGGTCAAACAATTTACCAGTTGGTGCAGTAGATTCTAAGAAAACCAACAGACTCGGCATTCGTGATCTGCATGCTTTTGATCCTGTATATTAGAATAATTAATTGAAAGGGGGTGTGTTCAAAATAATATCAGTGGGGAGTTTAATTACTGAGGTCAATCATTCTTTGAAAAAACAGGTGTGCATCAGGTGGCCCTTATCTAACCCCTTTGCGGCATGCACCATACTAGTACTGCTCTACAGGTGGTGCAATTGTGCCCAGAGCAGTACTAGTACGGCGCTGCGATCATCACGGCCTCATGCTGAGCACCGCGGTGATTGGGTGTGGGTGTCAGATGTATGTAACAGCTGACACCCGCAGCAAAGCCTACAATCGGTGCTATTACCAATCGTGGGCATTTAACCCCTCTGATGCCACTGTCAGTAGTGACAATGTCATAGAGAAGCATAACGCAGGGAGGGGATCCGGGTGTGTCCGTCTTTTTATGATTGCATAAAAGTGCTGTTTTTTTCCCTCTTCTGCTTTTGTGGTTTGTGGATCCTCAGTAAACTTGATTGACTTGAAATTTGTTGCCCATTGTGAGATAGGGACATTCAGGTTGGGTAAACCAATGAAAGTGGTGGCCATTGACTCTATACCTTTCACCAAGGAAGGGATCCACTTGGCTACTAAAGAATTCATCCTCAAGGTGGGCTCTGTTCATTTGGAGCATATAGCCTGTTTCATTCTGGACAACCTCCCTGCCGGGTTGGTTTTTGGGCTCCCTTGGTTGCAATGTCATAACCCAGTCATTGATTGGGAGGCTCGAAAAATTGTTAAATGGGGTCTGAATTGAGAAAATAAATGTCTGATTTCTGCATCTGTGTGGTCCATCTGCATCTGTGTGGTCCGTACATTAAGCTTAATGTTCCTGCGGCGAAATTGGGAACTAAGTTTATCGGTCCTTATGAAATCACGGAAGTGGTTAACCCAGTGGCGTTTCGGTTGCATCTTCCTTCGTCTTTTAAGATCCCCAATGTGTTTCATAGGTCCCTGTTGACACCGCTGGGGGCTGTTGAGGAAGGATCAGTGAATCCTTCTCCACCTGTTTTGGCAGATGGGAAGGAAGAGTATGAGGTGGAGCGCATCGTGGATTCCCGGATGGTCCGTCGTTCCCTTCAGTATCTTGTGCATTGGCAGGGGTATGGTCCAGAGGACCAATCTTGGGTTCCTACCCGATCAGTTCACACCAATTGTCTGGTGCGGTCTTTTCATGCTCAATTTCCTGAGAAACCTGCGGGTCCGGTGGCCCCCCGTTGAGAGGAGGGTACTGTCATGCCTCAGGATGGGGTGGTCCTGGCTCTGTTTTGGTCAAGTCAGGATTAAGTCTGTCTGCCTCTTTTTGGTTCTGGGTGGCTATTTAATGTTGGTAGTTCCTGGGTCCAGTGTCGGTGATACTTCCGTTACTTGATTAGAGGTTGCGGACTCAGGTTACTCTCTGTATCGTTGTTCCTCTGTGTGTGTTTGCTGTGTATGACTCGGTTTGCCCCCTGACTATTGTCTTTCTGCTTGATACTGATTCATCCCTCCTGGTTATCTGACCCCTTGGCTTGCCTCTGGTTACTCGTCTGTCTTGTCCTTGGTTACCTCATTCCCGTCTGGCTTCTGACCCTTGGCTTTGCTCTCAGACTACGTTACTGGTTTTGTCCTTTGTATCCTGTGCCCTCGGCCAGCTCCCTGTCCTAGCGCGGGGTAGCTCCGCCTCCTGTGGTCATGTGAACGGTTAGCTCCACCCCCTGTGATCACGTTACTGGCTAAGTTCAGGTCATGTGTGCACTGCGCTCCTCGGTCTCTGCACACCCTGTAAATGGGCGCATGTCCCCTGCTAGCGCTCCCCGGCTTAACCCCAGTGACACTGTCCCCGTGTCACTACACACATGTTTGGCATTTTTTTAGTGATGAGATCCCTACTAATTTACAGGTGCATGTCTTCAGAAGCACGGGCTGGGCATAACGTGCTGGTCCCTACTGGTTACTACAAAGACAATTTGTAATTTTCACTCAGAGACATCCATTGCTGCCTGTTTCTGGAAAACACCCATGAAGTCAAAATCGTCACCACATCTGTAGATAAATTCCTAAAGGGTTATAATTTCCAAAATGGGGTCACTTGAGGGGGATTTTGCTTTTCTAGCATTTAGGGGCTCTTTATATGGAATCCACAAACTATTCTGGGAAAATCTGCACTCCAGGAGGCAAATAACGCTCTGTCCCTCCCGAGTCACTCCGTATGGCAAAGTAGTACTGTACAGCCACATATGGGGTATTTCTATATTCTGAAGAAATTGTGGGACAAATTCTGGTACCAATTTTACCCATTTCCCAGTGTGAAAATGTAAAACTTGGGGCTAACACACAATCTTGGTGGTAAAAATGTAAATTATTTTTTCTTCACTGCCCAATGGTATAAAAGTATCATCTGTGGTGTCAGTATAATCACCTCACCACTAGATGAATTCATTGAGAGGTTTAATTGGTAAAATGGGGTCACTTATGGAGATTCTGCTGTTCTGGCACCTCAAGGGCTCTGATAATGTAACATGGCACCCTCAAACAAGTGCAGCAAAATTTCCACTGTAATATGGCGATACTTCCCTTCTGAGCTTTGCACTGTGCCTCAAAAGTAGTTTTTGACCACATATGGTGTATCAGTGAACTCAGGAGAAATTGCACAACAAACTTTGGGGTCCATTTTCTCCTTTTGCCCTTGTGAAAATACAAAATTTGTAACTAAAAAATATTTATTTGGGAAAAATGTGATTTTTTTTTTTATTATTTCCACGGCTCTACGCTATAAAGTCAAACCTCTCTCCTCGCTACTACTCCGCTTCTCCCCTCTGCAAATCTCTTCACTGGCTCCCATTCCCTCAGCGTATCCAGTTCAAATTACTAATACTGACCTACAAGGCCATCTATAATCTGTCTCCTCCTTATATCTCTGAACTAATCTCCCGATATCTTCCCTCACGTAATCTCCGATCCTCCCAAGACATCCTTCTCTCCTCCACACTTATTCGCTCCTCACCCAACCGCCTCCAAGACTTCTCCCGAATATCCCCCATCCTCTGGAATTCTTTGCCCCAACACGTCTGACTATCAAACACATTCGGATCCTTCAGACGGAACCTGAAAACCCATCTCTTCAGGAAAGCCCACAGCCTGCAATGATCCCCGCTGTCTCCTCACCACTACCGGAGATATCGCCTCAACCAACACTTGAACTGCTGCAACCCACCAACCTGCTGTCTCCTGCCTCACAATCCTGTAGAATGTAAGCCTACAGCCTGCAATGACCCTGCTACCTCCTCACCACTACCGGAGATATTGCCTCAACCAACACCGGAACTGCTGCAACCCCCCGACCTACTGTCTCCTGCCTCACAATCCTGTAGAATGTAAGCCCGAAAGGGCAGGGTCCTCTCCCTCTGTATCAGTCTGTCATTGTTAGTTTGTTTACTGTAAGTGATACCTGTAATTTGTATGTAACCCCTTCTCATGTACAGCACCATGGAATCAATGGTGCTATAGAAATAAATAATAATAATAATAATAAAATGGCACTCCTTCCCTTCCGAGCCCTGCCGTGTGCCCAAACAGTAGAATACCTCCACATCTGGGGTATCGGCATACTCAAGAGAAATTGCACAACAAATTGTATTGAGCAATTTCTCCTGTTACCCTTATGAAAATGCAAAATATGGAGCTAAAGTAGATTTATTTGGGAAATATGTGATTTTTCTATTTCCACTGCTCTACGCCATAAACTTCTGTTAAGCACCTGTGGGTTCAAGGTGCTCAATGCACATCTAGATAAGTTCCATAAGGGGTCTAGTTTCCAAAATGGTGTCACTTGTGGGGGTTTCCATTGTTTAGGCACATCAGGGGCTCTTTAAATGCGACATGGCGTCCGCTAATTATTCCAGCATATTTTACATTCAAAAAGTCAAATGGCGCTCCATCCCTTCTGAGCCCTGCCGTGCGCCCAAACAGTAGTATTAGCCCACATATGGGTATCGGCGTACTCAGGAGAAATTGCACAACAGATTGTATGGTGCAATTTCTCCTTTTACCCTTATGTAAATGAAAAATTTGGAGCTAAAAAGATTTATTTGGGAAAAATGTGATTTTTTTTATTTTCTTGGCTTAACGTTATAAACTTCTGTGAAGCACCTGTGGGTTTAAGGTGCTCAATACACATCTAGATAAGTTACCTAAGAGGTCTAGTTTCCAAAATGTTGTCACTTTTGGGGGGTTTCCACTGTTTAGGCACATCAGGGGCTCTCCAAACATGACATGGTGTCCACTAATTATTCCAGCATATTTTACATTCAAAAAGCCAAATGGCGCTCCTTCCCTTCAGAGCCCTGCCGTGTGCCCAAACAGTAGTATTCCCCTACATGTGGGGTAACAGAATGCTCAGGATAAATTGCACAATAAAATGTATGGTCCATTTTCTCTTGTTACCCTTGCGAAAGTAAAAAAAATTAGGTCAAATGAAAATTTTTGTGAAAGAAAAGTAAATGTTAATTTTTTCCTTCCATATTCCAAAAATTTGTTCTATGATTGTTGATAGTGCGATATGACTCTGATTTAAGGGCATAAAAATTAAAAGTTTGAAAATTGCAAAATTTTCTAAATTTTCGCCAAATTTCCCTTTTTTTCACAAGTAACCCCTAGTTATATCGAATAAATTTTACCACTATCATAAAGTACAATGTCACAAGAAAACAGTCTCAGAATCACAAGGAGCCGTGCAAGCGTTTCAGAGTTCTGACCTCATAAAGTGACAGTGGTCAGAATTGTAAAATTGTCCTAGTCATTATGGTGAAAACAGGCTTCATCTCAAAGGGGTTAAGGGTGAAGCCAGTACATGTTATACATGCAGTTCTCCTTAAAAGCCTGAGAAATATGGGTCGTTGGAGACATTGATCAGAAGAACAGCATACTTTGACAAAAAAGTTGATTGGAGAGGCTAAAACTTATAAAAAAAAATTGCAGACAATGATAGGCTGTTCAGCTAAAATGATCTCCAATGCTTTAAAATAGAAAGTCAAACCAGAGAGACGTGGAAGAAAATGAAAGACTACCATTTGAATGAATGGAAAAATAGCCAGAATGGCAAAGGCTCAGCCAATGATCAACTCCACAATGATCAAATACAGTCTCAAGTTACCTGTGAGTACTGTGACAGTTAAAAGACGCCTGTGTGAAGTTAATCTCTTAGCAAGAAATCCCCGCAAAGTTCCACTGTTAAAAAAAGACATGCACTGAAAAGGGTACAATTTGCCAAAGAATACACCAACTGGCCTAAAGAGAAATGGAGAAACATTTTGTGGACTGATGAAAGTAAAATTGTTTCTTTTAGGTCCAAGGGCTGCAGACAGTTTGTCAGATGACCCCCAAACTCTGCATTCAAGCCACAGTACACCCTGAAGACAGTGAAGCATGGTGGTGCAAGCATCATGAGATGAACATGTTTCTCTTACTATGGTGCCGGACCTATTTACCGCACATCAGGGATCAAGGACTAGTTTGCATATATTAAAATACTTCAAGAGGTCATGTTACCTTGTGCTGAAGAGGATATGACCTTGAAATGTGTGTTTCAACAAGACAACGACCCTAAACACACCAATAAATGAGCAAAATCTTTGTTCCAGTCCAACAAAATTGAGGTTATGCAGTGACCAGCCCAATCCACTGACCTTAATCCAATTGAACACTTGTGGGGTGACATTAAAAATGCTATTTCTGAGGCAAAGCCAACAAATGCCAAAAAATTGAGGTATGTAATCCAAGCATCCTGGGCTGGAATAACAGTTGACAGGTGCCAGAAGTTGGTTGACTCTACTCAACATAGATGTGAAGCAGTTCTAAAAAACCGTGGGTATACAACTAAATATTAGGTTAGTGATTCACAGGAATGCTAAATCCTCAAAAAAGTACATATTGTGAGTTTGTTAAGACCAATGTTCATTTTTTATTTTTTGTAAAGTAGTTACAAATTCTATATATATTTCTCTTCATGTTTTGAATTAGAAAACAGTGTGCAATGTTCCCAATGCCTGGAAATATAAACTAGTATACAGATTTTGTGACTAACCCATATTTTTTTAACACACTGCTATTATTTTGAACACTACTGTACCCTGTGAACTTTTCCACATTTTTCGATTATGCTCACAAACTTAAATCTATTTTCTGGGGTTTTTATGTGATATACCAACACAAAGTAGCAAGTATTTGTGAAGTGGAAAGGAAATGAATATTTTTAAAAAATATTTTAAAAATATAAATTTGAAAATTATGACTTGCATTTGTATTAAACCCCTGTAGTCTGATACCACTAAATAAAATACTGAGTGATTAATTACATCCAAAAGTCATAAAATTAGTACATTAAGTCCACCTGTGTGTAGTTTATTTTCAGTATAACTACATCTGTTCTCTGAAGGCCTCAGAGGTTTGTTTGAGAATATTAGGGACCAAACAGCATCATGAAAACCCAGAAACACAACAAAAGCAGGATAAAGATGGAGAAGTATCAGGGTAGTTAAAAAAAAATGTAGCACAGTTAAACATCACGGTATGTCAACCAATCCAAAATGAAGGATATGGCACAACGAAACTCAAGACATACCGTCCGTAACAGATCATGCAAAGAAGTTTGTATGTAGAGAATAAATCGCTAAAGTAGCACAGCTACTAATACAATCTCAACAGATGTAAAGCTTTTTAATCAACATACACTACACATTGGAAGAGTATGCACAGGAACACTACAAGACATGCCGTCCCGTAAACAGAATCTCATGCAAAAGAGCATAATATGTGAGGTCCAGTCATCTGGAGAACTGCAGAGATTCACGCTCAAGTAGGATAATCTTCCACAGCTACTATTAGTCGTTCATTCCAAATCTGGCATTTACGTTGAGTGGATAGTTGAAAGCTTTTATTTGTAAATCAAACTATAGCGTAACATTTGAGTTCACAAGAGTATGACAGGCACAGCTAGCATATGGAAAAGCTTTGTTCAGATTAGACCAAATTAGAACTTTTTGGGCTAAATGCAAAACGCTATGTATGGTGGAAATCTATCACTGCACATCAGCCTAAAAATATCTTCCCCATCATCAAACATTGCGGTGTCACCATAATGCTATGGGGATGCTTTTCTTTAGTAGGGACAGGGAAGTTAGTCAGAGTTGATGGAAACATTGATGGAGCTAAATACAGGCCAATCCTGGAGGAAAACATAGAGGCTGCAAATGACTTTAGGCTAGGGCATAGGTTCACATTTCAGCAGGACAACAACACTAAACAAACTGCTAGAGGTACAATTAATTGGTTTGGAGCAAAACATATTCATGGGTGTGAATAGCCCAGTCACAGTCCAGACCTAAATCCCACTGAGAATCTGTGGCAAGACATGAAAATAGGTTTAACTTTTTACAGATTCTCACCATCTAATCTCACTGTACTATAACTAGTTTGCAAAGACGAATGGGCAAATATTTCAGCCTCTAGTTGACTAAGAGCAGAGACTTACCCCAAAAGACTTGCAGCAGTAATTTCAGCAAAAGGTGGTCCTACAGTATTGACTCAGGAGACTGAATACAAATGCACATCAAAATATTCAGAATTGAGAGTCCTCAGTGGTTGATACCTTTTAATGGCATACTGAAAAGATGGTAACAAATTGCAAGCTTTTGAGACTATTCAGGTCTCTTCATCAGGCAAAGACTAATACAACATCTGAAGAATCACATATTTATACACAACACAGTACAGAAATAAACAATAGATAAGACAAGTGATGTGAAGCAGAACTATCATTATGGGAGAGGGATAAACAGTTGTGGCCATAAATATTGGAACATTTCATAGATAAGGAGTGTGAAAGTTTTATTGTCCTCTGATTGGGGTCTGATTCTGTGTTGTGATGCCTCCACAAGGTCTGAGGAACAAATTCGTTAGATGAACTGCGAGTAAACTCCTATTCCCTGTCTAAGTGCACCACGAGCGTGAGAAAGCTCTCTTGCTCCGAGTGCCGTCTGGTAGGTCCTGCGAGTTCACAGCCAATGAACTCACTTCACATTTCTGACATCAATGCAAGTCACGTAGGAAAATTTCCCATGGCGCTTGCGCTGACTTCACATAGGTGAAGTGAATTAATTGGCTGTGAACTCGCAGGACTTGTCACATGGTACAAAGAGCAGGAGAACTTTCTAAAGCTCGCAGTGCCCTTAGACAGGGAATAGGAGTTCACAGGCAGACACTGAGCACACAGTGCTCAGTGTCTACTGGATGACAGGCTGCATGATCGCATTATGCAACCATGCAGCCTGCCATCTAGATGTAGCAGAGCAAGACCCGTCATGGGACAAATGAATAAAAAGCATCTCTGCGGAAAATTGAGATATATTCTTGATTGTTTTTGTTACCTCTTTTGCAGATGACGAGGGCATAGGGAGAATGGATGATTTCGCAAATATGGTTTAAGTAAGATTATTAAAGGATTCTATGTCATTCTTTCAATTAAAGGACTCTTTTCTGAGTGTCTGTGTTTTCATACAATGTGACTATGGGGTTAGTAATGGGGGTGTCTTATTAATGCCTCTCCATTACTAACTTCGGTGCTTAATGTCACCTCACAATACAAAGGTGACATAAACCCAACTATCACCTCATTTGCCACTGCTACAGGGCAAGTGGGAAGAGCGAGGTTAAGTGCCAGAATTGGCGCACCTTAAAGATGTGCCTTTTCTGGGGTGACTAAGAGCTGATGTTTTTATCCCGCGGGGCAGTATCCATGGCACCTTCCTAGGCTATTAATATCAACCCACCGCTGTCTGTAAAGCCTTTACTGTTTATTATTATAGGGGTACCCTATGGCAATTTTTTTGGGTCCCCCATTTAATAGCCAGTAAAGACTAAGTATAAAGTTGTGAGCTGATATTAATAGCCTGGGAAGCTCCATGGTTATTACCCCCTTCCCAGGCTATACACTTCGGCCCCAGTCATCGGCTTTCCCTCTGCTGGTTACGAAAATTGCCATTTTTTCAGACAAATAATCTTTTATTAATTAAATGCATGTAAAGTAAGCTGCACACACACTGTACTAATTGTATTTGATACAGACATCTGTATATCTATCTATTCTATTTCTATTTACTGTATGTAATCCATCTCTTCTATACTGTCGGCTCCTGAACTGATATTACAGTACACGGCAGATGAATTACTGGCTTTTCTTCTATCTATGTAATATTTCATATGGACAATTATTTCAAAGAAAAAATTGACCATATTCGACAGGAAATTAGCTCCCAAGCGCCTCATACCATGCAATGTCCTCTCTCCCCCACTGCATCAAGCTCACTCTCTGACTTTGAACCAGTCACAGAAGAACAAGTAATCAGGCTCCTTGCAGCTTCTCGCCCGACCACTTGCACCAGTGACCCCATTCCGTCACATCTCCTCCAGTCCCTTTCCCCTTCTGTCACCACTCACCTAACAAAAATATTCAACCTCTCTCTCTCTTCTGGTATCTTTCCCTCCTCATTTAAAGTTGCCATCAATACATCCATTACTTAAAAAAACCATCCCTCGACCAAAACTGTGCCGCTAACTATAGACCTGTCTCTAATCTTCCCTTCATCTCTAAACTCCTGGAACGCCTGGTCCACTCCCGTCTTATCCGCTATCTCTCAGATAACTCTCTTCTCGACCCTCTACAATCCGGTTTCTGCTCTTTACACTCTACTGAAAATGCCCTCACTAAAGACTCTAATGATCTACTAATAGCTAAATCTAATGGTCACTACTCCATACTAATTCTCTTGGATCTCTCTGCAGCATTCAACACTGTGGATCATCAGCTCCTCCTCACTATGCTCCACTGCATCAGCCTCAAGGATACCGTGCTCTCCTGGTTCTCCTCCTATCTCTCTGACCACTCCTTCACTGTATCTTTTGCTGGCTCCTCCTCTAATTTTCCCCTCACTGTGGGGAATCCTCAAGGATCGGTTCTAGGCCCCCTTCTCTTCTCTTTGTATACTGCCCCTATTGGTCAAACAATCAGTAGATTTGGTTTCCAGTACCATCTCTATGCTGATGACACCCAATTATACACTTCTTCTCCTGATATCATGCCTGCCTTTTTAGAAAACACCAGTGATTGTCTTAGCGCTGTCTCCAACATCATGTCGTTCCTCTATCTGAAACTGAACCTGTCCTCCCTCTACTACACTGTGTGCAGAATTATTAGGCAAATGAGTATTGTGATCACATCACCCTTTTTATACATGTTGTCCTACTCCAAGCTGTATAGGCTTTAAAGCCAACTGCCAATTATGTAAATAAGGTGATTTGCATCTCTGTAATGAGGAGGGATGTGGTCTAAAGACATCAATACCCTATATAAGGTGTGCTTAATTATTAGGCAACTTCCTTTCCTTTGGCAAAATGGGTCAGAAGAGAGATTTGACGGACTCAAAAGTCAAAAATTGTGAGATGTCTTGCAGAGGGATGCGCAGTCTTGAAATTGCCAAACTTTTGAAGCATGATCACTGAACATTCATGGCAAATAGCCAACAGGGTCACAAGAAACGTGTTGATAAAAAAAGGCGCAAAATAACAGCCCATGAATTGAGGAAAATCAAGCGTGAAGCTGCCAAGATGCCATTTGCCACCAGTTTTGCCATATTTCAGAGCTGCAACATTACTAGAGTATCAAAAAGCACAAGGTGTGCCATACTCAGGGACATGGCCAAGGTAAGGAAGGCTGAAAAACGACCACCTTTGAACAAGAAACATAAGATAAAATGTCAAGACTGGGCTAAGAAATATCTTAATACTGATTTTTCTAAGGTTTTATGGACTGATGAAATGAGAGTGACTCTTGATTGACCAGATGGATGGGCCTGAGGCTGGATCAGTAAAGGGCAGAGAGCTCCACTCTGACTCAGACGCCAGCAAGGTGGAGGTGGGGTACTAGTATGGGCTGGTATCATCAAAGATGAACTTGTGGGACCTTTTAGGGTTGAGGATGGAGTGAAGCTCAACTCCCAGACCTACTGCCAGTTTCTGGAAGACACCTTCTTCAAGCAGTGGTACAGGAAGAAGTCAGTGTCTTTCAAGAAAAACATGATTTTCATGCAGGACAATGCTCCATCACATGCATCCAAATACTCTACAGCGTGGCTGGCCTGTAAAGGTCTAAAAGAAGAAAAATAATGACATGACCCCCTAGTTCACCTGATCTTAACCCCATAGAGAACCTGTGGTCCCTCATAAAATGTGAGATCTACAGGGAGGGAAAACATTACACCTCTCAGAACAGTGTCTAGGAGGCTGTGGTGGCTGCTGCACACAATGTTGATCGTAAACAGATCAAGCAACTGACAGAATCTATGGATGGAAGGCTTTTGAGTGTCATCGTAAAGAAAGGTGGCTATATTGGTCACTGATTTTTTTTTTTTTTGAATGTCAGAAATGTTTATTTCTAAATGTTGTGTGTTGTTATATTGGTTTACTTGGTGAAAATAAACAAGTGAGATGGGTATATATTGGTTTTTATTAAGTTGCCTAATAATTCTGCACAGTAATAGTTACCTGCCTAAACAGATATCCTCCTAAGATAGCCAAATCTAAAAAAAAAAAACACTCCAACTTCCAAAAATATTAAGCTTTGATATTTATGAGTCTTTTGGGTTGATTGAGAACATAGTTGTTGTTCAATAATAAAAAGAATCCTCTCAAATACAACTTGCCTAATAATTCTGCATACAGTATAATATACCTATACCCAACATTACCATTTCCGTGTGTGGTTCCACCATTACTCCCCAGCAACATGCCTGCTGTCTTGGGGTCATACTTGATTCCGAGCTTTCATTTACCCCCCACATCAGAACACTGGCTTGCTCTTTTTATCTGCACCTCAAAAACAATTCTAGAATTCGACCCTTTCTTACTTTCGACTCTGCAAAAACTCTTACTGTTTCTCTTATTCATTCTCATCTGGAAAACTGTAACTCTCTACTAAATCGGTCCCCCTCTTACCAAACTCTCTCCTGTCCAATCTGTCTTGAATGCTGCAGGCAGGATCATATTCCTCACCAATCATTACACCAATGACTCTACCTTGCGTCAGTCATTACACTGGTTACCCATCCACTACAGAATCCAGTACAAACTTATTACCCTCACCCACAAAACACTCCATGGATCAGCACCACCCTACATCTCCTCCCTCGTCTCAGTCTACCACCCTACCCATACCCTCCTTTCTGCCAACGACCTGAGGTTAGCATCCTCAATAATCAGAACCTCCCACTCCCGTCTTCAAGACTTTTCACATGTTGCGCCAATTCTTTGGAATGCAATACCCAGGTTAATACGATTAATCCCCAATCCGCACAGTTTTAAGCGTGCCCTAAAAACGCATTTGTTCAGACTGGCCTACCATCTCAACACATTAACCTAACTATCCCTGTGTTGCCCATTCAAAATCTTTTACCATAACCAGGTTCCTCGCATCATGTTCTCACATGCTTAAAGCATTTAATAGCCCTCTGTGTCTGTATTGTTACATACTTAAGCTGATAACCGGTTCATGCAGTATTACATGAACACCTGATTCTTACACTTTGGCTGGTCTGAACAACGAAAGCAATTGTTACCATCTACCTTCCGTGTCTCCCCTTTTCCTCATAGATTGTAAGCTTGCGAGCAGGGCCCTCATTCCTCTTGGTATCTGTTTTGATCTATGTGTCTATTGTTATGCTGTAATGTCTATTGTCTGTACAAGTCCCCTCTAAAATATAAAGTGCAACAGAATATGTCGGCATTATAGAAATAAAATTATTATTATTATTATTATTATATATACATACAGTATATATCTGTGTGTGTGTGCCACTGACATCTATATATCTATATATTCTATGTATATACAGTATATCTATTCTATCTATTCTATTCTAACCTGACAGTGTGATTTTACTGTACAATGCACATAAATTGCCGGCTTTTCAAAGGACATCGGTGCGTAAAAATCAGATAGCACTCGCATGGTCCGAATTCTGGGCGAGAGCTGGGCCGAGAGCTATGCAATGTTTTCTCGCATAGCACTCCACTGTATTCTACGGTAGTGTGTCGCTGGCCTTCATCAGCAGTTCCTGCGCTGTAAATAAATAATAAAAAAAACTGTGTGAGTCCACTGTATTTTTGATAACCAGCCAGGCAAAACTCATAGCTGCGGGCTGCAACCCTAAGCTGCCAGCTTCAGCAAGTCTGGTTACCAAGAATAGAGGGGTCCCCACTCCTTCTTTTTTAATTATTTAAATAATTTTAAAAAATGGCATGGGGTCATCCAGCCAAACTAAAGCAGATAGCTGGGGTCAGGTATTCTCAGGCTGGTAAGGGGCCATGGATATTTGCCCCCCAGCCAGAAAATAGCAGCCTGCAGCCGCCCACAAAAGGCACATCAAATAGATGCTCCAATTCTGGCTCTTTGCCCAGCTCTTCCCACTTGCCCTGTAGCGTTGGCAAGTGGTGTTCATATTTGTGGGGTTGTTGTCACCTTTGTATTATCAGATGACATCATGCCCACGGTTTAGTAATGGAGAGGTATCTATAAGACACCTATCCTTTACTAATCCTATACTTATATGGTAAATAAAGACACAGCCAGAATAAAGTCCTTTATTAGAAACACAGTTTTTCATTTTATTTAAAAATAACAAACAGTTATATAATCCTAACTTCTAATTCTACCAAAGCCCTCGTTCTCCTGTAAAAACAGTAAATTAAGAATACAACATTATCCCTCCCAAGTCGGTCATTCTGTCCCATGCCATAATCCTTGTCTGGGGGATTAATACTTTTCAACCTGGAATGCACCAAGATGTGACCGTCCAGGCTGAGAACCACTGGTGACTGAACTGCTGCGAGCGCAGCCTCAGTGACTAGCGGTGATGTCATTGAGGTTGCCTCCAGTCACTGAGGCTGCATTCCCAGCAGGGATGAACTGCCATGACCTCTGCACCGTGGGAAAAAGTCAGTGATGAGATCACCGCAGTTCAAGGTCAGCGACTTCACCGCACATCACGTACATCTAATAGATGTGTCTTTTCTGGGTGGCTGCGGGTTTCTATTTTTAGGCTGGGGGGGCCTATATCAATGGGCCTTTACCAGCCTGACAATACCAGCCGCCAGCGGTCTGCTATAGCAAAGCTGGTTGTCAAAAACGGTGAGATCCCATGCCATTTTTTTAATGATTTTTTAAATAATTAAAAAACAGCATGGAGACCCCTCTTTTCTTGCTAACTAGCCTTGTTGAAGCAGACAGATGAGGGTTTCAGTCCAAGCTGTGAGATTTGCTTGGCTTGTTATAGAAAATACAGGGGAACCAACGCCGGTTTTTTATTTTATTTATTTATTTATAGCAAAGGCAGCGCTCCAGCTGTCACTGTTATTAGCGGCAGCAGGTGTAGTCTGATGGGAATAATAGTCCAATCAACAAGCCACCTGCTGTCATTGTTATCACTAGAATACAACTCTGGTCATTCTCTCCTGCTCATGCTGATTGCCAGCAGAGCAGGGAGAATGATGAGAGCCGTCTTCAGCACCTGGCGACGGGGAACAGCGCTTACTGTACTACTGCTTCCCTGACACTCATGTGTGTGGTACTGATTCGGCATATGATTGCCACATGTGTGCTGCAAATATTACACACACAGACACTGTCATCTCCGGAGCTGTTTTTTTCCGGTACCAAAAAAATGGACTTGTGAAACTGACCTAAAACAGGGTTCCCCTTAATCCTTGTAATGTCTGGTGCTGCAACTACTATTCTGGTAATAGGTGTGACCAGTGGAAATGCCACACATGGTTAAAATGAAAATGTCCCTTTAAGGCAACACGTTTGTACATCTTCCCAGCCAACATTAAATATAATCTATACTTCTTCATATTGCAAAAAAGTGAGATATATGCAACAAATTACATGCTCTCTTTTAAACATTTTCCCTTTCAGAAAGCAATGCAATTAATTCTATTTCCTTTTTTACTTTCCGCTAAAAAAAGTGTCTAAATGTATTACATGAGAAAATAACAAACACATTTGGAATTTCCATTTAACTGGTGCAAATGAAGTCTTGGACAGATTTAATAGATTACTGCAATGCAGAAAGCAGCAGGTGCAGTTTCTTAAAAATGTCATTTTTCTCCCATGCTCTGACATTGCTCTGTGACGTTACAGCATAAAAGGACAAATCATTCGACGATCTTTAATCAGCCGAGCACACTGATTTTCTGAGGGTATTTTAGCCTTTGCAAATGCCATCCTAATCTGAAGGTATGAGAGGGCGGTCATAAATCACTAACTTCAATATAGAAGACAACCTAGTTTAAAATTTAGCAGGAAAATTGAATAAAATGTAAAAAAGTACATGGTAGTGTCCAACTTTTCTATTAAATTATGAAATGTGTCAAAAAATTAGGTCTTGAAAGAGCTGTTCATAGGTCTCAGATCTGTGCTTTCCTTTGTGGCTGGGATTAATGATTTCATATACAGTATTACCAATTTGTAATGGCAGCTAGCAGGCCATTTTAATAGACCTAACACATCTAATGCACACAATACCTGCTTGCTTTAATAAAAAACTTAAATGTTCCAGATAGGAGTCTTGTTCATCGTTTTATATTGTGATTAACACGTGAAATACAGCTATTTGTAATCTGCTGATTCTCTTTCAACCTGTACTACAATGTCTGAGCAGATGTACGTAAATTAATTTGCCGGCCTCTGCCTGCCTGTTTCACAATGGAGAGAGCAGACTATTGCTTGAAAGTAATAAACACGAAAAGTAACTAATAGGAATGAGCGCACGTTCTTGGTGATACTCTGATAATGGTTGATGAGCATTGGCTGGTGCTCGGATTTGAAACTCGAATCCCCCCACGTTTGGTGTCTGTTACACAGCCAATAAGCATGTGGGAATTACCTGCCAGTCACAGTAATGCCATAGCCTTCTTGGTAGTGGCATTTCTGTGATTTTCTGGCTGCATCACCTCATCAGAGGTTATAAAAGGACTGGCACAACCGCGCTTAGCTCGCTGATGCAACAGCACAGCTCAGGGATAGTTCTGATTGGAGGGAGAGAGTAGTTATCCAGGCCTGTATATACACAGTTTAACTAATCAGAGTTTTCTAGTGTTGATACTGTTGCTGATGTTGAAATCTCATACTAACAGTCCTTCTAAAGGTTAATCTTTTGCTTTGTTATTTGTATCAGATGCATTTTGCATTTAGCCCAGAGACAGTTGCAGGAGCAGGGAGAGTGGCAGAATACAGCCTCTAGGCAGGGCTTAGGGCTTTGCAGTCCGTTGATAAATGTATAGCTGCTACACGTGACCACATTCTTTTTTTATGATGAACAAATTGAGTATATTTTCATCCACAGAGTATTACATGCTTTGCTTTAAAATTCGTTGGTATATAGCATTCAAAATCTTTTGGGGATTGAATTTGTCATCCATAACATTCAAAACTGTTTCTGGATTCAATTTGTTATTCATAGAGTATTATAAGCTTTTTTTTTACATTTTTGTGGTATATAACTGTTAAGCGTCGGGCGACTGCTGGATTTGAACCTGAATCTGAGGCATCAGTGGTCCCCCATCGAGGTTTCAGCCGGGGCAGATGCTGTTTAAGCTTCGCCATCGAACCCAACGCCTAGCCAGTACAAGAGAGTGCAAGCTGTCTTCAGGGTGCCTTAAGCATAGGTTACAGAAGGAGACAGGGCTGTTATAGCCGAAGTCCAGAAATGCCTGCACTGAGAATGTCCGTGACATGGCGAACCAGGATTGGTGGTTAATGTCAGCTGATCCTCTGACCTGGCATCGCCTGATTAGTCACAGATGATGTCATCGGTGATGCGATTGACGAGATGGCTGGGGGCGTAGCTTAGCCCTTAAATAGCTTGTCTATCCGTGGCGTGGTGCGGTCAGATCATATTAAAATAGACAGTGCTCATGTGTGGATGTACCAGAATCTGAGCTCCACATGCTCTCTAGTTTTGCTCTCCAGGACCTGCCGATGCCAGTGTTCGCTCGGCTAATTACCACAGGTCCTTCAGGCAGGTTTAGCTTATGCCACGCAGGTAGCCAATGTGGCGCAGTTTTGCTACGAATATAGGGTAGCTGTTATGTTCTGCTACAAGCACTAAGGAAGGAAGGGATATCTGTCCCTACGATAGAACTAAGCTAGATCCCTACGATGTAACGGGGAACCTGATCCTGCGATCAGACCCGCTAAAGACCTCAGCTAGTCTGTACGAAGACCTATAGATGCGAGGGAGGGATCCCTACAAGAACTAGGGACTGGGAGAAAAGATGGACACCTCCTAACAGAAGTTGTAGCAGTAAAAGACAAACAAACAACATAGAACATAGAGGTCCGAAGACCAAGCAAAACAAATTGAGTAAGGTAACAAAGCACCTGGCTAGCTTAAGAGTAGAAATTACAATGAAGTCCAGCAAAGCCAGAAGGGCGGAGCAGGATTAAATAGGCAAAAATAGTCATGTGACCAGCAAGATAGAAAAAAAACTAACAGGAGAGTTCTAACAGTACTCCCCCTTCTAAGAAGATCCTCCAGATCCCCTAGGCCCAGGCTTACCTGGAAACCTCTTGTGAAACGCTCTGACAAGTCTGGACGCAGAAACATCATCCGCCCTCACCCATGAGTTATCCTCGGGTCCAAAACCCTTCCAAGCGACGAGGTACTGTAAACTCCCTCTATACCGTCTAGAATTTAGGATGCAGGAAATTTCATATTCCCCGTCCTCCACCACCGGAGGAACAGTGGCCGAGGCGTCTCCATCTGACACATCAGCTCTTTTCAACACAGAAACATGAAACACCGGATAAATCTTCCAGGAGGTAGGAACCTCCAACCTAACAGCCGATTGGTTAACAACCTGAAGCACCTTAAAGGGCCCTACAAACTTGGGACCCAATTTTTTAGAAGGAATCCTCAACCGCAGATTCGTAGAGGACAACCAAACCATGTCATCAATAGCAAACAAAACCTCTTGCCGTTTCCTATCAAAGTATCTTTTAGATTTTCTGTTAGCCTCCTGAAGATTACTACGTACATCCGTCCAAACTCTCTCCAAATCACCGGAAAAATTCTCCTCCTCAGGCACGGCCGATACCAATTTGGAGAATGACCCAAACGACGGATGTCTCCCAGTACAAAAAAAAAAGGCGAACAACCAGCAGAAGAGGATGTATGGTTGTTAAGAGCAAATTCAGCAAGTGGCAGAATCTCAGACCACCCCTCTTGATTGTCTGCCACAAAACAATGCAAGAACTGCTCAACATCCTGCCTTTTCCTTTCTGTCTGGCCATTAGACTCAGGATGATATCCGGATGAAAACGACAAATGAACTCCCAACCTGTCACAAAAGGCGCGCCAAAAACGAGCCACGAACTGAGGTCCCCTATCAGAAACAATGTCAGTAGGAGCGCCATGTAGTCTGACAATTTCCTTGACAAAGGCCTTAGCGAGAGTCTTAGCGCAGGGCAGTTTGATGAAGCAACCAAGTGACACATCTTGCTAAAACGGTCCACGACCACCCAGATGACAGTGAAACCCTCAGAGGGGGGAAGGTCAGTAATAAAGTCCATAGCCAAATGTGTCCAAGGTGCACTAGGGATCTCCAGAGAGCAAAGCAACCCCGCAGCAGGAGTATGTGAAGACTTAGATCTAGCACACACAGTGCATTGACGCACCCACTTAATGACTTCCTTTTGCCATCCAGGCCACCAAAAACTGCGTTCCACAAGTCTCTTGGTCTCAGAGATTCCAGGATGACCTGCCAACCGAGACTCATGACACTCAACAAACAAATCTCTCCTAAAGGTCCCAGCACAAACAACCTCCCATGGGGAGTGTTAGATGGGGCATTCTCCTGTGCTTTAAGAATCTCCTCTTCCAACACAGAGTCCAAAGCAGCAATCACAACCCCTTCTTGTAAAATGTTCTCCTCCTCCTCAGCACCAACCATGGGAGAAAAGCTGCGAGACAAAGCATCGGCTTTAACATTCTTAGTACCTGGGATGTAAGTAACGGAAAAATTAAACCGTGAGAAAAACAGTGCCCACCTAGCCTGACAGGCATTCAAGCGTTTCGCAGCATCAAGATAGATCAGATTTTTATGATCAGTGAAAACCTGAACGGGAAATTCAGCACCTTCCAAGAGATGCCGCCAGTGTTCAAATGCGAGTTTAATAGCCAACAATTCCCGATTACCAATATCATAATTCAGTTCAGTCTCAGAAAATTTTTTTGAAAAAAAGGCACAGGGATGTACTCCATCACTGTTTTCCTGAGACAACACCGCGCCGACCCCCACAGAAGAAGCATCAACCTCAACCAAAAACGGTTTAGTCACATCAGGCTGCTTAAGGATGGGAGCAGAGCTGAACCTATCCTTTAGAAACACAAAAGCTTCAATGGCCTCAGTAGTCCACTGAACCGCATTAGCACCTTTCCTGGTGAGATCGGTCAGTGGTTTGACAATAATAGAAACATTTTTAATGAATTTTCTATAATAATTGGCGAAACCCAAAAACCTCTGTTTCGATTTCAAACCAATAGGCCTAGGCCATTCCTGCACAGCTTGAACTTTCACCGGGTCCATCTCAAAACCTTCGCTGGATATAATGTAGCCCAAAAAACTAATTCTCTGTACAGCGAACTCACATTTCTCCAGCGTAGCAAAAAGCAAATTATCAATCAATAACTGTAATACCTCACGAACGCTCCGCCAATGAGACTCCAGATCCGGCGAATAAATCAAAATGTCATCCAAATACACAACCACATTTTTGCCGATCAAAGGTCTAAGGATGTCATTAATAAGATTCTGAAAAAATGCAGGAGCATTGGTAAGGCCAAAAGGCATAACCAGATTCTCAAAATGACCCACAGTAGTGTTAAAAGCAGTCTTCCATTCATCACCCTCCTTGATGCGCAACAAATTGTATGCCCCCCGAAGATCAATTGTAGAGAACCACTTGGCCCCCGCTAACTGGTTAAACAAATCAGAAATCAATGGCAGTGGGTAAGGATTGCGTACAGTAATTTTATTAATCTCACGAAAGTCCAGACAAGGACGTAAACCGCCGTCCTTTTTTTTAACAAAAAAAAATCCAACAGCCACAGGAGACTTGGAAGGCCTAATGTGACCAGCGGCCAAGCTTGTCTGTATGTATTTCTCCAAAGCCTTTCTCTCAGGAATAGCAAGATTAAATAAACGACTTTTAGGAAGAGTCGCTCCAGGGACAAATTCAATAGTACAATCATAGTCTCTATGGGGAGGTAAAATCTGCGATTCCTTCTCAGAAAAAACTTTCCAAAAATCCTGAATAGGTACAGGTAGTTCCCCTTTATCCACAGCAGCAATACGTCCGTTACAACACTTGTCATAACACTTAGGGCTCCAGGACTTAATTTCATTGGTAGACCAATCCAGAACAGGATTGTGCAATTTTAACCAGGGTAACCCCAAAACCACCGGAGAAGGCAAATTATTCAATACTACCAAATCCAAATTCTCTTGGTGAACACCATTAATAGTGAGGGGAAATTCACAGACCTTGTGAGTAACATTCTTCAAGGGAGAGCCATCAACAGAAACCACGGCAATAGGGGATGACAAAGGTTTGGGTTTTAATTTAAGCTTTTCCAAGAATCTCCCATCAATCACATTCAGAGTAGAACCACAATCGACAAATACCCGAAATTCCATTAACTCTTCCTGAGCAGCAGTAGAGGCAGAAAAAAAGACACCCTTAGTGTTTAAACAGGCTATACGGGCGAAACTGACCTCTTTTTTTTTCTTTGTTCATACGAACCACACAGTTCTTAATTAAATGGTCAGATTTGCCGCAATAAAAGCACAAACCTTCAGAAAACCTGCAGTCTTTTTCCTGAGAGCGGGGTGTCATCACTTCAATCTCCATTGGCTCTCCAATGTCAGTACAGAACCTCTCAAGACTTGGAGCTGACATGGCAGAGGATTTACTCTCATTAACCCTTGCACGCAGTCTCCTATCCACCCGTATAGCTAATTGCATAGCCTCCTGCAAGTTACCAGGTATGGGATAAGCAATCAGCAAATCTTTAACCCTTTCACCTAGCCCTGCAAGAAACAAACTTTTCAAAACTGAATCGTTCCACCCCACCTGAGTAGACCACCGTCGGAAGTGAGTACAATATTTTTCCACATTACCTGATCCCTGCCTTAAACATCTCAATTCTGTCACAGCTGATGAGACACGATCAGGATCATCATACAATAACCCCAAAGCAGAAAAAAAACTATCCACTGATCTAAAGCATGGATCACTAGGTTGCAGAGAAAAAGCCCATTCCTGAGGTTCTTTGCGCAAAAGTGACATTATGAACACTATGCGCTGCGATTCATCACCAGAGGATCTGGGTCTCAAACGAAAATACAACAAGCAAGCATTTTTAAAAGAAAAAAAATCTTGTTGTTCACCAAAAATAAATCAGGCAAACATACCTTTGGCTCCACGAAATGTGCTCCAGAACAGCTACTCACATGTTGCTGGAGCTCGGCCACCTCCAGAGAGAGTCCCTGCAAGCGTTGAGCCAATTCCTGAACCGACACCATGATGGAAACTGGAAATCTTTCCTTAGAGATTTTTTTTTTGTGCTGGACTTACTGTTATGTTCTGCTACAAGCACTAAGGAAGGAAGGGATATCTGTCCCTACGATAGAACTAAGCTAGATCCCTACGATGTAACGGGGAACCTGATCCTGCGATCAGACCCGCTAAAGTCCTCAGCTAGTCTGTACGAAGACCTATAGATGCGAGGGAGGGATCCCTACAAGATCTAGGGACTGGGAGAAAAGATGGACACCTCCTAACAGAAGTTGTAGCAGTAAAAGGCAAACAAACAACATAGAACATAGAGGTCCGAAGACCAAGCAAAACTAATTGAGTAAGGTAACAAAGCACCTGGCTAGCTTAAGAGTAGAAATTACAATGAAGTCCAGCAAAGCCAGAAGGGCGGAGCAGGATTAAATAGGCAAAAAAAGTCATGTGACCAGCAAGAAAGAAAAAACCTAACAGGAGAGTTCTAACAGTAGCTATACACCCTGAGCAGACTGCGGGGTGCGTAACCTGTAGCCAATGTGGTGCAGTCTTGCTATGAATATAGGGTAGCTATACACCCTGAGCAGACTGCGGGGCGCGTAACCTGGGCATCGCCTGCCAAGTTGAACAGAAAGTTGCTCAGTCCAGTCTCACACCGGCTGGTAGCACGTATGCCTGGCGTTAGTCGCACGCACTTCCTAGCGGCTGGCACGTAGCTTCTGTGCAGTCAACAGGGCTATGTCTATACCAGCTTGCAGCACATAGTGCAAACCTAATATCTGGCAAGTGACTTCTGTGCCATTAACAGGGCTACATCTACGCCAGTCAATAGCACATCTCCCATGACGTTAATGGAGATAGTGCCAATTCTACATCTCCCCTAGTGTGAAGTAACACAGGAGAGATCTAATATTATATTTCTGTTGTCAGTTTTACCCTCATACCCAAGGGGTGTTCAGCTGCAGTGACTATAACTGCATCGCGGACCCCCGGGTTCGGTTGCAATCCATTATTTAATAAAGTTGTTGCAATCGAGCTCATAACAGTATCTGACCGCCAGGGTCTAGCCGAACATGGCTGACGACTGGCAGCTGCAGCGCTGCATTCAGCGACTAGATGCCAGAGTTAAGTCTCTGGAGCAGGCCGCTCCAGTTGCTGACCTCACTGCAGTAGATACTCAGGCAGTCGCACAAGCAGCAAATGTCTTAAACTCTGCTGCTGTGAATGCTGCGGTAGCTGCTAAAATTTCATTACCGCGTTTTGATCTCCCGGAAAAATTTTCTGGCGACAGCATATCCTGCAGAGGATTTAATAATTTATGCTCCATTCAATTAGAAATGATGGAGGCACGGTTCCCCTCCGAAAGGGCTAAAGTGGACTTTGTCATATCATTACTTTCCCGCAAAGCCTTTGGAGTGGGCTACTCCTCTGTGGGAACGGAATGATCCGGTAGTGGCTAATGCGGGTCTTTTTCTTAGAACCCTAAAGTGTGTTTCTCGGTCCTCAGGTTACACATGATACGGCTCTTAAGCTTCTTGCATTGGTACAGGGTTCAACCGCCACCAGCCACTATGCCGTCCAGTTCAGGACATTAGCCACAGAACTGGATTGGTCTGAACCGTCGCTAATACCGGTGTTCTGGAAGGGTCTGGCTGGGCATATCAAAGATGCTCAAGCTGCCAGGGAGATTCCAACCTCTCTGGAAGAGTTAAGGGCCCTAGCCAACCGAATAGATTTACGTCATGCAGAAAGCAAGTTGGAGCTGGAGGTCTCTAAACCTCGGTTTCCGTTGGCACCGTCATGTTCTAGACCTATTTCCGAACCCGTGGTTCCAGACACGGAACCTGAGCCTAGCGATATATCCCTGACTAGGAAATGGTCCCCTCGTTCCCGTCCCACACATCTCTTGGAGTGCCCCAATAAGAAGGATTCCAAGTGGGCGGGAGAACGAGAGTGTCCAACCACCATTGGAGGAGGTGTGTTAGATTCAGGGACCTCTACCTCCAAACTAATATATGAGGTGACGTTGCTCGTCGAAGCAACAGCGGTTTCTGCCAAAGCATGGGTGGACTCTGGGGCAGATGGCAATTTTTTGTCGTTAACCTTTGCCCAGAGACATGCCATTCCTATGGAGTTACTGCCCAAACCAATGCACATTAAGGTAATCAACGGTTCACTGTTAGACATGCAATTCACCCACCAGTCAATTCCCCTCACCATGTCATTTCCTCAAGGTCATCGGGAGGATATCTCTTTTCTCATTCTTCCCGGAGGTTTGAATGAGGTGCTATTGGGCCTTCCATGGCTACGTTGTCACAATCCACACATTAATTGGAACACGGGGGAAATTAATTTCGGGGTGAGAATGGTGTGTTTCTCAGCGTATGATTGCTTCGACCCAGAGGGTAGTCTCAGAGCCGTCTGTTGACCTGGTCGCTCGTCCTGAGTATTCTAAAAAGGCTGCTGAGACTTTGCCTTCTCACCAATCGTATGACAATCCAATTGATTTGGTCCCTGGCTCAGAGCCTCGTCGCGGTAGGGTTTATTCCCTGCGTGTAGATACGACCGAGGACTGTAACGAGCCCAAAAATGTCATGCCTTCTGGGGATATGCGGATGGTGGCACCAATGACCTTAGACCAGTTTCCTCCCGGGAAGATGTTTGTTCCTCCTAATTTACAAAATAAGGTGCTCTCTTGGGCACATGCCCCTAAAACCAGAGATCATTTTGGAGTCAAACGTACTACTAAGTTTCTCCAACGGTCGTATTGGTGGCCTCGGTTGCCTCAGGACGTTAAAAAATATGTCCAATCTTGTACGAGAGAGAAATCATCCCATCAGAGACAGTCGGTTGATAATTATTTCTGTCCAGGCCCTGTATTATCCCATGGCGACAAGGTCTGTCTCGACACTAACAATATTAGAGGACGCGGGGAACCTGCTAAGTTCGCCTCCCGTTTTATGGGTCCTTTCAAAATTTTGGACCATATTCATGCCTCCCAGCTCATTGAGGAATTTGAGCATCAGGTGGGGGGGATTTTAGGCGTCGGGTGACAGGCTGGATTTGAACCTGGATCTGAGCTATCAGTGGTCCCCCATCCAGGTTTCAGCTGGGGCAGATGCTGCTTATTTTTGCTGTCGAGCCCAACACCTAGCCAGTACAAAAGAGTACAAGCTGTCTCCAGGAACTTTGTTAATGGTAGCCTTCAGCATAGGTTACAGAAGGAGACAGGGCTGTTATAGCCTAAGTCCAGAAATGCCTGCACTGAGCATGTCCGTGACATGGCGAACCAGGATTGGTGGTTAATGACAGCTGATCCTCTGACCTGGCATCGCCTGATTGGTCACGGATGATGTCATCGGTGATGCGATTGACGAGATGGCTGGGGGCGTAGCTTAGCCCTTAAATAGCTTGTCTGTCCGTGGCGCGGTCAGATCATACTAAAATAGGCAGTGCTCATGTGTGGACATACCAGAATCTGGGCTCCACGTGCTCTCTAGCTTTGCTCTCCGGGACCTGCTGATGCCAGAGTTTGCTCGGCTAATTACCACAGTTCCTTCATGCAGGTTTAGCTTATGCCAGGCAGGTAGCCAATGTGGCACAGTCTTGCTACGAATATAGGGTAGCTATACACCCTGAGCAGACTGCGGGTGCGTAACCTGTAGCCAATGTGGCGCAGTCTTGCTACGAATATAGGGTAGCTATACACCCTGAGCAGACTGCGGGTGCATAACCTGGGGATCGCCTGCCAAGCTGAACAGAGAGTTGCTCAGTCCGGTCTCACGCCGGCTGGTAGCACGTATGCCTGGCGTTAGTCACACACACTTCCTAGCGGCTGGCACGTAGCTTCTGTGCAGTCAATAGGGCTACGTCTATACCAGCTTGCAGCACATAGTGCAAACCTAATATCTGGCAAGTGGCTTCTGTGCCATTAACAGGGCTACATCTACGCCAGTCGATAGCACATCTCCTGTGACGTTAACGGAGATAGTGCCAATTCTACATCTCCCCTAGTGTGAAGTAACACAGGAGAGATCTAATATTATATTTCTGTTGCCAATTTTACCCTCATACCCAAAGGGTGTTCGGCAGCAATGACTATAACTGCATCGCGGACCCCAGGTTCGGTTGCAATCTATTATTTAATAAAGTTTTTGCAACCGAGCTCATAACAATAACACTCCAAAAATCGTTCAAAGCTTTTTCTGGATTGAATTTGTAGTCCATCGAGTATTATGTGCTTTGTTTTACATTACAGTGATATTAAAGGGAATCTGTCACCCCCCCTGAACTTATATGACCTATTAATATGGGCATACAGGTGATAGAAATGTGAAATTAATCCTACCTATATGCCTCATATTAGCGGTCTTGTTGTTGAGAAATCTTATATTCTTTCCTTATGCTGATGTCTTCTTCCAGGCTTTGGGGCATGTGGTAACATAGTAACATAGTAACAAAGTATTTAAGGTTGAAGGGAGACTTTAAGTCCATCTAGTTCGATTCATAGCCTAACATGTTGATCCAGAGGAAGGCAAAAAAAAATCCATGCGGCAAACACTAAGCTGCACATTGGGGAAAAAATTCCTCATCGACTCCACATACGGCAGACTAGTTCACTGGATCAATGCCCTATCAAGCAATCTAGTATATATAACTTGCAATATTATACTTTTCAAGAAAGGCATCCAGGCCCTTCTTAAATTTTAGTAGAGAATCACTCATTACAACATCATACAGCAGAGAGTTCCATAGTCTCACTGCTCTTACAATACAGAATCCGCATCTGTGATTATGATTAAACCTTCTTTCCTCCAGATGTAGACGATGCCCCCTTGTCCCCGTCATAGGTCTAAGAGTAAAAAGATCATTAGATAGGTCTTTATACTGTCCCCTCATATATTTATACATTGTAATAAGATCACACCTAAGCCTTCTTTTTCCAAACTAAATTACCCCCAGTGTAATAACCTGTCTTGGTATTGCAGACCCCCCAGTGCTCTAATAACTTTGGTCGCTCTTCTCTGCACCAGCTCCAGTTCAGCTATGTCTTTCTTATACACCGGAGACCAGAGCTGTGCACAGTATTCTAAGTGTGGTCGCATTAGTGACTTGTGTAGGGGTAAAATTATGTTCTCCTCATGAGCATCTATGCTTCTTTTAATGCATCCCATTATTTTATTTGCCTTTGCAGCAGCAGCCTGACATTAGCCACTAAATGCAAGTTTGTTGTTGTCCACCCATACAGCCAGGTCTTTTTTCAAGTGACAGTTTTGCCCATTGTTTTACAATTTAGCACATAATTATACATCTTATTTCTTCTGCCCAAGTGCATGATCTTACATTTTTCCCCATTAAAGCTCATTTGCCATTTATCAGATCAAGCTTACAGTTTACATAAATCCTCCTGTAATATAAAATTGTCCTCCTCTGTATTGAATACCCTGGAGAGTTTAGTGTCATCTGCAAATATTGAAATACTACTCTGTATGCCCCCTACAAGGTCATTAATAAATATGTTAAAAAGAAGCGGGCCCAACACCAACCCCTGCGGTACCCCACTGCTAACCGTGACCCTGCCCGAGTGTGCTCCATTAATAACCACCCTATGTTTCCTATCCCTGAGCCAGCTCCTAACCCACTTACACATATTTTCTCCTATCCCCATTGTTCTTATTTTATGCATCAACCTTTTGTGTGGCACCGTATCAAAAGCTTTTGAAAAGTCCATGAACACCACGTCCACTGCATTCCCTTGATCCAGTCCGGAACTTACCTCTTCATAGAAACTCATCAGATTAGTCTGACAGGAACGGTCCCTTGTAAACCCATGCTGATATTGGGTCATGAGGTTATTCTTCTTCAGATACTCCAATATAGTATCCCTTAAAAAACCCTCCAGGATTTTACCCACAGTAGAGGTTAAGCTCACTGGCCTATAATTTCCAAGTTTAGTTTTTGTCCTCTTTTTGAATATTGGCACCACATTTGCTATAGCCAGTCCTGTGGTCCAGACCCTTTTATTATGGAATCTTTAAAGATTAAAATAATGGTCTATCAATGACTGTACTTAATTCCTGCAGTACTGGAAGAAATCAAGACCAATAATATGAGGCATACAGGTGGGACTAGTTTAACATTTCACATGTATGCCCATATTAATAGGTCATATTTATCCCAGGGGGTGACATACTCCCTTTATCCTCTACAAAATCATCTTGCCTGCTGCAGGTGACCATTTTTTTTTTTTACCAAAAATAAACATGGTTTCCAAGGACTTAGCAATTAGAAAATGTGTGAGGCATACGGTAAGGCCCCTTTCACACATCAGTTTTTTGCTATCAGTCGCAATCGTCGAATTTTGAAAAAAACGGATCCAGCGACTGATGTCAACGGATCGTTTTTTTTCTCATTGACTTGTATTAGTGACGGATTGCGATGGATGGCCTCACGTTTCTTCCGTCGTTCGCCGGATCCGTCGAAAATTGTTTGTCCGGCGGCCGGAGAAAACGGGCAAAGGAACGTTTCTTGTGTTCGTCAAAAAAACGGAGCCATCTGCTAATATTGAGCAGCGGAGGCTGTCGTTTATTTATGTGAGATGGTGCAGGTCTGATCACTGTCATCAGCAGTTACACCTGCTGTTATTTGCATAAATGATGCAACTTTTTGTGGGCTGCTATATGTGATTTTGATTACCAGGCAACCTATGGCTGCTGGATGATTAGATATCTATGTGATATGTACATATATGCTTGTTCCCTAGGGGCATTGTCTGCTGGGAACATACAATTTGTTAGATGATTTCTGCAATGTGTGTGCATCATTTATTATGCTGTTAATGACGATATTTTACATCTAATTGCCCAGATGAGCGTGTTGCTTTATGATGTCACATATTTAGGTGTGTTCTTCTATATCCATTTTTTCCCCTTGATGTTATGTAATTTTTTCTATTATGTGTAATAAAACCTGAAATTTTATTTTTTGATAAAACCGCCAATTGATCATCTTTTTTTCACTGATATCTACCTGGGGTAGCTGGGGGCAGATTTTTTTTAGCAAAGGGTGGCATAAAAACTATGGTCCCTCTCTAGGCTATAAATTTCTGCCCTCAGTCACTGGCTTGCCCTCTCTGGTGGAGAAAATTGCACGGGAACCCATGCCAGTTTTTTCCGTGAATCAATCCTTTAATTTAACATCTATAGCTCCAAAATTTTACACACACACTACTAATATCATTAGTGAGGGACATATAAAAAAATAATGGAAATGCAATGTCTTATATCCTGTCGGGTTCTGCTATCTATATCTCTATGAAATATAAATATATATACAGTACAGACCAAAAGTTTGGACACACCTCATTCAATGATTTTTCTGTATTTTCATGACTATGAAAATTGTAGAATCACACTGAAGGCATCAAAACTATGAATTAACACATGTGGAATTATACATTACACTTAAAAAAAAAAGTGCCAAACAACTGAAAATATGTCTTATATTCTAGGTTCTTCAAAGTAGCCACCTTTTGCTTTGATTACTGCTTTGCACGCAAAAAAGATGAACGGGATGGACTCTACATGCCTGGTTCCCACCGTGAAGCATGGAGGAGGATATGTGATGTTGCTTCGCTGGTGACACTGTTGGGGATTTATTCAAAATTGAAGGCATACTGAATCAGCATGGCTACCACAGCATCTTGCAGCGGCATGCTATTCCATCCGGTTTGCGTTTAGTTGGACCATCATTTATTTTTCAACTGGTCAATGACCCCAAACATACCTCCAGGCTGTGTAAGTGCTATTTGACCAAGAAGGAGAGTGTTGGGGTGCTATGCCAGATGACCTGGCCTCCAGAGTCACCAGACCTGAACCCAATCAAGATGGTTTGGGGTGAGCTGGACCGCTCACCACTTCAATTTTGAATAAATCCCCAACAGGGTCACCAGCAAAGCACCCCCATATCATCACACCACCTCGTCCATGCTTCACGGTGGGTACTAGGCATGTAGAGTCCATCCGTTCACCTTTTCTGCGTGCAAAGCAGTAATCAAAGCAAAAGGTGGCTACTTTGAAGAACCTAGAATATAAGACATATTTTCAGTTGTTTCACACTTTTTTGTAAAGTGTAATGTATAATTCCACATGTGTTAATTCATAGTTTTGATGCCTTCAGTGTGATTCTACAATTTTCATAGTCATGAAAATACAGAAAAATCATTGAATGAGAAGGCGTGTCTAAACTTTTGGTCTGTACTGTATATATACACTGCTCAAAAAAATAAAGGGAACACTCAAATAACACATCCTACATCTGAATGAATGAAATAGTCTCTTTGAATACTTTGTTCTGTACAAAGTTAATTGTGCTGACAACAAAATGACACAAAAATGGAAATCAAATTTATTAACCAATGTAGGCCTGGATTTGGAGTCACCCACAAAATTAAAGTGGAATGTAATGTCCTTAAAACAAGTCAAAATGATGCTCAATAGTGTGTGTGGCCTCCACGTGCCTGTATGACCTCCCTGTGCCTGTTTGACCTCCCTACAACATCTGGGCATGCTGCGGATGAGGCGATATATGGTCTCCTGAGGGATCTCCTCCCAGACCTGGACTAAAGCATCGGCCAACTACTTGACAGTCTGTGCAAGATGATGATGGATGGAGCAAGACATGATGTCCCAGATGTGCTCAATTGGATTCAGGTATAGGGAACGGGAGGGTCAGTCCATAGCTTCAATGCCTTCATCTTGCAGGAACTGCTGACACACTCCAGCCACATCAGGTCTGGCATTGTCCTGCATTAGGAGGAACCCAGGGCTAATCGCACCAGCATATGGTCTCACAAAGGGTGTGAGGATCTCATCTCGGTACCTAATGGCAGTTAGGCTACCACTGGCGAGCACATGGAGGGCTGTGCGGCCCTCCAAAGAAATGCCACCCCACACCATTACTGACCCACTGCCAAACCGGTCATGCTGAAGGATGTTGCAGGCAGCAGATCGCTCTTCACGGCGTCTCCAGACTCTGTCACGTCTGTCACCTGTGCTCAGTGTGAACCTGCTTTCATCTGTGTAGAGCACAGGACACCAGTGGCGAATTTGCCAATCCTGGTGCTCTGTGGCAAATGCCAAGTGTCCTGCATGGTGTTGGGCTGTGAGCACAACCCACATCTGTGGATGTCAGGCACTCAGACCATCCTCATGGAGTCGGTTTCTAACCGTTTGTGCAGACACATGCACATTTGTGGCCTGCTGGAGGTCATTTTGCAGGGCTCTGGCAGTGCTCCTCCTGTTCCTCTCTGCACAAAGGCGGAGGTAGCGGTCCTGCTGCTGGGTTGTTGTGCTCCTACGGCCCCCTCCACGTCTCCTGGTGTACTGGCCTGTCTCCTGGTAGCACCTCCAGCCTCTGGACACTATGCTGACAGACACTGCAAACCTTCTTGCCACAGCTCACATTGATGTGCCATTCTGGATGAGCTGCACTACCTTAGCCACTTGTGTGGGTTGTAGAGTCCGTCTCATGCTACCACAAGTGTGAAAGCACAACCAACATTCAAAAGTGACCAAAACGTCAGCCAGAAAGCATTGGTACTGAGATGTGGTCTGTGGTCCCCACCTGCAGAACCACTCCTTTATTGAGTGTGTCTTGATAATTGCCAATAATTTCCATCTGTTGTCTATTCCATTTGAACAACAGCATGTGAAATTGATTGTCAATCAGTGTTGCTTCCTAAGTGGACAGTTTGATTTCACAGGAGTTTGATTTACTTGGAGTTATATTCTGTTGTTTAAGTGTTCCCTTTATTTTTTTGAGCAGTGTATATATATATATATATATATATATATATGTGTATATATATATATATATATATATATGTGTGTCAATGGCATATCTATGTATAGATATACAGTATATATATAATATATATATATATATATATACACATCTAATATGTGTATACATGTACAGTATTTTATCTATTCTATTTTAACCTGTCAGTGTGATTTTACAGTATAGTATAAAAAACGGATCTGTCGAAAAACGGAAGAAACGGATGAAAAAACTGATGCGACAGATCAGTTTTTTTGATGGATCAACTAATCAGATCTGTCGAAAAAATGTATCCGTTGCATCAGTTTTTCACAATCTGCGATGGATCCGTTGATCCGTCGAGCCAACGGATTGTGACTGACGGCAAAAACTGATGTCTGAAAGGGGCCTAAGGGATTGGGAAGTGGAAGTGCTGATGTTGGTGTATGGAGCGCCTGCAAGGGCCAGGGGGTAACTCGGTATAGGGCCGGTTCTCTAGGGAATGTGTCACGCAGCAGTGACCCGGTCCATGGCCCTGGGCATCCAATGAAAATGATAAGGGGAAATAAAGTTTATGAAGGATAGTTTGTGACGCCAACTGTGGTATTCGACAAATAGGTTGTTAGCCGACGCTGCTTTAAGAGACCACTGGGGCTGATGCTGATGCAGCAGAGTTGGTATAGCTCTCCACAGGTAGAGCTTTAGACCCAGGGTACTTAAGTAAGGTAGTGATGATGATGATGATTGTGGTGCTAGGTGGATGGTGCAGTAAATAAATGTATGGACACGACAGGGTGCAATTTCTAATGCTTTGCTCACAGTTCACTTGCCCATTTAGTGCCGTGTTCTCCAGGTGAGGGGTCTAGCAAGCTCCCAGGTAGATTAGGATGCACCTTTCCAGGACTCCCTTCTGTGTGTTCTTCTCCTGTCCATCTCACTGCACTGGTTTCCGCCCTCCTGCCCAGCACCTTCACAAACAGTGTCCCAAGCCAGCAGCCACGGACCTTCTCTGGCGACGTCCTCTGTGTCCCCTTGCTCCTATATGGCTGCCTTTCGGTGAATAATTGTGGATGTGACTGAGGTACGTACAGCTATCCCAGCCTCCGGCTTGCTGGCTGAGTCTTGTAGTCCTCCACTAGTCTTTGGGGCCGGCTCCCCTACTGCGACCTGGTCCCTCCACTTCTGGATACGGATCCCACTGGTGGCTTTGGCACTTCCCGTGTCCCTAGGACCCCTTCTGTTCTCCCGGGAGCTTCCTTCAGCCTCCCCTTTCAATTCTCTCTCTGCAGCCTTTCTACTGCACTCCTTCTCTTTCGGTCTCCTCAGACCAACTAACTTCTTCCAACTTCTTAAGCTCCTACCTCTTACTCTGCCTTCCCCACCCACTCCCCAACATCCTTTCCTACCCAGCCTGTGACGAGGCCATCCTCCCTAAGGGTACACCCAGGTGCCCTGACTGAACTGGTTTGTGTTGAGTGTAAGTTTTAGAGTCCTGGGTGGTGCTCCCTCCTTACCAGAGAGTGGGATACCACACCTCTGGATGAGGTGCAGTACCTCTGTGGCGACTAGCCCCTCTTGGGCGCCATAGTGTACATAGACGTCGAGGACGTGGGGCAGGTGCGACTACGCCTGTTGTTGAAGCAGAAGAAACACGCCCATCCAAGACATTTATCTTCCTTTCCCACTTTGCAGAGAGGCACAGTACACCACTTCTGAAGCTACACTAGTGCAAACAGGTGTATGGTTGGATGGCAGACAATGCTTCCAGCAGGATTGCCACCAACACCCAGTCTTTCAAACAGTCCAGTCTCATCAGTGAACAGTCTAAATCACTTAAACCTCAAGATGATCCCCCTTCCTCCCACCATGTTGAGTGCCAGAGGACACTCCAAGTAGCTCTTTAGTCTTTACAACAACATTCCTTGATTGTGACCTCTGATCCTGCTTGTTCCAAGAGGAACAGGAGGAGATGCTGTTTAGTGATGCACAAAACTTAGAGCAGATGTCACGCGGTCTTATGATATGTGTACGATGTCAGTAAACTATTCTTAAAAGAACAACACTCTATACAACATATAGATTAGCAACATCAGCATGTAAATATAGAATAGATTTACCTGACACGATATCCGTTGAACTCAGGATTAATCTTGAGGACTTGATACACTGTCACAGGAAAGAAGAGGACCGGGGGTCTAACCTGACCCTAAACTGGGGTCCTAACTAATCCCTCACCTTGGAGGTACTGATAATGGTTCAGAGGTCCAAGTCTCCAGCCTAACCCTGTCTCCTATCAGTCCCTGAACCCTGTAATCAGTCCTAAGAAGGATTCTGATTACCACCAAAGGGATATGGGCTGATCTCTGCTAAATACACAGATTAGAAATATAAGACAGACTGGAGAAAACACAGACTTGCATACACACTCAAACACAGAAGGAACATAAATGATCTGGGATATTAAACTCTAAGCAAGGTGAGCTTAGAACAACTAAGGAGCTCTTTAACTTAAGTCTATACAGATACAATCCTATCTGTGGTCTGCATGAAGAATTTCACTGGCAACTCCCAAACAGACAACCAGAGATTTAAAGGAAACCAATCAACAAATAATTAATTGCAGCCGGGAGAAACTGCACCCAGTCCCAGAACTGAGCACAGACAGAATTAACTCCCTAACTGCCAAACACAAAGAAACAGCAACTCAGCTGTGAGAAGTCAGAATGTGCAACCGCGACGATCTTCGTGGCGATGCACACATGACAGCAGACACGGCCACAAGATGACGGTGGGAAAAGACAAATTTTGTCTAAAGAGGAAGATGATGATGACACAAATTTGCAGATAAGTAAGATTGTTATTAAGTCACCAAGTCAGGAGGACCACGGTGCGGCAGTGGATGGCAAGGTGGTAGATAACGAAGTCACTGAACAACCTGGGAAGCTAGCATGCAGAGCGAGGCAACTGTTCTGCAGACCACTGACACAAGTGAATTTCCTCATCAAGAAATTTGGTTTCCCTCAGACTGGGACTTTTTTAAAGAGAGTAATGGTCATTTGCTAACCTGTGTCATGCCAAGATCAGCAGGGGCCAGAGCACAAAGAGCCTAACCACCACCAGCATGAACAGGCACATGTCATGTAAGCACACCAGAGTGACACCACTGCTTATTTCACTGTGCTTGATACTTCCCAATCTCCTGCCCATGACACTGGCGCATATAATAATAATAATAATAATAATAATCTTTATTTATATAGCGCCATCATATTCCGCAGCGCTTTACAGTTTAACAGTTTCAAAACACAAGTCATAAGTAACAACGTTAACAATACAGTGATTAAAGCAAAATAAGACGGCCCTGCTCGTGAGAGCTTACAATCTACAATGAGGTGGGGGAGATACAAAATACAGGTGTGTATATACAATGGTGCATTTACAATGATGGTCCAGCCATCTTAAGGGAGTGAGGGATTGATGGAGATAGTGAATGGGCTACACACACACACACACTTACACATAGAATGACTTTGATTAGTGAATGTGATAGGCCGCTCTGAACAGATGTGTTTTGAGGGAGCGCCTGAAACCATGCAAATTGTGGATAGTCCTAATTTCTTGGGTAGAGCATTCCAGAGGATTGGCGCAGCGCGGGAGAAGTCTTGGAGTCGGGAGTGGGAGGTACGGATTAGTGCAGAGGTTAGTCGAAAGTCGTTTGCAGAGCGCAGCAGTCGGTTAGGCCGATAGATAGAAATGAGGGAGGAGATGTAGGGGGGTGCTGCAGTGTGGAGAGCTTTGTGGGTGAGAACAAGTACTTTGAATTGGATCCTATAATGAATGGGCAGCCAGTGTAAGGACTGGCGAAGAGCGGACGCGTCCGAGTACCGATTAGCCAGATGGATAACCCTGGCTGCTGCATTAAGGATGGACTGGAGAGGGGATAGTCGAGTAATGGGGAGGCCAAGTAATAGAGCGTTACAGTAGTCCAGGCGGGAGTGGATCAATGCTACAGTGAGGGTTTTTGTTGTTTCCATGGTGAGAAAAGGGCGGATTCTAGAGATGTTCTTTAGGTGTAGGCGGCAAGAGCGGGCAAGAGATTGTATATGGGAGGTGAAGGAGAGATTGGTATCAAACATAACACCCAGACAGCGAGCCTGCTGCCAGGGTGTTATTATGGTGCCGCCCACTGAGAGGGAAATGTCAGATTTAGGGAGGTTAGTAGACGGCGGGAGCAGAAGAAGTTCAGTTTTGGAGAGGTTGAGTTTCAGATAGAGAGCAGACATGATGTTGGAGACTGCGGACAGACAGTCGGTGGCGTTCTGTAGTACAGCGGGGTAAGGTCGGGGATGACGTGTATAATTGTGTGTCATCAGCATAAAGATGGTACTGAAAGCCAAATCTGCTGATGGTCTGTCCAATTGGGGCGGTGTAGAGAGAGAAGAGAAGGGGGCCAAGGACTGAGCCCTGGGGTACATCAGTCCTTGCACATTCACATCATCATGCACTGACAAAAAATTGAGCCAGTATAGTGTTCAGCTGTCCCTACCCCAGGCCTTGGAATGAAAAAACAAAGTTCCCAGTCACCCACAAACATGCTTAAATGCTAATCGAGCACATTTCAAGACTGCATCCCATGGAAAGTTGCCATTTAGGTGTGTAGACATGGAGGATTTCTACCGACTCATGGTAGCAGCCGTCCTTTGGTACTCGGTCCTCACCCGACACTTTTTCTCCTGCTTTGAACCAGCATGTGTCCAGTAACATACAGTGGGTACTGAAAGTATTCAGACCCCTTTAAATTTTAACTCTTTGTTTCATTGCAGCCATTTGGTAAATTCAAAAAAGTTCATTTTTTTCTCATTAATGTACACTTTGCACCCCATCTTGACTGAAAAAAAAACAGAAATGTAGAAATTTTTGCAAATTTATTAAAAAAGAAAAACTGATATATCACATGGTCATAAGTATTCAGACCCTTTGCTCAGTATTGAGTAGAAGCACCCTTTTGAGCTAGTATAGCCATGAGTCTTTTTGGGAATGATTTATCAAGTTTTTCACACCTGGATTTGGGGATCCCCTGCCATTCTTACTTGCAGATCCTCTCCAGTTCCATCAGGTTGGATGGTGAACGTTGGTGAACGTTGGTGAACAGCCATTTTCAGGCCTCTCCAGAGATGCTCAATTGGGTTTAGGTCAGGGCTCTGGCCAGCCCAGTCGAGAATGTTCACAGAGTTGTTCTGAAGCCACTCCTTTGTTATTTTAGCTGTGTGCTTAGGGTCATTGTCTTGTTGGAAGGTAAACCTTCTCCCATGTCTGAGGTCCAGAGCACTCTGGAAGAGGTTTTCATCCAGGATATTTCTGTACTCGGCCACATTAATGTTTTCTTCAATTACAACCAATCGTCCTGTCCCTGCAGCTGAAAAACACCACAATAGCATGATGCTACCACCACCATGTTTCACTGTTGGGATTCTATTGGGCAGGGATGAGCAGTGTCTGGTTTTCTCCACAAATACCGCTTAGAAAAATCATCTAAAAGTTCTATCTTCGTCTCATCAGACTAGAGAATCTTATTTCTCACAGTCTGGGAGACCTTCTTGTGTCTTTTTAGCAAACGCTATGCGGACTTTCATATTTCTTGCACTGAGGAGAAGCATCCGTTGGGCCACTCTGCCAGAAAGGCCCAACTGGTGGAGGGCTGCAGTGATAGCTGACTTTGTCAAACTTTCTCCCATCTCCCTACTGCATCTGTGGAGCTCAGCCACCGTGATCTTCGGGTTCTTCTTTACCTCTCTCACCAAGACTATTCTCCCACAATTGCTCAGTTTGGCTGGACGGACAGGTCTAGGAAGACGTCTGGTGGTCCCAAACTTCTTCCATTTAAGGATTATGGAGGCCACTGTGCTCTTAGGAATCTTGAGTACAGCAGAAATTCTTTTGTAACCTTGGGCAGATCTGTGCCTTGCCACAATTCTGTCTTTGAGCTCTTGGCCAGTTCCTTTGACCTCATGATTCTCATTTGGTTTGACATGCAGTGTGAGTGGTGAGGTCTTATATACACTGTGTTCCAAATTATTATGCAAAAATTGTTTAGGAGTGATAAGGTAAGAATTTTTTTGTTTGTCAGTTAAACTCATTGATGGTGATGTGTGTCAGGGCTCTTTATATCACTGTAAGCAATTGCAGACACCTGTGCTAATTAGTTTGGCAGGTGTGTCCAATGAAAGGCAAGAATACTTAAGAAGGCTGTCTCACATTATTAAGCAGCCTACATTTTCTGCCAAAACCGGAAAGAAAAAGGATGTGTCGGCTGCTGAGAAGCAACAAATTGTGGAGTGTTTAAGTCAAGGCATGACTACAGTCATGGACAAAAGTTTTGAGAATGACACAAATATTAATTTTTACAAAGTCTACTGCTTTACTTTTTCTAATGGCAATTTGCATATACTCCAGAATGTTATAAAGAGTGATCAGCTTAACACCAATTACTTGCAAAGTCAATATTTGGCTAGAAAATGAACTTTATCCCCCAAAAACACATTTCAACATCATTGCAGCCCTGCCTTAAAAGGACCAGCTAACCTCTTTTCAGTGATTGCTCCATTAACACAGGTGTGGGTGTTGATGAGGACATGGCTGGATATCAATCTGTCATGATTAAGTAAGAATGACACCACTGGACACTTTAAAAGGAGGCTGGTGCTTGGCATCATTGTTTCTCTTCTGTTAACCATGGTTATCTCTAAAGAAACACGTGCAGTCATCATTGCAATGCACAAAAATGGCCTAACAGGGAAGAGTATCGCAGCTAGAAAGATTGCACCTCAGTCAACAATCTATCGCATCATCAAGAACTTCAAGGAGAGAGGTTCCATTGTTGCCAAAAAGGCTCCAGGGCGCCCAAGAAAGACCAGCAAGCACCAGGACCGTCTCTTAAAAGTGTTTCAGCTCGGGATCGGGCTACCAGCAGTGCAGAGCTTGCTCAGGAATGGCAGCAGGCAGGTGTGAGTGCATCTGCACGCACTGTGAGGCGGAGACTCTTGGAGCAAGGCCTGGTCTCAAGGAGGGCAGCAAAGAAGCCACTTCTCTACAGAAAAAAACATCGTGGACAGACTGATATTCTGCAAAAGGTACAGGCAGTGGACTGCTGAGGACTAGGGTAAAGTTATTTTCTCTGATGAATCCCCTTTTCGATTGTTTGGGACATCAGGAAAACGCCTCATTCGGAGAAGACAAGGTGAGCGCTACCACCAGTCTTGTCTCATGCCAACTGTTAAGCATCCTGAAACCATTCATGTGTGGGGTTGCTTCTCAGCCAAGGGAATCGGCTCTCTCACAGTCTAGCCTAAAAACACAGCCATGAATAAAAAATGGTACCAGAATGTCCTCCAAGAGCAACTTCTCCCAACCCTCCAAGAGCAGTTTGGCGATCATCAATGCCTTTTCCAGCATGATGGAGCAACTTGCCATAAAGCAAAGGTGATAACTAAATGGCTCAGGGAACAAAACATAGAGATTTTGGGTCCTTGGCCTGGAAACTCCCCAGATCTTATTCCCATTGAGAACTTGTGGTCAATCATCAAGAGATGGGTGGACAAACAAAAACCTAAAAATTCTGACAAAATGAAAGCATTGATTGTGCAAGAATGGACTGCTATCAGTCAGGATTTGGTCTAGAAGTTGATTGAGAGCATGCCAGGGAGAATTGCAGAGGTCCTGAAGAAGAAGGGTCAACACTGCAAATATTGACTTGCTGCATTAACTCATTCTAACTGTCAATATAAGCTTTTGTTACTCATATGTTTGCAATTATATTTCTGTCTGTGATAAAAACATCTGTCAAACACACATGAAAACCAGAGGGCAGCAGATCATGTGAAAATATAATATTTGTGTCATTCTCAAAACTTTTGGCCATGGCTGTACAATCAACATTGCCAAGACACTTCATCGTGATCATCGCATAATCAAGAAGTATGAAGCTGATTCACAGTACCCATGTGTGCGTGCTGATAAGGGAAAATTGAGGACTCTTTCCTAGATGCAATTACGTCAGGTTAAAAGAGCAGCGACAAAAAAGCCTTGTCATAGCAGCAGACAAGTTTTTGAAGTTGCTGGTGCCTCCAACGTCCCCCGAACAACAAGATGCAGGGTCCTTCAGAGGTTTGCAGCTGTGTGTAAGCCATTCTGTCGACCTCCTCTATCCACTGCACACAAGTAGAAGCGGCTCCAGTGGGCCAAACAATACATGAAGACTGACTTCAAAACTGTTTTGTTCACCGATGAGTGCCGTGCAACGCTTGATGGTCCAGATGGATGGAGTAGAGGACGGCTGGTTGATGGACACCCCATGCAAACACGGCTACGGCACCAACAAGGAGGAGGTGGAGTAATGTTTTGGGCTGGAACCATCCCTAATCCTGGAATGCCTGGTCCCCTCACCCCCAATCCATGCATACCAGGATTGGGGGGTGAGGGGACCATGCATATCAGGATTGGGGGGTGAGGGGACCATGCATACCAGCATTGGGGGGTGAGGAGACCATGCATTCCAGGATTGGGGGTGAGGGGACCATGCATACAAGGATTGGGGGTGAGGGAACCATGCATACCAGGATTTGGGGTGAGGGAACCATGCATTCCAGGATTGGGGGGTGAGGGGACCATGCATTCCAGGATTGGGGGGTGAGGGGATCATGCATACCAGGATTGGGGGGTGAGGGAACCATGCATACCAGGATTGGGGGGTGAGGGGACCATGCATTCCAGTATTGGGGGGTGAGGGGACCATGCATACCAGGATTGGGGGGTGAGTGGACCATGCATACCAGGACTGGGGGGTGAGGGAACCATGCATACCAGGATTGGGGGTGAGGGGACCATGCATACCAGGATTGGGGGATGAGGGGTACCATGAATACCATGATAGGGGATGAGGGGACCATGCATACCAGAAGGAGAGAGATTGTCGGCCCCTTTAGGATCCCTGAAGGGGTAAAGATGAACTCCGTAGTGTATGTTGAGTTTCTCAAACAGCACTTCCTGCCATAGTTCAAAAAGAAGAACCGTGCATTCCGCAGCAAGATGATTTTCATGCATGATAATGCAACGTCTCATGCTGCACATAACACATTGCATCTCTGGCTGCTATGGGCATAAAAGGGGACAAACTTATGTTGTGGCCCCCATGCTTCCCTGACCTCAACCCCATTGAGAACCTCTGGAGCATCATCAAAATGTGTGTCTATGATGGCGGGAGGCAGTTCACATCTAAGCAACAGCTCTGGGAGGGTATTCTGTCCTCAAGCAAAACAATTAAAGCAGAAACCATCCAAAACCTGACAAATTCAATGGACAAGAGAGTTCAGAAGCTCCTTTCGAACAAGGGGTCCTATGTGCAAATGTAACATCACCTAGAATAAAGTTTTGAGTTGAAAACTGTTTGATTTCAGTTTGTAATAACCTGCTAATGCTTATAATTTCAAAAATGACCATTTTTTTGTTCTTTATTAAAATGAAAAGGTTGAAAACTCTGCTGTGCATAATAATTTGGAACATGCATTTTGAGTGCAGTTTGAGTGTTTTATTTTTAAAAAATATACTGTTATCATAGGCAGTTTGTACAAAAACCTTTCAATTGTACTCTAATAGTTATTTGACTGGAAAATTACAATGACTGCAATTCATATAGGTAATTTGGGAAAATCTGAGAAAATATTATTTGCATAAAAATTTGGAACACAGTGTAGATAGGTGTGTGCCTTTGCAAATCAAGTCCTATTAATTTAATTAAACACAGCTGGACTCCAATGAAGCAGAAGACCCATCTCAAGGAGGATCACACAGAAATGAACAGCATGTGACTTTAATATGAGTGTCTGAGAAAAGGGTCTGAATACTTATGACCAGGTGATATTTCAGTTTTTTTTAATAAATTTGCAAAAATGTCTACATTCATGTTTTTTTCAGTAAAGATGGGGTGCAGAGTGTACATTAATGAGAAAAAAAATGAACTTTTTTGAATTTACCAAATGGCTACAATGAAACAAAGAGTAAAAAATTTAAAGTGGTCTGAATACTTTCCGCACCACTATTAGCCCGTGCCCTTACCAACACAATTACTGGGATATTACAGTTAAGGACCGACACATGGACAAGCACTCGTGGCCAGGGATGATACATTTTCCCTGACGGCACACTGGGTGAACATTGTGGAGGCCAGGGCCGAGTCCCACCCTGGCACGGCACATGTGCTACCGACGGTGAGGATTGCTTACCCTACTTCTATTATGGTTTCCTCCACTTCCTACAGTACCTCTTGCTCCTCCTCATCCTCCATCTCCGATTTGGTCTCTCAGAGCATGTTGTTTTAAGATCTGCAATACTGCCTAAGCGAAGAGGCAACAGGTTCTGAAGAAGCTAATTTGTCTTTAGAGACAAACCGCACGCTGTGGCAAAGCTATGAAAAGGAATAACAGACCAGACAGATTTGTGGGTCTCACCCCTAAATCTCCTATCAGACATAGTCGTGTTTGATAATGGCCATAACCCGTGACAGTTGTGAAGCTTGGCGAGCTCACACATGTATCATGCTTTGCCCACATGCTCAATTTTATGGTTCAGCAGTTTCTGAAAATTTACCCAGATATGCCGGATAGAAAAGTCTGGGAATATAAACTTATGATGACCTTTGACACTCTTAGTGCTGGGATGAATATATCCCAGAGTTTTATGTCTTTCTACAACAATTAAGGAATCTGCTTCCCTGACCTTTTAGGGTCATCACAACACATTACCAGACCCCAATCAGAGGGTAATAAAACTTTCACTCCTTATCTATGAACTAGTCATATTTATGTTCATCCCTCTGCCATAATGACAGTTCTGCTTCACGTCACTTGTGTTACCTATTGCATTATTCCTGTGTCCTGTTGTGTATAAATATGTGATTCTTCAGCTTTTGTTTTAGTCTTTGCCTGATGAAGAGACCTGCGTAGTCTCGAAAGCTTGCAATTTGTTACCATCTTTTCAGTTAGCCATTAAAAGGTATCAACCACTGAGGACTCTCAAGTCTAAATATTTTTCCCAGATATGCCAGAACTTTTGTTGAAGGTACACCGCTTCAACGCCCATTTACACAGGTCATCTACAGCTTTCACCTCTCTGGCACTGCTGCAGCGCTTATAAGTGCCAGCTCATCGGCTGGTGTGCGACGTCATTTTGCTCTGGAACTCCACGCTGCACATGTTGGCAAGGCTTTGCGAGCAGAAGAGGATCAAATACCAGCAATATCTGTCAGCCAAAACCAGAGTACTCCCTACTTCCTCTCTAACCTTCAACTGTTTTCAAAGCTGGACAACTGGTATGAGCTGTCCCTCTAAGCCTTGGAGGTGTTTTGCTGCCCTACCACTAGCTTCTTCCCTGAGCGGGTTTTTAGTGTTGCTGGGGGTTCATAACAGACAGGCGCTTTTGGCTGTCAGCAAAAAATGCTGTCAGGCTCATGCTGATAAAAATGAACAAAGTCTGGATTAGCCCCAATTTTTCCACATCAGCAGATGACAGAAGCACATAAAGCATATTCTGAGGCTACTTCATTAGGCACTGACAAAAACTTGTCCCAGCACAACGTTCAGCTATCCATACCCGAGGCCTTGAAATGAAAAAGAGAGTTCCCAGCCACTCACCAACATGCCCAAATGCTAAATGGGCTAATTCCCATTCTGCTTTCTGTAGAAATGGTGCAATTTAGGCATGTAGACACGGAAGACTTTTGCCCACTCATGGAGGCAGCTGTCCCTGACAGATAAAAAATGTAATAGAAAAAAGGTTTAGTTGCGCTTAACATGTGACAAAATAGGTCACAATTAGTGATGAGCGAGTATACTCATTGCTCGGGTGTTGTCCGAGTATTTGGAAGTGCTCTGAGATTCAGTTTCTGTTGCCGCAGCTGCATGATTTATGGCTGCTGGACAGCTTGAATACATGTGAGGAATGCCTGTTTGTTAAGGAATCCCCACATGTATTCAGCCTGTCAAATAGCCGCAAATCATGCAGCTACGGCAACAGAAAGTAAATCTCCGAGCACTTATAAATACTCGGAGATCACCCGAGCGTGCTCGGGAAAAACCAAGCAATGAGTATACTCGCTCATCACTAGTTACAATCTTACAATTTATAAAAACCACACTGGCGCTAACCTAATTTTGTTTATGTTAAACGCCGCTGGCACCCTGACAGATGGAGTGTGCAATTCTGCCTGAGTTGCAATAAACACATGGAAACAAAGGTGGGCTGCCACGCTAGTAACAAATAATAGTGAACAAGTAGCAATGTGACTGTTGCCCTACAGTCACTACACCCACAAAAACTCCAGAAATGGCACTTACTTTAGTGTGCCTAAAGTTATAGTTTCCTGTGGTTCTGGAGAAGTAGTCTTAAAAATGCTGTAAAGTTAGGAAGCGTCCTCCCGTTTTCAGAAAGTGACTCCTGTGCACGTGTCTGTATGCTCCGGCGATCAGCCTTCGCCAATGGCGCCGCCGTGCAGTAGCGTAATGAGCAGGGGCATGGTTAAGCGGTGACGTCACCTGCCCGTAATGACGGACATGTACAAGGGCCAATCCCGATGCGTTTCGAGGGACCCGTCCCTCTTCCTCAAGGTTATGGCACCTATACTACCCCTGTCTATTTGTACCCCCGATCCCTATTGTTTCAATGATCCGCCCCATTTGTTTGCAAATAGGATTCTGTTGGGAAAGCTGTTTCTCATAATAGGTGCTGCGTTACCGCTACTCTGCATATGTAAATTGCATAATTAGGGGTATAGCTAAATGAAAACAATCTCCATTGTCTTAAGCTGGAAACATTATCACAAATGGTATAAGGGCTGTACATTTCTGCAACCCATGAATATATAAACAAAGGAGAGAGATAAACGAAAACTACATTAATCTTGGACTAATACTAACAGTGTAAATGGTGAAAACCTGCCGCTTCCTAACTACAATGGATGACCATAAACATGTTAAAAATGTAAAAAACTTTCTATTAATTAAATATTAAAATGTAAAATATGGAAATAAATAAATATAAAAATAGAAATAAATAAATATATGAAAAAATCTATTTTTATTATAAAAAAACAGAAGTATGTAAAAATACATTATTTAAATAAATTACTTGATTTTAGTATCCTGAATTCTGCTGCTGAGTCCGTAGATTCTTAAAGTAATAAAAATGACTTAAAAAATATTACAAAATTAATCTCCCTTTGCATTACTCTCCCGAGCATAAAGTTCAATTTCATACTTAAGTCCCTTAGGGACCAAACTATCTAATGTAAAGATCTACTTGGATTCAATTTTGGACATATCTTTCAGAAAGTCCCCACTAGAGTTGAGCGAAACAGGTCGGTCAGATTCAAAAGTTGCCGACTTTCGCCAAAGTCGGGTTTCGTTGGCTGAAACCCGACCATAGCGTGCAGACGGCCATGCGGTCGTCGACCCCAGCTCCCATGTCGGTTTTCCCATAATGCTTGCAGGCGCCTTATTTCAGCAAATGAGCAAGGACATACACTGTGGGCAACGAGATGACATGGGCAGCGGCCGCCACCAATCGAAGAGAAGGGCACTGCAGTGATTGGCTTGCTTTGGGGGGCGTCATAGTGTCTATAAAAACCCTGAGCATCAATCTCCATTTTACTTCTGCCGATCTTAACAGTAGGGAGAGGTTGCTGCCACTGTTTATCAGTAGGGAGAGAGTTAGGGCTGGAAAGAGAAGTTCTTCTGTGCTTATGCTGATAGCAATTGTGCTGTACAGTTAGTGTGCAGTGACAGGGAGGATTTTCTTGTGTGCAGCAGCGCTGGTTATTAGGCTGCCTGATAGCTGTATAGCTGTATTGCTGTGCAGATTGCTTTTTACACAGCACTAATACTTTTATTCTTTTTTTCTGCACAGTTACGGACCGTTCATTTTTTCCCACACTGTATAGAGCTGTACGCTCCTCACACACTACCGTGTACCGGCTGGTATCACGGACAAATACATGCTGACTATCTATGTGTGACTCCGGAAATATATATGGAGATTGCAGTTTTCCCCTACACCGTATACAGCTGAATGCTTCTGAGACAGTACCGTATATCTGCTCTTTGTATTATGGTCGGTCAAATCCATACTGAGTGATCATCTGTGTGTGACTCCGGAAATACATACGGAGATTGCAATTTTCCCTTACACCGTATACAGTTGTACGCTTCTGAGACAGTACCGTATATCTGCTCTTTGTATTACGGTCAAATCCATACTGAGCGAGCGTCTGTGTGTGACTCCGGAAATATATACGGAGATTTAAATTTTCCCCTACGCCAAATACAGCTGTACATTCCTCATACAGTACCATATATCTGCTGGTATTTTTGGTACATTTTCCCAAACATGAGGAAGTAAGGTGGAAGAGGCCACAGACGTGGGCATGGGGGGCCAGCTGGGAATGATGGTGGTGGTACATCTGCTGGTAGTGCCAAAAGTCCAATAGCACCTAAGGCAGGAGGTGTTCAGCCTGCGTCATCATCTGGCTCCAGAATGCCTGGAAGGCTCCCTTTAATGGGAGTAGGTAAACCGCTTTTAAAGCCAGAGCATCAGGAACAGGTTTTGGCTTACATTGCCGAAACAGCCTCCAGCTCTATCTCCTCCTCTTCTGAAGTTTCAAAAACTGCAAGCACTGAGTTGTCAGTGCATGCTCCTGGTCAGGAACAACACATTTCCTTGTGTCCTTCACTCCCACCAAAAGTGAAGGATTCGGCAGGCCACACTTCAGATTACTCCATGGAGCTCTTTTCACATAACATGCCTGGGTTATCAAGTCAAATCCTGAATTCCCCAGTCCAACATGAATCAGAGATGGAGTGCACTGATGCACAGCCACTGCTCGATGATTCTGCTGGTACATTCACCCAGAGCACTACATTGCCCTCACAGTCTACTGAGCCATAATCTGACCCTGATGAAACTCAGGTGCACCTTCCCGCATACTATACCACCTTACACGGTGACACAGAGGAAGGTGCAGATGAAATTGAAGAGGAGGTGATGGATGACCCAGTTGATGACCCAGATTGGCATCCATTGGGGAAGAGGGTGCCGCTGGCAATAGCTCAGAAGAGGAGAAGGATCCGCAGCAGGCATCAACATCGCAGCAGCGTTTATCTGGCAGGCCCGTAGCAGTAGAAAGATGTGATAATAAAACAGAAAGAGTTCCAGGACAGCTTGGCCAGAAGGTCAAATTAGCACAGCGAGCAAGCCCTGAAAATTTATACCACAGTAGGAAGAGTGCAGTGTGGCACTTTTTTGACCAAAATCCTATTGATGAGGCAAAGGTTATCTGTAAGAAGTGCGGAAGGACCTTTAGCCGAGCGAAAAATCTCAGAAATTTGAATACCAGTTGCATGCTTAGACATTTAATCAACATGCACTTGCAAGCTTGGGCGGACTACAAAACCTCAGGTAGCACATGTGCACCTGCTCCGACAGAAGGTAGCAAGAAACGCTCCATCACTTCCTCCACTGTAAGCCCACCGGTTAGCACACTACCAGCAAGAAATGTTGAGGTGTCGTCGCAAGGCTAAAGCAATCAGGGAATCACAATGTTTTTGCAATGAAAGACTGAATCTAGGCCATCACCACCACCACCATCACCATCATCAACCCCCTCTCAGTCCGTCATGTCCACCCCTAGTTCACGCATATGCAGCTCTCAAGTCCAGCTCACCCTAGCAGACACTCTGAGTAGGACAAGAAAATACTCATCCTCTCATCTGCATACACTGGCTTTGAACGCCTACATTGTCAAACTGATCTCATTAGAGATGATGCCCTTCCGTTTGGTTGAAAGCGCAGCGTTTCGAGAGCTCATGGCCTACGCTGTCCCACTCTGTGACTTTCCCAGTCGGCACTACTTTTCTAGAAAAGCCATCCCTGCCCTCCACCTGCATGTGAAACACTGCATTGTCCATGCACTCAAACAATCAGTGAGTGGAAAGGTGCACCTCAAAACAGATGCATGGGCCAGTAGGCATGGCCAGGGCTGTTACGTGTCCATCACTGCGCACTGGGATTATGTGGTGGATGCAGGGTCCACAGGGGACAGCGGCGGTAGGACAGTGCTGCCTAGCCCACGGTATGGACAACAGTTGGTTGTAGGCATTCGACCCTACTCCTCCTCCAGAAGCAAAAGCTCATTGACAGAGCGCAGTCACACGAGCACTCCATCAGCAGCTGCCAGTGTTGCACACGAGGTGTCCCACTAACGAACAGCTAGTGGTAAGCGTCAGCAGGCTGTTTTAAAGATGATGTCTTTGGGCGACAATAGACACACCGCGGAGGTACTGGCAGACTACTTGCAGCGACAAACTGAGTCATGGCTGTGCAGTCTACATCTTGCGCCAGGCAAGGTAGTCAGTGATAACGACCGTAATTTTGTGGCGGCCATAGCCCTGGCAAAACTCAGACACATTCCTTGCCTGGCTCATACCTTGAACCTGGTGGTGCAGTGCTTCCTAAATAATTATCCGGAGTTAACAGCCCTGCTCGATAAGATGCGAAGATTTGCTCGCACATCCGTCGCTCGCCCATAGACTCCAGTCGTATGCAGAGGCTGCAGCGATCGCTCCACCTCCCCAAGCACCGCCTACAAGGTGGAACTCCACCATGCACATGGTTAAGAGACTGTGCGAACAGAGACAGGCTGTAATGCATTTGTGGGATTGTGGGAGGATACACAAGCAGGCAGTTTGAGGGCAGACATCGAGTTGTCGGGTGTGCAGTGGTCAAAGCTGAATGACCTCTGTAAAGTCCTTCAGTGTTTTGAGGAATGCACACGACTGGTAAGCGCAGACGACGCCATCATAAGCATGAGCATCCCACTTATGTGTCTGCTCATGCACATTAAGGATCGGGCGTCTGCAGCGGAGGAGGAAGAGGAGGAGGAGGGAAGCATTGATGACAGTCAGGCATTGTCTGCTCAGGGAACTGTCCTGGACGAAGTGGAGGAAGAAGAGGAAGAGGAGGAGGAGGATGAGGGGGATGATTATTTTGGGGAGGAGGATGCTTCTCAGAGAAAATGTTGGCTTGCCAAGGTCAGTTACAGGGTTTGTGCGTGACTGGAGGGATGTGGATTTGGCAGAAAGTGCTCCTCCACCCAACACTGTCAGTGCATCATTGACACCTGGAACATTGCCCCAAATGTGTGATTATGTCTTGCGGATCCTAAAAAGGGACCACCGCATTGGCAAAATTATGAAGGATGACGACTACTGGTTGGCCAGCATCCTCGATCCACGCTATAAAGGCAAATTACAGAACATCATGCCACAGGAGAACCTAGAGCTAATATTGGCCAACAAACAAGCAACTCTGGTAAACCATTTGTTAGAGGCATTCCCAGCACACAGCAGCGGTGCAGGTTCTACCATGAGCCGTACTGGGCCAAAAGGAAGAAGTGTTCGTGGTGCACACAGCCAAAGTGGCGTTGGAGACAGGGGTTTCATGACCATGTTGTGGATTGATTTCTCGAGTAACGCTTACATGACAGGTAATACTGAATCAATTGCAACAGACAGGAGACAGCAGTTGTCAACTATGGTTCAAAATTACCTCTCCTCCCCTATCGATGTTCTCCCTCACAGTTCATTCCCCTTTGACTACTGGGTCTGTAAACTGGACACCTGGCCTGAATTGGCCCAATATGCTTTACAGGATCTCGCTTGCCCTGCTGGTAGTATGCTATCAGAAAGAGTCTTCAGTGCAGCTGGATCAATCCTGACAGAAAGAAGGACCCGGCTGTCGACCCAAAATGTTGGTGATCTCACCTTCATAAAAATGAACCATGCCTTGGATTCAAAGGATTTTGTACCACCTTCCCCTGATGACACATAGGTTGCCAGCAAAATGGCTTGCTTTGTCCTCCTATTCCTCCGACTTCTCCAGTTCCTCCATTTGTAGCTGCTGAACGTCCAGCCTACACTTCAACATATGCCAGGTTTTCCACCTCCCTAACTGGGCTGTTCCCCCCCCAGGGCCGATGTCAGCACCTGGCGCACCCAGGCAAGTGCCGGTTCCCTGAGCAGGTGGGGGGCGACTCGTGGGCGACGGCACTGGCACAGGGCCCCTCATAGCACGCAAAAGTGTCTCTGATGGTGGGGGGCCCTTTCGCCGCCAGACATACCGGCGTAGTATGAGGGGCCCTGTGCCAGTGCCATCTTGCTTGCTCAGGGCCACAGCACTTGCAATACTTACCTCTCCCTGCTCCACCGCTGTGACGACTTCTGCGTTTCCTGACAGTGACATTCAGGTCAGAGAGCGCGATGACGTCACATCTGTACGCCTCTGCCTAAAACAGTCCAAGTGCAGAGAGCTGGAAGATGGCGATGCTGAGGAGTCCAGAGTAGAGCAGTGCCCAGCGAGGAGAGGTATTTCATTTTTTTTAATGTTTGGAGCAATATATGGGGAGCATTATACACTGGAGAATGATATATGGGGCCTATCTTACACTGGAGCATCATCCATGGGGCCCATCATATACTGGAACATTCTAAATGGGGGACATCAGACACTGGAGCATTATAAATGGGGTCCATTATATATGGAGCATTATATTGGCCCATCATGCACTGGAGCATCATCCACGGGGCCCATCATACACTGGAGCATTGTAAATGGGGGACATCAGACACTGGAACAGCATTTATGGGGCCCATTATACACTGAAGCATTATAAATGGGGCCCATTGTATATGGAGCAATATATTGGCACATCATACACTGGAGCATCATCTATGGGGCCCATCATATACTGGAGCATTCTAAATGGGGGACATCAGACACTGGAGCAGCATTTATGGGGCCCATTATACACTGAAGCATTATAAATGGGGCCCATTGTATATGGAGCAATATATTGGCACATCATACACTGGAGCATCATCTATGGGGCCCATCATATACTGGAGCATTCTAAATGGGGGACATCAGACACTGGAGCAGCATTTATGGGGCCCATTATACACTAAAGCATTATAAATGGGCCCATTGTATATGGAGCAATATATTGGCACATCATACACTGGAGCATCATCTATGGGGCCCATCATATACTGGAGCATTCTAAATGGGGGACATCAGACACTGGAGAAGCATCTACGGGTCCCATTATACACTGGAGAATTATAAATGGGGCCCATTATATATGGAGCATTATATTGGCCCATCATACACTGGAGCATCATCCATGGGGCCCATCATATACTGGAGCATTCTAAATGGGGGACATCAGACACTGGAGAAGCATCTACAGGGCCCATTATATACTGGAGCATTATAAATGGAGCCCATTATATTGGCCCATCATACACTGGAGCATCATCCATGGGGCCCTTCATATACTGGAGCATTCTAAATGGGGGACATCAGACACTGGAGCAGCATCTATGGGGCCCATTATACACTGGAGCATTATAAATGGGGCCCATTATATATGGAGCACTATATTGGCCCATCATACACTGGAGCATCATCCATGGGGCTCATCATATACTGGAGCATCTAAATGGGGGACATCAGACACTGGTTCATCATTTAATGGGCCCATCATACACTGGAGCGTCATCCATGATGCCCATCAAATACTGGAGCATCATATGGGGTTCATTATTTATGGGGCATCATATAGGGTATGGAGCATCATATGGAGCACATATGGGGCCAATTCTATATGGAGCATTATATGGAGCCCATTCTGTATGGAGCAATATATGCGGGCCCATCATATACTGTATGGAGCTTTATATGCTACTCATTATACTGTATGGAGCAATATGTGGGGCTCATTCTACTCTATGGGGACAGTCCTATGCTGTATGGCACATTATATGAGGACCATCATATACAGCATTAAGTGGATCTTATCATATACTGTATGGAACATTATATGGGACCAATTAGTCTGTATGGAGCAATATATGGGGCTCATTATTCTGTGTGGCGCACTATGTGGTGGCCATAATACTGTATGGAGTAATATACTGTCCGGTTTTTGAGCTATTGCCAAGATTTCTGTGCCGTATAGGAGCATCATGAATTGTGATATGTGTTATAGGGGCCCACTGACACTCTTTCGCCCAGAGCACACGAAAACCTGGAGCCAGCTCTACTCCCCCACAATTTTAGGAAAAAAAAAACCCCAGTTTTCAATGCGTAACTATTATTATAAAGTTAATGAAGGTTGCCAAGCTTAAGTACCATATATACTCATGTATAAGCCGACCCACGTATAAGCCGACCCCCCTAATTTTGCCACAAAAAACTGGGAAAACTTATTGACTCGCGTATAAGCCTAGGGTGAAAAATGATTATGCCCGCATATGCTCCATAGCTTAGGCCCCCATAAACTGCACAGATTATGCCCCATATGATCCACAGATTATGCCCCCATATGCTGCACAGATTATGCCCCCATATGCTCCCCTGATTATGCCCCCGTATGATCCACAGATTATGCCCCCGTATGCTCCACAGATTATGCCCCCATATGCTGCACAGATTATGCCCCCATATGCTCCCCTGATCATGCCCCCATATGCTCCAGATTATGCCCCATATGCTCCAGATTATGCCCCCATATGCTGCACAGATTATGCCCCCATATGCTGCACAGATTATGCCCCATATGATCCACAGATTATGCCCCCATATGCTCCAAAATTATGCCCCCATATGCTCCAGATTATGTCCCCATATGCTGCACAGATAATGCCCCCGTATGCTCCCCTGATAATGCCCCCATATGCTCCAGATTATGCACCCATATGCTGCACAGATTATGCCCCCATATGCTGCACAGATAATGCCCCGTATGATCCATAGATTATGCCCCAATATGCTCCAGATTAGGCCCCATATGCTGCACAGATTATGCCCCCGTATGCTCCAGATTATGCCCCCATATGCTCCACAGATTATGCCTCCATATGCTGCACAGATTATGCCCCATAGTATACAACCCTTATGCTGCCGCGCTGCTGCTGTTGCAAAAAAAGACATACTCACCTCTCGTCGCTAGGGGCCAGGTGCTGGTGTCCTGAGCAGGTGGTGACACCGGCGCGCTATGGGGGACAGGTGCCGGTGTCACCGCTCGCTCAGGACCCCGGCACCTGAGATATTTACCTGTCCTCTCTCCACCTCTGCGCACTGCTCCCTCTTCCGGGTCCTTGGCAGTGAATGATCAGGCAGGGGGAGCGGTGCGCACTAACGACGTCATCGCGCCCTCTTCCTGAACATTCACAGCCAGAGGAGTAGGACGAGGGAGCAGCGTGCAGCAGTGGTCCGGGGACAGGTAAATATCGCTATACTGACCCCTCTGCCGGCGTCGTCTCTGCAGCCTCTCCTCTTCTCCCGGCGGTCTCCGCAGCTCTTCAGTCCTACAGCGGTCACGTGGTACCGCTCGTTAAAGTCATGAATATGTGAATATTCGTGACTTTAATGAGCGGTACCATGTGACCGCTGCAGGAAGGAGCCGGAGATCGTGGGAGAAGCAGGGGGGCTGCAGAGACCGCGCCAGCGGAGAGGTGAGTATGATCCGACACCCTCGCTCCCCCTCCCTCGACGACCCCCGTATATGTCCCGCGTATAAGCCGAGAGGGGGACTTTCAGCCCTAAAAAATGGGCTGAAAATCTCGGCTTATACACGAGTATATACGGTAATAAGAATTGATGTCGTTGGCATTGAAATGGGCACTTTAGGTGTGTTTACTGTCCTCCACTCCCTGCCGACTTTGCTTCCCCATTGACTTGCATTGGGTTTCGTGTTTCAGTCGGACCACCGACTTTTCCCGATAGTCGGCCGATTTCGTTCGACTCAACTTTTGAGAAAGTCGGGTTTCATGAAACCCGACTCGACCCTAAAAAAGGCAAAGTCACTCATCTCTAGTTCTCATACTTTGCACTGACAAGGGCCAATAGCCCGAAACATTGTGTCTGTAAATTTAGATACTGAGTTGGCTTTTATCCTAAGTTATATTACAAGACTCGTTAAAGGATCGATTGTGACTTGTAGGATCGCTGCTTCCAACAGGTGGCGCTAAAGGGTTCAAGTCCTCTTTTTATCTGATGAGGCAATTTGCATATTAAATTTCCCAGAGAAGCATTGCACAGCGAATAAGCTTCCTTATCTTGACAAGCCAGAGCTGGTGTGTCTCTCTTCACAAGGAGAAATCTTACCCCTTAGACCCTAACTTTACAGCATTTTTAAGACGGCTTCTCCAGAACCACGGGACAACTATAACTTTGGGCACACTAAAGTAAGTGCCATTTCTGGACTATTTGTGGGTGTAGTGACTGCAGGGGAACAGTCACATTGCTATTTGTTCACTATTATTTGTTACTAGCACGGCAGCCCACATTTGTTTCCAGATAATGCACTGGAAAGCCTGCAGACAGTTTGCTGAAGACAAGTGGACTAAGCACGTGACTTATTGAAACTATGTCGTATAACGAGACCAAGATAAACTTATTTGGTTCAGGTGTCAAGCATGTGTTGCAACAACCAGGTGAGGAGTTACAAAGACAAATGTGTCTTTCCTACAGTCAAGCATGGTGTTGGGAGTGTCATGGTTTGAGGCTGCATGAGTGCTGCCGACTGTGGGAAGCTACAGTTCATTGAGGGAACCATGAATGCCAACATGTACTGTGACATACTGAAGCAGAGCATGATCCCCTTCCCTTCAGAACCTGGGCTGCAAGGCAATATTCCAACATGACAATGACCCCAAACACACCTGTAAGACAACCACTGCCTAGCTAAAGAAACTGAGGGTAAAGGTAGTGGACTAACCAAGCATATCTCCATGTTAAATTGTTAGCGAAGTTTCTAGTATTGCATTTGTTTTTTGGGACTATTGTGATTGATAAAATAATATATGTAGTAATAGTCAACTTACCAATTGCCTGTAATAAAGAAAAAAAGTTCAGCATAGCTCTGTGAATCTTGCTGGTGAGTTCCAGTCTTCATTGTTAAGAATTTTGGGGTACATATGACACTTTCATTGCCTTTTTTTATTTGCAATAGTTAAATACCTATGTTTTGATATACTGTATTGTACTTTTACAGACACATACCAAATATGTTTTATTTATTTGTAGAATATCTGGACTACTTGTAGTGTACTGCCCTCTCCCTGCACCACTCAAAAATTATTTATTTATTATGCTTGTTTATTTGCCACCATTTTTTCAATATTTTACATACATCATCATCTCTGTCCCTATTGAGGCTCACAATCTACATTCCCTATTAGTATGCTTTTGGAGCGTGGAAAGAAACTGGAGAACTCAGAGGAAACCCACGCAAAGACGGGGAGAACATGCAAACTCCTTGCAGATGTTGTCCTTGGTAGTATCTAAACCAGTGAAGTGCAAGGAGTTGTATGTTCTCCCCATGTTTTTGTGGGTTTCCTCAGGGTACTCAGGTTTCCTCCTTAACTCCAAGGACATATTCTAGCTGATCCTCTGATCAGCAGGTGAAACAGTCTAATTTTTTTTACTAGGGTTCTTTTTATAACTAAGGACTTGCATGATCTATATTAGGGCCTGTGCATAAGTTGTAGATTTGTCGTGTTTTTTTCCACGCAGTCTTTTCACAAAACCTGAAGTGTCCCTGATGCCAGCAAAGTGAATGAGAGTCCTGAAGTCTCATGCACACGTTGCTAATTTTTTTCTTGCAAAATTGCAGTAGATTTAAATCTGCAGAATGCCAATTCTTTCAGCATTTTTGCTGCAGATTTCACTCATACTAATAAGTGAGGAAAAGTCTCCTCAAAAAACGCATGTAAAAAACGCTGCAAAAATATGGAAAAATGCACCTATTTTATACAATGCTTTTCCTGCCAAAAGATGCAGAAATTTCTGCACCAAATACTTTACGTGTGCAAATACCCTTAGTTGCTTTTTTAAATTGATTCTTATTTTGGGTTGTCATTTTAGGGGTGTCAGAATGAATTACTAGTTTTCCATAGTTATGTCATCATATTACCAAACTTACAATGGTCGTCCTGAAATAGATTAATATTATCAACACTGTATTCGATGGAATTCACGTCATTATAGAAAATCATCTCAATAAGCCATTTACAATACTTTTGGTGTACTTAAATATACAGCTCTGGGAATTATTAACCCTACGATGCATGACATTCGGAATCTACACTCTTACATATCCCGGGCCTTTTAGGCCCGTTTGCAACTTATATGGAAGGAATTGACAAAAAAAAATAGGCATTTTTTGAGTTTATTTCAAAATTGTAAAGTCAGATATGACAAATGCACACAATTATAAGTGGTTATAAAGAGAAATAATATGTAAATTGAAGTAAACAAAACCTGCAACTAGTTTTCATTTCTAACTTTTCCTTTAATTTTCAATTTTATTACTCTCCATCACAATTTTCACATGTTATCTTCTCTAAAGAATGTTCTTTACAAACATTTTTGATGATTTCAGGTTTTTTTTTTCCGGGTATTGAGTTCAACAATGGCATCATGATGCATTGCACTGCAAAAAATTCCAGCCATTTCAGCCTAAAGAAGTGACCTGAGATGTCCTGAACAGTATATAAAATTCTCAATCCAGGAAAGAATCAACACATCCAGAATTAAATTTGACAAATAGCTAAACAGAGTATAAAGAAATGAAGCCAGCAAAGAATCAACAAATGCAGAAATACATGTGATAATGGCTGACCAGTCTAAACAACATGTATGAAACCAGCTTGGCTATCTAATCTTATAAATGCAGCTGGCAGATGCAGGAGTAATAGTCTTGGGTATCTGGTGGCTACAAACAGTTTCCAAATGGTACTTACCAGCAATAATATCACACAGGGGGTAATGGAAGTCCTTGATATTCAGTCAGTGAGGGAATGAGCTTCTCCTTCCAACAGTGCATCAATTGTGAAAGATGGGTGGGGAGAGCAAAGGGACAAAAGGCAAATAGCTAGGTGGAGCCTGTATGCTGTGTACACAAACTAAAGGTGGCTTCACATGGGTCATCTATTGTTCAACTGGTTTATCTACTGACCACAGGTAGTTGGCTGTGTGAAAGGACCTTTAAGGGTATGCCACACTAAACAATATCGCTAACGGGATCGCTAAAAAACGTCACTATTTAGCGATCCCGTTAGCGATATTGTTCAGTGCGGCAGCTTCCAGCGACGAGCTTCCTGCTGTGATCTCGCTCGTCGCTGGAATCGTTCCGGACCCTATTTTCTCGTCGGCGCTCCCGCTGGGTAAGTATCTTATCGCTGTGTGGCACCTTTTCTTAGCGATTTAGCGGTACTATTGTACCGCTAAAGTCGTTAAGAAGATCGCTAACGGCGATAGCGTCGTTAACTATATCGCTAAATGTGGCCGCATTTAGCGATATAGAAACAATCCCGCTAGCGATCGCATTAGTATGCGTCGTTATTGTGATCGCTAGCGGGATTGTTTAGTGTGGCAGTACCTTTAGTCTGAAAACATAAATGTCATGCAGACATTTTGTTCTTCCAAAAAAGCATTTTTATAAAAAAAACATGATCACATGAAACTAGGAAATTACCAACAACTAAAAACCTGAGAAATACCTAGAGTTTCAAAATTCTAAAGTACAGCAAGTAATCTTGCAGAAAATAGCAAAAAAAAATAAATAAAAAAAAATAAACTGATGAGTATATGATAAACCTAATACGGGCTTAAAAGGCCCGGGATATGTAAAGCTGTAGTATTCCAAAAAAAAATTATATAAAAAAAAACCCATCACATAAAAATATATAAACAACTGGAAATTACACACAACTACAGACCTGAGGAATACCTAGAGTTTCAAAATTCTAAGTTTAAAAACATTTCAGAATTTTTGCAAAACAAAAGTTCCCGGGCCTAAAAGGCCCGGGATATGCATCGTAGGGTTAAGAGACCACTTTCAAATGTTCAGTTTGTCTGATTTTTCTGTTTATAGGTATACTTTTGAGTAAAATGTAAATTGTTCTTTTAATCTACAAACTTCTTACAACGTCACCAAATTTCCAAGCAATAAATTTTGTATTTTTTTCTGACAAAGAAAAATGGTCAAAATTGAAAAAAAAAATCCAGTGCTTTCTGACCTCAAATAAAGCAATGAAAACAAATTCATAATCATTTAGAAACAACAATACTAATGTTTAACTCAGGAAGAGTGCTAAAATAAATATTTTGTGGAATAACCATGATTTTTAAAAACAGCTTTCATGCATCTTGGCATGCTTTCCACCAGTCTTTCACACTGCTTCTGGCGCAAAAATTTAAGCAGTTCTTCTTTATTTGATGGCTTGTGACTATTCATCATCCACTTGTTCACATTACAGAGGTTTTCAATGGGGTTCAGGTCTGGAGAATGGGCTGCCCATGACAGGGATTTGATGTGGTGGTCTCTTAATTTTTGTCATAGGTGTATGAAGAAAACAAAAATATATTTACAAAGTCAAAATGCCTATCCAGTTTATAATCATTGTAAAAAATCTTATTTTACTTCAATTTAGTTGGATGAACTTTTTGTCACACCTTCCTTATTCTAGTAGTGTCATCTCATATTTCCATGCAAAACAAAATGTACCGTATATACTCGTGTATAAGCCGAGATTTTCAGCCCATTTTTTAGGGCTGAAAGTCCCCCTCTCGGCTTATACGCGGGTCATATACGGGGGTTGGCGGGGGAGGGGGAGCGGGTGTGTCGGATCATACTCACCCCTCCGCCGGCGCGGTCTCTGCAGCCCCCCTGCTTCTTCCACGATCTCCGGCTCCTTCCTGCAGCGGTCACATGGCACCTCTCATTAAAGTCATGAATATGCACATATTCATGACTTTAATGAGCGGTACCATGTGACCGCTGTAGGAAGGAAGCGCTGTGGAGACCGCCGGGAGAAGAGGAGAGGCTGCAGAGACCGCGCCGGCGGAGGGGTGAGTATAGCGATATTTACCTGTCCCGTTCCACCGCTGCGCGCTGCGTCCTCATCTGACTCCTCTGGCTGTGAATGATCAGGCAGAGGGCGCGATGACGTCGTTAGTGCGCGCAGCGCCCCCTGCCTGATCATTCACAGCCAGAGGAGTCAGACGAGGACGCAGTGTGCAGCGGTGGAATGGTACAGGTAAATATCTCAGGTGCCAGGGTCCTGAGCGAGCGGTGACACCGGCACCTGTCCCCCATAGCGTGCCGGTGTCACCGCCTGCTCAGGACACCGGCACCTGGCCCCAGCGACGAGAGGTGAGTAGTGTTGAGCGATACGATACTGCAAATATCGGGTATCGGCCGATATTAGCTGTATCGGACTTTCGATTCCGAGTTCCGATATTGTCGTCTTATCGGATACCGGAATCGGAATTGTCACTGTCACTGTCAGTGTCCGTCGGTCGGGTCTGTCAGGAGTCAGCGGCACTTACCTGGCAGAAGATCTCCGGCGGTCACGGCCTGGACTGCTTGATGGCCGCCATCATCTTTCCCCGGCGGTCACATGCAGTTTCTCGCGATAACTGCAGTGACTGCTGGGTAATCCCGGCCGTAAAGCAGTCAGTCCGATGACGTCACCGCCGGGGAAGCAGGTAATCAGCTGTGCTGCGTCGCGATGACATTCCGATGTAGCAGAGCTGGATCGTCGTGGGACCCTCGTTACTATGGACTGCGTCGGACAGGTGGTATACTGTTGGTTTGTTTTTTTCCTTTTTTTACAGGAGATCGATGGCGTCGCAGGAATGAGAGTATAATAAAAGAAATGAAAACTGTGTTGTCTCTTTTATTTCATTAAAAGACTTTTTTCTTGCTTTGTCTTTTTTTTATACATTTAAAAACTTTGGGATTAATAATGGATCGGTGTCTTATTGACGCCTATCCATTATTAACCGGGCTTATTGTCACCGTGCAATCAACGGTGACATTAACCCCTTATTACCCCACTTGCCACCGCTACAGGGCAATGGGAAGAGCAGGGTAAAGTGCCACAATTGGCACATCTTTTGATGCGCCAAATGTGGGGCTGCTGTAGCCTGGTATTATCAGGCTGCTGAGGGCCAAAATCCATGGGCCTTGACAGTCTTTTAATACCAGGCCGCAGCAGTCTGCATTTTACTTGGCTGGTTAACAAAAATAGGGGGACCCCTACGCCGTTTTTTTTTCGAGGGGATCCCCTATTTTTGTTAACCAGCCAAGCTAAGCAGACTGCTGTGGCCTGGTATTATCAGGCTGGCAAGGTCCATGGATATTGGATCCTTACCAGCCTGAAAAACCAGGCCTCAGCAGTCTGCTTCATCTGGCTGGTTAACAAAAATAGGGTGGACCCCACGCCAATTTTTTTTCGAGGGGATCCCCTATTTTGTTAACCAGCCAAGATATGCAGACTGCTGTGGCCTGGTATTATCAGGCTGGCAAGGTCCATGGATCTTGGCTCCTTACCAGCCTGAAAAACCAGGCCTCAGCAGTCTGCTTCATCTGGCTGGTTAACAAAAATAGGGGGGACCCCACGCCAATTTTTTTTCGAGGGGATCCCCTATTTTTGTTAACCAGCCAAGATATGCAGACTGCTGTGGCCTGGTATTATCAGGCTGGCAAGGTCCATGGATCTTGGCTCCTTACCAGCCTGAAAAACCAGGCCTCAGCAGTCTGCTTCATCTGGCTGGTTAACAAAAATAGGGGGGACCCCACACCAATTTTTTTTCGAGGGGATCCCCTATTTTTGTTAACCAGCCAAGATATGCAGACTGCTGTGGCCTGGTATTATCAGGCTGGCAAGGTCCATGGATCTTGGCTCCTTACCAAGCCTGAAAAACCAGGCCTCAGCAGTCTGCTTCATCTGGCTGGTTAACAAAAATAGGGGGGACCCCACGCCAAATTTTTTCGACGGGATCCCCTATTTTGTTAACCAGCAAAGATAAGCAGACTGCTGTGGCCTGGTATTATCAGGCTGGCAAGCAGGGTCGGACTGAGCCACCGGAGAAACCTCCGGTGGGATCCAGCTCCTGCGTGGTGGGCCCTGATTTGAAAGGATAGGTCGCGGGGCAGAGGGGGCGGTGGCCCCGGGCCCCGCGCTCTGAGGGGGCCCACCCGGAGCTACGCTACAGTAACTGTATCGGCGTGCACAGCACGCCGATACAGTTACATTCTGCGGCAGAGCAGGGAGAATCGATCTTCCTGCTCTGCCGCCCAGAAGCTATGGGGCCTGAACAGGCGTTGGGGGGGCCCGGTGCCAGCAGTGGGCCCCCCACCCGTCATCGGAGGGTCAGCTGTATCGGCATCCAGCCGATACAGCTGACCGCATAGAGAGAGAAGGAGCGAGCGCTCCTTCTCTCCCATAATCCCCTCTCAGCGTCAGACAGCGGGCGCGATGACATCACCTGCCGGCGCCCGCTGTCAGACGCTGAGAGGGAGAACAGTGAGCAGCACAGGAGCCGGGAGGTGAGTATTGTTTTTTTTTTTTTTAATGGGGGTGCATTATACTACAGAGGCTGTATATGGGGGTGCATTATACTACAGAGGCTGTATATGGGGGCTGCATTATACTACAGAGGCTCCATATTGGGGTGCATTATACTACAGAGACTCCCTATGGGGATGCATTATACTACAGAGGCTGCCTATGGGGGTGCATTATAATATAGCGGCTGCCTATGGTGGTGCATTATATTATAGACTCTGCCTATGGGGGTTTATTATAATATAGAGGCTGCCTATGGGGGTGCATTATACTATATTGAGGACTATCTGGTATATTATGCTGTATGGATGCTATCTAGGGGCCATCATACAGTGTTGGACCCATTAAATAGTTTGGGGACATTAAGGGGTCAGTATATATCCAGTGAGGGGCATTATTCTGTGTATAGGGGAGATGTACAGGGGGAGACTTGGGACATTATTAAATGTAAAGTGGACACTTATTGTTATAGGGGAACTCGGGTTACTGTGACTGTCAAAGGGGCACACAGGGCATTATTACAGTTTAGGGGACAAAATGTGGTCACTGTTTTCTAGGGCACTTGCACCCGGCATTACTATATTCTAGAGGGGTGCTTTAAAATTTAGAGGTCACACAGAACCACACAGCAGGTGCAGTAATAGGGACACATATGGCAGCAGCAGCAGCAGCAGCTCAGTATTGGGTAACACGTGCAGTAATAGGGACACATACGGCAGCAGCGGCTCAGTATTGGGGTATCAGGTGCAGTAATAGGGACACATACGGCAGCAGCGGCTCAGTATTGGGGTATCAGGTGCAGTAATAGGGACACATATGGCAGCAGCGGCTCAGTATTGGGGTATCAGGTGCAGAAATAGGGACACATATGGCAGCAGCGGCTCAGTATTGGGGTATCAGCAGGATGAGGAGTTTGTGCAGGTTGAGAATAGTCCAATTGGTGACCAAGACAGTGCTAAAAATATGAGAAGTGAAATGTGTCTTTGTTGTAATCTCTGCAGTCGAGTCCTGGCTGGAGAAGTCGTCATGTCGGTCTGGGCCAGATGGAAAAGAAATGAAAAGTGAACAATTCCATTAGAAAGAACATCAGCGGTAAGTCATTATCTGTACCTGTGCTGTAATCTATTATATGTTCTGTAGGACTGGTATTATTTACCACAGACCATATGGCGGTAATATCAATATTGGTCTTTTTATATATAGATTATTTTTGGCAACAGTGCGGTCATTTGCTGAGGTTCTCTGATTAGGGGCCCACTCAGAAGTTTCGCCCCCACTAAACCAAAACCCTAGCTACGCCTCTGGCTCTCTCTCTAGTCTTTCTTTCTCTCTCTAGTCTTTCTCGCTCTCTGTTCTTTCTTTCTCGCTCTCTGTTCTTTTTTCTCTCTATTCTTTCTTTCTCTCTCTCTTTTCTTTCTTTCCTCTCTTTCTTTCTCTATGTTCTTTCTCTCTCGCTGCTCTTTCTTTCTTTTCCTCAGTACCAGCCACTGTGCCCTCATTACCAGTCAGTGTGATCAGCAGTGCTAAATGGGTACGCTTGGGGCCAGAATATGGGTGCGATTAGCTGTTAAATGGGTGTGGTCGGGGCTTGGACTAAAATTTGCAGCGACGCCCTACGCGCGCCGCAGCCTTTAACCCTCTTTCCTGTCTTCAAAATTTGGGAGGTATGCTGTATGACCTACCTACAACTTCTGGGCATGCTCCTGATGAGCACGACGGATGGTCTCCTGAGGGATCTCCTCCCACACCTGGACTAAAGCATCCACCAACTCCTGGACAGTCTGTGGTGCAACGTGGCATGGCCTAAAATTTGCTGCAGCAGGCACAGCGTGCCACAGCCTTTGTCCCTCTTTCCCTTCTTCAAAGGTTGGGAAGTATGATGGTGGGCCCCAAGAATATTTTTTCTCTGGTGGGCCCAAGGTACTCCAGTCCGACGCTGCTGGCAAGGTCCATGGATATTGGCTCCTTAACAGCCTTAAATACCATGCCTCAGCAGCAGGGGTGTACATAGAAATCATGGGGCCCCATAGCAAAAGTCTGAATGGGCCCCCCCCAAAAAAAAAAACCCAGAGCCATTGTAAATGTAAAGTGCCAGCACAATGAGGGGACACATTAAACAAAAAAATGTATTATGCCCCATAGATTGTGCCCCCATAGATGCTTCATAGTATAGGCCCTTATGCTGCCGCAGCTGCTGCAACCAAAAAAAAAAAAAAGACATACTCACCTTTCGTCGCTGGGGGCCAGGTGCCGGTGTCCTGAGCAGGGGGTGACACCAGGTGCCGATGTCACCGCTCGCTCAGGGCCCGGCACCTGAGATATTTACCTGTCCTCTCTCCACTACTGAGTGCCGCTGTCTTCGGGGTCCTCCAGCAGTGAATGATCAGGCAGAGGGAGCGGCGCGCACTAACGACGTCATCGCGCCCTCTGACCTGAACATTGCAGCAAGAGGACGCGAGCAACGGTGGAACGGGACAGGTAAATATCCCTTATACTCACCCTTCCGCCGGCGCGGTCTGTGCAGCCCCTGCTCTTCTCCACGGTCTCCGCCGCCAGTGTTCAGCGGTCACGCGGGACAGCTCATTAAAGTCATGAATATGTGCGTATTCATGACTGTAATGAGCGGTACCACCTGACCGCTGAACACAGGCGTCGGAGACCGTGGGAGAAGAGCAGGGGCTGCAGAGACCGCACCAGGAGGGGTGAGTATATAGAAGAGCTGCGCTCCCCCTCCCCCGCCGACCCCCTGGTAGTACTGTGTCAGCACAGCTACCCGACCGTCGAGGGCCCCCTCACCTGTCCGGGCCCCATAGCAGCTGCTTGGTCTGCTTCATTCACAGTACGCCACTGCTCAGCAGTCTGCTTCATCAGGCTGGTTAACAAAAATAGGGGGGACCCGACGCCATTTTTTTTTCGAAGGGAACCCCTATTTTTGTTAATCAGTTCCCTCTGACGTCACTGATTGTGTCCCTGGCTGACCTGAAGTGAAAGTGGAAAGCAATCAATTAAGCTTTCCACTTCCTCTCCTGTCAGCCAGGAGAGGAACTCATTCATTTGGGGGTTTACTGTGAGGCTGCAGCATTAGCTGTGGTCCCTGCAGTAAACATTAACCCTTTCTGAAGGATTACACCGTGGGACCTGACTGTGCATGGGATAGGTAAGAATAATTTTGCTTTTTTATTTTATTTTTATTACAGGAAATGGTTTTTGCAGTCAAATAAAAGATGGTCAAAAACATGTGTCTTTATTTCATTAAAATGATTTTTAATTAAAGTGTGTGTGTTTTATTTTTATTTCATGCAATAGGATTAATAATTGATAGTTGTCTAATTGACAGCTCTCAATTATTAACCTGGCTTAAGGTCACCTTTCAATTGCAAGGTGGCTTTAACCCCATATTAACCCATTCGCCACCGCTACAGGGCAATGGGAATAGACGGGCAAAGTGCCAGAAAGGGCGAATCTAATTATAGATTTGTCTTTTCTGGGGTGTCTGGGGGCAGATGTTAGTAGCCAGGGGGGGGCCAAAAATAATGGTCCCTCTCTGGGCTATTATTATCTGCCCCCATTCGCTGGCTTTGTCTGTCTGGTTGCGAAAATAGGGCAGGAGCCCACGCATTTTTTTTAAACAATTTTACACCTCATATATATATATATTTATCATGTCATTGAATTTGTGACACATATATATATATTTATATTTATAGTTCATACACTTCTACATAGTATAATAGCCGCTAATTCAATTGCCGGCTTTTGTGAAAATGCAGAACCCGACATGAAATGACACTTGGTGTACATAGGGTTAACCATGTCCTTTGCTATCTGATATGCACAAACAATTACATCAGTCTATGTGTGCAAAATTTCACACCTGTAGGGGTTAATTAAAGGTGTAAATTCGTAGCAAAAAAGTCGTTTTTTTTACAACGAATTTACAACTTTAATTAACCCCTACAGGTGTGAAATTTTGCACACATAGACTGATGTAATTGTTTGTGCAAATCAGATAGCAAACGACATGAAAAGACATGGTTAACCCTATGTACACCAAGTGTCATTTCATGTCGGGTGCTTCTGTCTTTTCACAGAAGCCGGCTTTACCCGGCAATTGAATCAGAGGCTATTTTACTATGTAGAAGTGTATAAACTATACATATATGTATATATATATATATGTCACAATGACATGTTATATATATATATATATATGTATTCTATGTGTGTATATTTTGTGTTTACAACGAAAGAAAGGGTTTTTTTAGTTGCGATATTTTGTTCCCATAGACTTACATGGGACTTCCGGTATCGGTATCGGGTATCGCCGATATTTTAGTGATATCGGCGATACCATTCCGATCCGATATTTTTGGATATCGGAAAGTATCGCTCAACACTAGAGGTGAGTATGTCATTTTTTTGCAGCAGCAGCATATATGGCATAATTGTGCAGCATATGGGGGCATAAGCTGTGGAACATATGGGGGCATAATCTGGAGCATATGGGGGCATAATCTGGAGCATATGGGGGCATAATATGGAGCATAAGCTGTGGAACATATGGGGGCATAATCTGGAGCATATGGGGGCATAATCTGGAGCATATGGGGGCATAAGCTGTGGAACATATGGGGGCATAATCTGGAGCATATGGGGCATAATATGGAGCATAAGCTGTGGAACATATGGGGGCATAATCTGGAGCATATGGGGGCATAATATGGAGCATATGGGGGCATAATATGGAGCATATGGGGGCATAAGCTGTGGAACATATGTGGGCATAATCTGGAGCATATGGGGGCATAATATGGAGCATAAGGGGGCATAAGCTGTGGAACATATGGGGCATAATCTGGAGGCATATGGGGACATAATCTATGGAACATATGGGGGCATAATCTGGAGCATATGGGGGCATAATCTGTGGAACATATGGGGGCATAATCTGGAGCATATGGGGGCATAATCTGTGGATCATAAGGGGGCATAATCTGTGGAATATATGGGGGTATAATCTGGAGCATATGGGGGCATAATCTCAAGCATATTGGGCATAATCTGGAGCATATGGTGGCATAATCTCTGAAACATATTGGGCATAATCTGGAGCATATGGGGGGCATAATCTGGAACATATGGGGGCATAATCTGTGGAGCATATTGGGCATAATCTGTGCAACATATGGGGGCATAATCTGTGGAGCATCATATGGGGGCATAATAATTTTTCATCCTAGGCTTATACTTGAGTCAATAAGTTTTCCCAGTTTTTTGTGGCAAAATTAGGGGGGTCGGCTTATACACGGGTCGGCTTATACATGAGTATATACGGTAAGTGAATATCAAGGAAAATCCATTGTCTGCCTTAAATGCATGCCTACAACTTCAGTAATTAGCTCTATCATTTTCCGGGCTCAACTAAAAGGGTGGATCACCTATATGTGTTGACCTTTTTAAGTTGAAAGTATCTGGTGACTTGCCATTCTTTTACGTATCCTTTATAGTGCAGACTGTAATATGTAAAACATTCATTCACAACAGTTAGCAATTAACTTTTAAAACTTAAAAAAAAATTAAGTGTCTGAGAGTGAAAGAGAATGCTCTTATGAAGTGACATCTTTTCAAGTAATTAATTTTCTTTGTTTACCTAAGGCAGGAATTTGCTGGAACAGTTTATTTCTTCTCGCATCAGGCAAATTGGCTACCAATGAAAGAAACAATTGCAAGTTGATGAAAGGGAATTAAATATGAGGCACCAGTCACAGAAGTCATACATTTTTAATGGGGCATTTTTGATGACTTGAGCCACAAGTAAGATGCGTGACTGTTGCTCAACTGGATTCAGTTCCTTCCGTGAATGTATTTAAAAGTACATTTATTGACTTTGCTTACTTCTTTCTGTTACACTATATCCGGGATGAATATTTTATATGTGGTAGGAAGGGTAAATTTATCTTTAGGGTTCTATATATCGCTTCATTTACTTTGCTGCACTATATTATGTGATTCTAATAAGTTCTGTGTCTCTTTTGTGTAACAAATAAGTTTCTCAAAATAGAAATAGAAATCTCTATTCAATGCAATATATAGAGAAATATTTGGATTGAGATATTCTATTTGTAGAATACATAATTAGAAATAATTCCTTAGATTTTGCAATATTTAAATTAGTTGGCCTAATTTAGTCTCTTATGTAGTCAGTTAGAAGCTGTGTACAGAAATCAGAAACAATGTACTAAGGACATACTTTTTTTCTTTTTTTATTTATTTTGTGGAGTCTAGGAGAGTCAAGGCATTTGTTCTTCAAAAGAAACTTACTGGGCAATTCAGGGAAGATTAACAGTTTGGTGGGACAAGGAATCATAAAATATGGTAGGTTATCCAGTGACAGGATAGTAAGGACTTGGTAATCTAACATCAGTTTTTGTAAAGGGGCCTGTGAGTCGAAGGTCAACCCAATGTTGGTATAAAACATAATATGTTGATCTGACTTCCGGGTCAGGCCCTGGCTGGGAGGCTGTGAGAAGAAATAGCTCCGCAGCCCCGGCAGATTTCACCCCCTCAAAGCTGTAAAATCTGATAAGAAAACTAAGGATCAAAAGCACAGAGAAGTGAGAAGCAGATAATCCAGCCATGGAACGCTATCTCCTCCGCAGCAGTAAAACCCCGGTGAGTGATATGACAGGGGAGACTCAGGAGATATCCAAAATGGCCACCAATGAAGTCTTGCTGTTATCACCAGCACAGCAGCAAAGAGGGGAGGATTTGTGTACAGACTATCAGCAGGAGACGGGGGCGAGAGAAGATGGGAGAAGAAGGGGAGAATCTGACCAGCTGAGGGAAGAGATGCAGGCAGACTTCAGCAATATAAACTACAAAGAAATTACTGAATCAGTAATCGAACACCTCACCCCACAGATAAGAGTCTCCCTTGAGAATGCAATGAAACAGACGCTGATGGGTCTTAGGCTAAGTTTACACGTTGCGGAATTGCCGCGGAAATTTCCGCGGCAATCCCGCACTTCTCCCGCAGGAAATACGCACGTTTTTTTTATGCTGATTCCTGCCAGAATAATAGCGTTTTGCAAGCGTAATTAGCTTGCAGAATGCTAGCGTTTTCCTAGCGATCTGTAGCATCGCTTGGAAAACTGATTGACAGGTTGGTCACACGAGTCAAACATAATGTTTGACACGTGTGACCAACTTTTTACTATTGATGCCGCCTATGCCGCATCAATAGTAAAAAGATCTAATGTAAAAATAATAAAAAAAATAATAAATAATGATATTCTCACCTTCCGGCGGCCCCGCAGCCTTCCCGCCTCTCAGCGACGCTCCCGGCAACTCGCGGTCCCAAGGATGCATTGCGACAAATCACACCGATGACGTGCATCTCGCGAGACCGCTATGCCATCTGGGTGATTCTCGCAAAGGACTCTTGGGACCGGAAGTTGCCGGGAGCGTCGCTGAAGGCGGGAAGGCTGCGGGGGCCGCGGGAAGGCTGCGGGGGCCGCCGGAAGGTGAGAATATCATTATTTTTTATTTTAATTATTGTTTTACCAGGGATATGGTACCCAGGGCCTGGAGGAGAGTCTCCTCTGCTCCAGACCCTGGGTACCATCCGCACATGAACCGCTTACATTGCGCATAGTGGGCATAGCCACATGCGGAAAGTAAGCGGTTCAATGCATTCCTATGGCGGCGGAATCACCGCGGTTACGCTAAATTAATGAACATGTTGCTTTTTTTTCCGCTAAGCGTTTTTTTCGCGGAAAAAAACGCAACATGTGTACAAAACATGCGGAATCAATTAAAACGTATAGAATGCTTAATGCTTGCGTTTTGTTCGCGGTTTAACCGCGGAAAATAGCGGAAAAACCGCGAAAAAAACGCAATTATTCTGATCGTGTGCACTTAGCCTTAAAGAAGACATCTCACAACATGAAGTGAGAATAGAGGAGGAAGAAGGCAGAATTGGGCGGTTGGAAGATATTAATGAACAGGCTGATAAAGACATCAGTTTACTGCAGAAGCAAGTTCATATTTTGATAGATCGCATTGAAGATCTTGAAAACAGATCACGTAGGAATAATTTAAGGGTCGTTGGACTCCCAGAGACTATCAAGCCCAGACAACTTCAGAGAATATTTGAAGATGATCTACCAGAGGCTCTGGGAATAGCCTCTCACAGGAGGGTAGAAAGGGCGCACCGAATAGGCCCTCAAAGACCGAACAATACACCAGAGAAAAACCAGAGACCAAGGCAAGCAATAGCCAAGTACTTGGACTTTAACGATAAGGAAAACATTCTGTGAGCGTTCAGACGTCGAAAAGAGCTGTTAACTTTTCAAGGACACAAAATTATAATTTTCAATGACTATTCTGTGGAAGTTAATAAACGGCGCAGAATGTTCAGTGACTGTTGTTCCAGACTATTTAAAAATCATATACATTTCCAGTTACTGTACCCGGCCATATTAAAAATAAGGCACACAGATGGCTCAACAAAAAGCTTTCAAAATCCGAAGGATGCAGAAGAATACATACTGAAGCTGCTGAGGAAAAACGGACAAGATGAAACAGAGGTCGGAACATCACCGAAGCAGGGGAGAAAAGCAGAACAAAGTACAGAGAGAGAAGAGGAATCCGGAAATAGGAGGATGAGCCCACAGACCCAAAGACAAAGAACACCCCGACATCACAAGACACTCCAGGAAGTGGATATTGAAGCAGATAAGTAATACACTCTGGAGGGGATAAAGCAGGGAGAAGGACACTTTAATATGACTGGCGACCCAAGGACTTTCCTATTTGTAGTCACTTGAGGGGGTGATCACTTAAAGAACTTAGAGATTGCGTATCGAAACAAATATTGCCGGGGAGGAGAGTGTGGGGGAATAAGCCAGAAAAAGGAAGTCACAGAAAAATGCTATTGAGTGATTGTTTGTTGTTGGTTGTTAACTTGTTTTTTGTTCAAAGAGGAGACATGCAGGAACACAATGTAAGTCAGAACAAAATTGTGATTATTTGGTGTGAGCACCCAACCTATAACTCAAAAATGAAAATATCATAGTATGCACATTGTATCATGGAATGTAAAGGGGCTTAGAGCCCCGACTAAAAGAATGATGGTTCTGCGTCATTTAAAGAAACTAGAAGCAGATATTGCATTATTGCAGGAAACACATCTAAGAAATGAAGATATGTTTAGGATGAAAAAACTGTGAGTGGGAGAGGTTTATGGATCAGAGGGGGTGGGAAGAAAGGCAGGTGTTTTAATATTGCTGCACAAAAATCTACCGTACAAAGTAACGCAGGTAGAATGGGATACAGATGGAAGGTACATAATGCTAAAGCTAGAAAGAAATGAGGAAGAAATCTGTGTAATCAATATATATGCGCCCAACACAGACCAAAAACCTTTTTTTGAACAACTTCGTTTCAAAATATTGCAAAACACAACAAAGAACATGATAGTAGGAAGAGATTACAACAACACACACTCTATCGAGGAAGATCGATTGAGTCACGTGGGGACAAGAGGGGAAAAAACTAGTGGGAAATCAACTCTATTGGCAGAATTAATAGAGGACTCAGATTTATCGGATGTTTGGAGGTTGGAATCACCCAATGAACGAGAATTTACACACTTTTCCCACCCACATCAAACTTGGTCTAGAATTGACTATATATTGGTGAGTAGAGGGCTACTAGACAGATGCAAAAAGTCGTAAATTGAGGAAATGGTGATTTCGGATCATGTGCCAATCTCTCTAAATTTACTTGAGCGGTTTCCAAAGGGAACGGATTACATATGGAGATTCCCATCGTTTCTCCTTGGGGATGGGCAATTTAAAGTGATATTGCAGCAATGGTGGGAGGAGTATTCTTACCACAATTCGGCGGATTATCTGAAACAACAAACATATTGGGAAGCAGGAAAGGCGGTCCTGAGAGGGAAACTAAAAGCATATGTGCATACATTAAAAAAACAAACACTAAATATGAGGAATTTAGTTGGAAATTAACGGAGAAATGCTTGCACTTTCAACAACAAAATACAGCAAAAACTAGGGATGAATGGAGGGAGGCCAAAAGGGATTTTGATGTATGGGCGGAAAAAAAAGAATTATTTAGAAAGACGCAAATGGAAATAGAGCTGAGGAGATATGGGGATAAAGCAGGAAAGTTATTAGCAAACTTGGCAAAGGACAGGAAGGGAAAGAATAATATCTTAAAGCTTAAAGGGTATGCCACACTAAACGAGATCGCAAACGAGATTGCAAACGAGATCACTAAAACGTCACTATTTAGCGATCTCGTTAGCGACCTCGTTGTGTGTGGCATGTAGCAACGATGTGGCCCCTGCTGTGATGTCGCTGATCGTTCACTAGAGTTCTGGACCGTTTTTTGATCGTTGGCGTCCCACTGGTGAGCCTGAATCGCTGTGTTTGGCACCTTTTGCGAACGACGAGCGACCTCGTTTGTGACGCATATGACTGTTTTGCGTCACGGAGTGGATCGCAATATCTGTAAGTTCTCTTTTGCGTCACAGAGAGGATCGCAGAAGTTGCAAAGCAGGCTAGCAGGACGCAGAGAGCAGGAGCGATGCTGGAAATTCCTATGAATCAGAAGCGCTCAGTACATGCTAATGACATCCTAACGACCGCCAAAGTCGTTAAAGAGATCGCTGACCGCTGATGAGTCGTTTTTGAGATCTCCTGTTTGGCAGCTACTAGCGACCTAAAAGAGATCACAAAAACGATCTCGTTAGCTTGCGTCGTTATTGAGATCGCTAACGAGATCGCTAAGTGTGGCAGTACCTTAAGACTAGAGAGGGTTTAATGGTAGATAACCCTAGGGAAATAAACTCAACCCTACGGGAGTATTATGCTAACTTATATTTAGAAGAGTCCAAAGGCACAAATAGGCACAAATTAACATGTCTTATGTCACAGAGTCACAGTTAAATATGCTAAATGCTCCCATTACAGAGGAGGAAGTGAAGAGTACCATTGGGGGATTGCCAGCTGCAAAACCTGGGCCGGATGGGTTCACGGGCGATTTTTATAAGGTCATGTCCCAACAAATAACCCCTACTTTGACTGTATGGTATAATGAATTGTTACAGGGTGGGATTTGTTGGTGGGCACTAATGTAGCTCATATTAGCTTAATACCAAAAGAAGGGAAAAATGTGGAGGACCCAGCATCTTATAGACCTATATCCTTGATAAATCAGGATGTTAAAATAATATCCAAACTCATGGCAAACAGATTAGCAGAGATATTCCCAACATTAGTAACACCTGCACAGGTGGGCTTTGGGAAAGGTAGGAGTGCAGTTACAAATGTAAGACGTACATTGTTAGCCATTGATGCAATAAATAAAGAAGAAATCAGTCGAGGTATGCCGGCTCTGGTTACACTAGATGCAGAGAAGGCTTTTGATAAGGTGAAGTGGAGTTGGGTAGGACAAGTTTTGGACAAAATTGGGCTTGTGGGAAATTTTAGAAATTTTATAAAAGCCCTATATGCTAACCCGCAGCAAGAATTCAAACACCAGGTCATTTATCGGCAAATTTCCCTCTGGAAAAGGGAACACATCAGGGATGTCCTTTGTCCCCGCTAATATTTGATCTGGCATTAGAACCCCTTGCACGATACCTAGAACAACATGAAGTATTTGAAGGGATACCAGTAGGGGACATGAAGCTTAGGGCCTCGTATTTTGCAGATGATATCATTCTCTACATGGCTGAGGTGGCAAGAGATCTGCCGGGGGTCCTGGATCTTATGGAAAATTTTGGTAGGTATTCGGGATTCACTCTAAATAAAAGCAAATGTGAAATTCTCCACTTAACAGATAGAGGCAGAAGTAGTATGGTGGAAAAGGAAATAAGCAGTATTCCAATATCCAAAACACATATAACATATCTGGGGATCAAGTTGGGTAGAAAACCAGAGTCAATATATAACTTAAACTTTCCTCCAATCATCTCCAAAATTCAACAGGAATTAGATAGGTGCCAAAATTTGCCTTTGAGTCTATTGGGCAGGATTCACCTTTTAAAAATGATGAGTTTCTGAAACTCATGTATCCGTTGCCGACCATCCCTGTTCTCCTAAAGCATGTTGATGTGCAGAAAGTATACTCTGCTATCAGGAAATTTATCTGGAGAGGTCGAAGACCCCGTATAAAACTGATTACACTAATGGCTTCCAGGGAAGAGGGAGGGGTAAACTTGCCAGACATAAGAGGTTATAATCTAGCGTGTATTTCCCGTCACATAGTAGATTGGTTTAAAGACACTAGTGGGTTTTCTGATACGGCCCTGGAAAAATCATATGCGTACCCGTGGAACTTAGTTGCCTTATTACACACTCCACAAAGCCTACTGCCTAAAAAAATAAAAAATTCAATAGTGTATCGGGATACAATAGCTACATGAAGGAACTTAGGAGAAAACTTAAATTATCTTGGAGAATATCGAGAGATTTACCTATATGGGGAAACCCTGCGTTCCAACAAATAGCAGAGAACAAACTATTTCAGGAATGGAGGGTGAAGGGGATCCATAAAATAGCTAATCTACTGCATGAAGAAGAAAATAGGTGGCTGAGTAGGGAAGAGATAATATCAAAATTCAAGCTAAGTGAACAACAATTCCTACAATTTGGGCAAATAAAAGGGACAATAATGACGCATTAAATAAATGTGAGGGAAGAGACGAGAGGGAATGCAATAATAATCTATTATTTGACCGAGCAGGTACATGCAATATATCTGCAATATACAGAAGTCTGAAAGCCATCCTTGGGAAAATGGACATAGAGAAAACATTTAGATCCTGGGTAGTGTTGAGCGATACTGCTCGATATCTAAAAATATCGGATCGGAATGGTATCGCCGATATCACTAAATATCGGCGATATCCAATTCCGATACCGGAAGTCCCATGTAAGTCTATGGGAACAAAATATCGCAACTAAAAAAAACTTTATTTCCTTGTAAACACTAAATATACACACATAGAATACATATATATATATATATATACATGTCATTGTGACATATATATATACATATATGTATAGTTTATACACTTCAACATAGTAAAATATCCTCTGATTCAATTGCCGGGTAAAGCCGGCTTCTGTGAAAAGACAGAAGCACCCAACATGAAATGACACTTGGTGTACATAGGGTTAACCATGTCTTTTCATGTCGTTTGCAATCTGATTTGCACAAACAATTACATCAGTCTATGTGTGCAAAATTTCACACCTGTAGGGGTTAATTAAAGGTGTAAATTCGTTGTAAAAAAAAACGGACTTTTTTGCTACGAATTTACACCTTTAATTAACCCCTACAGGTGTGAAATTTTGCACACATAGACTGATGTAATTGTTTGTGCAAATCAGATAGCAAAGGACATGAAAAGACATGGTTAACCCTATGTACACCAAGTGTCATTTCATGTCGGGTTCTGCATTTTCACAAAAGCCGTCAATTGACTTAGCGGTATTATACTATGTAGAAGTGTATGAACTATAAATATAAATATATATATATGTGTCACAAATTCAATGACATGTATATATATATATATATGAGGTGTAAAATTGTTTAAAAAAAATGCGTGGGCTCCCGCCCTATTTTCGCAACCAGACAGACAAAGCCAGCGAATGGGGGCAGATAATAATAGCCCAGAGAGGGACCATTATTTTTGGCCCCCCTGGCTACTAACATCTGCCCCCAGACACCCCAGAAAAGACAAATCTATAATTAGATTCGCCCTTTCTGGCACTTTGCCCGTCTATTCCCATTGCCCTGTAGCGGTGGCGAATGGGTTAATATGGGGTTAAAGCCACCTTGCAATTGAAAGGTGACCTTAAGCCAGGTTAATAATTGAGAGCTGTCAATTAGACAACTATCAATTATTAATCCTATTGCATGAAATAAAAATAAAACACACACACTTTAATTAAAAATCATTTTAATGAAATAAAGACACATGTTTTTGACCATCTTTTATTTGACTTCAAAAACCATTTCCTGTAATAAAAATAAAATAAAAAAGCAAAATTATTCTTACCTATCCCATGCACAGTCAGGTCCCACGGTGTAATCCTTCAGAAAGGGTTAATGTTTACTGCAGGGACCACAGCTAATGCTGCAGCCTCACAGTAAACCCCCAAATGAATGAGTTCCTCTCCTGGCTGACAGGAGAGGAAGTGGAAAGCTTAATTGATTGCTTTCCACTTTCACTTCAGGTCAGCCAGGGACACAATCAGTGACGTCAGAGGGACCTGATTAACAAAAATAGGGGATCCCCTCGAAAAAAATTGGCGTGGGGTCCCCCTATTTTTGTTAACAGCCAGATGAAGCAGACCGCTGAGGCCTGGATTTTCAGGCTGTTAAGGAGCCAAGATCCATGGACCTTGCCAGCCTGATAATACCAGGCCACAGCAGTCTGCATATCTTGGCTGATTAACAAAATAGGGATCCCCTCGAAAAAAATTGGCGTGGGGTCCCCCTATTTTTGTTAACCAGCCAGATGAAGCAGACCGCTGAGGCCTGGTTTTTCAGGCTGGTAAGGATCCAATATCCATGGACCTTGCAAGCCTGATAATACCAGGCCACAGCAGTCTGCTTAGCTTGGCTGGTTAACAAAAATAGGGGATCCCCTCGAAAAAAAACGGCGTAGGGGTCCCCCTATTTTTGTTAACCAGCCAAGTAAAATGCAGACTGCTGCGGCCTGGTATTAAAAGACTGTCAAGGCCCATGGATTTTGGCCCTCAACAGCCTGATAATACCAGGCTACAGCAGCCCCACATTTGGCGCATCAAAAGATGTGCTAATTGTGGCACTTTACCCGGCTCTTCCCACTTGCCCTGTAGCGGTGGCAAGCGGGATAATAAGGGGTTAATGTCACCTTGATTGCACGGTGACAATAAGCCCGGTTAATAATGGAGAGGCGTCAATAAGACATCGATCCATTATTAATCCCAAAGTTATTAAATGCATAAAAAAAAGACAAAGCAAGAAAAAAGTATTTTAATGAAATAAAAGAGACAACACAGTTTTCATTTCTTTTTAAAAAAAAGAAAAAAAAACAAACCAACAGTATACCACCTGTCCGACGCAGTCCATAGTAACGACAGTCCCACGACGATCCAGCTCTGCTACATCGCAATGACAGGCAGAGCCTGTCATCGCGACGTAGCACAGCTGATTACCTGCTTCCCCGGCGGTGACGTCATCGGACTGACTGCTTTACGGCCGGGATTACCCAGCAGTCACTGCAGTTATCGCGAGAAACTGCATGTGACCGCCGGGGAAAGATGATGGCGGCCATGAAGCAGTCCAGCCCGTGACCGCCGGAGATCTTCTGCCAGGTAAGTGCCGCTGACTCCTGACAGACCCGACCGAAGGACACTGACAGTGACAGTGACAATCCCGATTCCGGTATCCGATATGACGAAAATATCGGTACTCGGAATCGAAAGCCCGATACAGCTAATATCGGCCGATACCCGATATTTGCAGTATCGTATCGCTCAACACTAATCCTGGGCCAAACAAATAGAGGGTGAGGAAATTGGGGAAAAATTACTGGCGGGTTGGCAGGTAGTTCGGAAAAACATCTTAAGTGAGGTTTGGAGAGACACACAATTTAGGATTATGCACAGGGCTATACTGGCCTTCAACATACCAGTATCTAGAACAATGAGGGATCGTCTGGTGTTATGTTTCGGTAGCTGAGGAGTGCAGGTAAAAAAGGCAATACACCAGAGCAGTTGGAATCTATGAGATTGCAGTACCCTGACTAACCACCACAACTAGAGGCAGCCGTGGAGCGTTCCTACGTTGGTCCTAGACGCCTCGTCACAGCCTGAGAAACTAACTACACCTAAAGATAGAAATAGGAAAGCTATCTGCCCCGGAGCAGAACCCCAAAGATAACAGAAAGCCCCCAAACATGTAATGGTGGTTAGACAAGAGGAAATACTGACACAGAAAGAAAATAGTATGAGCAAACGCTGGGGCCCAAACTATCTAAATAGAAAAGGATAGGAAGGGTACTTACTGCAATCCCAGAAAACCCTGAAAAGCACCAACTCTACTAATTTCAAAATCACCTGAGATCACACGACCTCTACCACCTAAATTAGTTCTCTGGTGTAACAAAATCAAAACAGCAGCCACTGAAAAAACTGGAAAAAGCAAATGTACAAACATCAGTGGCTGAACCAAACTGAGAGGGCAAAAGCCCCCGGAGGGGACCCTGAAGGCCCCCACAGAAGTGCAGGACAAAATGCAAAAACACAGCAAAAACAAAAAAGAAGCAAAAGTCTTATCTGTAAGCAGGAGATGCAGACACGACACAGCAGGCTACAAGGAAAACTGGAATGAAGGATTCAGACCAGAACAATTGATCACCGGCAACCCTGATGGGAAAATGACTCCCTTATATAAGACCAGTCAGTAACACCTGATTCCCAGTCCTCACAATCCTCACTAGCACCGCTTGTAACCACCAGAGGGAGCCTCTGCTCAGAACTCATCTCAAACCCATTCACAACAGTACCCCCCCTTGAGGAGGGGTCACCGAACCCTCATTTGAGCAACCAGGTCGGTCAGGATGAGTTCTATGATACGCACGGATAAGTCTCCTAGCATGGATGTCCGAAGCAAACACCCAAGAATTGTCTTCCTGACCATAACCTCTCCATTTAACCAAATACTGGAGTTTCCGTCTAGAAAAACGAGAATCCAATATTTTCTCAACCACATACTCCAGATTGCCCTCAACCAAAACAGGGTCAGGAGGCACAGCAGCAGGAACCACTGGCTCAACAAACCTCTTCAACAAGGACTTGTGGAACACGTTATGGATCTTAAATGTCCCTGGAAGAAGCAAACAAAAGAAACAGGATTAATAATCTCCATGATCTTATAAGGTCCAATGAACCTAGGCTTAAATTTAGGAGATGCTACTCTCATAGGAATATTCTTTGAGGACAACCAGACCAAGTCCCCCACTTTAAACCGAGGACCATCAGTCCTATGCCGGTTAGCAAACCGCTGGGCCCTCTCCTGAGAGAGGGACAACCTCTCCACTACCTGGTCCCAAATCTGTTGCATACGCTCCACAACAGAGTCAACACCTGGACAGACAGAAGCCTCCGTCTGTCCTGAAGAAAATCGAGGGTGAAACCCAGAATTACAGAAAAACGGAGACATCAAAGTGGCAGAGCTAGCCCTATTATTAAGAGCAAACTCAGCCAAAGGCAAAAAAGAGACCCAGTCATCCTGATCAGCAGGGCACAAAGCATCTTAGATAAGTCTCCAATGTCTGGTTTGTTCTCTCCGTTTGACCATTGGTCTGAGGATGAAATGCCGAGGAGAAAGACAATTGAACACCCAGTTTAGAACAAAAAGTCTCCAAAATCTGGAAACAAACTGGACTCCTCGTCAGACACAATGTTCTCAGGAATGCGTGTAAACGAACCACGTGCTGAAGGACAACGGCACCAATTCAGAGGAGGAAGGCACTTAGGTAATGGCACAAGATGTACATTTTTGGGAAAAACCCATCACAAATTAAACCCAGATGTGGTATTTGG
>JARQOD010000002.1:372727364-372752781 GCA_033576555.1 Oophaga sylvatica
GGGTCGGCTTATACAAGTATATCGGTAAGTGAATTCAAGGAAAACCCATTGCCTTAAATGATCCTACAATTTTCGTAATTACTCTATCTTTTCCCGGGCTCAACAAAAGGGGGATCCCCCTTTTATTTTTCCCCTTTTTAATTTTGAAATTGGGACTTCCATTTTTTAGCCTTTTTTTCGACGTAATATGTAAAAATTCATTAAACAGTTAGCTTTTATTTTTAAAAACTTAAAAAAAAATTAAGTGTTGAGGTGAAAGAGAATGCTTTATGAGTGACATTTTTTTAAAGAAATTAATTTTTTTGTTTCCTAAGGCGGAATTTGCGGGAAACAGTTTATTTCTTTGCATCAGGCAAATTGGCTCCCAATGAAAGAAACAATTGCAATTTGATAAAAGGGGAAATTTAAATATGAGGCCAGTCACAAAAGTCTACTTTTTTAAATGGGGCTTTTTGATGACGGGCCCAAAAAAGAAAGCGTGACTTTGCTAACTGGTTTCTTCCTTCCGTGAATGTTTTAAAAAGTAATTTTGATTTTGTTATTCTTTTTTTTACACTAACCCGGGATAAATTTTTAAATTGTGTGGAAGGGGTAAATTTATCTTTAGGGTTCTATATATCGCTTTTTTTTTCTTTGCTGCACTAATTTGGATTCAATAAGTTCTGGCTCTTTTGTGTAACAAAATTTCTCAAAATAGAAAAAAATCTCTTTCAATGCAAAAATTAGAGAAATTTTGGTTTGAATTTTCTATTTTTGAATACTAATTAAAAATAATTCCTTAATTTTGCAATTTTTAAATTGTTGGCCCCCATTTTTTTCTTATGTGTGTTGAATGTGTCAAAAAAACAGAAAAAAAGTCTAAGGACATACTTTTTTTTTTTTTTTATTTATTTTGTGGAGTTAGGAGAGTCAAGGCATTTGTTCTTTAAAAAAACTACTGGGGAAAATTAGGGAAGATTAACATTTGGTGGGCAAGAATCATTAAAAATGGAGGTTTCCATGAAGGTAGTAAAAGGCTTGGTAATTTTTAAAATCATTTTGAAAGGGGCCCCCTTTGGGGAAGGTAACCCAAAGTTGGATAAAACTATATTTTGATTGATTCCGGGGGAGGCCCTGGTGGGGGGGTGGGAGAAAAATGCTCCCCGCCCGGCAGATTTCACCCCTCAAAGGTAAAATCTGTAAGAAAACTAAGGATCAAAAGCACAGAGAAGTGAGAAGCAGATAATCCAGCCGATGGAACGCTATCTCCTCCGCAGCAGTAAAAACCCGGTGAGTGATATGACAGGGGAGACTCAGGAGATATCCAAAATGGCCACCAATAAAAGTCTTGCTGTTATCACCAGCACGCGAAAAGGGGGAGGATTTGTGTACGACTATCAGCAGGAGACGGGGGGGAGAAGATGGGGGAAAAAGGGGAAAATCTGACCAGTGAGAAGAGATGCAGGCAGACTTCAGCAGTATAAACTACAAAGAATTACTGAATCAGAATCGAACAACTCACACCACAGATAGAGTCTCCCTGAGAATGCAATGAAACAGATCGCTGCATGGGTCTTAAAGAAGACATCTCACAACATGAAGTGAGAATAGAGGAGGAAGAAGGCAGAATTGGGCGGTTGGAAGTTATTAATGAACAGGCTGATAAAGACATCAGTTTACTGCAGAAGCAAGTTCATATTTTGATAGATCGCATTGAAGATCTTGAAAACAGATCACGTAGGAATAATTTAAGGGTCGTTGGACTCCCAGAGACTATCAAGCCCCAGACAACTTCAGAGAATATTTGAAGATGATCTACCAGAGGCTCTGGGAATAGCCTCTCACAGGAGGGTAGAAAGGGCGCACCGAATAGCCCTCAAAGACCGAACAATACACAGAGAAAAAACCAGAGACCAAGGCAAGCAATAGCCAAGTACTTGGACTTTAACGATAAGGAAAACATTCTGTGAGCGTTCAGACGTCGAAAAGAGCTGTTAACTTTTCAAGGACACAAAATTATAATTTTCAATGACTATTCTGTGGAAGTTAATAAACGGCGCAGAATGTTCAGTGACTGTTGTTCCAGACTATTTAAAAATCATATACATTTCCAGTTACTGTACCCGGCCATATTAAAAATAAGGCACACAGATGGCTCAACAAAAAGCTTTCAAAATCCGAAGGATGCAGAAGAATACATACTGAAGCTGCTGAGGAAAAACGGACAAGATGAAACAGAGGTCGGAACATCACCGAAGCGGGGGAGAAAAGCAGAACAAAGTACAGAGAGAGAAGAGGAATCCGGAAATAGGAGGATGAGCCCACAGACCCAAAGACAAAGAACACCCCGACATCACAAGACACTCCAGGAAGTGGATATTGAAGCAGATAAGTAATACACTCTGGAGGGGATAAAGCAGGGAGAAGGACACTTTAATATGACTGGCGACCCAAGGACTTTCCTATTTGTAGTCACTTGAGGGGGTGATCACTTAAAGAACTTAGAGATTGCGTATCGAAACAAATATTGCCGGGGAGGAGAGTGTGGGGGAATAAGCCAGAAAAAGGAAGTCACAGAAAAATGCTATTGAGTGATTGTTTGTTGTTGGTTGTTAACTTGTTTTTTGTTCAAAGAGGAGACATGCAGGAACACAATGTAAGTCAGAACAAAATTGTGATTATTTGGTGTGAGCACCCAACCTATAACTCAAAAATGAAAATATCATAGTATGCACATTGTATCATGGAATGTAAAGGGGCTTAGAGCCCCGACTAAAAGAATGATGGTTCTGCGTCATTTAAAGAAACTAGAAGCAGATATTGCATTATTGCAGGAAACACATCTAAGAAATGAAGATATGTTTAGGATGAAAAAACTGTGAGTGGGAGGGGTTTTTATGGATCAGAGGGGGTGGGAAGAAAGGCAGGTGTTTTAATATTGCTGCACAAAAATCTACCGTACAAAGTAACGCAGGTAGAATGGGATACAGATGGAAGGTACATAATGCTAAAGCTAGAAAGAAATGAGGAAGAAATCTGTGTAATCAATATATATGCGCCCAACACAGACCAAAAACCTTTTTTTGAAAAACTTCGTTTCAAAATATTGCAAAACACAACAAAGAACATGATAGTAGGAAGAGATTACAACAACACACACTCTATCGAGGAAGATCGATTGAGTCACGTGGGGACAAGAGGGGAAAAAAACTAGTGGGGAAATCAACTCTATTGGCAGAATTAATAGAGGACTCAGATTTATCGGATGTTTGGAGGTTGGAATCACCCAATGAACGAGAATTTACACACTTTTCCCACCCACATCAAACTTGGTCTAGAATTGACTATATATTGGTGAGTAGAGGGCTACTAGACAGATGCAAAAAGTCGTAAATTGAGGAAATGGTGATTTCGGATCATGTGCCAATCTCTCTAAATTTACTTGAGCGGTTTCCAAAGGGAAGGATTACATATGGAGATTCCCATCGTTTCTCCTTGGGGATGGGCAATTTAAAGTGATATGCAGCAATGGTGGGAGGAGTATTCTTACCACAATTCGGCGGATTATCTGAAACAACAAACATATTGGGAAGCAGGAAAGGCGGTCCTGAGAGGGAAACTAAAAGCATATGTGCATACATTAAAAAAACAAACACTAAATATGAGGAATTTAGTTGGAAATTAACGGAGAAATGCTTGCACTTTCAACAACAAAATACAGCAAAAACTAGGGATGAATGGAGGGAGGCCAAAAGGGATTTTGATGTATGGCGGAAAAAAAAGAATTATTTAGAAAGACGCAAATGGAAATAGAGCTGAGGAGATATGGGGATAAAGCAGGAAAGTTATTAGCAAACTTGGCAAAGGACAGGAAGGGAAAGAATAATATCTTAAAGCTTAAAGGGTATGCCACACTAAACGAGATCGCAAACGAGATTGCAAACGAGATCACTAAAACGTCACTATTTAGCGATCTCGTTAGCGACCTCGTTGTGTGTGGCATGTAGCAACGATGTGGCCCCTGCTGTGATGTCGCTGATCGTTCACTAGAGTTCTGGACCGTTTTTTGATCGTTGGCGTCCCACTGGTGAGCCTGAATCGCTGTGTTTGGCACCTTTTGCGAACGACGAGCGACCTCGTTTGTGACGCATATGACTGTTTTGCGTCACGGAGTGGATCGCAATATCTGTAAGTTCTCTTTTGCGTCACAGAGAGGATCGCAGAAGTTGCAAAGCAGGCTAGCAGGACGCAGAGAGCAGGAGCGATGCTGGAAATTCCTATGAATCAGAAGCGCTCAGTACATGCTAATGACATCCTAACGACCGCCAAAGTCGTTAAAGAGATCGCTGACCGCTGATGAGTCGTTTTTGAGATCTCCTGTTTGGCAGCTACTAGCGACCTAAAAGAGATCACAAAAACGATCTCGTTAGCTTGCGTCGTTATTGAGATCGCTAACGAGATCGCTAAGTGTGGCAGTACCTTAAGACTAGAGAGGGTTTAATGGTAGATAACCCTAGGGAAATAAACTCAACCCTACGGGAGTATTATGCTAACTTATATTTAGAAGAGTCCAAAGGCACAAATAGGCACAAATTAACATGTCTTATGTCACAGAGTCACAGTTAAATATGCTAAATGCTCCCATTACAGAGGAGGAAGTGAAGAGTACCATTGGGGGATTGCCAGCTGCAAAACCTGGGCCGGATGGGTTCACGGGCGATTTTTATAAGGTCATGTCCCAACAAATAACCCCTACTTTGACTGTATGGTATAATGAATTGTTACAGGGTGGGATTTGTTGGTGGGCACTAATGTAGCTCATATTAGCTTAATACCAAAAGAAGGGAAAAATGTGGAGGACCCAGCATCTTATAGACCTATATCCTTGATAAATCAGGATGTTAAAATAATATCCAAACTCATGGCAAACAGATTAGCAGAGATATTCCCAACATTAGTAACACCTGCACAGGTGGGCTTTGGGAAAGGTAGGAGTGCAGTTACAAATGTAAGACGTACATTGTTAGCCATTGATGCAATAAATAAAGAAGAAATCAGTCGAGGTATGCCGGCTCTGGTTACACTAGATGCAGAGAAGGCTTTTGATAAGGTGAAGTGGAGTTGGGTAGGACAAGTTTTGGACAAAATTGGGCTTGTGGGAAATTTTAGAAATTTTATAAAAGCCCTATATGCTAACCCCGCAGCAAGAATTCAAACACCAGGTCATTTATCGGCAAATTTCCCTCTGGAAAAGGGAACACATCAGGGATGTCCTTTGTCCCCGCTAATATTTGATCTGGCATTAGAACCCCTTGCACGATACCTAGAACAACATGAAGTATTTGAAGGGATACCAGTAGGGGACATGAAGCTTAGGGCCTCGTATTTGCAGATGATATCATTCTTACATGGCTGAGGTGGCAAGAGATCTGCCGGGGGTCCTGGATCTTATGGAAAATTTTGGTAGGTATTCGGGATTCACTCTAAATAAAAGCAAATGTGAAATTCTCCACTTAACAGATAGAGGCAGAAGTAGTATGGTGGAAAAGGAAATAAGCAGTATTCCAATATCCAAAACACATATAACATATCTGGGGATCAAGTTGGGTAGAAAACCAGAGTCAATATATAACTTAAACTTTCCTCCAATCATCTCCAAAATTCAACAGGAATTAGATAGGTGCCAAAATTTGCCTTTGAGTCTATTGGGCAGGATTCACCTTTTAAAAATGATGAGTTTCTTGAAACTCATGTATCCGTTGCCGACCATCCCTGTTCTCCTAAAGCATGTTGATGTGCAGAAAGTATACTCTGCTATCAGGAAATTTATCTGGAGAGGTCGAAGACCCCGTATAAAACTGATTACACTAATGGCTTCCAGGGAAGAGGGAGGGGTAAACTTGCCAGACATAAGAGGTTATAATCTAGCGTGTATTTCCCGTCACATAGTAGATTGGTTTAAAGACACTAGTGGGTTTTCTGATACGGCCCTGGAAAAATCATATGCGTACCCGTGGAACTTAGTTGCCTTATTACACACTCCACAAAGCCTACTGCCTAAAAAAATAAAAAATTCAATAGTGTATCGGGATACAATAGCTACAGGGAAGGAACTTAGGAGAAAACTTAAATTATCTTGGAGAATATCGAGAGATTTACCTATATGGGGAAACCCTGCGTTCCAACAAATAGCAGAGAACAAACTATTTCAGGAATGGAGGGTGAAGGGGATCCATAAAATAGCTAATCTACTGCATGAAGAAGAAAATAGGTGGCTGAGTAGGGAAGAGATAATATCAAAATTCAAGCTAAGTGAACAACAATTCCTACAATTTGGGCAAATAAAAGGGACAATAATGACGCATTAAATAAATGTGAGGGAAGAGACGAGAGGGAATGCAATGAATAATCTATTATTTGACCGAGCAGGTACATGCAATATATCTGCAATATACAGAAGTCTGAAAGCCATCCTTGGGAAAATGGACATAGAGAAAACATTTAGATCCTGGGTAGTGTTGAGCGATACTGCTCGATATCTAAAAATATCGGATCGGAATGGTATCGCCGATATCACTAAATATCGGCGATATCCGATTCCGATACCGGAAGTCCCATGTAAGTCTATGGGAACAAAATATCGCAACTAAAAAAAACCTTTATTTCCTTGTAAACACTAAATATACACACATAGAATACATATATATATATATATATACATGTCATTGTGACATATATATATACATATATGTATAGTTTATACACTTCAACATAGTAAAATATCCTCTGATTCAATTGCCGGGTAAAGCCGGCTTCTGTGAAAAGACAGAAGCACCCAACATGAAATGACACTTGGTGTACATAGGGTTAACCATGTCTTTTCATGTCGTTTGCAATCTGATTTGCACAAACAATTACATCAGTCTATGTGTGCAAAATTTCACACCTGTAGGGGTTAATTAAAGGTGTAAATTCGTTGTAAAAAAAAAACGGACTTTTTTGCTACGAATTTACACCTTTAATTAACCCCTACAGGTGTGAAATTTTGCACACATAGACTGATGTAATTGTTTGTGCAAATCAGATAGCAAAGGACATGAAAAGACATGGTTAACCCTATGTACACCAAGTGTCATTTCATGTCGGGTTCTGCATTTTCACAAAAGCCGTCAATTGACTTAGCGGGTATTATACTATGTAGAAGTGTATGAACTATAAATATAAATATATATATATGTGTCACAAATTCAATGACATGTATATATATATATATATGAGGTGTAAAATTGTTTAAAAAAAATGCGTGGGCTCCCGCCCTATTTTCGCAACCAGACAGACAAAGCCAGCGAATGGGGGCAGATAATAATAGCCCAGAGAGGGACCATTATTTTTGGCCCCCCTGGCTACTAACATCTGCCCCCAGACACCCCAGAAAAGACAAATCTATAATTAGATTCGCCCTTTCTGGCACTTTGCCCGTCTATTCCCATTGCCCTGTAGCGGTGGCGAATGGGTTAATATGGGGTTAAAGCCACCTTGCAATTGAAAGGTGACCTTAAGCCAGGTTAATAATTGAGAGCTGTCAATTAGACAACTATCAATTATTAATCCTATTGCATGAAATAAAAATAAAACACACACGCTTTAATTAAAAATCATTTTAATGAAATAAAGACACATGTTTTTGACCATCTTTTATTTGACTTCAAAAACCATTTCCTGTAATAAAAATAAAATAAAAAAGCAAAATTATTCTTACCTATCCCATGCACAGTCAGGTCCCACGGTGTAATCCTTCAGAAAGGGTTAATGTTTACTGCAGGGACCACAGCTAATGCTGCAGCCTCACAGTAAACCCCCAAATGAATGAGTTCCTCTCCTGGCTGACAGGAGAGGAAGTGGAAAGCTTAATTGATTGCTTTCCACTTTCACTTCAGGTCAGCCAGGGACACAATCAGTGACGTCAGAGGGACCTGATTAACAAAAATAGGGGATCCCCTCGAAAAAAATTGGCGTGGGTCCCCCCTATTTTTGTAACAGCCAGATGAAGCAGACCGCTGAGGCCTGGATTTTCAGGCTGTTAAGGAGCCAAGATCCATGGACCTTGCCAGCCTGATAATACCAGGCCACAGCAGTCTGCATATCTTGGCTGATTACAAAAATAGGGGATCCCCTCGAAAAAAATTGGCGTGGGGTCCCCCCTATTTTTGTTAACCAGCCAGATGAAGCAGACCGCTGAGGCCTGGTTTTTCAGGCTGGTAAGGATCCAATATCCATGGACCTTGCAAGCCTGATAATACCAGGCCACAGCAGTCTGCTTAGCTTGGCTGGTTAACAAAAATAGGGGATCCCCTCGAAAAAAAAACGGCGTAGGGGTCCCCCTATTTTTGTTAACCAGCCAAGTAAAATGCAGACTGCTGCGGCCTGGTATTAAAAGACTGTCAAGGCCCATGGATTTTGGCCCTCAACAGCCTGATAATACCAGGCTACAGCAGCCCCACATTTGGCGCATCAAAAGATGTGCTAATTGTGGCACTTTACCCGGCTCTTCCCACTTGCCCTGTAGCGGTGGCAAGCGGGATAATAAGGGGTTAATGTCACCGTTGATTGCACGGTGACAATAAGCCCGGTTAATAATGGAGAGGCGTCAATAAGACATCGATCCATTATTAATCCCAAAGTTATTAAATGCATAAAAAAAAGACAAAGCAAGAAAAAAGTATTTTAATGAAATAAAAGAGACAACACAGTTTTCATTTCTTTTAAAAAAAGAAAAAAAACAAACCAACAGTATACCACCTGTCCGACGCAGTCCATAGTAACGACAGTCCCACGACGATCCAGCTCTGCTACATCGCAATGACAGGCAGAGCCTGTCATCGCGACGTAGCACAGCTGATTACCTGCTTCCCCGGCGGTGACGTCATCGGACTGACTGCTTTACGGCCGGGATTACCCAGCAGTCACTGCAGTTATCGCGAGAAACTGCATGTGACCGCCGGGGAAAGATGATGGCGGCCATGAAGCAGTCCAGCCCGTGACCGCCGGAGATCTTCTGCCAGGTAAGTGCCGCTGACTCCTGACAGACCCGACCGAAGGACACTGACAGTGACAGTGACAATCCCGATTCCGGTATCCGATATGACGAAAATATCGGTACTCGGAATCGAAAGCCCGATACAGCTAATATCGGCCGATACCCGATATTTGCAGTATCGTATCGCTCAACACTAATCCTGGGCCAAACAAATAGAGGGTGAGGAAATTGGGGAAAAATTACTGGCGGGTTGGCAGGTAGTTCGGAAAAACATCTTAAGTGAGGTTTGGAGAGACACACAATTTAGGATTATGCACAGGGCTATACTGGCCTTCAACATACCAGTATCTAGAACAATGAGGGATCGTCTGGTGTTATGTTTCGGTAGCTGAGGAGTGCAGGTAAAAAAGGCAATACACCAGAGCAGTTGGAATCTATGAGATTGCAGTACCCTGACTAACCACCACAACTAGAGGCAGCCGTGGAGCGTTCCTACGTTGGTCCTAGACGCCTCGTCACAGCCTGAGAAACTAACTACACCTAAAGATAGAAATAGGAAAGCTATCTGCCCCGGAGCAGAACCCCAAAGATAACAGAAAGCCCCCAAACATGTAATGGTGGTTAGACAAGAGGAAATACTGACACAGAAAGAAAATAGTATGAGCAAACGCTGGGGCCCAAACTATCTAAATAGAAAAGGATAGGAAGGGTACTTACTGCAATCCCAGAAAACCCTGAAAAGCACCAACTCTACTAATTTCAAAATCACCTGAGATCACACGACCTCTACCACCTAAATTAGTTCTCTGGTGTAACAAAATCAAAACAGCAGCCACTGAAAAAACTGGAAAAAGCAAATGTACAAACATCAGTGGCTGAACCAAACTGAGAGGGCAAAAGCCCCCGGAGGGGACCCTGAAGGCCCCCACAGAAGTGCAGGACAAAATGCAAAAACACAGCAAAAACAAAAAAGAAGCAAAAGTCTTATCTGTAAGCAGGAGATGCAGACACGACACAGCAGGCTACAAGGAAAACTGGAATGAAGGATTCAGACCAGAACAATTGATCACCGGCAACCCTGATGGGAAAATGACTCCCTTATATAAGACCAGTCAGTAACACCTGATTCCCAGTCCTCACAATCCTCACTAGCACCGCTTGTAACCACCAGAGGGAGCCTCTGCTCAGAACTCATCTCAAACCCATTCACAACAGTACCCCCCCTTGAGGAGGGGTCACCGAACCCTCATTTGAGCAACCAGGTCGGTCAGGATGAGTTCTATGATACGCACGGATAAGTCTCCTAGCATGGATGTCCGAAGCAAACACCCAAGAATTGTCTTCCTGACCATAACCTCTCCATTTAACCAAATACTGGAGTTTCCGTCTAGAAAAACGAGAATCCAATATTTTCTCAACCACATACTCCAGATTGCCCTCAACCAAAACAGGGTCAGGAGGCACAGCAGCAGGAACCACTGGCTCAACAAACCTCTTCAACAAGGACTTGTGGAACACGTTATGGATCTTAAATGTCCCTGGAAGAAGCAAACAAAAAGAAACAGGATTAATAATCTCCATGATCTTATAAGGTCCAATGAACCTAGGCTTAAATTTAGGAGATGCTACTCTCATAGGAATATTCTTTGAGGACAACCAGACCAAGTCCCCCACTTTAAACCGAGGACCATCAGTCCTATGCCGGTTAGCAAACCGCTGGGCCCTCTCCTGAGAGAGGGACAACCTCTCCACTACCTGGTCCCAAATCTGTTGCATACGCTCCACAACAGAGTCAACACCTGGACAGACAGAAGCCTCCGTCTGTCCTGAAGAAAATCGAGGGTGAAACCCAGAATTACAGAAAAACGGAGACATCAAAGTGGCAGAGCTAGCCCTATTATTAAGAGCAAACTCAGCCAAAGGCAAAAAAGAGACCCAGTCATCCTGATCAGCAGACACAAAGCATCTTAGATAAGTCTCCAATGTCTGGTTTGTTCTCTCAGTTTGACCATTGGTCTGAGGATGAAATGCCGAGGAGAAAGACAATTGAACACCCAGTTTAGAACAAAAAGTCCTCCAAAATCTGGAAACAAACTGGACTCCTCTGTCAGACACAATGTTCTCAGGAATGCCGTGTAAACGAACCACGTGCTGAAGGAACAACGGCACCAATTCAGAGGAGGAAGGCAACTTAGGTAATGGCACAAGATGTATCATTTTGGAAAACCTATCACAAATTACCCAGATGGGGTCATTCTCTGAGAAACAGGAAGATCGGAAATGAAATCCATAGAGATATGGGTCCATGGTCTCTTGGGCACAGGCAATGGCATCAACAAACCACTAGAGCGAGAGCAAGGCTTGGAGCGAGAGCAAGTCCCGCAGGACTGCACAAATTCCCTGACATCACGAGACAAGGTAGGCCACCAAAAGGACCGGCTAACCAAGTCTCTGGTACCAAAAATTCCGGGATGCCCAGCCAATGCGGAACAATGAATCTCAGACATCACACTCTTTTTCCATTGGTCCGGGACAAACAATTTTCCAACAGGGCAGCGCTCGGGCCTATCCTCCTGACACCCCTCCAGAGCAAGTCTCAAATTGGGCGAGATGGCGGAAAGAACTACACCCTCTTTCAAAATAACAGAAGGATCAGATAACTCAGGAGAGTCCGCAAGGAAACTCCTCGAGAGGGCATCCGCCTTAACATTCTTAGTGCCAGGAAGAAAGGAAACCACAAAATTAAAACGTGTGAAAAACAAGGCCCACCTGGCCTGTCTAGGATTGAGTCGCTTGGCAGATTCCAGATAGATCAGATTCTTATGGTCCGTAAGGACCACCACCTGATGTTTGGCTCCCTCCAGCCAATGTCTCCACTCTTCAAAAGCCCACTTCATGGCCAATAACTCCCGATTACCTACGTCATAATTACGTTCAGTAGGAGAAAATTTTCGAGAGAAAAAAGCACAAGGGTTACTTTTAGAGGTCTCTGGATCTTTTTGGGACAAAACGGCACCTGCCCCAATTTCAGAGGCATCAACCTCCACCTGAAATGGCAGAGAAACATCAGGCTGCCGTAGAACAGGAGCAGAAGTGAATCTCTGCTTAAGTTCCTGAAATGCAGAGACTGCCTCAGGAGGCCAATTCACCACATCAGAACCCTTTCTGGTCAAATCAGTTAATGGTTTAACAATAACCGAGAAATTACCAATAAATTTACGATAAAAATTGGCAAAACCCAAAAATCTCTGAAGAGCCTTTAATGAAGTAGGTTGGACCCAATCACAGATGGCCTGAACCTTGACCGGGTCCATTTCAATAACAGATGGGGACAAAATGAATCCCAGAAATGAGATCCTCTGTACGCCAAAAAGACACTTTGATCCCTTCACATACAGAGCATTCTCTCTCAAAATCTGGAATACAGTTCGAACATGTTTCACATGAGAGTCCCAGTCATTAGAAAAAATCAAGATATCATCCAAATAAACAATCAGAAATTTGTCCACAAAATCCCTGAAAATGTCATTCATGAAGGACTGGAAGACAGAAGGAGCATTAGTGAGCCCAAAGGGCATCACTAGGTACTCAAAATGCCCTTCAGGGGTATTGAATGCCGTCTTCCATTCATCCCCGTGCTTAATGCGAATAAGGTTATTACGCCCCCCTGAGGTCAAGCTTGGTAAACCAAGTAGCGTTTTTCACCCTGGAAAACAGGTCAGAAATCAAGGGTAACGGGTATTGATATTTCACAGTAATATTGTTCAAGAGACGATAATCAATACACGGCCTTAATGAACCATCTTTTTTGGCCACAAAGAAAAAACCGGCACCTAACGGTGAAGAGGATGGTCTGATATGACCCTTCTCCAATGATTCCTTGATATAAGACCGCATAGCGTCATGTTCAGGTACAGACAAGTTAAAAAGGCGACCTTTAGGGAATTTACTACCCGGCACTAATTCAATAGCGCAGTCATAGCTCCTATGGGGAGGCAAGGATGCAGATTTACTTTCGCTAAACACATCAGAAAAATCAAACAAAAGTCAGGAACATCCTGAGCCTGGGGAGAGGCAGAAAAAACAGAGTGTTGGTATTAACACATTGGCAGCCCCAACTGGTTACAGACACAGATTTCCAATCCAAAACAGGATTATGAGACTGTAACCAAGGGAAACCCAGCACTATAATGTCATGCAGATTATACAGAACCAAAAATTTGCAGCACTCCTGGTGATCAGGTTCAACCCTCATTATCACCTGAGTAGAAAACTGGGGTTTATTCTCAGCCAAAGGGGTAGAATCGATCCCCAGTAGGGGAATAGACTTCTGTAGGGGTATCAAGGGAAACCCACAACGTTTAGCAAAATCATAATCCATCAGGTTAATAGCTGCTCCAGAATCAACGAAAGCCTGAGCAGAAAATGAGGACAGAGAGCATATCAGAGTGACAGTTAATAAAAACTTAGTCTGAACACTACCCAAGACAACTGAGCGTGCAAAACGTCTTCCCCGCTTAGCGCAGACTGAAATAGCATGAGAGGCATCACCACAGTAGAAACATAACCCATTGCGCTTTCGAAACTCATGACGCTGTGCCCCAGACACCACTCTATCACACTGCATGGGTTCAGAAGCTGGTTCACAAGGCAACACCATTCCACGCATACTTCTCCGCTCACGCAAACGTCTGTCAATTTGAATCGCTAATGACATAGAATCATTGAGACCAGAGGGGACAGGGAATCCCACCATAACATCCTTTACATTATCTGACAGACCCTTCCGGAAAAGGGCCGCCAAAGCGTCGTCATTCCATTTGGTCAGGACTGCCCACCTACGGAATCTCTGACAGTATAACTCAGCGTCATCAAGCCCCTGATTTAATGCCAACAAGGTTTTTTCAGCTTGATCAGTGACATTAGGCTCATCGTACAATAACCCCAAAGCCTGAAAAAACGCATCAACATCACTCAAAACAGGATCCCCAGGTATCAGGGAAAAAGCCCAATCCTGAGGATCGCCGCGCAGGAGAGAGATGATAATTTGAACCTGCTGCGCTGCGTTTCCTGAGGACTTAGATTTTAAGGCAAAAAACAATTTACAATTATTTTTGAAATTCTGAAACTTAGCTCGATCCCCTAAAAACAAATCTGGCATGGGGATCCTAGGTTCCACAACAGGCAACCTAACAAGATATGCAGCAATACTCTGAACCTCAGTGGCAAGCTGATCCACACGGCCAGACAACTGTGCAAACTCCATTGGGAGAAAAGATCCTCCCCAGCACCCAGAGATACAGAGGAAAAAAAAAAAAATGCAACAAAGAGAAAAATATCTCTGACAACTCTGACAACCTTTTTTCTTAACAATATTTTTTTTCCCTTCTGTGAGTACCATACAATTTTAAATTTTTTGGGCCGGTGATACTGTTATGTTTCGGTAGCTGAGGACTGCAGGTTAAAAAGGCAATACACCAGAGCAGTTGGAATCTATGAGATTGCAGTACCCTGACTAACCACCACAACTAGAGGCAGCCGTGGAGCGTTCCTACGTTGGTCCTAGACGCCTCGTCACAGCCTGAGAAACTAACTACACCTAAAGATAGAAATAGGAAAGCTATCTGCCCCGGAGCAGAACCCCAAAGATAACAGAAAGCCCCCAAACATGTAATGGCGGTTAGACAAGAGGAAATACTGACACAGAAAGAAAATAGTATGAGCAAACGCTGGGGCCCAAACTATCTAAATAGAAAAGGATAGGAAGGGTACTTACTGCAATCCCAGAAAACCCTGAAAAGCACCAACTCTACTAATTTCAAAATCACCTGAGATCACACGACCTCTACTACCTAAATTAGTTCTCTGGTGTAACAAAATCAAAACAGCAGCCACTGAAAAAACTGGAAAAAGCAAATGTACAAACATCAGTGGCTGAACCAAACTGAGAGGGCAAAAGCCCCGGAGGGGACCCTGAAGGCCCCCACAGAAGTGCAGGACAAAATGCAAAAACACAGCAAAAACAAAAAAGAAGCAAAAGTCTTATCTGTAAGCAGGAGATGCAGACACGACACAGCAGGCTACAAGGGAAACTGGAATGAAGGATTCAGACCAGAACAATTGATCACCGGCAACCCTGATGGGAAAATGACTCCCTTATATAAGACCAGTCAGTAACACCTGATTCCCAGTCCTCACAATCCTCACTAGCACCGCTTGTAACCACCAGAGGGAGCCTCTGCTCAGAACTCATCTCAAACCCATTCACAACAGTCTGGTACATTGCCCAAAATGCAAACTCGGAAAGTCTGATCTGTTACAGAGTCTCTGGGGATGCCCTAAAGTACAGGAATTCTGGATAGACATAAAATATATGATGGAAAATATGGGTATTGGGGAAATATCATTGCACCCGCTACCGTTCCTCTTCCATTACTGGAAAGGGGAAGAAGACCCACAACAAAAAGGGAAGGACACATTATCTCCAATGTTCCAATTAATTTGTATGATAGCCAAAAGAAGCCTATTAAAGGATTGGTTGAACGATTCCATTCCAAATCGGAAAGTTATAATGGGTCAAATGAAGACTTTGTTTCACTTAGAATGGCTGGAAGCCGAGCGTAACAAGGAAAAGAGTATAAAATCGCTCATAACAAAATAGAAATGCTTCTTACTTAGACATTACGCAAACAAAGAGCTTCAGGGAATTATGAAACCAGTTGAACAGACCAGTTGGTACATACTGGAAGACTTGGGTGGAACATTGGGGAGGTTGAAAATAACTGACTTGAATGTCGATGGAAAAGGTGGAAGGGATACGGGTTAAGACGCAGTATAAACTATAGATGCAGACTAAATATTCTAGAATGTGTAAGGGATTAAGAAGAGGACGAATAGAAAGGTTGAGGAGCACACAAGGAATATACAAGTGCTTCCTGCATGTTTGGGAAGAGGGAGGGTAATGGGAAAGGGAAATTTTTTTTTTTTTTTTTTTTTTTATGTTTTTGATGTTTATTTTGCATTTAGTCCATACAATTGGTAGTGTGATAATCAAAAACTGAAATGTTGAATACTTAAGCTAAGAACAATGCTTTGGAATGTACATTTACATATTTATGTTATATGTTAAAAATTAATAAAAATTATTATTTAAAAAACATAATATGTTGATTAATTGAATCGGGAGAACTCCCAGGAGCATATTGTTCCCTTAATCCCATTGTAGGCATTGTTGTAACAGAGCAAAAACTAAGAACACCTATCACTCCAGAGAAAAAACTTGAACTTCACCCTAAGGGCTCATACTCACTGGCTGGAAAAAAATCGGTCCGTTTTCTGCAGGGAAAAAACGGTACAATTGTTGTAAAAAGGCATGCGATTTGCATGCGACTTTAAATCGCACCATGCGTTTTCCATCAGTTTTCCATCAGTTTTCCATCTGTATGCAATGCAATTTTAACATGAAGTTTTACATAGAGCAGTTATCTCTATGTAAAAAGTCATGTAAAAATCACATTGTAAAAAAAAATGTACACAAAAAGCAAATAATTATATATATATATATATATATATATATCATATATATATATATATTATATATGATATATATATATATATATTAAAGCAAATAATTATATATATATATATAAGTCATACACTTCTGCATAGTATAATAGCCGCTAATTCACTGACAGCTTTAATAAAGAATAGAAACAATACATATACACACATAGAATACATATATATATATATATATATATATAATTGTGACATATATATACAGTACAGACCAAAAGTTTGGACACACCTTCTCATTCAATGACTTTTCTGTATTTTTATGATTATGAAAACTGTAGAATCACACTGAAGGCATCAAAACTATGAATTAACACATGTGGAATTATACATTACACTTTACAAAAAAGTGTGAAACAACTGAAAATATGTCTTATATTCTAGGTTCTTCAAAGTAGCCACCTTTTGCTTTGATTACTGCTTTGCACGCAGAAAAGGTGAACGGATGGACTCTACATGCCTGGTTCCCACCGTGAAGCATGGAGGAGGTGGTGTGATATGTGGGGGTGCTTTCCTGGTGACAATGTTGGGGATTTATTCAAAATTGAAGGCACACTGAGCCAGCATGGCTGCCACAGCATCTTGCAGCAGCATGCTATTCCATCCGGTTTGCGTTTAGTTGGACCATCATTTATTTTTCAACAGGACAATGACCCCAAACACACCTCCAGGCTGTGTAAGTGCTATTTGACCAAGAAGGAGAGTGATGGGGTGCTACGCCAGATGACCTGGCCTCCACAGTCACCAGACCTGAACCCAATTGAGATGGTTTGGGGTGAGCTGGACCGCTCACTGCTTTAATTTTGAATAAATCCCCAACAGTGTCACCAGCAAAGCACCCCCACATCATTACACCACCTCCTCCATGCTTCACGGTGGGTACTAGGCATGTAGAGTCCATCCGTTCACCTTTTCTGCGTGCAAAGCAGTAATCAAAGCAAAAGGTGGCTACTTTGAAGAAACTAGAATATAAGACATATTTTCAGTTGTTTCACACTTTTTTGTAAAGTGTAATGTATAATTCCACATGTGTTAATTCATAGTTTTGATGCTTTCAGTGTGATTCTACAATTTTCATAGTCATGAAAATACAGAAAAATGATTGAATGAGAAGGTGTGTCCAAACTTTTGGTCTGTACTGTATATATACATATATTTATAGTTCATACACTTCTACATACTGTAAAAGCCGCTAATTCAATTGCAGGCTTTTGTGAAATCACAGAAGCCGACATGAAATGATACATTGTTTACACGCAGTTAACCATGTCATTTCATGTATTTTGATATGTGGTTTTAACTTACAATTACATAAGTGTATGTGTGCAAAATTTCAGACATGTAGGGGTTAATTAAAGGTGTAAATTCGTTGAAAAAAAATGCGTGGGCTCCCGCTGTATTTTCTCCACCAGACAGACAAAACAAGCGAGTGGGGGCAGATAATAATAGCCTAGGGAGGGTACTTTTTTTTTGTGCCCCCCCTGGCTACTAACATCTGCCCCCAGACACCCCAGAAAGGGCAAATCTCTAATTAGATTCGCCCTTTCTGGCACTTTGCCCGTCTAGTCCCATTACCCTGTAGGCGAATGAGTTAATAAGGGGTTAAAGCCACCTTGCAATTGAAAGGTCACTTTAAGCCAGGTTAATAATTGAGAGCTGTCAATTAGACAACTATCAATTATTAATCCTATTGAAGTAAATAAAAAAAACACACACACTTTAAGAATAAATAATTTTAATAAAATAAAAACACATTTTTTTGACCATCTTTTATTTAACTCTTAATCCCTCGAAGCCCTTGATCTCCTATAATAAAGAAAAAATAATAAAACAACATTATTCTTACCTATCCGGCGATCTGTCACATCCCACGCTGTAATCCTTCACAAAGGGTTAACTAGCTTTGAGCCAAGCAGCGCAAGTAATACTGCGTGCTCAGCTGAAAGCTCCTGAATGAATGAGCTTATCTCCTGCCGACAGGAGAGGATGTGATTAATGAATGAAGCTTAATTGATTGCGTCCCACTTTCACTTGAGGTCAGGTCAGGGTGACCTGACCTGAAGTGAAAGTGGCAATAAATCAATTAAGCTCCACTCATTAATCACTTCCTCTCCTTTAGCTGGGAGAGGAAGTTATTCATTCGGGGGGTAACAGCTCAGCAGGCAGCATTATCTCCCTGCTAGCTGTAATCTGTTAACCCTTTCTGATGGATTACAGCGTGGGACCTGACTGTGCATCGGATTGGTAAGAATAATTTTGCTTTTTTATTTTATTTTTATTACATGAAATGGTTTTAGCAGGAAAATAAAATATGGTTAAAAACTGTTTGATTATTTCATTAAACTTCTTTTTTATTAAAGTGTGTGTGTTTGATTTTTCTTTCATACAATAGGATTAATAATTGATAGTTGTCTAATTGACAGCTCTCAATTATTAACCTGGCTTAAAGTCACCTTTCAATTGCAAGGTGGTTTTAACCCCTTATTAACCCATTCGCCACCGCTACAGGGCAATGGGAATAGATGGGCAAAGTGCCAGAAAGGGCTAATCTAATTATATATTTGCCCTTTCTGGTGTGTCTGGGGGCAGATGTTAGTAGCCAGGGGGGGGCACAAAAAAAATGTACCCTCCCTAGGCTATTATTATATGCCCCCACTCGCTTGCTTTGTCTGTCTGGTGGAGAAAATACAGCGGGAGCCCACACATATTATTTCAACAAATTTACACCTTTAATTAACCCCTACATGTCTGAAATTTTGCACACATACACTTATGTAATTGTAAGTTAAAACCATATATCAAAATACATGAAATGACATGGTTAACTGTGTGTAAAAAATGTATCATTTCATGTCGGCTTCTGTGATTTCACAAAAGCCGGCAATTGAATTAGCGGCTATTATACTATGTAGAAGTGTATGTACTATAAATATATATATATATGTATGTGTCACAATGACATGTATATATATATGTATTCTATGTGTATGTATCTAGTGTTTTGTGAGCTGTCAGTGTGATTTTACAGTAGCCGGGTATGAATTGCCGGCTTTTCAAAGGAGACTGGTGCGTATAAATCGGACAGCACTCGCATGGTGCGAGTGCTGTGCGATGATTTCTCGCACCCATTGACTTGCATTGGCGATTATCATGCCAAAATCGCATCAAATCACAGCATGCTGCGATTTTTTTTCTCACACCAATTTCTGATGAGAAAAAAATCGCAAATGAGAACTCACCTATTGAATAACATTGGTCAGATTTGAATCCGATTTTTTTTCGGCTGAATATCATCCGTTTTCGGCGCCAGTGAGTATGAGCCCAAAGGGTATGTTTCCACGTTCAGGAAACAGTCCGGATTAGCTGCGTGTTTGACGCTGTGCGTTGGCGCAGCGTCAAACACGCAGCGTCCAGATGTTACAGCATAGTGGAGGGCATTTTAAGAAATCCCGTCTCCACTATGCTTACAAACACGCAGGCGGAAGACCTGCGTTTCCGGACATGCGGCGCGTCTTTTTAGACCGCAGCATGTCCTATTCCCTTGTGGCGACGCTGCGGCGCCGCAAGGGAAATAACACAGGGCTATGTAGCCCTGCGGTCATTCCGGATGTGTTCCGGATGTGTTCCATGAACACATCCAGAATGAGCGCGCGTTCAAAAGGGGGCGGGGCTTTGGGCAGAGCGGACTTTCCGCTCCTTCCAAAGCGCTGTGGTTCCGGAACGTGGAACCACAGCCTAATACCTCTTAGAGACTCCAGAAGAAACCTTTTGCACTTGGCACTGAGCTGAAACATCTCCTGTAATAAAGACCCAAAGCTACCTTTTCTTATTATTGCCCTCCTGGTTATATTTCTATATATTGGACTGTTTCTGATCTGCAGGAGGACCAAAAGACTGCTCGCCCAACTGCACAGAAGTCAGGCTCAGCTTTATGAACTCAGCTGGAGAAGGGGGTTAAAGACATAAGACACACCATTCCATCAAAATCAATTGTCTATGCTGTGAAGATGCGAGATGTGCAGCATCTGAAACAACAGATACTGGAAGCCTGTGCTAGCATTTCTTCTGCGGTGTTGCTATCAGTGTGTCAAGAGTGGGAGAAGAGGGTTGCATTGACAATCCAACACAATGGGCAGCACTTTGAAAACATTTTAAAAGTGGTCATAAACTTGTAAATAACTCATGAAAGAATACATTTATGTTAAAACCAGTCACATCATTGCTTTTCTTGTGAAATTCTCAATAAGTTTGATGTGTCACATGACCCTCTTCCCATTGGAAAAAATAAAGTTGGATCCAAAATGGCAGACTTCAAAATGGCCACCAAAGTCACCACTAGAGTTGAGAGAAACAGGTTGGTCAGATTAAAAAAAGACCGACTTTCGCCAAAGCGTGAGGTCGGCCATGCGTTCAGAGACCCAAGCACCAAAGTCGGTTTTCCCATAATGCTTAAAGGTCTTTTTCTCAGCCAATGAGCAAGGACGCAGACTGTGGGCAACGCGATGACATGGGCAGCGGCCTGCACCATCTTAGAGAAGGGCATTGCAGTGATTGGCTTGCTTTGTGTGGCATCACAGTGCCTATAAAAGCCCTCACCGCCAACCGCCATTTTACGTCTGCCGATCTTAGCATAGGGAGAGGTTGCTGGCGCTGGTTCTCAGTAGAGAGAACGTTAGGCAGGAAAAAAACAAGAATTCTGTGCTTGTGCTGATAGCGATTAGCTGTACAGTTAGTGTGCAGTGACAGAGGACAGAGGATTTTGTTGTGTGCAGCAGCACTGGTCCTTAGGCTGCCTGCCAGTCACAGGGGAGGAATTGCTTGTGTGGAGCAGCAGAGCTGATTATTAGGCTGCTGTTTGCCAGTGAGAGTGGAGGAATTGCTTGTGTAGAGCAGCAGAGCTGATTATTAGGCTGCCTGCCAGTGACAGGGGAGGAATTTCTTTAGCTGTTTGTACACTGCTGTGCAGATTGCATTTTAACACAGCACCTACACAGCACTAATACTTTTATTTTTTTCTGCACAATTACTGAGCATTCATTTTTTCCCACACCGTATAATGCTGTACGCTCCTCACACTTCTGTGTACCGGCTGGTATCACGGACAAATACATGCTGACTATGTGTGTGTGACTCCGGAAATATATATGGAGATTTCAATTTTCCCCAAAACTGTATATAGCTGGTATCTTCTGATACAGTACCATTTTTCTGCCTTGTGTATTAAGGTCAAATCCATATTAAGAGAGCGTCTGCTCGTGACTCCGGAAATATATATGGATATTTAATTTTTCCCCAAAACCATAAATAGCTGGTATCTTCTGATACAGTACCATTTTTCTGCTTTCTGTATTACGGTCAAATCCATACTGAGAGAGAGTGTGTGTGTTTCTTATGAAATATATACGGAGATTTAAAATTACCCCAACACTATATACACCTGTACGCTAGTGATACAGTACACTTTTTCTGCTTTTCATATTCTGGTGTTATCCATACTGAGCCTGTGACTGTGTGTGTTACTCCTGAAATATATACTGAGATTTAAAATTACCCAACACTGTATACAGCTGTACGCTAGTGATACAGTACTCTTTTTCTGCTTTTCATATTCTGGTGTTATCCATACTGAGCCTGTGACTGTGTGTGTTACTCCTGAAATATATACGGAGATTTAAAATTACCCCAACACTGTATACAGCTGTACGCTAGTGATACAGTACACTTTTTCTGCTTTTCATATTCTGGTGTTATCCATACTGAGCCTGTGACTGTGTGTGTTACTCCTGAAATATATACGGAAATTTAAAATTACCCCAACACTGTATACAGCTGTACGCTAGTGATACAGTACTCTTTTTCTGCTTTTCATATTCTGGTGTTATCCATACAGAGCCTGTGACTGTGTGTGTTACTCCTGAAATATATACGGAGATTTAAAATTACCCCAACACTGTATACAGCTGTATGCTACTGATACAGTACACTTTTTTCTGCTTTTCATATTCTGGTCTACTCCATACTGAGCCTGTGAGCGTGTGTGTTACTCCTGAAATATATACGGAAATTTAAAATTACCCCAACACTGTATACAGCTGTACGCTAGTGATACAGTACATTTTTTCTGCTTTTCATATTCTGGTGTTATCCATACTGAGCCTGTGACTGTGTGTGTTACTCCTAAAATATATGCGGAGATTTAAAATTACCCCAACACTGTATACAGCTGTACGCTACTGATACAGTACACTTTCTATGCTTTTCATATTTTGGTCTACTCGATACTGAGCCTGTGAGCGTGTGTGTTACTCCACAAATATATACGGAGATTTACAATTACCCCAACACCGTATGCAGCTGTACGCTATTGATACAGTACACTTTTTCTGCTTTTCATATTCTGGTGTTATCCATACTGAGCCTGTGACCGTGTGTGTTACTCTTGAATTATATACGGAGATTTAAAATTACCCCAACACTGTATACAGCTGTACGCTACTGATACAATACACTTTTTATGCTTTTCATATTCTGGTGTTATCCATACTGAGCCTGTGACCGTGTGTGTTACTCCTGAAATATATGCGGAGATTTAAAATTACCCCAACACTGTATACAGCTGTACGCTACTGATACAGTACACTTTTTATGCTTTTCATATTCTGGTCTACTCCATGCTGAGCCTGTGAGCGTGTGTGTTACTCCTCAAATATATACGGAGATTTAAAATTACCCCAACACCGTAAACAGCTGTACGCTATTGATACAATACACTTTTTCTGCTTTTCATATTCTGGTGTTATCCATACTGAGCCTGTGACCGTGTGTGTTACTTTTGAATTATATACGGAGATTTAAAATTACCCCAACACTGTAAACAGCTGTACGCTACTGATACAATACACTTTTTATGCTTTTCATATTCTGGTGTTATCCATACTGAGCCTGTGACCGTGTGTGTTACTCCTGAAATATATGCGGAGATTTAAAATTACCCCAACACTATATACAGCTGTACGCTACTGATACAGTACACTTTTTATGCTTTTCATATTCTGGTCTACTCCATACTGAGCCTGTGAGCGTGTGTGTTACTCCTCAAATATATACGGAGATTTAAAATTACCCCAACACCGTAAACAGCTGTACGCTATTGATACAATACACTTTTTCTGCTTTTCATATTCTGGTGTTATCCATACTGAGCCTGTGACCGTGTGTGTTACTCTTGAATTATATACGGAGATTTAAAATTACCCCAACACTGTATACAGCTGTACGCTACTGATACAATACACTTTTTATGCTTTTCATATTCTGGTGTTATCCATACTGAGCCTGTGACCGTGTGTGTTACTCCTGAAATATATGCGGAGATTTAAAATTACCCCAACACTGTATACAGCTGTACGCTACTGATACAGTACACTTTTTATGCTTTTCATATTCTGGTCTACTCCATACTGAGCCTGTGAGCGTGCGTGTTACTCCTCAAATATATACGGAGATTTAAAATTACCCCAACACCGTAAACAGCTGTACACTATTGATACAATACACTTTTTCTGCTTTTCATATTCTGGTGTTATCCATACTGAGCCTGTGACCGTGTGTGTTACTCCTGAAATATATACGGAGATTTAAAATTAACCCAGCACTGTATACGGCTGTATATTCTTTTATATTCTATTGTAATCCATAATGAGCCTGTGAGAGTCTGTGTCTGTTACTCCGCAAATATATACGGAGATTAAAATTTTTCAACTTTACCGTATACAGCTGTACGCTTCTGATACAGTACCGTATAGCTGCTGGTATTTTGGGTACATTTTCACAAATATGAGGAAGTATGGTGGAAGAGGCCGCGAACGTGGCCGTGGGGGCCACCTGGTACTGATGGTGGTCGTGGTGGTGCATCTGCTGGTAGTGCCAAATGCACAATAGCACCTAAGGCAGGAGGTGTTGAGCCTGAGTCATCGTCTGGCTCCAGAAGTCCTGGAAGGCTCCCTATTCTGGGACTACGTAAACCGCTTTTAAAGCCGGAGCATCAGGAACAGGTTTTGGCTTACATTGCCGAAACAGCCTTCAGCTCTATCGCCTCCTCTTCTGAAGGTTCAAAAACTCCAAGCACTGAGTCGTCAGTGCAGGCTTCTGGTCAGGAACCACCCCTTTCCTTGTGTCCTTCACCCCCACCAAAAGGGAAGGATGCGGCAGGTCACACTTCAGATTACTCCAAGGAGCTCTTTTTACATACCATGCCTGGGTTATCAAGTCAAATCCTGAATTCCCCAGTCCAACATGAATTTGACATGGAGTGCAGTGATGCACAGCCACTGCTATATGATTGTGCTGGTACACTCAACCAGAGCACTACATTGCCCTCGCAGTCTACTGAGCCAGAATGTGACCCTGATGAAACTCAGGTGCCCCATCCTGCATACTATACCACCTTACATGGTGACACAGAAGAAGGTGCACATGAAATTGAAGAGGAGGTGATGGATGACCCAGTTGTTGACCCTGATTGGCATCCAGTGGGGGAAGAGGGTGCCGCTGGCAATAGCTCTTTAGAGGAGGAGGATCCGCAGCAGGTATCGACATCGCAGCTGGGTTATTTGGCAGGCCCGAAGCAGTCCAAAAGGTGTTAAAAAAACAAAAAGAGTTGCAGGACAGCTTGGCCAGACAGTCAAATTACCACAGCGTGCAAGCCCTGAAAATTTATACCATAGTAGGAAGAGTCCAGTGTGGCACTTTTTTGACCAAAATCCTATTGATGAGGCAAAAGTTATCTGTAAGAAGTGCAGAAGGACCTTTAGCCGAGGGAAAAAT